>CM051237.1:130702180-131902180 GCA_027917425.1 Gastrophryne carolinensis | reverse complement strand
CTCCACCCCTCTCCTCCAGAATGATTCCCTTTTCATCAAAGCCAAAAATCTGCAACCGTGTAAACCTGGATACACACGCAACCTATCCAATCTGATACAGCTTACTCCCTCCCCACCCCTTCCCGCCACTGTCACTGTCACCTGCGCACTGTGGAATGCACGTTCAGTGCACAATAAACTCCCCTATATTCATGACCTGTTTCTCTCTAACGCTTTTACCTTCATGGGATTCACAGAAACATGGCTTACCCCATCAGACACAGCTTCCCCCGCTGCCCTTTCACATGGGGGACTACATCTCAGCCACACCCCTAGATCCAACAACAAACAGGGTGTGGGCATCCTTCTATCTGAACTCTGCTCCTTTAACCCACTCCCTGCCCTGCCATCTCTATCCTTCTCATCTTTTGAAGCTCACTGCGTCCGTTTATATTCTCCCTGTAACCTGAAAATAGCATCTACCGCCCTCCTGGAGCGACTACTCTTTTCTTCGACCACTTTTCTACCTGGCTCCTTCAGTTTCTGTCCACAGACATCCCTGCAATCATCATGGGTGACTTCAACATACCTGCTGCCACCAGACTACTGTCACTAACCTCATCTTTCGGACTAAAGCAATGGTCTACTGCACCCACCCACAAAGACGGCCACACAACTGACCTCCTCTTCGCTAACCTCTGCTTTGTATCAAACCTCTCTTCCTCATTGCTCCCCCTCTCTGACCATAATGTGCTGACTATGACCCTCTCTCCAATTCCTGCTAACCTCCCTCCACACAAACCTACAATTCAATGCAGGAACTTAGGGAACCTAGATCTTCAGTCCCTTTCTGCCTCACTTCAACCTCTTCAGTCCTTGACCTCATTCACGGACATAGACGCTGCATCATCACACTACCATAATACACTCTCCTCAGCTCTAGACTCAGCCGCCCCCCTCACCCATAGCTGTCTCCGCCCCAAAAATCGCCAATCCTGGCTAAATGCAAGCACAACCAGATTGAAACAGCTGTGTTGAGCTGCTGAACGGCAATGGAGGAAAACCAGATCCAGTTGTGACTTTCAATTCTAGAAACAAGCCCTTCAGGAACTCAGGACTGCCCTTTCGTCTGCTAAGCAAGTATATTTCTCTTCACTGATTTCTGCACAAGCCCGGAATCTGTGTGTCTGATGCAGACACTGTGTGTCTGACACACAGACCTAGGATTGGCCCAGGGGAGCACAGCGTCATCCCTGACACTCCCTCACTTACACTGCTTTATTTATGCAAAGGCCCGACATTGGTCAACGTCATTGCTGACAAGCTTGCAAACGTCACGCTTTCTTCCTGCTTGTCCCAGCTGACGGGACTCTTCACGTTATAAATAGTTGCACACACTGCCGCGCCGGCAGTCTTGAGAAAGTTGCACTAGCAACGAAACACGTTGATGGCGGCAGGGCGGACCACCACGCAACAGTTATAGAACATCTTCAAGCTCAGTGGACCCCCTTTCTTCCATTATTGGCTGAGGTGCTATAAAGGATGGGTGAGAGTCACTCCCTGTAATTTATAGCCTATACAAGTGTTTTTAAATGTGAGTGTGTTACTTGGCATTTTTTATTAAGGCTCTTATTAAAATGTTATTACGCTAGATTTCTTTCCCCTTTTTGGTTTTATTACATGACGTAATTACATTTGAGCCACACCTAAAGCATCCCTCCTGTCATCCAATTCGATTCAAAGGCATCAAGGCATATATATAAACCACTATCTGGTAAGAGTATGCAGTGCAGGTGAAGGACACACGGATGGTGCTATTTACCAATTAAATATCGATCACCACTGTAGAGAGTGCATGCATTTTGGGACGACGATCAACTAACCTTGGATTTATTTTTGAATTTATCTTGAAGTTACCTTTAACTTTAAGATCAATTATGGACTCATATGAATACTATGTTGGAACTTTAAACAGTTCTGCTTAAATGTTTTTGCTCTGTGCTTGATCACTGTACATCCACCTAATTTGGTGACAATCTTTTCTATTCCACTCAAAGAAATACATAACTGTCAGTGCACTTAAGAGTAGTAGACAAAGGCTAAATTAGTTTTCCTGGAAGGGCCACTTCCCTAGTTAGGCACACCAGGGGAGCACCCAATGGTGGTGGTCTGGACCCCCCAGTCCTGGTGGTGCAAATGAAGCAGATTTTTGCAGCACTCTCAACAAAGAGCAGCCAGCGATAGGGAAGAGGATGGGCCACAGGAGCTGCAAGCCCATGGAGCACAGGCTTACCTCCATTTAAGGTGGCACCCATAGCTCTCAAAGGTGCTTTATACACAGGCCATGCCCACCCAGCATCTCATACCGGTACTGCGGGTGAGCAAATCAAAAGCATGTGGTAGTTAAGCAAGCCTTGTGCCAACTGGCACTTCCTGAGGCCAATGAAAATACAGTTCTGTGAGTACTCACCTGTAGAATTGTTTTTACTATGCATGGCACGGCCTGCTTCAAGAAGTCCTTATGTATGGGATATTCCGCCACAAGGTGGCGCAGTGTACTGCAGAAGAGTTGTGGCTCCTCCCGGTACCATATAAAAACAGGATCACTAATAGACCTCTCCAGCGTTGACAAGCAGTTTTACAAGAAGCTGGGAGATAATAAAGGTAAAAAAGGCAAAAAAGGTAACAACCCCAATTAACCAAGAATAATGAAAAACAAGGGTGGGTGGTGAAGCAGGCCGTGTCATGCATAGTAAAAACAATTCTACAGGCGAGTACTCACAGAATTGTATTTTTCCTATTGCATGGCACGGCCTGCTTCAAGAAGTCCTTACGTATGGGACGCCCAACAGCAGTGTCCGTAAGGTAGGGTGGGATCCCCAAAAAGTAGCAGTAGGCAGTTCAAACCACCACCGCCTGAAGTACTTTGCGACCAAAGGCAGCATCAGCCGAGGCCTTAACATCAACCTTGTAAAACTTGGAAAAGGTATGAACAGAAGACCAAGTCACGGCCTTACAAACTTGTTCAACAGAAGCCTGGTGCTAAAAAGCCCAAGAAGCACCAATAGCACGAGTGGAATGAGCAGTAACCTTAAAAGGAGGAACCTTCCCCCTAGCAGAATAGGCCTGCTCAACCGCCTGACGGATCCACTTGCTGATAGTAGATTTATCCGGAGGCAAACCCTTCCTAGGTCCAGCAGGAAGAACAAAAAGAGCATCAGATTTCCTGAAAGACTCAGTAGCAACCAAATAAAACGTCAGAGCCCTGACAATATCCAGAGAATGAAGGGTCCGCTCCTTGGAATTAGCAGGGTTAGGACACAACCTGGCCGAAGTAATAGCCACCAAAAAGGCCACCTTAAGAGTCAGAATGGGAAACGCAGCCCCACGGATAAGCTCAAAGGGAGGACCCTGCAGAGCAGACAACACCAGATTCAAGTCCCAAACCGGTAGCATAGGTTTACGTTGCAGACGCACATGAGTAACTCCCTGGAAAAAAGCCTTAACCAACCGGTGATTGGCAAAAGATCTTTGGAAAAAAATTGCCAGAGCTGACACCTGTCCCTTGAGGGTACTAAGTTGAAGTGCCGAATCCAAACCATGTTGCAAAAATTCCAGAATCCTGGGGATAGAAAACACCCGACAAGGAAGAGACTTGGACTCACACCAGGCAATGTAAGCATGCCAGACCCTGGAAGAGGGCTTCTTCCTAGCCCGAATCATAGTATCAACAACAGAGGCCGGCAACCCCTTATCCATCAAGATGGAGGTTTCAACAGCCAAGCCGTTAAAGCAGCGTTTGTAAATTGGGATGGCGCAGCTGTTCCTGAGTGAGAAGATCTGGATCCTTGGGCAAGACGTACCGATCTACTGCCAACTGTATGACGTCTGCGAACCACACCCTCCTTGGCCAACAGAGGGCCACCAGGATGGCTGGTACCCCCTCCTGGGCTATCTTGCGCAGCACCCTGCCCAGCAGAGGAAAAGGAGGGAACACAGAGGAGCCGAAACTCCATCCAAGGCATTGCTAGCGCATCCGTGGCGAAGGCCAGAGGATGCTGTGACAGGGAGACAAATCTTGGAAGCTTGTGATTGTGGCGGGACGCAAACAGGTCCACATCCGGCTGACCCCAGCGATGACACAGGGAGTGAAATACCCCGTTGCTGAGGGACGATTCCCCCAGCCCAGATGTCCCCCTGCTCAGGGAGTCTGCCTCCTGGTTCTCTACCCCCCGCAATGTAGCCGAGATACAAGGGACATTCTCTTCCGCCCAAGACAGTATCAGGGACACTTCCTTGAGGGCTCGCTTGCCTGATGATTGATGTAGGCAACCACCGTCTGGTTGTCCGAGTGGATTTGAACAGCCTGACCCCGAAGGTGTGTGGTCAGCTGAGAAAGAACCAACCTGATCGCCCTCAGTTCCAGGACATTGATGGGAGCATGGGCCTCCTGGGGGCCCCACCGACCCTGGAACTTCTGAGACTTCCAAAAGCCCCCCCAACCGGTCAGACTGGCATCTGTGGTGACAGTCTCCCAGCTCGGAGGCAGAAAGGTCCTGCCCACTAGAAGGTTCCTTGAGTCCAGCCACCACGAGAGGGACTGTCTGGTCAGGGGGGGACAGAACAAATTCCTGATCCAGGGACACAGGGTCCCGATCCCAAACTGACAAGAGGTGCAACTGAAGAGGTCTCATGTGAAACTGAGCAAAGGGGACTGCCTCGAAGCAGGACACCATCAGGCCCACTAACTGCATCCCTTGCCGGATGGAGCGATGGGGATACAAGAGCATAGCCAGTGCCTGCTTCTAAAGGCCCTCCACTTTCTGCTGAGGCAGAAACACCTTGACCTGAGATGTATCCAGAGTCATGCCCAGAAAGGACCTCACCAAAGACGGAGACAGTGAAGACTTGGGAAAGTTGATCACCCAGCCGAAAGGACTCGAGAGTGGAGGTCACCACCTGAGTGTCATCCTCGGCCTGATCAAGAAACTGAGCCGCAATCATAATGTCGTTCAGGTAAGGGAGGATGTGAATGCCCTGATTCCGCAGCAGAGCCATCACGCCCGCCAGCACCTTGGTGAACACCCGAGGCGGCGAAGTGATACCGAACGGTAAAGCCACAAACTGGTAATGCTGAACCTCTAGAGCGAACCTCAGGAATCTCTGATGACACGGAAAGATTGGCACGTGAAGATAGGCATCCTTGATATCCACGGAGGTCATGAAGTCGCCCGGGAAATGGGTACTGACAGCCGAGCGTAGCGTCTCCATGCGAAAGTCCTTGAACCGGACAAACTTGTTAAGACCCTTCAAGTCCAGGATGGGCTCAAAGATCCATCCTTTTTGGGAACCGCGAAAAGATTGGAGTAGAACCCCTGACCCCGTTCCTGGGGAGGCACCAGGCAAATGACTCCTGACTCCAACAGGCGTTGAACTGCAAGGCAAAAAACCCTGAGCTGACAGAGCATTTTGAGACATCCGGGATCTGAGGAATCTTGGGGGCGGCCAGGCTGCAAACTATCTTGTAACCGGAGGAAACCACCTCCTGAATCCACCGGTCTGAGACGCAGAGCCTCCAGACGTGAGCAAATAGCCGAAGCCGTCCCCCACGACCTCCTCTGGGAGCACAAAAGGAGGGGAGGGAAGCGGAGGGCCCCCGAAAGGGCTGAGGCTGCTTCCTACGCTGAGGTAGCCTTCCATCCTTGGCTAGAACATCCAGACGCTCACCAAAGAGCCGCAGCCCCGCAAAGGGGAGCCAAGTGAGAGCCTTCTTAGCAGCAGCGTCAGCTGCCCACTGACGCAACCAAACAGAGCGGCGCATAGCTACCAAGAGGGCAGAGGCCCTACCACCTAGCCGTACTGCATCATCCATGGCAGTAAGGACAAAGGCAACAAAATCAAAGCAAAGCAAGAGGGCCCTATGATCCTCCCTCCTCCTACCAGCCATAGCGCCATCAGTGAGACGCTTGAGCTTTTTCTTAAGGGCGATAGCTGTAATGGCAGCGGCGCAGACCGGACGCAGCCCAGCCCCCACAAATGTAAAGGCATGGCAGGCCAGCTGATCCATACGCCGGTCCTCGCTGTCCCGCAGTGCAGTAGTGTCAGGGGAAAGCATGACCGAGGTGTTGGACAGCCTAGAACAGGAGTGTCCACCACAGGGGGGCACGATCATCGCTTGACCAGGTCAGCAGGAAAGGGATACCTCTTATCCAACCCTTTGGGCACCGCAGGCAATCTATTAGGAAGTTCCCACTCCTTGAGCACCATATTAGAAAAATGGCCCTGCTTAGGGAACTCCAAACGCTGTTTATCAGGATGAAAGAGCTCACCCTGCTTCCTCTTAACCACCTCAGGGGGGGGGGGGGGGGACAATGTGCAAGATTTCAAAAATGTCAGACAACAGTCTATCAGTGTCATCAGGGAACCATGAGTCCTCCCCGGACGCAGACCCAGGGTCACTTTCGTACCCCTCCTGCTGGTCCCCAGAGGAGTCAGAGTCCTGGAAACGGCCACCGAAAGCATCAATTCCCTCATACTCCTCAGCAAAGAGGGAGGGCGTGGGAGCCAGGTGCCGCTTCTTGCCAGAGGCCTTACCTGGAACAGGCCTGGCAAGCCGCGTTTCAATGCTTGTTGTGATTGTGACCCCCTGCTAGTAACCTCCTCACTGGGGGCTAAATGCAGGCGCAGAGGGGTAGGCGATGCCAAAGGGGGCGCAGAACTGGGAAGAGAAGCGCTCAGCCCAGCCTGGGCCGCAATGATACCTTGGGCGTACGGCACTGTTACTCAAAGGGGATACCCCACACATGGCACACAGCCGGGATTGCCCCGAAGGACCCCCGAGCACGCTATCCCCAGAAGCCTCCATATGGTGATTAACACAGGCGCAATAGGCCAGCACAGGGTAAGGGCTAATAAAAAGCCACCCGGGATGCCCCCCCCCAAGGGATGCCCCCAGAAGCCAGTAAGGGGGAGATGAGGGGGGGTAAGGAGTGGGGCAGCCCATGCCCCAAGGAAACAAAACCCCCAAAGGGGACTCCCGGACCAAGTAGACCGAAGGATCCCCAAGCCGCCAGACCACAGGAGGAAGCGGCACAGGAAGAGATCCCCGCCGCAGCCCAGGGAGGAAAAGGGGCCCCAGATGCGCAGCAGACTCAAAATGGCGCCAGCAGAAGTACCTCGAGAAGCAGGCCGCGGGGGGGACGACGCGATTAGCGTCATCCCCCTGCCCCGCCCGAAGAGCGCGAAAACGGTGCTCACGAGACCGCGCCATCGCAATACAAAAACGCCTCACAGTTATAGCGCCGTCCTCCACGAAGTAGAGTACAAAGCGGCAACGGCGGCAAAAAACACTGTTAAACCCACTCGCCGCTACCACCCACCCCCCCCCTCGAACACACGCCGGAGAGAGGGGGGGAGGAGAGCGAGCAGGCAGCGGTGAGAGCCAGAAACCAGAGAAACAAGGCACACAGTCCCCAAAACACTCACCCCCTCAGAAGCTAGGACAGGAACTCTGCATCCCTCAGTAGGCTCACCATAAAGCCTATGGCCGGCTACCCTTTATGGTACAGGGTCTGCGGCTTGGAACAGCGCTCCTTGAGAACCTGACCCTAGTGCTCCTCTACCGTCACCTGATCCGTCAACAGAGGCTGGGAGGCACAGAGGGTCCAGAAACGGGTGGAAATAGACATGCAGGGCTGCAGGCTTGGTTGCCCCGCTCACCTCCGCTCCTCTGTAGAAAAGTTGGCACACAACCTATATATTTTGCAATACCCCCCACCAACCCACAGTTTATAAAAAGAGTCTGTGTCAAGGGGCTGTGGGTTGCTAAGCCTAGCACACACTCTATAAAAGGGGGAAATAGCTTGACACAAGCCACCTGTTCCTGCAGCAGAAGTAGGGCACCTGGAGCCCTGGTCTACCTGAATTTGCAGGGGCTGGTGAAGCTTCTGCCAATATGGTAATGGTTATGCCTTACTGTATGAAAAACTTACCCGATTAAAATTTTGCAGTCACACCAATTGCTAGGCTCACTGGATGGAACATCATTTCAAAATGGTCTCTCCTGCTCTAGGATCCAGGGTCACTCATCTCTATACCCCATTAAGTTTATACTAGAAGTTCTGCATGTTTAAATATTATACCTGTTGTCGGTTTCAAAGGGATAATTTAAAAAGAAAGATTTATTTTTAGCAGTTATAAATCTAATAATACAATTCTGTAATTACTCACCTGTAGAATTGGTATTATGAGTATACAGTACGTCCTGCTCCAAATCTAATACTTACAGTTGGGATATACTCCGCCAGATGGCGCTGGACTGCAGAGACATTGAAAATAGGCTCCTCCCGGCCCCTCAAATACCCAGGGACCTCCCACAAATCCCCAGCATTGAAAAGCAGTTAAGGAGAAGCCGGGAGAATTAAACAATCCAAACTATCAACTATAACAATGATAACAAGAAAGGGGGATCCAAGGGGATCCAAGAAAATGCAAACCAAGGGTGGGTTGGAGCAGGACGTACTGTATACTCATAATACCAATTCTACAGGTGAGTAATCACAGAATTGTATTATTCTTAGTATACAGTACGTCCTGCTCCAAATCTAATACTTACAGTTGGGACATCCAATAGCAGTGTCCATAAAGTAGGGTGGGATCCCTAAGAAAAATCAGCAGCAGGCAGTTTAAACCACTGCTACCTGCAGAACCTTTCGGCCAAAAACAGCGTCAGCTGAGGCCCTAACATCAACCTTGTAAAACTTTGAAAAGGTATGAACAGAAGACCAAGTAGCAGCCTTGCAAACTTGTTCAACAGAAGCCTGGTGCTGAAAAGCCCAAGAGGCACCAATAGCACGAGTGGAATGAGTAGTAAGGCGGAAGGGAGGATTCTTCCCCTTAGCAGAGTAGGCCTGAATCACAGCCTGACGAATCCACTTGCTGATAGTAGACTTGGCAGAAGCCAATCCCTTCCTAGGACCAGAAGGGACCACAAAAATACTGTTTTGTGAGTACTCACCTTTAAAACTGATATTATAAGTGTGACATACACTCCGCTTCAACTCTTCATGACATTTGGGTTATTCTCCAGTAGAGGGCGAACTTGTGCAGAGATGAATGCAAAAAAGGAGCTCCTCCCAGTCCATAAATATCTGGGACCTCCCACCAATTCCCCAGTGTAAAATAGCAGTAAGGGGACCAGGAAGAACAAAATATAACAATACTAACAACCAAGAAACAATGGTTCACCATATAAAGGATCCAAAATACCAAAAGGGTGGGGTGAAGAGGAGTGTATGTCACACTTATAATATCCGTTTTAAAGGTGAGTACTCACAAAACGGTATTATTCCAAGTGTGACATACACTCCGCTTCAACTCTTCATGACATTTGGGACATCCAATAGCAGTGTCCGTCATGGGAGGGAACCATAAACAGTAAAGAATGCACCAAGTTAAACCACTGCAGCTTGCAGAACCTTGCGGCCAAAAACGGCACCCGCTGAAGGCTGCACATCAACCTTGTAAAACTTGGAAAAAGTATGAACGGAAGATCAAGTAGCAGCCTTACAAACTTGTTCAACAGAAGCCTGGTGCTGAAAATACAACTCTGTGAAGTACTCACCTGTAGAGTTGATATTATATGCATACAGCACGTCCTGCTCCAGGATAGTAATAACATGTGGGTAATCCTCCGCCTCAGGCGCCGTGCACTGCAGACATGTAGAAAACAAGCTCCTCCCGGCCCTACATACACCGAAGGACCTCCCACAAATCCCCAGCATTGAAAAGCAGTGAGAAGAGAAGCCGGGAGGAACAACCACCCAAAAAAACTGGTAATAATATCTAAAGATAACAATCACCATACAGGGGATCCAGAACTAGTGAACCAGGGTGGGGTGGAGCAGGACGTGCTGTATGCATATAATATCAACTCTACAGGTGAGTACTTCACAGAGTTGTATTATTCTAAGCATACAGCATGTCCTGCTCCAGGATAGTAATAACATGTGGGACATCCAATAGCAGTGTCCATAGGCAGGGTGGGATCCCCAGGAAAAAAACAAGGCACAGAGGACAGTAAAGGCGCTGTCACCCGCAAAACTTGTAACAGGCATGACATGAGCAAAAGGCTCTAACGTCAGTCTCATAACCAGACCAGAAGGTATGAACAGAGACAGGCCATAAGTCTAGCACCAATAGAACGGAATAAACAGAAAAAAAGGGAGAATCTTTCCCCTAAAGAGAAACAGCCCACAGGCCAGGAAGCCTCGTGGCAAAACTTGTAACACCCCCTAAGGGAAACATAACAGGTCACCCGACGCAGGCGGGAATACTGACCCCTAATTATCACGAAGCCAAGGCTTCACTCAGGATCAGGGAACATCCAGAAGGAACAATCCAAGGGCGCAATGGCGCTGGAAGGAAATATCAGGCGCATACATACGGAGGCGCCCGTAGACACCAAGAGCATCAGTCCCCCCCAAGGGCCATGAAAACCCTCATGGGGAAAAGTGTCACACCTGTAGAGGGAATGTAGCCCCTCATATAAGAATTATTAAGAATAAAGTCCATAGTTAGACTAAAGGACTAAAACGCTG
Source organism: Gastrophryne carolinensis (assembly GCA_027917425.1). Classification (NCBI taxonomy): domain Eukaryota; kingdom Metazoa; phylum Chordata; class Amphibia; order Anura; family Microhylidae; genus Gastrophryne; species Gastrophryne carolinensis. The sequence continues at coordinate 131,891,603 of CM051237.1, read as the reverse complement.
ATCCTACAGACCACTTGGACCGGAGGCCCGTCGTAAGAAGGAACACTCCCAAGGTATGGGGTGCCTGTAGCCATATACATCTATATAATATATATATATATATATATATATATATATATATATATATATATACCGAGCCAAGGTTAAGAAACCAGATCCACCTTCTTAGGCACACGACTGATGGAGTCAGGAGGCCCCAGAGAAGCGACCTGGACTACCAGGCAGCTCAGACAGCGTCCAGCAAAGAACCCCAGGAAAATCCGCAGGATAAAGATGAAATTGATTCCCACAGGGACCATAGGACTACTTGGGAGATGCAGCTAAGCAGTCCCCAAAGGAATTCCCCACGAGGGTGACAGAACCAGACTCCTGCAGGAAAGGCCAGGACAGAACCTGCACCTTCAGAGTCCCCAACTTACGCTGTAATGACTTTAAAGGCCATGGGAACCAAGAGCGTTTAACAGGGAAGAGACCAAGGCACGTGTCAATCAATATGGTTTACCACAAAAAACCCCCATAGACAGAGGAAGTGGAAGCTGGGGAGCTCGCTCCCGGCCCCCCTTCATACTAAGTCATCCAGAAGATAAGGCCCGTCACCAAGGGGTGAATGAATCAGCTGTCAATCCCCAGACAGGAACCTTATATTGGGACAAGGGAAGGGGCCTGACAAGGGTAGAACCGCACTCCTGAGAGAGCGAACAGGTCAGCAGACTTCAGCAGAGGCATCTGCGAGCCACAGCTCATAAGGCCACCCAGGCCATCCATCTCACGGGACTCTCCATCAGGCCAACCGTGCGCAGAACCCCCCAAGTAGGGTGATGAAGGGAAGGCATATAAATAACAAGTCCATGCCTAAAATACTCAGCCCCAGAGACCAGAATCAGAGTATTCTGGGACAGCAAAAACAAGGGCAGAGCCCCTGCGTTAGGAGGGAGACCCAACAGAGCCACGCTAGGCTCCCCGGGCGACACCAGGATAGCATAACCTGCCGCTAAGAGCATTCATTGAAGCGAATACCGCTGAGAAGCAGGGGAAGTGGACCCCCGCCCAAGGCAGGATCAGGGACCCTCCAGAGGGAGCATCCTGCCTCAATCTTTAGACCAGTAGTAAAAACAGGCCATTGTCATTCAACAGACCAGGAGTCCCCCACTAAACCGACCGATCCTAAGGGAGGAGAAGTCCAGCCATATAGTGTCAACGGGGGGCACACCGTTTCCACAAAACCAGCAGGTAAGATGGACCCTCTAGGGGACCCTACCTAGAAACCACGGGGGAATGTGGAAGAAATTCCCCTCCCCCGCCGAACCTGCGAGACTTGGTACCCAGGGCGACCATTCACTGAAAGATGCTAGTAAGGAAGGGGGGGTGCCCCCTGACGGGGCCCTTAAATAAGAGAAGCTCAAGAGGAACCACCTTACCAAGGGGGCATGAGCACAGACCAAGCACCAGGGTGCTGGAACATATGTAAGCCCGATAACCTACTGTGCCGAAGAGCCCAAGGGCTCGGTATATAAGTGACATCATCTACATGGGCCACCAACGGGCCCACCAGCTGCCATCCCGCCTGGTGGAGGTAAGGCGCCAGTAAAGGGGGGCAGAGCCCCTGTAACCATGAGTCTCTTTATTGCCAGAGAAGAAGGCTTCAAGCCTGAACCGAATCCCAGGAATGGGGGGTAGCGGACAAGGGACCATGAGGGATTGAGGCGACTGAGCAACCATCCAGTAGCTCCCAGGGGACACTGCCGGCCGACCAATCCACTGGGCCTGATGCAGAGACTGGGGAGTAAGGAAGACGACCCGGTAGGTCCTAACGCAGACGCCCCCCCCCAGGCGTGTCAGAAACATCACCCCCATTCGCGCCATGGCGAGTAGCCGGGGAACGAAAGAGAGGCCCCAAATAATGCCTCAATCCGCAGGGTTGGTCCTGCAACACTATCTAGAAAAGGTCTTGGTGTCCAGCAGACACAAGGGAAACTCAGAAGATCTAGTACTTCAGAAGAGGCCGAAAGGGGGGCCCGTGCACAGGGGGCCCGTGACCCAAGACAGAGGTGTCATATAGGGACTACCTGTGAAGGTAGAATTGCCAAGCCTGCCATAGGCCAACGCGGCCCAGACTGCCTCATACTGTTGAGGGAGGGATGAAGGATAATGTAGAGGCCATAGCCCCATACCGTTAAGGGCAACCTGTAAGTAAGCCCAAACACTGTAGGCCCAGTCCGGCCTGCGCCAATTCCTGAAGGAAAAGCAGGGACTAGAAGCACCATGACAATCACTGAGGAGGACCGCCCAGCAAAAGCCATCCTGTGTCCAGGGGAATTACATCCTGGAACCACCAGAAGGAGAAGGTATATTCCTGGATCGGAGACAGCTGCTGCAGCAGTACCCTCGCCCAAAAAGGCGAGGGCGCCCCTTCATGCTTGGGAGGTCTTGGCAGATTTGGACTTAGTCCTGCCAGAAGGCCCAGGGCGCTGCCTGCCCACCCCATGGTGGAAATCCACACCGAACAGTTGGAAGCACACCTCAGACTCGCGTTTGACACCAACGTAGGGAGGTGGAGGGGTGACTCGTGGAGGCCGGAGCGGCCTTCTGCGCAAGGGTGCTTTGCCCTTTTTACCAAAAAGGTCCAAACGGGCCCCAAATAATCGCCGTCCTCTGAAGGGAAGGAAGTGAGAGCCTTTTTTGTAGCCTCGTCAGCACCCCACTGTCGCAGCCAGACCAGGCGGCGAATAGCTACCGCAAGGGCCGAGGTTCTAGCACACATCTTAATGGTGTCATCCAGTGCTGATGGAATAAACTTCACAAACGCTTCACAGTCTGATAGCGCATTAAACACCCCCCAAGGGAGGTCCTCAGGGCGGTGATCTAGTATTTTTCTGACAAGAGTCCTGGCGGCCACCGCAGTGATGGCCGCGGCACAAACCAGGCGCAGAGCCGTCCTAGCACACGAGAAGGCGTGGGAAGCCAGTCTGTCAATGCGCCGGTCCTCGGCATCCCGAAGGGTACGGTAAAAAGGAGCAGTCATGAAAGGGGGGTTTGTGACCCCTATAACCGGTGCGTCCACCACCAGGGGAGCTGACCATAAATTAACCACATCAGGAAGGAAAGGGTACTTCCATTCCCAGACCCCTGGAACTCCTTTAAGCTTACAAGGCGATTCCCATTCTTGGGATATAAGATTCTGGAAATGTTCCTGTTCTAGGAACTCCAAGCGCGGCGGCGCTGTATGGAAACTCTCCTTCTTAGGCTTGGGGATCTCCCCAGGTGGGGAGATTGACAAAACCTCAAAAATCTTAATAAGAATTTCATCTGTGTCACACAGACCCCAAGAACCGGGCTCAGAATCATCGCAGCCCCCGGGCATCCCGTTCGAGGAGCCCGAATCTGAGAATAGCTCACCTTCCTCAGAAGGGTCAGGGTCCTGCATATCAGCAGAGTCATCGGTATCGTCAGGAACCGGGGAGCCAGGAGGCGTCAGGGACCGCTTTTTATCAGGGCCCATACGCTCCGCCAATCCAGAAAGCACCTGCTCCGCCGTGGGCAACACGCGCGGCACTGATTGCAGGTCATCCCCGCTCGAGTGGGACTCATCATGAGTGATATTTGGGAGCGGGGAGACGGGAGTAAAGAAGGGAGGTGCCTCCGTTGGCAAACCTGCCTGTTCTGCACACTGTCCACAGACCTGTGCCCTGTCAGCCTCAGCCTGGGGCCGACCACACACTGCACACAGCCGGTCATGTCCCAGAGGGACCCCGCTTACATAATTCTGAAATGCTTCCATATGGTGATTATTAAGCAGTTTGACCGCAGGGATTTATGCAATAGGCAACCCTGAATGCCCCAAAACCCGCTAGTAATGTGGGAGAATTTGTAAAGTGGACCCGCTGTAAAATATGTTAGGCCGGGGGAAGCCACCAAAGTCCTGGTGTCTGAAAGACATAATGGGACAAGAGGGACCGGAGGGCACTTTACATGACCAAGGGAGGAGGCGAACTGCACCACGCGTAACCAACGGCAAAAAAAAAAGAAAACGTAGAACAGTTGGGAATAAGGCGTACTTCTAGAATGCTGACACGCTGGAATGATGCTGCCGAGTAGGCAGATTGTTAATGAAAACGACGGCTCGCACTGTATATCAAGGCGCGACAATGACCCCAAAAATAAAAAACCAAGGTCTAAAAGTGAAGTTAGCACTAGGGCTGCCACACATACCCCCCCCTTCTTTTTCCCCCCGAGTTACAGGAGGAAGCGAGGGGGAAGCGGACGGTGTCCATGGACTAAGTCTGTGAGGGGCACGGGCAAGATTGCAGGAGGGGCATCCACTAGAGGCTCACCATCGGCCTGCCTGCCTACCCTATGGAGGGGGATTGCGGTGGAGCATGGCTCCGTTCAGCACACCAGGTGCTGGCTACCTTCACCCGACCCGCGCAGCCCAGGCTGGGAGGCATATTTCTTCTGAAGAGGACGGGTGGAAATAGTCCCACAGGACCTTGGGCCGCAAGGCCCGCTCGCCTGTCTTCGCAGTTCCAGCACTGCAGAGAAATCTGGGGATTTGTGGGAGGTCCTTCGGTGTATGTAGGGCCGGGAGGAGCTTGTTTTCTACATGTCTGCAGTGCACGGCGCCTGAGGCGGAGGATTACCCACATGTTATTACTATCCTGGAGCAGGACGTGCTGTATGCTTAGAATAAGCCCAGGACGCACAGACAGCACGAGTAGAATGCGCAGTGAACCTAAAAGGGGGAGTCCTCCCCTTAGCAGAATAGGCCCCAACAATGGCCTGGCGAATCCATTTGCTAATGGTAGACTTGGCGGACGCCAAACCTTTCCTGGGCCCACAGGGCACCATGAAAAAGGCATCCGTCTTGCGGAAAGAAGAAGTAGACACCAAATAGTACTTAACACACGAACCACATCCAAATTGTGCAAAACCCTCTCCTTGTCATTGCTAGGCTTAGGACACAAGGAAGGGAGAACAATATCCTGATTGAGATGGAAAGCAGAAACCACCTTAGGAAGGAAATCTGGCTTAAAGCGAAATACCACCTTGTCCTGGTGTCTTTCAAAGTAAGGGGCCTGAATCGACAGAGCCGCTAACTCAGAAACACGCTGAACAGAGGTAATAGCCACCAAGAAAGCAACCTTTTGAGTGAAAACAGAAAGAGCAATATCCTGTAACGGCCCAAAAGGAGGACCCTGGAGAGCCGAAAGAACCAAATTCAAATCCCAAACAGGAACCATAGCCTTCCGAGGGGGTTGAACATGAGTGACCCCCTGGAAAAAAGTCTTAACCAGCGGGTGTAAGGCAAAAGATCTTTGGAAGAAAACAGACAGAGCAGAGACCTGCCCTTTCAAGGTACTAAGCTGGAGCCCAAGATCCAGACCGTGCTGAAGAAACTCCAAAATCCTAGGGATCGAACACCCTGCAAGGCAAGGCCCTAGCCTCACACCAGTCAATATAGGACCGCCAAGCCCTATAGAAAATGCCAGAAGAGGACCGCTTCCTAGCTCTAATCAAGGTCTGAACCACAGCCTCAGACAAACCTTCCTCCATTAAAATGAAGGTTTCAGCAGCCAAGCCGTCAAAGCCAGCGTTTGTAAATTGGGGTAACGTAGTTGACCCTGAGATAACAGATCCGGAAACATGGGAAGCCGGTACTGATCTACCGCCAGCCTTACAACGTCTGCGTACCAAACCCTTCTTGGCCACCTTGGAGCCACCAGAATTGCTGGTGCCCTCTTCAGAGCCAGTTTGCAAACTACCTTGCCCAGCATGGAGAAGGGGGGAAACCAGTACAGAAACCCCAGATCCTTGCAAGCAAGGGACAAGGCATCCACTGCCAGAGATAGATGGTCCTGAGATAGAGACACAAAGGTCGGGAGTTTGTGATTGTGCTGTGAGGCAGAGAGATCCACCTCCGGAGTCCCCCACTTGCGACAAAGAGACCGAAAAAAACCCTGGGCTTGAGGGACCACTCTCCTTGGCGAGAGAACCCCCTGCTCAGGGAGTCCGCCTCCGTGTTTTCCACCCCCGGAATGTAGATTGCCGAAATGCAAGGAACATTGCTCTCTGCCCAATGCAGGATCAGAGAGACTTCGCTGAGGGTACTCCTGCTGCGAGTCTCCCCTTGGTGTTTGATGTAGGCTACCGCCGTCCGATTGTCTGAACGAATCTGAACCGGAAGACCCTGTAAGTGCGACGTCAGCCGTGACAGAACAATCCGGATGGCTCTGAGCTCCAAAACATTGATGGGGTTGTGAGCCTCCTGAGGACCCCACACCCCACTGAACTGATGACTTTTCCAGAAACCTCCCCAGCCTGACAGGCTGGCATCCGTGGTAACTGTCTCCAAGCGAGGAACCAGAAAGGATCTGCCGCTCAACAGGTTGCTCGACTCTAGCCACCACCGAAGAGATTGCCGAACCCCGGGAGACATCCTGAACGGTTGATCCAATGACAGCGGACACCTGTCCCAATGCGTCAATAGATGAAGTTGAAGAGATCTCATGTGAAACTGCACAAACGGGACCGCCTCGAAGGAGGCCACCATCAATCCCACCAGTTTCATCCCCTGCCGGATAGAGGGGCAAGGATCGGCCAGAAGAAGGCGGATCAGATCCTGAATCCCCTGCACCTTGGTCTGGGGTAGAAACACTCTGGCCTGAATGGTATCCAGATTCATGCCCAGAAATGAAATCTCCCGTGATGGCTAGAGAGAGGACTTGGGGCGGTTGATCACCTACCCGAACCTCTCCAGGGTCGACACCACCTGGTGGGTGTCCAGCTCCGCCTGACGGAGGGAAGATGCTGAAATCAATAGGTCGTCCAGATACGGCACAATGCAAATTCCCTGAGCTCTGAATAGGGCCATTATGCCCGCCAGAACCTTGGTGAAGACCCTCGGCGCTGAGGTCAACCCGAAGGGAAGGGCTACGAACTGAAAATGTTGATCGTCCACCTCGAACCTGAAGAATCTTTGATGCGCTGGAAAAATTGGAACATGCAAATATGCATCTTTGATGTCTATGGATGTCATGAAATCCCCTTGACGAAGGGAACTGTTGGCCGAGCGCAGAGTCTCCATACATAACTTCTTGAATCTGATGAATCTGTTGAGGACCTTGAGGTCCAAAATGGGTCTTACAGAACCTTCCTTCTTGGGAACCGTGAAAAGGTTGGAGTAGAAACCCCTGCCTCTCTCCGACGGAGGCACCGGGCATACAACTCCCATGTCCAGAAGGTTTTTCACTGCTAACAGGAGCTCCTGTGCCGCCTGAGGGTCCGCGGGCACCCGAGACCTTAAAAACCTTGAGGAGGCCAGTACTCGAACTCCAGTTTGTACCCGGAGGAGACCATTTCCAAGATCCAATTGTCTGTGACCTCCCGAGCCCAGACCTGGAAGAAGAGCCGCAGCCATCCCCCCATCCGAGCGGGTGAGGGCGCCCCTTCATTGCTGAGCTGGTTTACCCGCAGGCTTGGGTTTGGAACCCCAGGCAGAAGCGGGACGGGCCCGACCTCTGCCCCTGTTCCAGGAAGAGCCTCTAACACCCGAGAAGGCCAAACCTCTACCAGCTCTGGCACCTCGAAAGGAAGGATTGAAAGAGCCTGCCCCCCGAAAGGGACGGCGCAGTTTCTTCCGCTGAGGTAACTTACCTCCCTTTGCCACAGCATCCAACTTATCTCCAAACAGCTGCGTACCCAAGAAGGGGAGAGCTGTGAGCGATTTATTGGCTGCCAAGTCCGCCGTCCACTGACGGAGCCATACCGAGCGGCACATGGCCACCAATAAGGCTGAAGGCCTACTACACATAACAATAGTGTCTTCCATAGCAGCCAAGACAAAATCCATGAACAATTCAAATCTTTCAAAGTGGACCAACACCCACGGGTGATCGGCCCGGGAATCTATAAGATTCCCGGGCCGATCACCTCCCTCCCCGCGGGACATCCGAGATCGGGATGTCCCGCGGGGTGAAACCCCCCCAAACACCCCAAACTCCTTGGCCCGCGCCAGCCGTCTGTGAATGGCCGGCGCGGGCACGCGCGTGTCAAGAGGGACGCGCGGGAGGCGGCGGCGGAGGAGCCGCTTGTCCGTCGGCGCTTGGAGCGGGGAGAGATGAGTTGTTCGGGGGGTTTCACACAGCAGGGCACCCCGATCGGGGGTGCCCCACCGAAGTGGACCAAGACCCAGGATAGTCAAAATCCTGGGTGTTGGTCCACTTTAAGCGTAGTGAACTCAGCGCTGGCCGGATCAAGGTGAGCGTCATTTAGCCAGTCCCTAATCAGAGACCTAGCACCCACCGCCACTAGCGCAGATGCACAAACAGGCCGCAAAGCCGAACCAACACTGGCAAAGGCATGGCATGCCATCTGATCAAGGCGCCTATCCTCACCATCCTTTAGGGAAGTGGCGTCTGGGGTGTGAAGCACGGAAGAGTTGGTCAACCCCAAAACTGGCGCATCGACCTCGGGAGGAGAAGCCCAGCGCTTCTTCTTATCCCATCCTTGAGGAACACCCGGAAGCCGACTAGGTTTCTCCCATTCCCTAAGGATCAGTGCATCAAAATGACCATGGGTAGGGAACTCCAAACGAGGCTTGTGGGCCCCAAAAAATTCCCCCATCTTGAGAGGAGGCGCCTCAGGCGGCGCAATATCCAAAACGTCCAAGAGATGTGACAAAACCATGGCCGTGTCAACAGCATCCCCCAGCGCCTGCCCAACACCAGCCTCGACAAACCCCACATCGTCAGCCTCTGACTCCTCATACAATTCCCCCTCCTCCAGCGGGGAATAATCTGACATATCAAAAGAATCACCATCAATATCCCAAGTCGCCTGGACCGACGACAAATGTCACTTTTTAGCCTGGGCCTTCTTGTCCACCGCGCTAACCATAAACTTCTCGATGCTGGCCAATGTCACTTGGGGTGCGGATAAGGTGGGGAGGGGAAGGCGATGAAGCGGGGGGCACCGACCCAGAAGGCTGGGCACCCGACTGCAGCGATATGGCCTTTTGTGCACATGGTATACAAATAAGCACATTCTCACCCGTAAGGGATGCCCCACAACCCACACATGGCCGGGATTGTCCCAGAGGGAGCCCGAGCCCGGTATCCTGCGCCTCCATATGGTGATTCTTGTGGTCAGATGCCCCTTAAGGGATGCCCCTTAAAAGTCCCAGTGGGAGGATTTGTGGTGATCTACATAAGGCTAGGGACCCCAGGACTAGGAGGAACCCCTTAACATGCACATAAACGATGCAATCTGAAACACACAATGAAGCATCTAAGTCAAAACTACCTCACTAAAAATATTAATATATATATATATATATATATATATATATATATATATATATAAAACATATATCCATACACACACATGCGATAAAACAGGAGGCCCCCCTGCTGAAGAGGGGCCCCCGCATAAGCTAAGGAAGTGGCCAACAGGCCCTTACCGGCCAGGAGCACACAGGATCCCGAAGCAGCACCAAGATGGTCCCCGGAGAAGAGCCTCGTGAGAAGAGGAGGAAGAGGAGGGGGGGCGGGCCAGCGGAGAATGCGCGTCGCCAGGCCACTCCCCCTCCCAGCAACGCGGATCCCAGCCATGGGCTGGCCCGCAGCATCGCGCCAAACGAGGGGGCCCCCTCCCCGAACAAGCCTGAGGGGGAGAAGCTCCCCAGGCTGAGTGAAGGAGGCCAGCACCGTTATGGCCCTAAGTATAAACAAACATCCTGTCAGCACCCAACACAAGTAAAACACTCGCACACACAGTGCCATACACACATATAAACCAACAGGGTATACAGGCCGACCCCCCCCCTCCCCCCCAGAGGGAAGTAAGGGACCCGGAAGGGGGGAATCCCAGCCAGAATCTGGTCATAGGAATGAAAAGGGACAGGGCATCCCACACAGGGATCACCAAACCCGGGCAACCGCCTACCCCTTGTGATGCGGTCTCATGGTGGAGCGATGCTCCTTGCACATCCATAAGGTGCTACCTACCCTCACCAGGACCCGCAGCCAAGGCTGGGAGGCTCAAATAGGGATAATTTAGGAAAGGTCCTGGCAACAATAGGGACAAAAATGGCCGGCGTGAGCCCGGCTTACCTGCAAGGAAGAGACGTCTTCATCTTCTGTCTTGCTCGCCTTCCTGCAGAGAAGAAACTGGGGAATTGGTGGGAGGTTCCAGGTATTTATGGACTGGGAGGAGCTCCTTTTTTGCATTCATCTCTGCAGAAGTTCGCCCTCTACTGGAGAATAACCCAAATGTCATGAAGAGTTGAAGCAGAGTTTATGTCACACTTGGAATAAGAGCATCAGTTCTCCTGAAAGGTGCAGTAGCCACCTGATAGTACTTCAGACACCTAACCACATCCAAAGAGTGCAAAACTCTCTCCTTAGCATTGCTAGGATTAGGGCACAAAGAAGGAAGAACAATATCCTGATTCAAATGAAAAGCAGACACTACCTTAGGCCGAAAATCAGGTTTGAAACGTTTGAAACACCACCTTGTCCTGGTGCTTCTCATAGTAGGGGGGATGAATGGACAGCGCCACCAACTCAGACACAAGCCTGACAGAAGTGATAGCCACCAGAAACACAACCTTGAGCGTAAGAATGGCCAAGGTAGCATCCTGCACAAGTTCAAAGGGAGCACCCTGCAAGGCTGACAGAACCAAGTTTAAATCCCAAACAGGCACCATAGGTTTACGTGGGGGACGCACATGAGTGACCCCCTGGAAAAAAGTCCTGATCAGAGGGTGCTGAGCAACGGACTTCTGGAAAAATTAGCCAGGGCAGAAACCTGACCCTTCAGAGTACTGAGTTGGAGCCCCATCTCCAACCCATGCTGCAGGAACTCCAGAATCCTGGGAATAGAGAACACACGACAGGGATGAGACCTAGACTCACACCAGTCAATGTAGGCACGCCAAACCCTGTAAGAAATGGAAGAGGAAGACTTCTTCCTAGCTTTAATCAAAGTATCCACAACTGAGGAAGACAGCCCCTTCTCAATCAAGATGGAGGTTTCAGCAGCAAAGCCGTCAAAGCCAGAGTTTGTAAATTGGGATGGCGTAGTGAGCCCTGAGTGATCAGATCTGGCACCAAGGGCAGAGCGTATTGATCTACTGCCAGCTGTACCATGTCTGCGAACCACACTCTTCTTGGCCACCTGGGGGCCACCAGAATTGCTGGCACCTCGTCCAGAGCAATCTTGCGTAGAACCCTGCCCAGCAGGGGAATTGGGGGGAAGACATACAGGAACTGAAAGTCCTTCCATGCCATTGCTAGCGCATCCGAGGTCAGGGCCGAGGATCCCTGGACAGAGACACAAAAGCTGGAAGCCTGTGATTGTGGCGGCACGCAAACAGATCCACATCTGGTTGTCCCCAACGGTGAAACAGAGATTGAAACACCCTGCTGCATAGGGACCATTCTCCCTGGCGAGAGGTCCCCCTGCTCAGAGAGTCCGCCAGGTGATTTTCCACCCCCGGGATGTACACAGCTGAAATGCAGGGGACATTGGCCTCCGCCCAAGTCAGGATCAGAGACGCTTCCTGGAGGGCCCCCTTGCTCTGGGTCCCTCCCTGATGTTTGATGTAGGCAACTGCCGTCTGGTTGTCCGAGCGCACCTGAACAGGCAGGCCCTGAAGATGAGTAGTCAAGCGAGCCAGAACTAACCTGATCGCTCGCAGCTCCAAGACACTGATAGGTGTGTGGGCCTCCAGAGGACCCCACTTCCCCTGGAACCACAGGGACTTCCAGACACCCCCCCCCAACCTGACAGACTGGCATCCGTGGTGACCGTCTCCCAGGAAGGGGCAAGAAAGGATCTGCCCCCCCAACAGGTTCCCTGAGTCCATCCACCACAAGAGAGACCTCCTGACCAGGGGGGAGAGCACACAGACCCTGTCCAGGTGACGCTGGGTCCTTGTCCCATACAGACAATAGGTGAAGTTGCAGAGGCCTCAAGTGGAACTGAGCATAAGGGGACCGCTTCGAAGCACGCCACCATCAGGCCCACCAGCTGCATCCCCTGCCTGATGGAGGAATGGGGACAAGCTAGGAGGGACTGAGCCTGTGCAATCAGACTGTCCACCTTCTGCTGAGGAAGGAAGATCCTTGCCTGAACTGTATCCAGATTCATTCCTAGGAATGGAGTTACCAAGGAAGGGGACAGTGAGTATCCAACTCTGCCTGATGTAGAGACTGGGAAGTGATGAGGATGTCGTACAGGTAGGGAAGCACGCGGACGCCCTGACATCTGAGCAGAGACATCACGCCAGCCAGCACCTTGGTTAACACCCTGGGAGCTGAAGTGAGGCCGAAGGGCAGGGCCACAAATTGGTAGTGTTGATCCATCAGAGCGAACCTGAGGAACCTTTGATGACCTGGGAACACAGGAATATGAAGGTAAGCATCTTTGATGTCCACAGAAGTCATGAAATCCCCTTGGCGCAGGGAACTGATGGCAGAGCGCAGAGTCTCCATGCGAAACCGCCTGCCCCTGACAAACTTGTTGAGAATCTTTAAGTCCAGGATGGGCCTGACAGAACCATCCTTTTTGGGTACTGTGAATAGGTTGGAATAAAAGCCCTTGCCCTTTTCTCATAAAGGGATCTGGCAGATGACCCCCAGATCCAGGAGGCCTTGCACTGCTTGCACTAGCTCCTGAGCTGACACAGGGTCCTGAGGAATCCGGGATCTGATGAATCTTGGAGGGGGATCGGCAGCAAACTCCAACTTGTAACCGGAGGACACTATGTCCTGAATCCACCGGTCTGAGACATGAAGCCTCCAGACGTGAGCGAAGTGCTGCAGCCGTCCCCACACCCGGATGGGTGAGGGTGCCCCATCATGCCTGAGGGGGCTTTGGAGAGGATTTAGCTTTGGGACCCCAGGAGGAGCCAGGACGTCCACGTCCTCTGCCTCTACCCCAGAAATCTCCCCGGGCCCCAGGGAAAGAAACCCCCTTTCCTTGTCCTGCACCACGGTAAGGGGAGGAGAAGGAACCCTGACCCCGAAAGGGTCGAGGTTGCCGCCTGCGCTGGGGTAACCTGCCTCCCTTAGCAAAAAGGTCCAGGAGGTCTCCAAACAGACGCAGTCCTTTAAAGGGAAACCCAGTGAAGGCCTTCTTGGCAGCGTTGTCAGCAGCCCACTGGCGCAGCCAAACCGAGCGGCGTATAGCCACCACGAGGGCAGAAGTTCTGGCACACATTCTGATGGTGTCATCCAATGCCGATAGGACAAAATTTACAAAAATACCATTTTGTGAATAATCACCTGTAAAATGTGTATTATAAGTATGTCACACACCCCGCTTCAAACATTAATATTTACACTTGGGTTACTCCACCAGCAGGTGGCGACGTTGCAGAGAAAAACGAGCCCCTCCTGATCTACAATACCTGGGACCTCCCACTCATCTCCCAGTTTTCAAACAGCAGTAAAGACAAGGTACCAGGAAAAAAACCATTGGTAACCCTCAAACTGTAAACGAAGCTTCACCCTATAAAGAATCCAGGATACCAAAAAGGGCGGGTGAAGCGGGGTGTGTGACATACTTATAATACCCATTTTACAGGTGATTATTCACAAAATTGTATTATTCTAAGTATGTCACACACCCCGCTTCAAACATTAATATTTACACTTGGGACATCCAAAAGCAGTGTCCAGAAAGGGCGGGTATCCAACAAGGCAATAATGCAAAACTCAAACCACTGCAGCCTGCAGAACCTTGCGGCCAAACACAGCATCCGCTGAAGCCCGCACCTCAACCTTATAGAACTTGGAAGAATTGTGAACAGAAGACCAAGTAGCAGCCTTACAAACTTGTTCAACAGAAGCCTGATGCTGAAAAGCCCAAGACGCTCCAACAACACGAGTAGAATGAGCGTTGATACGAAAAGGGGGAGCCTTCCCCTTGGCAGAATAGGCCCCAACAACAGCCTGACGAATCCATTTGCTAATGGAAGACTCAATCTAAGCCAAACCCTTCCTAGGCCCACAGGGCACCACGAAAAAGGCATCAGTCTTACGAAAAGGAGATGTAGTAAGCAAATAGTACTTCACACAGCATACCACGTCCAAACAGTGCAAACCCTCTCCTTGGCATTCCTAGGCTTAGGACACAAGGAAGGAAGAACAATGCCCTGGTTAAGAAGAAAAGCAGAGACCACCTTAGGAAGAAAGTCCGGTTTGAAGCGGAAAACCACTTTGTCCTGATGACTCTCAAAGTAAGGAGTCTGAACCGACAAAGCTGCCAACTCCGAAACGCGCCGAACCGAAGTGATGGCCACCAAAAAAGGCAACCTTCTGAGTCAGAGTAGAAAGAGCAATATTCTGCAAAGGCTCAAAAGAAGGAGCCTGAAGAGCAGAGAGAACCAAATTCAAACCCCAAACAGGGAGCAAAGGCTTCCTAGGAGGCCGCAAATGCGAAGAAAGTCTTAACCTAAGGATGAAACGCAAGGGACTTTTGAAAAAAGACAGACAAGGCAGCAGCCTACCCCTTCAAAGTACTCAGCTGAAGACCAGAGTCCAGCCCCGATTGAAGAAATTCCAAAATCCTGGAAACAGAAAAGACCCAACAGGGCAAAGATCTAGCCTCACATCAATCAATATAAGATCTCCAAGTCCTATAATAGAAGGTAGAAGAGGACCTCTTCCTGGCACTAATAAAAGTCTGAATAACAGAATCCGAAAGACCTTCCTCCCCTAAGATGGAGGTTTCAGCAGCCAGGCCGTCAAAGCCAGCGTTGGTAAATTGGGGTAACGCAGTTGACCCTGTGTGATAAGATCCGTCCGAAGAGGCAGATCGAACTGATCCACCGCCAGACAAACGATGTCTGCGAACCACAACCTCCTTGGCCACCTTGGAGCCGTCCAGGGCCAGCTTTCGCAACACCTTGCCTAGCATGGGGATCGAAGGAAACAGATAAAGGAACCCCAGGTACCCCCAGCTCAGGGACATGGCATCCACCGCCAGAGCCAGAGATTCCTGAGTTAACTACACGAATGTCAGAAGCTTGCAATTGTGACGAGAGGCAAACAGATCCACCTACGGCGTCCCCCACCGGAGACAGAGCGACCGAAACACCTGGGAGTGGAGAGACCATTCCCCCCCGGCGGAAAGAGCACCTGCTCAGGAAGTCCGCCTCCGTGTTTTCCACTCCTGGAATGTACACTGCCGAGATGCAAGGGACATGAGTCTCCGCCCAGGCTAGAATCAGAGACACCTCTCTGAGGGCACTCAGACTGCGAGTCCCTCCCTGGCGATTGATGTAAGCAACCGCCGTTCGATTGTCCGACCGAACCTGAACCAGCAAGCCCTGTAAATGCTGTGTCAAGTGAGACACAACCTGATGGCTCTCAATTCCAGAACGGTGATGGGCAAGTGGGCCTCCAGAGGACCCCACCGCCCCCTGAACCGAAGGTCCTTCCAGAAACCTCCCCATCCCGACAAACTGGCGTCCGTGGTGACAGTTTCCCAAAGAGGCGTCAGAAAGGACCTGCCCCTCAAGAAATTGTCCGAGACCATCCACCACCGGAGAGACTGCCGAACCCGGGAGGACATCCAGAAGGACCAATCCAACGACCACGGTCGTCGGTCCCAAGACGCCAACAGATGAAGCTGAAGCGTCCTTGTGTGAAACTGAGCAAAGGGAACTGCCTCGAAGAAAGCTACCATCAACCCCCCCAGTCTCATCCCTAGCCAGATGAACGGGCAGCGATTGGAAAGAAGAATCTGCGCCAATTCCTGAATCAAGAAAACTTTGGCCTGAGGCAGAAACACTCTGTGTTGGCAAGAATCCAAAAACGTCCCCAGGAAGGACACCACCCTGGCCGGAACAAGAGAGGACTTGGGATAGTTGATCACCCAGCCGAAACTCTCCAGAGTGGATACCACCGTCCTGGCGTCCATCTCCGCCTGACTGAAGGAAGGAGCCATGATGAGAAGATCGTCCCGATAAGGCACAAAGCGAATCCCCTGAGCTCTAAGAAGGGCCATCACGCCCGCCACACCTTGGTGAACACTCTTGGAGCAGAGATAAAGCCGAACGGAAGAGCCACAAATTGAAAATGCCGATCCTCCACCACGAAGTGAAGAAACCTCTGGTGAGCCGGAAAGATAGGAATATGAAGGTAGACATCCTTGATGTCTATGGACGTCATGAAGTCCCCCTGCCGAAGAGAATTGATGGCAGAGCGCAGAGTTTCCGCGCGAAACTTCCGGGGACGAATAAACACGTTGAGGAACTACAGATCCAGGATGGGACGAACTGAGCCGTCCTTCTTGAGCACTGTGAAGAGATTGGAATAATACCCGAGGCCCACCTCCGAGGGAGGGACCAGGCAGATGACTGCCATTTCCAGAAGATTCCTCACCGCCGCCAGGAGCCCCTGTGCGGCCAAAAGATCTGAGGGAACCCGAGACCTGAAAAATCTTAGAGGAGGACAGAACTCGAACTCCAGCTTGTAACTGGCCGACACCACCTCCCTGATCCACCTGTCCGAGACCGCCTGGTCCCACACCTGGGAGAAGTGTCGCAACCGTCCCCCCACCCGCAAGGGTGAGGGTGCCCTCTCATTGCTGAGCGGCCTTGACAGCGGGCTTGGGTTGGGCACCCCAGGAGTGAACGGGACGGCCATGGCCTCTACCCCTGTTCCAGCTTCCGAAAAGCCCGCACCTCTGCCAGCTCTGGCTCCCCAAAAGGAGGGATCAAAAGAGGCCGCCCCCGAAAGGAACGACGAAGTTACTTGCGCTGAGGTAACTTACCTCCCTTGGCAACCGAATCCAATTTCTCACCAAACAGGTGCAGGCACACCAAGAGGAGAGCCATAAGCGACTTTTTTTTTTTAATTAGAATCAGCAGTCCATTGCCGCAGGCACACCGATCGCCAGATAGCCTCCAATAAGGCCGTGGTCCTACTACACATCACCCTGGCGTCAACCAGAGCGGCCAGCACAAATGAAACAAACCGAGTAGGCAGCTCCCATTCTACAAGGATGACCTCAACAAAATGTCTCTGATTGGGAAACACCATGCGCGGCTTGGCCATGTCAAATAGCTCACCCGCAGGCGGGAGAGCCACCTCAGGGGGATTTAAGTATATATAATGACAGAGTAGGATCTGAACCTGCATCGCCGGGGAATAAAGCTCCATAAACTTATGCTCTAACCGCTGGGCCGTGCAGCCGGGTCTAATGCCAAAACCTCAAACATTTGAGCCAGGAGCTAAGGGGTGTCAAGACCTCCCCCCGTCGCTCGCTCACCAGCAGCACTAAACAAATGCTGGACAACAGGCTTATCCGATTCCCCAAGTGGGGGGCAATCGGACCAGTCTAAGGACTCAAACCATAAACATCACAGGCCGGCTGAGCCGGGGAAGGATGTTTCCGCTAAGCCGGAGCCTTTTGGGCAACCGCAACGGAAAACATTTTCTCAAGGCTGGCCCACCTGGCGCAAACCTCGAATTGCGAATCCCCCCCATGACAACGTCACATGGGGTCCGGAAAAGGCGTGGAGGGGTAGGTGAAGACACGGGCGGCGGAGGACCGAATACCGGACTGCCGCGTAATGTTCCGCTGTGCACATGAAACACAGAGTATGACCTCATCTGGAAGAGGAGCCCCACAACCCCATACATAGCCTGAATTGCCCCGAGGGATCGTTTCCGGAATCATTGGAAGCCTCCATATGGTGAAATTGTGGTATTCGCAGTTACCCAGGGATTTATGCAATAAGCGACCTGGGATGCCCCTTTTAATGTCCCGTGTGGGAGGAATTATATGGTGCAAATTTTTGGGGAATCCCACACTGGCAGGAAACTAAGTCCGGGAAACCCCTTAAGCATGGGATCCCGGGATCTGCCCTGGAAAAAACAACAGTCACTCCAGAGACCATGTATGTACACGAGCATGCAATCAGGCACATTAAACAATACACTAAATATATGTACAATATATGACTCTATAGGCGTGTACCATGTATGTACACGAGCATGCAATCAGGCACATTAAACAATACACTAAATATATGTACAATATATGTCTCTATATAATAAATATACATAAGAAATTTTGCCCAAAACATCCATATGCACATGCTACATGGACCCACACACACGCCCAAGAGGTAGTAAAGCTCCTAAGCCGGAGACAATAACGGCTGTGCTATGCAAAACAATAATAAGCATAAACACTAACCTAAAATGGCGGCATAAGCAGCTGCGGCAGCAACAAGACCAACTCCCAGGAACGAGGAGAAGGAGGGCGGGCCTCCCAGACGCGCGAAGCGCCCCGGCCCCGCCCCCTTCCTAAGATACTGAACCGCGGCCCCCGCCATGTAGAAGCTGCAAAGGGAAAAGGGAGACGGCCGCCCGACGCACAATGCGTCCGGCCCTGCCTCTCCAGCACACAAGAACAAGGAGCCCGGCATGACCTGGCTCCCACAACAGCGTCATGCGGGAGCGGGCGGGACGTCGGTTCGCGCCCGAGACCGGCCCCGCCCCCCGCCAAAGCAGCAACCTTACCCAGGAACGGCGCAGCCGCCGAGTGCCTGAGGTGGGGGAGCTCCCCAGGAAAAAGACAACGTGCCCAGGCCTCGGGAGAGGTCACACCGTAACAAGCATAACACCTACCTGCCGCACACCTAGTTCAAAACACATGTAAAGCACAACCACTCACACAACGCATGGAGAACCCCCCCTCCCTCTAGCGCAGGGAGAAAAGGGGGCCTAGCGGGGGACAGTGCCATCACCCAAAGGGTGGAAACGGGACGGGGCATCCCAAATCCGGATCACCAGGCCGGATATCCGCGTTGCCCCATGGTATGGGGTCTAGCGGAGGAGCTAAGCTCCTAGGCACCTTAGGGTGCCATCTACCATCGCCCGGCCCAGCAGCCTAGGCTGGGAGGCTTCACAAGGGGCATATCAACAAGAGCCGAGCAGAAATAGACCAGAAGGGGGGCCGGGGTGTTACCCCGGCTACTTGCAAGCAGGAGACTTCATTCTTCTGTCTTGTCGCCATCTTGCAGAGAAGAACACTGGGAGATGAGTGGGAGGTCCCAGGTATTGTAGATCAGGAGGGGCTCGTTTTTCAAGACTTCTCTGCAACGTCGCCACCTGCTGGTGGAGCAACCCAAGTGTAAATATTAATGTTTGAAGCGGGGTGTGTGACATACTTAGAATAACATCACAACTGGAGAGTGCATTAAACACCTCACAAGGCAAATCATCAGGGGCACTGTTGAGCATATTTCTGATAAGGGTTCTAGTGGCCACAGCAGTAACGGCAGAGGCACAGACCGGGCGCAGCGCCGTCCCCGCACATGCAAAGGCGTGGGATGCCAGCTGATCAATACGCCGGTCTTCGGCATACCGCAGGGTAGTAGGAATGCATGACAGAGGTGTTAGATAGCCCTAGGATCGGGGCATCCACCTCGGGGGGTGGGGTGGGGGGATGACCAACATTTAACCACCTCAGCAGGAAAGGGATACTTCCTATCCCAACTCTTTGGAACCCCGGGAAGTTTACTGGGGCTCTCCCATTCCTTGAGCACAAGGTTATGGAAATGTGCCTGCTCTGGAAATTCCAATCTTGCTGTATGGAAAAGCTCCCCTCTTTGCCTGGGAGCCTCAACAAGGAGAGAGATAGACAGAACCTCAAAAATCTGGGTCAATAATCTGTCAGTGTCATCCGGGGCCCAGGGGTCAGAGCCAGAATCGTCATGACCCCTTGGTCTCTCATCAGATCAGCCTGAATCAGAAAAGAGCTCCCCTTCATCAGACGGGGTATAGCCACACAGATTCCAAAACTCCTCAGTTCCCATAGGAGAAACAGTAACAGGCGTCAAGTGCCGCTTCTTAACAGGGGCCTTACGCGCTAAAGACTTCACAATAATCTGCTCAACAGTAGCCAGTCTAGAAGACACATCAGGCTGAGAATCCCCACTAGTATGCAACTCAGCAGGAGTGAGATTTAAGCTTGGGGGAGTAGGTGAAGTGAAACGAGGTGCAGCCACTGGCAGGCCAGATTGCAATGCAAGCACCTGCTCAGCACAGGGTACACAGACCCGCCTTGTCAGTGTCAGCATGAGGCTGCCCACACGCTACACACAGCCGGTCCTGTCCCAAAGGGACCCCGGTAACATTATCCTGGGATGCCTCCATATGGTGATTATAGCGGCGCTATACGTCGATAGGGAATAACGCTATATAGCAACCCTGGATGCCCCAATAAACCGCTAGGGACGTGGGAGTAAAATTTTGACAAGGCCTACAAGTAATATACTAAAAACAGGGCTGGGAGAAGCCAAGAAGGGCTCGTCCCGCCTGAAAGACATAAGCGGACAAGACCTTAAGTACATCGTAACAAAAGTGAAGCAGATACTGCCGCCCGCTAGGGCACTTACGGACCGCAGTAGGTAGGAGTCCGTCGCGCATAGGCCAACCAATATAGAAAAGATGGCGTCGGTATACCTCGAGGGGGGGCCAGTAATAGCGATGACGCGGAGCATGCCACACCCCCCGAAGAGCGCGAAGCCAGGAAGGCCAACAGCCAATGATGGCGCACCAGCGCCTGAGGTAATGCCACCGCCAAGCACGGAACCAAGTCAGCGCGCGGCGGCGGTAAATTTAAAAGCAATAAAGACAAGTCAGCGCGGCGGCTGACAAGAATAAAGACGTGAAAAGTGAAAGCACAGACTGCATAACATACTTATCTATACACATACACCCCCCTCTTTTCCCCCGAAGACTACAAGGAGGATGAGGGAGGACGGCGGCCACTTAAATAGGGCCCACCGATAGGCAGGGTCAAGGGGCAATAGTGCGGGAGGGGCATCCCATAGAGGCTCCCCATAAGCCTGAACCGCCTACCCTTTGGTGGGGGATTGCAGTGGAGCAGCGCTCCTAAGCACCAACAGCGGTGCTGCCTACCTTCACCCGACCAGCGCAGCCAAGGCTGGGAGGCATATTACTAGTGGAACGGGTGGGAATAGTCCTACAGGGCCGCAGGTTAATAACCCCGCTCACCTGCGAGTAGAGAGCCAATTTCTCGTCCTTCGCAGCCAGACTGCAGAGAAATTCTGGGGATTTCTGGGAGGTCCCTGGGTATTTGAGGGGCTGGGAGGAGCCTATTTTCAATATCTCTGCAGTCCAGCGCCATCTGGCGGAGTATATCCCAACTGTAAGTATTAGATTTGGAGCAGGACGTACTGTATACTAAGAATATATCTATAATCAGTAAATCAGTAATCAGCTGGATATGTGTGAGGTGCTGCTTCTGTAAGGAGACAACCAGGTGACTTAAATATACAAAATCTCTACAAAATAAACTGACCGGAAAAAAAAAATTCTTTGAATGACTGCCAGGTATATATAAAGGTATTAAAGCAGAACAAAACCCTCAGTGGTCAACCCTGGAGTCTAAAAAACTCCAGTGTCGGCCAATAGCCTTCTCCCAAGTTCCCCACTGTGTGAAATGCCACCTGGGTTGCCACAAAACCCACCTGGCTGCCATGGCGATGTAAATAGCTGCAGCCACATCCTCAGCATCTCTGAGCTGAGGTGAGCCCCACAGATAGCCTGGGTGCCCAGGGAAGAAGACGCTCTGGTTCCCAATTGCTCAATTGCTGAGTTCTGCATGCAAACAGCTGTTTGGACGAGAGCATGTGCATGCACAATGGGACAGGAAAAGTAATGATTTTATGAATGAACTGGGGGTTTTCTTGGGTGAAAGGACAACAGTCGCTCTACAATTTGGACATTCACACAGATTTGCTTATCAGTCCAATATTTACAGATATGACAAGTATGATATAAATCTGTGTTCTGCTCCTAAATTCATGAGAGTGCTCCTTTAAAGAGGACTTCCTGTCACGAAAATAAAGTTTAGTCATTTGCTTCCCTAAAGCCCCCTATGACGATCAGTGGTGTATGCTGTTTGAAAATAAGAATTACATGGGAGCGGTCATCTTGGATTACACCCGAGTGGCCTGCTTGCACATAAGCATGAATGGAGGCTTGAGGCCGAGACTTTGCTACAACACAGTCACTACAGATGAGCTGGGAGCTTCCTTAGGATAAGCCCAACCAGGCAGAGAGAGATTTTATCTGTTTCCACACAGAACTTCTCTAGCTGGCTGTATTGATATAGCATGAATGCAGTATGGCTGCAGTGTCCGTGTGTGATATTGTTTCTCCACACATGCCAGGCTGTCTCAAGCTTGGGATTTTGTTATAAACATGCCACACCAAACAGAGAGCTTAACCTCAAAAAACCCAGCAGGTCTGTTATGTTACACACACACTCACACACTGAATCAACAGTTACTGGAGGGGATGAGTGTAATTATGAATCAGTGTAAGTCAATGACCTGGGGTGCCGCAGAGTTGTCTACAATGTTGATACAATGCTTTAGAAGCTTTTTACTTCTGGCTAGAAATAAAGCATTATTTCAAAGAGATTTAGGGTAGTTTTGACTGTAGGATTGTTTTTTTCGAGACCAAGGCAGTCAAAAATACAATTCTGCGAGTACTCACCTGTAGAATTGTTTTTGTAGTATACAGCACGTCCTGTTTCACTAATTCCTTACGTCTGGGTAATCCGCCACAAGGTGGCGCAGTGGACTGCAGAAAGACTTGTGGTGTCTCCCGGCACTATAAAAAGCCAGGAACCTCCCACAAATACCCAGTGTTACAAAGCAGTTAGACAAGAGGACAAGGGAGGGATGAAACAGGACGTGCTGTATACTACTAAAACAATTCTACAGGTGAGTACTCACAGAATTGTATTTTTCCAAGTATACAGCACGTCCTGTTTCAGTAATTCCTTACATCTGGGACATCCAAAAGCAGTGTTCATAAGGTAGGGTGGGATCCCAAAAAGCAACGGCGGGCAATTCAAACCACTGCCGCCTGAAGAAGTGGCCAAAAGCAGCATCAGCTGAGGCCCTAACATCAACCTTGTATGAACCTTGTATGAACAGAAGACCAAGTTGCGGCCTTACAAACTTGTTCAACAGAAGCTTGGTGCTGAAAGGCCAAAGACGCCCCAATAGCACGAGTGGAATGAGCAGTAAGATGGAAGGGAGGCTCCTTCCCCTTAGCAGAATAGGCCTGCACCACCACCTGACGGATCCACTTGCCGATAGTGGACTTAGCTGGAGACAAACCCTTCTTAGGTCCAGAAGGGAGAACAAAAAGAGCATCAGTTTTCCTGAAGGATTCAGTAGCAACCAAATAACGCAATTTTGTGAGTACTCGCCTGTAGAATTGTTTTTTCTGGGAATCCATTCCAGACACTCCTTACACTTGGAATGTGACTGCAAGAGAAAGGCGTGGCCCCTCCCGGCCCCATAAGTAGCAGCTGCCTCCTAATCAAGATCAGTACTTAAAAAGCAGTAAAACATAAAACAGAGGCAGGCAGGGAGGCCCTATATAGGAGTATATGCTACTTCACAGCAAATTCCGCCAGAATACTCTCAAAACATAAATCTCTTTTCTTCTTTTTTTCCCTTTTTTTTTTTTCCTTTTAAAGCCAATGAAAATAATAAGTGGACTAAACATCATCAAAAAAGCATCAAAAGATAGATCATGACCCTAAAGGGTGGGCCGGAGGGTCTGGAATGGATTCCCAGAAAAAACAATTCTACAGGTGAGTACTCACAGAATTGCGTTTTTTCTTCCAATCCATTCCAGACCCTCCTTACACTTGGGATCTCCAAAAGCAGTGCCATCTATGGGCGGGATCCCCAGCACAGAACAGTAGGTAGTTCATTTCACTACCGCCTGAAGAATCTGTCGACCAACAACAGCGTCAGCTGAGGCTCTAACATCCACCTTGTAAAACGTGAATGTATGAAATAAAGACCAGGTGGCAGCTTTACAAACCTGTTCCACTGAAGCCTGATGCTGAAAGGCCCAGGAAGCACCAATAGCCCTAGTAGAATGGGCCGTGACCCGAAAAGGGGGTTCCTTCCCCTTGGCCGAGTAGGCTCTTTCTACTGCCTGCCTAATCCACTTACTGACAGTGGCTTTAGCTGGCGGAAGCCCCTTCCTCGGCCCTTCCGATATATCAAAAAGAAAATCCGTCTTGGGGAAGGAATCTGTAGCTGCCATGTAATATCTTATGGCTCTGACTACATCTAAAGAATGAAGCACCCTTTCCTTAGCATTAGCCGGAACTGGGCATAAAGAAGGTAGAATTACCTCCTGATTACGGTGAAAATCAGGCTTAAACCGAAAAACTACCTTGTCTCTGTGTAACTCAAAATAAGGAGACTTCATACATAAGACGGCTAATTCAGAAACTCGCCGCACAGAGGTGATTGTCACCAAAAATATCACCTTAAGCGTCAAAATGCTCAATGGAGCGACAATCATAGGTTCAAAGGGAGCACCCTGAAGAGCCGACAATACCAAATTCAAGTCCCACACCGGTAAAATAGACTTGCGCGGTGGACGGACATGAGTGACTCTCTGAAAAAAAGTCCTAATGAGCCTATTGCTGGCGATAGACTTCTGGAAAAAAATAGGCCGACACATGCCCTTTTAGGGTGCTTAATTGTAGTCCCATTTCTAAGCCATCTTGTAGAAATTCTAAAATTCTAGAAATTGAATACTCTGCATGAAAATTTCCTAGTCACACCAGGATATGAACGACCGCCAGACCCTGTAGTATATCATGGGAGACGACTTCTTCCAGGCCTGAATCATGGTGCGAATAACCTTAGCCGATAAACCTTTCTCTACTAAGATCAAGGTCTCAATAGCCAGGCAGTCAAAACCAGCATCTGTAAATTCGGGTGCCGCAGCGCCCCCTGTGTGAGAAGATCTGGCTCGTCTGGTAGGCGCCAATGGTCTACCGACATCCTTGTTATGTCTGAAAATCAACTTCTCCTTGGCCAGCGAGGAGCCACCAGAATGGTTGGTACCCCCTCCTGAGCTATCTTTCTTAGGACATGGCTCAGGAGCGGGAGCGGGGGAAAAACGTACAGAAGCTTGAACCTTACCCAAGAAACTGACAGGGCATCCGTTGCAATGGCCAGAGGGTCCCTTGACAGGGACATGAATTTCACTTGTGATTGTGCCTGGATGCAAAGAGATCCACCTCCGGACAACCCCAACGAAGGCAAAGGGCTTAAAAGTTCTTCTGACTGAAAGACCATTCTCCCCGAAGCAGCGCCTGCCTCCTGGTTTTCTACCCCCCGGGATGTAAACTGCCGAGATGCAGGGAACATTCTACTCTGCCCAAATCGGGATCCGGCTTACCTCTTCTAGAGCACTCTTGCTCCGAGTACCCCCCTGATGACTGATATAGGCTACTGCCTTCTGATTGTCTGACTGGACTTGGACAGCCTGTCCCCTTAAACTGGGGGTCAGATACTGAAACACTAGCCGGATTGTTCTTAATTCCAAAATATTTATGGGAAGCTGATTCTCCCTCGGCCCCCACTGTCCCTGGATCTTCTGGGTCTGCCAGATACCCCCCCCCCAGCCTGTGAGACTGGCACCTGTGGCAACGATCTGTCGCTGCGATGTCAGAAAAGACCTGCCTACAGACAGATGTAGAGGGTCCGTACACCACAGGACAGATTGCCTGGCCGAGGGTGTCAGAAGACTTGATCCATTGACTGCGGGGCTCGCTCCCAGCTTGCCAACAAATTTAACTGAAGAGGCCTCATGTGAGACTGGGCAAAAGGCACAGCCTCGAAGCAGGCCACCATAAGGCCTAATAAATCCTTCCCAGTCGAATGGTCGGCTGCCGGCAGGCCAGTAAAGACTATTTGATTCCGAATTAGCAGAGCCTTCCGCTCTGGCAGAAACACCTTGACCTGAACTGTGTCCAGAGTCATTCCTAAGAAATTCCTTACTGGAGCCGGAGTGATATGGGACTTCGGATAATTGATCACCCAGCTGAACTCTTCCAGAGCTGATAGAACCATCTGTGTATCCTTCATGATCTGCTGAGGAGACCCAGCGTCTGAAATTGGCCATGAGACCTGCCAGGACCTTGGTAAATACTCTTCGGATATCCCGAATGGAAGTGCCACAAACTTCCAGGGCAAACCTCAAGAACTTCTGATGCCCTGGAAAAATCGGAACATGAATATACGCGTCCCTTATGTCTATTGTAGTCATAAGATCCCCGGGCTGAATTGATTACAGCTGACCTTCGTGTCTCCATGCGGAAATGCTTCACCCGGATATACCTGTTGAGACTCCTTAAGTCTAAAATGGGACAAATCGACCCGTCCTTCTTGGGGATAGTGAACAGGTTGGAGTAAACCCCCCGACATTCCTCCTGAAGGGGTACCTGACAAATTACCCCTCTTTGAAGTAGATGCTGAACAGAGCATCTCAGGGCATCTGCCTTTACCTGGTTCCTGGATGCCCCTGACCAAAGGAACCTTGTGGGCGGTCTGGCTGCAAACTCGATCTTGTAACCTGATTACACCACCTCTTGGATCCAAAGATCCGCCACGTGGCGTCTCCAGATAGGAGCAAAATGCAAGAGCCGTCCCCCCACTCGCTCAGGTGAGGGCGCCCCCTCATGCTGGAGTGGGCTTGGCTGGAGGCTTGGGCCTACTTCTCCAGGCCCCTCTTGTCCTATTACGAGCTCTGCCTCTGCCCCAAAAATCTCTACGGGACCCTGAAAGGAAGGCACCTCTGCCACTCCGAAAGGGCCGATATGATGAAGGCCTCTGAAAAGGCCGAATCGCCCTCTTCCTCTGAGGAAGTTTGCCATCCTTGACCATACGGTCCAGCCCCTCTCCAAAGAGTCTTCCCCCCTAAAAAAGATCCGTAAGAGCTTTCTTAGCGGCGGCATCCGCCGACCATTGTCTTAGCCATAAAGAACGGCGCAAGGCAACAAGAAGAGCCGAAGTTCTAGCAGCTAGCCTGACAGCCTCATCCATAGCAGGGATAGTGAAAGAATTAAAGTCCAAACAAGCCTTAAAATCCTTGGACTCACGAATAAGCCTGCGAGACTTAGCCCTGGCCAGATTTTTCTTCATCTTCTTCCTTGAAGCCAAAGACACAATAGCCATGGCACAAACAGGGCGCAAAAAGAAACCTACCATAGCAAAACGGGCCAACTGATCCATTCGTCTCTCTGTGGGATCTCTTAAGAATCCCATAGTAGCAGACGGCATGATAGAAGTATTAGACAAGCCTGATACTGGAGAATCCACCTCGGGTGGATAAGACCAAAGCTTAATCATATCCGCCGGAAAGGGATACCTAGCGTCTAGGATCCTGGGAACAGCCGGTAGCTTGTTAGGATTTTCCCACTCCTTTAACACCATTCTGGAAAAATGCGGCTGTTCCGGGAACACCTGCCTTTGCCTTACTGGCTTAAACAGGTCGTCCTTCCCTCTTTTTGCCACCTCAGGAGGGGTAATATTCAAAGTTTCAAAAACTGATGAAAGCAAACACTCTGTTTCGTCTGAGAGAAGGGGATCCTCATCAGAAGAGAATAAAATAGAATTACTATCCTCCTCACCAGAGCGTAACTCGCCCTCTGAGAGCTGCTCGTCTATATACTCTTCCTCCTCAGACCCAAAAGAGGCAAATAAATCTCTTTCCTCAGAAACAGGCTCCAAATGCCTCCTCTTATAGGTGGCTTTCCTAGGAATGACCAAGGATAACTGTTTCTCTAAGTTATCCAACCTGTGCGCCACACCCGCCTGCGCCTCGCTGCCTTCCCCCTCTCCAGGGGATGTAAGGGATGGTTGAGCCATCACACTCATTGCAGCAATAGCTGGGCTCGAAACCTGAGCTGCTGCTCTATTATGGTCTAAACCTATTCTCATGGCGCAAGCGGAACAAACCGTGCTGAAGCTACCCAGGGGATCCTGCTTACATAAGGGGCAGAGCCGCCCTGCTCAAGTGGGATGCCCGAATCACTATCCCCTGATGCCTCCCTCATGGTGTTTTTTTTTTTTTTTTTTTAAATTGGCAAAAAGACCTAAGGCTAAACCAATCCCAAGGGGACTGGGAGGAACCACAACCCTTTTTATCCTTCTTCCCAATATCTAAAAATAAACAGGATGTTTATTTTTAATGCATACATTTTTAATATCCACTGTCAAATCTGTAAAACTGCATTTGAAATAGTATATGTACCGTATGTTTCTACCCTGTCTGTAATTACTACTTTGTAAAGCGCTACGGAAGATGATGGCGCTATATAAACAAACAATAATAATAATATAAACATTTAATAATATAAAATAAATATAATCTAAGCAAAATATTTATAAAAAATAGATATAAAGATATCTTGGAAATATGATTAATAATTAATACATTAAATAACACTGGCCTTTTAAAATATTAGCTGGATCTTAAAGTGGACCAACACCCAGGATTTTGACTATCCTGGGTTTTGGTCCACTTCGGTGGGGCACCCGATCGGGGGTGCCCCGCTGTCTGAAACCCCCCAGAAAGCCCAAAAAAACTCACCTCTCCCCGCTCCCACGTGACCGCGCCAGGAGGGTCTGGAAGGCAAAACAATGTTCTGGTTGAGATGAAAGGCAGACACAACCTTAGGCAATAAATCTGGCTTAAACTGAAACACCACCTTATCCTGGTGTCGCTCAAAAATACCATTTTGTGAGTACTCACCTGAAAAATGGATATTGTTGGTGTGCCACACACCCCGCTTCACTTCTTAAATATTCATCCATTATTGGGTTAATCCACCGCCAGGTGACGTAGTGCAGAGAGGAAGTCTTGTAACGAGCCCCCTTCCGGCCTATATATACCTGGTACCTCCCTTCAATCACCAGTATATTAAAAAGCAGAAAGACAAGGTACCAGTATTCCACCGGTAACCTCAAAAATCAAATTTGATATAAATAAAAAAGGGCTTCACCATATAAATGCTTCGGTAATACCGAAAAGGGTGGGGGTGAAGCGGGGTGTGTGGCACACCAACAATATCCATTTTTCAGGTGAGTACTCACAAAATGGTATTATTCTTGGTGTGCCACACACCCCGCTTCACTTCTTAAATATTCATCCATTATTGGGACATCCAAAAGCAGTGTCCACAAGGGAAGGGCATCTCAAGGCCAGGTGAAGCATAACTTAAATGACAGTCTGCAGAACTTTGCGGCCAAAAACAGCATCCGCTGAGGCCCGCACATCAACTTTGTAAAACTTAGAAAAAGTGTGAACAGAAGACCAAGTGGCGGCCTTACAAACTTGTTCAACAGAAGCTTGGTGCTGAAAAGCCCAAGACGCCCCAATGGCGCGAGTAGAATGAGCAGTGATACGAAAAGGGGGAACTTTCCCCTTAGCAGAATAGGCTGCAGTAACGGCCTGACGTATCCACTTGCTAATGGGCAGATTTGGCTGGTGCCAAACCCTTCTTAGGCCCATGGGGCACAACAAAAAAGGAATCCGTCCTACGAAAAGGAGACGTGACAATCAAGTAGTACTTAACACAGCGTACTACATCCAAGCAATGCAACACCCTCTCTTTGTCATTCTTAGGATTAGGACATAAGGAGGGAAGAACAATGTCTTGGTTCAAATGAAAAGCAGAAACAACCTTGGGAAGAAAGTCTGGCTTGAACCGAAAGACCACTTTATCCTGATGCCTCTCAAAGTAAGGCGCCTGGATAGTTAAGGCCGCCAACTCTGAGACACGCCGGACCGAAGTGATAGCTACCAAGAAGACAATCTTCTGAGTCAGGGTAGACAAAGCAATATCTTGCAAAGGCTCAAAAGGAGGAGCCTGAAGAGCAGAAAGAACCAAATTCAAATCCCAAACCGGGAGTAATGGTTTCCTGGGAGGCCGCACATGCGTAACCCCCTGGAAAAAAGTTTTAACTAAAGGTTTAAGCGCAACACGCTTCTGAAAAAAAAAATAGATAAGGCAGAGACCTGCCCTTTCAACGTACTTAGCTGGAGACCAGAGTCCAGCCCTGATTGTAAAAACTCCAGAATCCTGGAGACCGAAAAGACCCTACAAGGAAAAGATCTTATCTCACACCAAGCGATATAGGCTTTCCAAGTCCTATAGTAGGTGATGGAAGAAGACCTCTTCCGGGCACTGATCAGAGTCTTAATGACTGAATCAGAAAGACCCTCCTCCTTCAGGATGGAGGTTTCAGCAGCCAGGCCATCAAACCCAGCGCTGGTAAATTGGGGTAACACAATTGACCCTGAGTGAGCGGATCGGGCCGAAGAGGCAGAACGAACTGGTCCACTGCCATCCGAACGATGTCTGCGAACCTCACTCGTCTTGGCCACCTTGGGGCCACGAGAACGGCGTACACCTTTTCCAGAGCCAACTTCTGAAGAACCCTGCCCAGCATGGGCATCGGAGGAAACAGGTATAGAAATCCCAGAACTCCCCAGATCAGGGACATGGCGTCCACTGCCAGAGCCAGAGGATCCTGGGAGAGCGACACGAAGTTCGGGAGCCTGTGATAGTGATGAGGGGCCAACAGGTCCACCTCCGGGGTCTCCCATTGGAGACACAGTAAGCAAACCACCCGAGGATGGAGAGCCTATTCTTCCAGACGGGGAGAGCCCTTGCTCAACCGGCCCGCTACCTGTTTCATCACCTCTGGAATGTAAACGACCGAGAGACAGGGAACATGGAACACTGCCCATATCCGGATCAGGGACACTTCTCTGAGAGTACTCAGACTGCGCGTCCTTCCCTGAAGACCGACGTAAGCAACTGCTGATCGATTGTCTGAACACATCTGGACCAGAAGGCCCAGAACGTACTGAGTCAGGAGAGCAAGCACCTGACGGATGGTTCTCAGATTCAGAATATTGATGGGTAAGTGGGGCCTCCACTGCCCCTGAAACCGCAGCTCCTTCCAGAATCTGCCCCATCCCGACAGACTGGCGTCCGTGGTGACAATTTTCCAAAGGAGGGTCAGGAAAGGCCTGCCCTACACAAGATTGGTCGAGACCAAGCACCACAGGAGGGACTGCCATACACG
The DNA here is from genome assembly GCA_027917425.1 of Gastrophryne carolinensis. NCBI lineage: Eukaryota > Metazoa > Chordata > Amphibia > Anura > Microhylidae > Gastrophryne > Gastrophryne carolinensis. The sequence continues at coordinate 131,860,627 of CM051237.1, read as the reverse complement.
GGAGGACAACTGGAAGGGCTGATCCAGCGACCGAGGCTGTCGGTCCCAAGACGCCATCAGATAAAGCTGAAGCGTCCTCGTGTGGAATTGAGCAAAAGGAACTGCCTCCAAGGAGGCAACCATCAACCCTACCAGCCTCATCCCCAGACGGATGGACGGCCGAGGATTGGAGAGTAGGACCCGAGCCAACTCCTGAATCAGATGAATTTTGGACTGGGGAAGAAACACTCTGTGCTGATGAGAGTCCAACTGCATCCCCAGGAAGGACACTACCCTGGCCGGAGCGAGGGAGGACTTGGGGAAGTTGGTCACCCAACCAAAGCTTTCCAGCGTGGAGACCACCATGCTGGTGTCTGTCTCTGACTGATTGAGCGACGGAGCCATGATGAGAAGGTCGTCCAAATAAGGTACGACACGAATGCCCCGAGATCTGAAAATGGCCATGACCCCTACCAGCACCTTGGTGAACACTCTTGGAGCTGAGGTAAGGCCAAACGGAAGTGCCACGAATTGATAATGCTGATCCTTCATCACGAATCGAAGAAAACGTTGATGAGCGTGGCAGATGGGAACATGAAGGTAAGCATCCTTGATGTCTAGGGACGTCATGAAGTCCCCTTGCCGAAGAGAGCCGACGGCAGTACGCAAGGTTTCCATGCGAAACTTCCGAAACCGGATGAACCTGTTGAGTAACTTCAGGTCCCAGACGGGACGAACTGACCCATCTTTCTTGGGGACTGCGAACAGATTGGAGTAGAAACCGAGGCCCATTTCTAAGCGCGGTACCGGCCGGATGACCGCCATCTCTAGCAGATTCTTTACCGACGCCAGGAGCCCCTGTGCGGCCAAAGGATTGATGGGCACCCGAGACCGAAAGAACCGTGAAGGAGGGCGAGACTCGAATTCCAGCTTGTAACCGGACGACACTATCTCCTGGATCCATCTGTCCGGAACTTCCCGGTTCCAAACCTGGGAGAAGTGTCGTAAGCGTCCCCCCACCCGCACGGGTGAGGGCAGCCCCTCATTGCTGAGCGGGCTTACCAGCAGGTTTGGGCTTGGAGCCCCAGGACTGGGGGGGGGGGGGGGGGGGGACGGCCACGGCCCCTCCCCCGAGTCCAACCTGTACGACTGGTAGAGGGAAAGGAAGCCCCCCTACCCGCTCTGTATCCTCGAAAGGAAGGCCTACCAGAACCTGCCCCCCTAAAGGGGCGTCGAGGCCTCCTGCGTTGTGGCATCCTACCACCTTTCGTGACAGCATCAATTCTCACCCCAAACAGACGCAGCCCCAAAAAGGGGAGAGCTGTGAGCACCTTTTTAGAAGCTGAATCCGCCGACCACTGTCGCAGCCATACAGACCGACGAATGGCCACCAGCATTGCCGCTGTCTTGCTACTCATAGCCAGCGCATCGTCCTGAGCGGATAGAACATAGGACACAAAAGATTCACACTGCTTAAGCGCAGTGAACTCTTTACAAGCGGGATTGAGATCCTCGTATAGCCCCTGGATTACAGATCTGACTGCCAATAGAAGAAGGGCCGAAGCGCACACCGGGCGCATCGTTGACCCAGCATAAATAAAACCATGGCGAGCATACTGGTCAATCCGACGATCCTCCCCATCTTTAGGGACAGTGGTCTCAGCAGACTGTACCATAGCCGTGCTAGAGAGCCCAAGCACAGGGGTATCGACGTCAGGAGGGACGGACCAAAGCTTCACCAATTCTGGCGGAAAGGGATAACGCTTTTCCCAACTGGAAGGGATTCCAGATAACCGCGTGGGATGTTCCCATTCCTTAAGGACCACCCTCTTAAAGTGGTGCTGTCTGGGAAAAACCAAACGCGGCTGAGGCTTTTAAACAAGGTGACAGCCTCAGGCGGATCTAAATTCAAAATCTCAAACATTTGAGCCAGAATAGAAGGGGTGTCAAGGGCAACCCCCGCCGACCAATCGCCAATCGCATCAGCCTCAAGCTGATCTGCAGGCTCATCTGACTCCAAGAGGAATTCTTCCTCATCCGGGGAGCCATCGGACCATTCCACAGGCTCACATAACTCGTCCTGTGGAGCCGAAGGTACCGGAGTCAGGCGCTTCCGTTTTGCAGGGGCCTTCAACCCTGCTTTAACGGGCAATACTTTCCGAAGGCTGGCCAACCTTGCCGCCACTTCGGATTGCGAATCCCCACTTTTGACAGTGTCATGCGGGGTCCGGAACAGGGAGGGAGAGGCAGGAGATGATGGAAGTTGCGACGGGCCAGCAGCCGGATCAACAGACTGACGCGCAATGCTCTGCTTTGCACAAGGAATGCAAATAAAGACATCATCATCCGGGAGCGCAGCCCCACATCTTACACACCCCCTGGACGGCTCTGACGAGTCGTTTCTGGCAATAACGGAAGCCTCCATATTGGTGATTTATGGTATCGCAATTACTTGGATTTTTAAGGCATAAGCCAACCCGGGATGCCCCCTTATAGAAAATGTCCCGGAAGGGAGGGTTTTTGTTATATTATTTTTTTTTTTTTTTTAAGAAAGGTCCCCCTTAATAATAATAATATATATATATATATATATATATATATATATATATATATATATATGTATATATATATATATATATATATTATATGTGTAAATTTTATATATAAAAAATATCCCCTTTTTCTTTTCTCTAAAAAGAAAGACTAGCCAGGCAACATAGAGCCGGAGGGCCGCTATAATCAGGGATCCCAGGATCTGAAAGGAAAGAAACAAACCATCAGATCCCCATATGAGTGTAACACATCCAGCATGTCTTATGCACAATCATAATTATAACAATAATAAATGATAAGAGTGCCTCCTTAAAAGCTTGCCCCCATAATAAGAGAATAAGGACAAAAAATCCCACTCTCGGCCCCACAAAAGTGGGGCCGCTTACCTGACAGGCCAAACGCAGGACCGGAGGGACAATGTAGCAGCAGCAGCAGCAAGATAAACAAACACATGTGCTGCAGCGCGCCCCCCCCCCCCCCCACGTGACCTCTTTTAACAGAGACAGGAAGGAAGTGAGGCCGGGGCCGCCGAGCGACGCTGCCGCCGGCGCCACGCCCCCCCGCGTCACAGGGAGCCGCCCCTTACAACCCGGTCAAAGGCATCCTCGTGTGCGCCCATTCAATAAGGGATTGCCACCAGCTGCGCTGGATTACGCATTGCCCCCAAAAGAGGGGGTCGAGCGGAGGAGATAAGCTCCTAGGCACCTATAGTGCCGTCTACCAATTGCCCAGTGAGCAGCCTAGGCTGGGAGGCTAGGCTTCCATTCCACCATAAAGGTATACAAACTCAAACCGGGCAGAAATAGACCAAAAGGGGGGTGGCGGGGTAAGAATACCCCGGCCTACCTGTAAGCAGGAGACTTCCATCTTCTGACTTGTCAGCAAGCAGAGAGAAAAATACTGGTGAAGGGAGGTACCAGGTATATATAGGCCGGAAGGGGGCTCGTTACAAGACTTCCTCTCTGCACTACGTCACCTGGCGGTGGATTAACCCAATAATGGATGAATATTTAAGAAGTGAAGCGGGGTGTGTGGCACACCAAGAATATAAGGTTTGATGGAAAGCGCAGCCAACTCAGAAACTCGCCTGACAGAAGTGATAGCCACCAAAAAGTCTACCTTAAGAGTCAGAATGGGCAAGGCAGCCCCAGGGATAGGCTCAAAGGGAGGACCCTGCAGAGCAGACAATACCAGATTCAAATCCAAAACTGGCAACATAGGCTTATGCGACGGACGCATGTGAGTAACCCCCTGGAAAAAGGTTTTAACCAACCGGTGATTGGCAAAGGATCTCTGGAAAAAAATTGCCAGAGCTGAAACATGACCCTTGAGAGTACTAAGTTGAAGGCCCAGATCCAAACCATGTTGCAAGAATTCCAGAATCCTGGTAATAGAAAACACCCTACAGGGAAGAGACTTGGACTCACACCAGGCAATGTAAGCATGCCAGATCCTGTAGTAGATAAGGGACGAGGGCTTCTTCCTAGCCCGAATCATGGTATCCACCACAGAAGCTGGCAACCCTTTATCCATCGATATGGAGGTTTCAGCAGCCAAGCCATCAATGCGTTTGTAAATTGGGATGGCACAGCTGTCCCTGAGTGAGCAGGTCTGGATCCTTGGGCAGGACGCATTGGTCTACTGCCAACTGCACGATGTCTGCGAACCACACCCTTCTTGGCCAACATGGGGCCACCAGGATGGCTGGCACCCCTTCCTGGGCACCCTGCCCAGCAGAGGAAATGGAGGGAACACAGAGGAGCCGAAACCCCGTCCAAGGCATTGCTAGCGCATCCGTGGCGAAAGCCAGAGGGTCCTGTGACAGAGAGACAAAGAATGGAAGCTTGTGATTGTGACGGGACGCAAACAGGTCCACATCCGGCAGACACCAGTGGTGGCACAGGGAGCGAAAAACCCTGTTGCTGAGGAACCATTCCCCCAGCCGAGACATCCCCCTGCTCAAGGAGTCTGTCTCCAGGTTCTCCACCCCCGGGATGTAAACTGCCGAGATGCAGGGGACATTCTCTTCCGCCCAGGACAGAATCAGGGACACCTCCTTGAGGGCTTGCATGCTCCCTCCCTGATGATTGATGTAGGCAACCGCCTTCTGGTTGTCCGAGCGGATCTGAACAGCTCGACCCCGAAGGTGTGGGGTCAACTGGGAGAGAACCAACCTGATCGCCCTCAGTTCTAGAATGTTGATAGGAGTATGGGCCTCCTGTGGGCCCCACCAACCCTGGAACTTCAGAGACTTCCAAAAGCCCCCCCAACCAGTCAGACTGGCATCTGTGGTGACAGCCTTCAGCATGGGGGCAGAAAGGTCCTGCCCACTAGAAGGTTCCTCGAGTCCAGCCACACGAGAGGGACTGTCTGGCCAGTGGGGTCAGAACAAATTCCTGATCCAGGGACACAGGGTTCCAATCCCACACTGACAAGAGGTGCAACTGAAGGAGGTCTCATGTGAAACTGAGCAAAGGGGACCGCCTCGAAGAAAGACACCATCAGACCCACTAACTGCATCCCCTGCCGAATGGAGGGATGACGACAAGAAAGTAGAAACCGTGCCTGTGCCTCTGCCTGCAGGCTCTCCACCTTCTGCTGAGGCAGGAACACCTTGACCTGAAATGTATCCAGAGTCATGCCCAGAAAGGACCTCACCAAGGACGGAGACAGTGAAGACTTGGGATGGTTGATCACCCAGCCGAAGGACTCGAGGGTGGAAACCACCACCTGGGTATCTATCTCGGCCTGATGGAAAGACTGAGACACAATCAGAATGTCATCCAGATAAGGCAGAATGCGTATGCCCTGAGATCTCAAACATCACACCGGCCAGCACCTTGGTGAACACCCAAGGAGCCGAGGTGATACCGAACGGTAAGGCCACAAATTGGTAGTGCTGATCCTCCAGAGCGAACCTGAGAAATCTCTGATGACCTGGAAAGATTGGAACATGAAGGTAAGCATCCTTTATGTCCACCGAAGTCATGAAGTCTCCATGCGAAAATGCTTGAACCCGACAAACTTGTTGAGGCGTTTCAAATCCAGGATGGGCCTTAGGGACCCATCCTTTTTGGGGACCGTGAACAGAGTGGAGTAGAAGCCTCGACCCCTTTCCAGGAAAGGCACCGGGCAGATGACACCCAACTCCAAGAGGTTCTGGACCGCCAGGCGCAGAGGGTTTTGAGACATCCGGGAGCTGATGAATCTTGGGGGCGGCCAGGCTGCAAACTATCTTGTACCCAGAGGACACCACCTCCTGGATCCACCAGTCTGAGACGCGTAGCCTCCAGACGTTAGCAAAGAGCCGAAGCCGTCCCCCCACCCGGAAGGGTGAGGGCGCCTCCTCATGCCTGAGGGGGCTTGGGGGAAGATTTGGACTTGGGACCCCATGAGAGACCGGGACGGCCACGGCCTCTACCCCGCCCCAAGAGTCTCTGCGTGCCCCCGAAAAAGGTGCACCCCGTCCAGCCCTGGGAGCACGAAAGGAAGTGAGGAAAGAACCAGCCCCCCGAAAGGGCCGCGAGGCAGCCTACCATCCCTGGCAAATAGATCCAGGCGCTCACCGAAGAGCCGCAGCCCCGTAAAGTGGAATCCAGTGAGAGCCGCCTTAGCTGCATTATCAGCCACCCACTGACACAGCCAAACAGAACGGCCTATAGCCACCAAAAGGGCAGAAGTCCTACCACACATCCTGACCGCATCATCCATAGCAATGAGAATAAATGCAACAAAATCATAGCAAAGCAGGAGAGATCTATAATCCTCCCCCTATTGGCAGCCCTTTAATAGCAATAGCCATAATGGCAGAAGCGCACACAGGGCGCAGCGCAGTCCCCGCACAAGCAAATGCGTGACAGGCTAGCTGATCCACACGCCGGGCTTCACCATCCTTCAGGGTAGAAGTGTCAGGGGAATGCATGACCGAGGTATTGGACAACCCGAGCACGGGAGCGTCCACCTCAGGGGGACACGGCCAGCACTTCACCAAACATCAGCAGGGAAGGGATACCTCCTGTCCCAACTCTTGGGCACCGCGGTCAATTTACTAGGGCGCTCCCACACCTTAAGCACCAAATTATTAAAGTGGTTCTGCTCAGGGAACTCCAAGTGTTGTTTAACAGTGTGAAAAAGCTCACCCTGCTGTTTTTTAGCCGCCACAGGAGGGGTAATACATAATACTTCAAAAATGTGAGCCAACAGCCTATCAATGTCCTCGGGAGACCATGGATCTTCTCCAGAAGGAGACCCAGTACCGCCATAAACCTCCTGCTGGTCCCCAGAGGATTCAGAATCAGAGAAAAGTTCCCCCTCTTCTAGGGGGTAATGGCCAGAAAGAGAATAATGTCCCTCATCCTCCTTAGGAAAAAGGGAAACAGCGGGAGTTAGATGCCGCTTCTTGCCAGAAGCCTTACGGGGGGCAGGCCCAGTAATATGCCGTTCCAGGCTGGCCACCCGCATAAAATCATAACGTGATTCCCCGCTAGCATTTTCCTCACTAGGGGTCAAATGCAGACGTGGGGGAGTAGGTGATGTAGAAGGGGGTGCAAAACTGGGCAGCGTAGCAGGCAACCCAGACTGCAGCGCAAGTACCTTTTGAGCGCAGGGCAAACACACCCTGACACCATCACTCACAGGGGATACCCCACACGTGGCACACAGCTGGGCTTGTCCCGAAGGAACCCCAAGCACATTATCCCTGGAAGCCTCCATATGGTGATTGATATAGGCACAAACGGCCAGTACAGGGTCAAGGCTAACCAGAGCCCGTCCGGAATGCCCCCCCCCCAAGGATGCCCGCTAGGGAAGGTGGGAGAGAACTAGGGCAGGGCCAGGAGAGCCACAGTCACGGTGTCCTGCCTGAAAGACACAATAAGGACACATAAATATCCCATGGCGCAGCAAAGTACTAATAAAAACACAACCCCGCAGGGGACTCACGGACCAAGAGGGTGCCGCAGCTCCGGAGAGACGAGGGCCCGAGAGCACCGAAGACTCAAAATGGCGTCGGAGCGGTCCTTGAGGGGCGGGCCGCGGCAGTATGACGCGGAACTAGTCATCCGCGGGCCACGCCCCCCCCAAAGAGCGCGAATGGCAGTCACGTGACACGCCAACGCCATGACAGATCAGGAAAAAAAGCACCTCAGAAAATAGCACCGCCCGCCAGAGCACCGTACAAAGCGGCGCGGCGGCGAAACACACAGCAATAAACAGTGCAACACAGTTAAACACACCAGAAGACCCCCAGGGCACCCCCAACAGCCGCCCAACCCCCCCTCCAAGAGATCACCCAGGGAGAAAGTGAAGGGACAAGGAGCAGCGGCAGGGGCCCACCCAAGGAAGGTTAGAAGGGAGGGGGGTGGGCCACTTATTAGACAGGCTGACGGCTAGGACCCCGGCATCCCACAAAGGCTCACCATAAAGCCTGAACCGACTACCCTTGTGAAACAGGGTTTGCGGTTCGGAGCAATGCTCCTCAGGCACCTGACCCTGGCGCCGTCCTACCTTCACCCGAACCGTCAGCCGAGGCTGGGAGGCAGTGGGTTCAGAACAGGTGGAAATAGTCCTGCAGGGCCGCAAGCCATCTTCTATCTTCGCAGTCCGACTGCAGAAGGAAAACTGGGAATTTGTGGGAGGTTGCTGGCTTTTTATAGGGCCGGGAGACGCCACAAGTCTTTCTGCAGTCCACTGCGCCACCTTGTGGCGGATTACCCAGACGAAAGGAATTAGTGAAACAGGCTGTGCTGTATACTTGGAAAATTGTGGCAAGATGGCTGCCACATGCAGTTCATTAGCATAAAATCTGCCTGCTATTCCACAACATCTGCATGGCGATGGGACTGGGCAGCACTGTACCACCTTCATGTTCTGTGGTATGGTAGATAGCCATTCAGTGAATGCTGGCAACCAAATGGATTTGCAGAATGGGGGGGGAGGGGGGCACTGCATCTGCATATCTGCCTGGTAAACTCGATTGATTGCTGGCAGTCATCTGGAGCGGCAAACTGACAGATTGGGCGGATGTTAAACAGAAGCGATAAATACAGCACAATTGGGTCATGGGATTGTAGTGGGGAATCCCAAATCAGGATGCCCCCATGCTTCAGGGTAGAAGTAAAGTATTTTGTGACCTTATATAATCTTTAAAGAAACAGTAAAGGCTAAAGTGCAAAAATATATATCTCCCCCTCCCTACACAGCTGCTGTGTCTAGGTATAGTGCTCTGAAGTGTCCCCGTTTCTGAGATAGAGTTTCACAGTTTTCACATTCCCTGGAATTCCTTAGGTGCCTGAAAACTTCAACATGTCACCCCTACATCAGTCACGCTCTATGGGGCCCTCACGGGAAAGCAATGGAAGTGTGAAAGAACACCAAAGGACTGTTTTCAGAGAACTGACATGGAAGCAATCATCTGTGGGGGGAAAAGGTATTCCTTTTTACAAAACAAATCTTTACAGAGCTGGGATTAAGACTGGTCTCTGAGAAACTTCACCATACTGAGGATCCAGGCCATTAGGATGCAGCCATGTGACACTCGATTTTGACAGCTGGCTATGCATGTATTCAGATGCCCCAGTTGGACTTTAATAATTGGATGTTATGATATGTATGCAGCCAATAAAAGAGACGTGTATCATTAAGACAATATTTTACTGTTAGAATAGAAGCCATATTTTACAATATTGCTATTTACATGCATTAACATCACTTTGGCAAAGGCAAAGGAATTGCAGGAAAGGCATGGGGCAATAAATACACTAGTGAAGGGATAGCCAGCCTTCACCTGAGGTTTTCATCTGTTCCTCAGGGTAAAGAGAAGCAAAAGTGAAGGGACCTGCCCAAGATTAACAAAGTGACAGCGGCTGAAGAGAAAAAGGAATGGTCGCAGAGCCAATGATAGCTTCAGGAAACAGTCCTTCATTGTATTGACCCCAGACAGAGCTGCCACTGCTACTCGTGTCCAGGGAAATTACAGGAGTAAGCAATGTGTTGTTTCCCAGTATATAAATGTACCTGTAGAAATGTAAACAATCGTTTGATCACAGACCAGAGTGTCGCAATATTCTCACCTCACAGATGGAATTCACAAAAGTCCAAAACAACCACTAACACTATTTGTACATCACATCTGCAAAGCCATTTTTACACCATACAATTTACATACAGAGCCTGAGAAAATATTAGCCATTCATATTAGCACAAGCTACAAAAACTGCACATTCATCATAAACGTCCAAATAAATGAATGGAGGATACATTTATGGGCCCAAATCAATTAACTACATCTTCAGATCAGAAGGCAAAGGACAGAGGGCGAGCATTTGCTCTTGAGAAATGTTTTTACTCTGCTAAAGTTCCGTTAGCAGCACAGTGTCTGTCCTAAGCCAAACGAGGTAGCATATCAATGAGAAAAAAACACTTCGGTCACCATTGGCTTTTGTGGTTTCCCTAAAAAAATACTCCTCAAACACACCGAGCACATAGATTGTATAGGAAAAAACTAGCAAAAGCCCTTGAACCATATTTGTCCTGGGTAAACATTTTCTGTGATTGGCTTTAGAAATTCCCAAGACATGGTAGTGACAGAAAGGCAAATCCACTGCCATCTATAACAAAGGCCTATGCATTACTTGTTGCCACAATGCAATGCTAAAAATGACTGCCACTCTCACAAAGCACTTGCTGCAGTAACATTTGGGGATGACAAGTGTTATAACAAAGCACCACTGGTCACCCAGAGTGAGCCAAACAAGTTGCGAAGATTGATCCTATTCCACATTGACAGGAGGGGGGCTCAACTCCCGGATGCCATGAAGGATCCTCTTCATGTGGCCCACTTTTGTCACACCCAACTCCTGCAGATACAAAAAAAAAAATATTACTTATGTTTAATGTTTTTAGATCATCTGCTGCATGTACAATGTAGGTGGATATGATTTTTTAAAAAAACATTTAAACATTAAATATGAAATGTTCAAAAGGCCAGCAGGTAAAGATGTCTCTCACCTAAATTAAAAGGAGAGGGGCAGAAATATTAGAAGCCAGCAGAAAAGCAGAGACCATTTTGGGAAGGAACCCAGAGAGGAAGCATAAGACATTTTTTAAGCCTGCATAGAGACTGCCCCTCAATGAGACCTTCCTGGTATAGGTAGAGAGAACTAGCCAGCAAAAAATACAATTCTGTGAAATATTCACCTGTAGAATTGGTATTATACACATACAGTATGTCCTGCTCCATCTTTAATACTTACACATGGGGTAATCCTCCACCAGATGGCGCTGTTCACTGCAGACATGCAAAAACAGGCTCCTCCCGGCCCTTCATATACCCAGGGACCTCCCACAAATCCCCAGCATTGAAAAGCAGTGAGAAAAGAAGCCGGGAGAAACCAACCACCAAACTGGTAATAATAACAATGATAACAAATGTAACAATCACCATACAGGGGATCAAGAACAAGGTGAAACCAGGGTGGGGTGGAGCAGGACGTACTGTATGCGTATAATACCAATTCCACAGGTGAGTATTTCACAGAATTGTATTATTCTAAGCATACAGTACGTCCTGCTCCATCTATAATACTTACACATGGGACATCCAATAGCAGTGTCCATAAAGTAGGGTGGGATCCCCAACAACAAAGGCAACGGCACGTAGTTCAAACTACAACCGCCTGTAAAACCTTACGGCCAAAGGCAGCATCAGCTGAGGCCCGAACATCAACTTTGTAAAACTTTGAAAAGGTGTGAACAGAAGACCAAGTAGCGGCCTTGCAAACTTGTTCAACAGAGGCCTGTTGCTGAAAGGCCCAAGAGGCGCCAATAGCACGAGTGGAGTGAGCCGTAAGGCGGAACGGGGGAGGCCTCCCCTTAGTAGAATAGACCTGAATCACAGCCTGACGAATCCATTTACGGATGGTAGACTTGGCGAGAGCCAAACCTTTCCTAGGCCCCGAAGGCACAACAAAGAGAGCATCAGTCTTCCTGAAGGCCTTAGTGACAACCAGGTAATACTTCAAGCACCTGACTACGTCCAAGGAATGCAGAACCCGCTCCTTGTCGTTGCGAGGATTGGGACACAGAGAAGGAAGAACATTATCCTGGTTCAAATGAAATGCCGAAACCACTTTTGGCAGAAAGTCCAGTTTGAAGCGGAACACCACCTTGTCCTGGTGTCGCTCATAGTATGGAGGCTGAATAGATAGAGCGGCCAGCTCTGACACACGCCTAACCGAAGTAATAGCCACCAAGAAGACAACCTTGAGAGTTAGAACGACCAGAGCAGCCTCTTGAATAGGCTCAAAGGGAGCACCCTGCAAGGCAGACAAAACCAAATTCAAATCCCAAACAGGGACTGTAGGTTTACGAGCGGGGGACGCACGTGAGTGACCCCCTGGAAAAAGGTGATGTTGAGCAAAGGTCTTCTGAAAGAAGATATATAGGGCAGAAACCTGACCCTTCAGAGTACTAAGTTTGAGACCTAAGTCCAAACCATGCTGCAAAAAACTCCAGGACCCTAGGGACGGAGAATTCTCGGCAGGGAAGAGACCTGGACTCACACCAGTCAATGTAGGAACGCCATACTCTATAATAAATAGCAGAAGTCATTTTCCTGGCCTGCACCATAGTAGCCACCACAGAGGCAGACAACCCTTTCTCCATCAAGATGGAGGTTTCAGCAGCCAGGCCGTCAAAGCCAGCGTTTGAAATTGGGATGGCGTAATGACCCTTGGGTTAGCAGATCTGGTACGCTTGGCAGATCGTACTGATCTACTGCCATTTGAACCACGTCTGCGAACCACACTCTTCTTGGCCACCTGGGGGCCACCAGGATCACAGGTACCCCTTCCAGAGCAATCTTGCGTAGAACCCTCGCCAGAAGGGGAAACGGTGGAAACGCATACAGGAGTCAAAACTCCCTCCAAGACATGGACAGGGCATCCGTGGCCATGGCCAGAGGATCCTGAGACAGGGAGACAAAGGCCGGGAGCTTGTGATTGTGACGGGAAGCAAACAGATCCACATCTGGTAGACCCCAACGGTGGCACAGGGACTGGAATACTGCAATATGTTGCAGAGGGACCACTCCCTGCTCAGGGCCTCCGCCAACAGGTCCTCCGCCCCCGGAATGTAAACAACCGAAATGCATTGAACATTGGCCTCTGCCCATGTCAGAATCTGAGACACTTCTTGGAGAGCACCCTTGCTCTGGGTCCCTCCCTGATTGATGTAGGCAACCGCCGTTCTGTTGTCTGAGCGAACTTGGACCGACAGACCCCTCAGGTGTTGGGTCAATCGCTCCAGTACCAACCTGACTGCCCGTAATTCCAGAATGTTGATGGGCAAATGGGCCTCCTGAGTGCCCCACGTCCCCTGGAAGCGCAGAGACTTCCAGAATCCTCCCCAACCTGACAGACTGGCATCCATTGTGACCGTCTCCCAGAATGGGGTCAGAAAGGACCTGCCCCTTGTCAAGTTCCCGTGGTCCAACCACCACGCAAGGGACTGTCTGACCGAGGGGGGAAGCACACAGAACCCGTCCAAGGACGCAGGGTTCTTGTCCCAAACTGACAGAAGGTGAAGCTGCAGAGGTCTCAAGTGGAACTGGGCAAAGGGCACCGCCTCGAAGCTCGCCACCATCAGGCCCACCAACTGCATTCCCTGCCGGATGGAGAACTGTGGGTTTGAGAGCAGGAACCTCGCCTGCGCTGTCAGAGCTTCCACCTTCTGTTGAGGAAGGGAAGAGTCACCGAGGAGGGGGACAGGGATGACTTGGGGTAATTGATCACCCAGCCGAAGGACTCCAGGGTGGACACTACCAGCCGAGTGTCCAACTCTGCCTGTTGCAGAGATCGAGAGGTGATGAGAATATCGTCCAGGTAGGGCAGCACGCGTATGCCCCTTAGCCTTATCAGGGACATCACCCCTGCCAGCACCTTGGCGAACACCCTGGGAGCCGACGTTAGGCCGAATGGCAGGGCCACAAATTGATAATGCTGATCTTTTAGTGCAAATCTGAGAAACCTTTGGTGTCCCGGAAACACCAGGACGTGCAGGTAAGCATCCTTGATGTCTACGGACGCCATGAAGTCCACTGGGCGCAGTGAGCCAATGGCCGAGCGCAGAGTTTCCATGCGAAAGTGCTTGTTCTTGACAAATTTGTTGGAGGATTTTTAAATCCAGAATGGGTCTGACTGACCCATCCTTCTTGGGTACTGTGAAAAGGTTTGAGTAGAACCCCGTGCCCCTGTCTCCATGCCTGGGGGGCCTTGGGAGGGGCTTTGGTTCCCCAGGAGGAACCTGAACGGCGTCCTCTGTTCCTGTGCCACGAATCAGCGTGGGCCCCTGCGAAGGACGCCCCTCTACCCTGCTTGGCCCCACGATAGGGGGTTGATAGGGAGCCTTGGCCACGAAAAGGCCGAATCTGTCGCCTGCGCTGGGGTAACTTGCCTCCCTTGGCAAAGAGGTCTAATCGATCCCCAAACAAGCGCAGCCCTTTAAATGGCAGCCCCGTGAGGGCTTTCTTGGCTGCATTGTCTGCGGCCCACTGGCGCAACCAGACCGTGCGGCGTATAGCAACCACCAGGGCAGATGACCTGGCACACATCTTAATAGCATCGTCCGATGCAGACAGGATAAATTCACAAACGCATCACAGCTGGACAGAGCGTTGGCAGTATCAGGAGGCAACTCATCTGTGCTATCGAGAGCACTCCTAACCACTGCCCTGAGCGCTACCGCCGTAATGGCTAAGGCCCAAACCGGGCGCAGAGTCGCTCCCCCAAATGCAAAGGCATGACATGCCAGTTGGTCAACAGGCCGGTCCTCAGAGTCCCGTAGCGTAGCAGTGTCAGGGGAGTGCATAATAGAGGTGTTGGACAACCCAAGAATAGGAGCATCGACCTCGGGCGGCGATGACCAGCACTTAACCAAGTCAGCAGGGAAGGGATATTTCCTATCCACGCTCTTAGGGACCCCGTGAAGTCTGCTGGGATGTTCCCATTCTTTAAGCACGAGGCTATTGAAATGGGTCTGCTCGGGGAATTCCAAGTGAGCTTTAGCAGTATGGAAAAGATCACCCCTTTGGCGGGGAGCCGCAGCAGGGGGAGAGAGAGACAGAACCTCAAAGATCTGAACCAGCAGTCTATCGACATCATCCGAGGACCAATGCTCGGAGCCAGACTCTTCCTGACCCCTGGACTCATCGACATATGACCCTGAGTCAGAGAACAGTTCCCCTTCGTCCGAGGGGATATGGGCATAGGAATGCAACAAATCATCAGGTTCTACAGGGAAGAGAGTCGATTCAGGGTTCAAGTGCCGCCTCTTGGCGGTGGCTTTACGCGCTAGGGACCTAGCAAGTAAGTTTTCAACACTAGCCAGCCTCGTGGCCAGATCAGGATGAGAATCCCCACTGGTATTGGGGGTTAGACTCAGGCTTGGGGGAGTAGGTGAAGTGCGGCGGGGTGCAGGCCCTGCCTCAGAGGAGACGGGAAGCACCGATAGCGCCTGCTGTGCACAAGGAACACAGACCCGTGCATTGTCACCACTGCTATGTAAGACCCCACAAGCTACACACAGCCGGGCTTGTCCCGAAGGAACCCCGTTCACAATATCCTGAGATGCCTCCATATGGTGATTTAATCGGCACAATATGCCAGTAGGGATTGACGCTGTAAGCTACCCTGGATGCCCCAATAACCCGCTGGGAAGTGGGAGTAAGTTTTTTATGGTCACGACCGGGAGCTATGCTGGGCCGGGAGAAGCCACTTGAATCCGTGGTCTGAAAGACATAAGGGGAAACGGGATGTCAGAGCCATGCGCGATGGGGATAAGAGTAAATAAAAGTCGCCCGCGAGGGCACTTACATACAGAGAGGAGGGGACGATCTTCACCATGCGCGCGGGAGAAGAAAATGGCGCCGAAAGAACCTCGGGGGGCGGGCCTGAGCTGATCGTGACGCGTAGCGCGCCAAGCCGAAACCACGCCCCTCTCCAGCGAGCGCGAAGCTCGTAAGGCAACCAGCCAATGGTGATACAGACAGGAGAAGTAAAAAGCAGAAGGCTATTAAAAATGGCGCTCAGAGCCGTGGCAGGCACAGCCGAGATCCGTACTCGGGCTCTCCTGCGGCTCCCCATCGGGGAAGAATCCCGGACCGTCCCAGTGACACTGTTATTAATACAGGCGCTTAAGCCAGCGCAACCTATGAAGAGCCGATGAGGCTAAGAAGGGAAGGAGGGAAGAAGGAGACGCCAGGGCGTCCGCGAGCCGCCGGCGTACGTGCGGCGCGAGCAGAAGGCAGAATACTAGTGCTGCTTAAACAGCAAGGTAAGAGCGCGGCTCTGATCCCCGATCCCAGTGAAAACAGTTAAGCCATAAGAGTGTAAGTATACACTAAGGCCGCTATACACACAACCCCCCCCCCTTTCTTTTCCCCCTGACTAAGGAGGGAACGAGGGAGGAAGGCGACCCGTTAACATAGGGTCCACCGCTACATGGGGAGTGGGGCAATGATGCGGGAGGGGCATCCCCTGAAGGCTCACCATCGGCCTTGGCCGCCTACCCTATGGTGGGGGATTGCGGTGGAGCGTTGCTCCGTAAGCACACATGGTGCTACCTACCTTCACCCGACCAGCGCAGCCCAGCCTGGGAGGCACATCTTGTCGAAGAGGACGGGTGGGAATAGTCTCACAGGGCCGCAGGCTGCTATAGCCCCGCTCACCTGCGAGAGAGTGATACTTCATGTCTTCGCAGTCAGCACTGCAGAGAAATCTGGGGATTTGTGGGAGGTCCCTGGGTATATGAAGGGCCGGGAGGAGCCTGTTTTTGCATGTCTGCAGTGAACAGCGCCATCTGGCGGAGGATTACCCCATGTGTAAGTATTATAGATGGAGCAGGACGTACTGTATGCTTAGAATATCTGCATCGGCGTAACCCCAAATACCCACACCAATGAGGGCAGTACCTCTCTCTGTGTGGAGGACCGCTTGCTGAGCATTGCGCAGAGGCCACTCTGTATCACTTTGCTGGGGACCCCTAGAGTGCAGCTCGCCCTCAGAACAAAATCACTTTTGTCAGTTTCTACTAAAAGGCATCCTGAGAGGTTGGGGAAGCCTGATGAATCATGGCAGGCAGAAGTCACATCGGCAACAGTCAGTCTGGAAAAGCTGGATATTATGTATGGCAACACAGTCAGTCTGGAAAAGCTGGATATTATGTATGGCTATTAAGGTTTTGTCACTGTCCACAATTTTGGCACAGTATATGGGTTTATCCCGTAGACTCTCCCTAGGGGCAAAATAGCTCAATTGTCAGTGACAACTTTTCAGAGCCACAGGCCTACTTAGGACAGGCAAAATAATCGGATAGCAGATCCCACTAGTTTAGAAGATACTTCACTGCAGAGAGATGGGAGGGTTGGACCAAAATATGCCTATGGCCCAACATTATCTCTCCTTGAAGCAGGCTTTAGAGCTCAGAAGAAAGAAGCTGCACAGATTCACTTAGTTTGAGACACAAAGTGTATATTACTTGTGTGAGATGGTTACATATGCTCTTTACTAGTGACTTCAAGAATTGGAGGGGCCAAGTATGGAACTCAGGGCAAGATCCAGTAACTGGACCACATGGGATGGACTGTGGGGTAGGTTTATATATTTATATATTTTGTGTGTTTTGCCTATAGATATCTAGATGTAGAAATAAACATAACACGTAAGGTAATATTTATAGAGAGTCAAAAGATATAGAGTGTCAAGAGATGGGGAACACTTCCATTTGGTGAGCCCTGGGGAGAGGGGGTCGACTCCAGGACCGACATACAAGCCAATTCATAGAAAAGTCCAAGATACATTGTAACATCCTTAGGAGAAAATGTTAGTTCAAGAAAACATTGACAGTTTAGTGCAAATAGATACTGCTGACATTGCATATAATACAAGATTCAACAGGTTACATAAAAGCAGATACTATAGAATGTATTATAACCTAATGAAAAGTATAAACTGTAAAATCATGGACTAGTCAGACATTGCATGCAGTGATTGGCGATGGAGAGGAGGAAGTGCACAAGCGTTAGAGCAGGGTTAAGAGAAAGAGCAGCTTGAGAAAAGCACATTTGACTTTGACAGCTTTAACATCTCTGAGAGATACCTTGAGGTCTCGGCGCTCTAGATGAAGAAGCTCACAGCCTCGGATGTCATGGCGAGTAAAGACCTCCTTGTATTCAGACAGACTGAGCCGCTCTAGCCAAAGAGACACCTCTTCCGTCCCCCAAAGATGAGCTGTCAGAAAACAGTGCGCCATATAAGAAACCGCAACCCAAAGCATAAAAGATATCACTTTATAAAAGATGAAATCACCCAAGCAAAGACCTCAATTAGATAAACCAAGAATAAAAGAAAAACATTGATTTCCTATCGCACTCTCTTTATTAATTTATAGCCAACACCACACATCTCTCACCTCTCACCTGCAGTGCTGGTATAAGAAGCCACATGGCCGGTGGGCGTGGCTCATTGATCTCAACATGAGGGCACCCCTGATCTGATGTCTGATTAAAAAGTTCACAAAAGTGCACCTTTTAAAACGTATCCATTATTTGCCTGCAAATAGGTGGAAGAAGCTCTGCCTTATCACAATGCCTGGAGCACATGCTCTATTAACTGTAACAAAGTGGGCCTTTAATGCGTCATCTACACTACAGGCTGCAAAGGAAGGGCATATGTAGAGGCAACAGTTACAAACCTGAGGCATTACACACAACAGTGGGAATGCTATAACTGGCTTATATTGTGTACTTGCCTTGTTACTAGTCTCTAATTAAAAAGTCCAGGTTCACTTTAGTAACCTAAATAAACATATCAAATTATGAACTGTACTGGTGCCCTTTAAAAATAGCTTTCAGTTATTACTGTTATCCAAAAGACTAGGTGTTCCTTTGGAGCTTTTACTATTTTTACTTATTACTAAATGCAGCACTGACAGAAAGAAATAAAGAACAGGCCCCAGTGTTTGAAGTGTGCTGCGGAATCGGCCGACATCTACCATGGGTTGTGGGATTACCCTGTAGTCAAAAGATTTTGGAGAAGGGTTGCCCAATACACAAGCCAGAATCTGGTAACCCTCCACGGAGTGAGCAATTTGGGGAATATATGGTGGGACAGCTGAAAGTAGCCAATGGTACCAGGAGACCGTTGTCCATTATTTCAGTGATAGCAAGGAAAACCACACTGCAAGCCTGGATTTATCAAGATCCACCCCAATTTAAGGTCTTTTTAGAAAAGTTGCAACTATTTGTCAAATATGATTGGACGGACATGACATCCCAGAAAGAATCGAAAATTGAAACCTTTTTTAACACATGGGAGAGCTTTAATAATACTTTGACTCCAGAACTTAGAACCAGGGTGGTACATGATGAGACTGATAGCAGGAGACCCTCCAGTTGTGGGAGAATTGGCCACTGGGTGCCTTCCCAGTCCCTCACCAAGGTAACAGGCACCGAAGGGGGAGACTGAATCTCATTGGGGATGTCTGTTTAATACAGTAGTCCTCAAACTTCCTCCTCAAGGGCCGAGACAGGCCAGGTTTTGCAGCTCTCCACGCTACTCCACAGGTGAATTAACTGGTGCTCAGACAGAGCTATAGCCCTAATTATTACATCTGTGCATCAGCATAGAGAGCTGCAAAACCTGGCCTGTCTTGGCCCTTGAGGAGGAAGTTTGAGGACTACTGGTTTTATATGTATAACATGGCGTATCTCTTAGAGCCGGAGGCACGGGATCTAGGGTCGGGTGGTGTGGTTCATCTAAAAGCGAGACATTGTAATGCCATTTACAAGTGGGACACGGTGCTGTCCATATGAATGTGAAACTTTGTACCAGAAATACTGTCATTATACTTCTTGTTTTTGGTCTTTATACCTGTAATATGCCTATCCTCAAAAAAAAAAAAAAAATGTTAAAAAAAAAAAAAAGAATTAAAGAACAGTTCATTCAGCCAATAATATCAATACCTCCCCTTGATATGTGGAAATGGCTTCCATTTCATGGCACTCATAGCACAACTCCACACCTGTCGTAAGTGGAAGACACAGTAAATACCAGTCTCCCACTCCGAAGCTGGCCACAGAGGCAGAGCATACAAAAGAGGCAGAGCATACAAAAAAAACATGACAATTTTTCTCCACTCTTTGGTTTTTAATGTGCCGGTTTGCTCGCCCTCAGCCTATCTCAAAAGGGGCGGTACTTACCAGGTAGCCCAGTACTGCTCCGTGTTTCTTTGTTCTTGGTGTTTTTATCTTTCTTGAATTTGTTGACCAATTTAAACCGGCTGCTACGTCTTAACTTGGAATAATCCAGAGCACCCTGCAAAGAAACAGTAGCACATATTGTTTCAAACACAGCCCAGGAGTGGCCTACTTTCAAATTACAAATTTTGTCCCCTGCAGTGTCGACTATCTCACAGTGCACATGGTGGCCATGACCCAGCACCTGGGATTTGAACATGCTATTGTTCAAATCTTTTGGTGCTGGACCCTCTATCCCTATGTATGAAGTACCCGCCACCAGAGCAGAGATCTGTATGTAGGAAACAGAATGCCAAAAACAGGGTTTATATTATGTCATGGAGAGGACTGTCTGTGGGGATATTTAGCCATTTTGGTAAAGAATCACTAATGGGTTTTGTTCTGCTGTAACATTTCTTCCTGAAGACAGTAATGGACAATAGAGCTTTACAATGCTACATGGTATGATTAAAACAAGACAAGACTATCCATCAAGTTCAACCAAGAGACCGAGTAGAGGAAAATAATACCGTTTTGTGAGTACACTCCGCTTCCACAGTCATGACATCTGGGTAATCTCCAGTAGAGGGCGAACTTCTGCAGAGATGAATGCAAAAAAAGGAGCTCCTCCCGGTCCATAAATACCTGGGACCTCCCACTAATTCCCCAGTGTAAGATAGCAGTAAGGGGACCAGGAAGAACTAATTATAACAATACAAACAACATAAACAATGGTTCACCATATAAAGGATCCGGAATACCAGAAGGGTGGGGGGTGAAGCGGAGTGTATGTCACACTCATAATATCCGTTTTACAGGTGAGTACTCACAAAACAGTATTATTTCAAGTGTGACATACACTCCGCTTCCACAGTCATGACATCTGGGACATCCAATAGCAGTGTCCGTCATGGGTGGGAAACAAAAACAGTAAAAGAATGCCCCAACTTAAACCACTGCAGCTTGCAGAACTTTGCGGCCAAAAACAGCATCCGCTGAAGCCCGCACATCAACCTTGTAAAACTTGGAAAAAGTATGAACGGAAGACCAAGTAGCAGCCTTACAAACTTGGTCAACAGAAGCCTGGTGCTGAAAAGCCCAGGATGCACCGACAGCACAAGTAGAATGCGCAGTGACCTTAACCCTTTAAGTGCCAGCCTACCTGGATATATTGTTTTTTTCAGCAGAGTCTGGGCTTTAACATGAAATGTCTTGTTTGTCATTTGTTAGGTGTATTCTTAATATTTTTGGGTGAAATATGTGCAAAAAAAAAAAAAAAAAATTTTTTTACATATTGTCGTTTTTTTTGTAATAAAAAATGTAAGTTTGTCTATGAAATCTTATTGCGTGTGAAATCCCAATTTCTCCCGGTTACAGCGGTACCACATATGTATAGGTAGACACCCTTTCCTGCCCAGGAGACTCCCCCAAACTGAAACAGAGCTTTAGGGGATTTTCAGAAAAAATACAACTGTGATATGCAATATGCGCACCTTGCAGTTTTTCCAGAAAAACAACCCTTTACATTTGAAATACCCCCAACAAACTATATATTCTCTGGAAGTACACACCTCAGGCTTTCTAGGCGTACCAGGCTTGTTGATGTGGCCATAGTTTTCTGGAAGTAATCCCTCAATGGATTCTTTGGTTGCAAAGAGTTTCCCTAAAAAAAGGATAAAAAAGCAGAATCAAAGCCACATTTTCCTAAAAAAACTATATACAAACAAGAAAAAACAAGTTTAATCTGAAAACGCAACATCCCCCGAACAGAACAATACCCAACATGCATAGGTTCTGTCAAGGGAAGAGTTGCCAAACACCCCAAAGTAAAGCATGCACATAACGGTAATTTTGCTTGAAAATTTCAGCTCTGCAGACAAAGTGCGCACCTTGCAATTTTTCAAACAAAACAACCCTTGACATTTGGAATATCCCCCATAAACCATATATTCCCTGAAAGTACACACGTTAAGCTTTCTAAGGGTACCCAGCTTGTTCTAGTGGGCTCATCTTTCTGGAATTATTACCTTAAAGAATTCTTTGGTTGCGCAGGGTCTCCCTAAAAAATGTATAAAAAAGCTGAATAAAAAAACACCTTTTCCTAAAATATAAATATGCAAACCAGAAAAAACAAGCTAAGTCTGAAAGCGCAAGGTCCCCCGAACAGAACAATACCCAACATGCATAGGTACTATTAACCCTTTTAATTGCCAGCCTACTTGAGATTTTGTCACCCTCTGTTGACAGGCCATTTTTCCCCATTTTGCGTCATGTTTTGCGCCATGTTTTGAGCCATTTTTGCTGGAACTTTCAGGAAAATTATATATATATTTTTTTGCAGCAGAGTTTAGGCTTTAACATGAAATGTCTTGTTTGTAAATTTTTTTTTTTTTACAATATTATTAAGTAAAAAAAATAAATAAATAAATAAAACATTTTTTTAGAAAATGTACTCCTTTATTTTAAATAAAAAATGTATTTTATTAAGGAAAATCATATTGCATGTGAAAGCCCCATTTCTACCGATTAGAACGGTACCACATATTTATCGGTAGCCCCCTGTTCCTGCCCAGGAGACCCCTCTAACTGAAACAAGTATTTTATAACATTCACAAAAAAATACAAATACCATCCACACTACAAAGGGTTAAATCGAGAAAAAAAATGACATAGGGTCCCCCCTCCCAGGGGAGGGAGACCCCATTTTTTTTTTTTTTTAAGGGTTAAAAACCCTTAAAAAATCAAAAAAAAAAATTGACGTGGGGTCCCCCTTACCCAAAGTAACCAGCCCGGGACCAGCTATGGGGGCTTGTAGGCACAGAGTGGGGGGCCAGCTTTTGTGGCCCCCCCACCCTGCAGCCTACGAGCCCACATAGCCTATGTGGGCCCGGGCTCTTCTGCCCCCCCCCTGGCCTTTGGGGAGGCAGGTAATGGGGGTGCCGGGGGTTAATGGCAAGCCACCCGCTAGCGCAGGTGGCTTGTCATCCCCCCAGCCTTGTGAACTGGTATAGGGGTCATGGACCCCTTACCAGTTCACAAGGGGTTAAAAGTAAAAAATGACACACACACATAAGAAAAAAAAATATTTTTTATTTTTTTTTTTAACACTGTACTCACCTCCGATCCGACGTCCCTCGCCGCTGTCCCGCGCCGATCATCTCACTGACAGATGCCGGTGGTGATCGGCGCAGGGCGGGTGACAGGCGAGGGGGCTCCGATCGGAGCCTCCTCACCTGACACCCGCCCTGCTCTGATCACCACCGGCATCTGACAGATGCCGGAGCTCGGAGGGGGTATAGGAGGAGCCGGAAGAGGGTCCTCACCTGAAGACTGCGCAGCCCAGGGGGGGGATCTGACCCCCCCCCCCCCCCCCGGTGAAGAGGAGACCCGACAGAAGGCTCGGGCGTGGAGGTGAGTAAATGACAGTTTGTTTTTTGGTTTTTTTTACAGCGCCGATGTCAGCGCTGGAAACGGGGGGGGGGGCGCGGCTGGTTTCGGGCCCCCTCCTGAAGACGGAGGACGACGGGGGGGGGGGGGGGGCGATCGGATGCCCCCCGCAGGAAGCGGGGACCCCAAGCTTCACGGGGATACCGGAGGTAAGTGTTTTTTTTTTTTCTATTTTTTAACTGTTTGGGGGAAATGCCAGGCACGTAGTTTCTACGTGCTTGGCACTTAAGGGTAGGAGAAGCAACCACGTAGAAACTACGTGCTTGGCATTTAAAGGGTTAAAAGGGGGAGTCCTCCCCTTAGCAGAATAGGCCCCAACAATAGCCCGCCGAATCCATTTGCTAATGGTAGACTTGGCGGGCGCCAAACCTTTCCTGGGCCCCCAGGGCACCACGAAAAAGGCGTCCGTCTTGCGGAAAGAAGAAGTAGTCACCAAATAGTACTTAACACAGCGAACAACATCCAAATTGTGCAGGACCCTCTCCTTGTCATTGCTAGGCTTAGGGCACAAGGAAGGGAGAACAATATTCTGATTGAAATGGAAGGCAGATACCACCTTAGGAAGGAAATCTGGCTTAAAGCGAAAGACCACCTTGTCCTGGTGTCTTTCAAAGTAAGAGGCCTGAATTGACAGAGCCGCCAACTCAGAGACACGCCGAACAGAGGTAATAGCCACCAAGAAGGCAACCTTTTGAGTGAAGTAACGGCTCAAAAGGAGGACCCTGGAGAGCCGAAAAAACCAAATTCAAATCCCAAACAGGAACCAAAGCCTTCCGAGGGGGCAAAAAGTCTTAACCAGTGGGTGTAAGGCAAAAGATCTTTGGAAAAAAACAGACAGAGCCGAGACCTGCCCTTTTAAAGGTACTAAGCTGGAACCCAAGATCCAGACCGTGCTGAAGAAACTCCAAAATCCTAGGAATCGAAAACACCCTGCAAGGCAAGGCCCTAGCCTCACACCAGTCAATATAGGACCGCCAAGTCCTATAGTAAAATGCCAGAAGAGGACTGCTTCCTAGCTCTAAGCAAGGTCTGAACAACAGCCTCAGACAAACCTTCCTCCTTTAGAATGAAGGTTTCAGCAGCCAAGCCGTCAAAGTCAGAGTTTGTAAATTGGGGTAAAGAAGATGCCCCTGAGAAATCAGATCCGGAAACATGGGAAGCCGGTACTGATCTACCGCCAACCTTACAACGTCTGCGTACCAAACCCTTCTTGGCCACCTTGGAGCCACCAGAATTGCTGGTGCCCCTTCCAGAACCAGTTTGCGAACCACCTTGCCCACCATGGAGAAGGGAGGAAACAGGTACAGAAACCCCAGATCCTTCCAGGCAAGGGACAAGGCATCCACTGCCAGAGCTAGAGGATCCTGAGATAGAGACAAAGAGAGCCACCTCCGGAGTCCCCTACTTGTGACAAAGGGACCGAAAAACCCCGGGATTGAGAGACCACTCCCCTTGGCGAGAGGACTCCCTGCTCAGGGAATCCGCCTCCGCGTTTTCCACTCCCGGAATGTAGACTGCCGAAATGCAAGGAACGTTGCTCTCCGCCCAGTGCAGGATCAGAGAGACTTCCCTGAGGGCACTCCTGCTGCGAGTCCCTCCTTGGTGACTGATGTAGGCTACCGCCGCCCGATTGTCTGATCGAATCTGAACCGGAAGTAAATGTAAATGCGACGTCAGCCGTGACAGGACAAGCCAGATGGCTCTGAGCTCTAAGACATTGATGGGGTTGTGAGCCTCCTGAGGACCCCACACCCCGCTGAACTGATGACTTTTCCAGAAACCTCCCCAGCCCGACAGGCTGGCATCCGTGGTAACCGTCTCCCAGCGAGGAACCAGAAAGGATCTGCCCCTCAACAGGTCGCTCGACTCCAGCCACCACCGAAGGGAATGCCGAACCCTGGGAGACATCCTGAACAGTTGATCCAAGGACTGCGGACACCTGTCCCAATGCGTCAATAGGTGAAGTTGGAGAGATCTCATGTGAAACTGAGCAAACGGGACTGCCTCGAAGGAGGTCACCATCAATCCCACCAGTTTCATCCCCAATCGGATAGAAGGGCAAGGAATGGCCAGAAGAAGGCGGATCAGATCCTGAATCTCCTGCACCTTGGACCGAAGCAAAAACACTCTGGCCAGAATGGTATCCAGATTCATCCCCAGAAATGAAATCTCCCTTGATGGGGATAGAGAGGACTTGGGGCGGTTGATCACCCACCCGAACCTCTCCAGGGTCAACACCACCTGGTGTGTGTCCAGCTCCGCCTGCCGGAGGGAAGAAGCTGAGATTAGCAGGTCGTCCATTATGCCCGCCAGAACCTTGGTGAAGACCCTCGGTGCACAGGTCAACCCGAAGGGAAGGGCTACAAACTGAAAATGTTGATCCTCCACCGCGAACCTGAGGAATCTCTGATGCGCTGGAAAAATAGGAACATGCAGATACGCATCCTTGAGGTCTATGGATGTCTATGGAAGTCCCCTTGACGAAGGGAATTGATGGCTGAGCGCAGAGTCTCCATGCGGAACTTCTTGGTTCTGATGAATCTGTTGAGGATCTTTAGGTCCAGAATGGGTCTCACGGAGCCATCCTTTTTGGGAACCGTGAAAAGATTGGAGTAGTATCCCCTGCCTCTCTCCGAGGGATGCACCGGGCATATGACTCCCATGTCCAGAAGATTCTGTACTGGCCAGTACTCGAACTCCAGTTTGTACCTGGAGGAGACCACTTCCAAGATCCAATTGTCTGTGACCTCCCGGGCCCAGACCTGGAAGAAGAGCCGCAGCCGTCCCCCCACCCGGGGTGAGGGCACCCCTTCATTGTTGAGCTGGTTTAACCGCGGGCTTAGGCTTGGAACCCCAGGCAGACGGGGGACGGGCCCGACCTCTGCCTCTGTTCCAGGAAGAACCTCTAACACCCGAGAAGGCCAAACCTCTGACAGCTCTGGCACCTCGAAAGGAAGGATTGAAAGAGCCTGCCCCCCGAAAGGAGCAACGCTGCTTCTTACGCTGAGGTAACTTACCTCCCTTTGCCACAGCATCCAACTTGTCTCCAAACAGCCGTGAACCCAAGAAGGGGAGAGCTGTGATTTCTTGGCCGCAAAGTCCGCCGTCCACTGGCGGAGCCAGACCGATCGGCGCATGGCCACCAATAAGGACGAAGTCCTACTACACAGGACAATAGTGTCTTCCATAGCAGCCAAGACAAAATCCATGAACAATTTACACCTTTTAAGAGTAGCGAACTCAGCGCTGGCAGGATCAAGGTGAGCGTCCCTTAACCAGTCCCTGATCAGAGACCTAGCAGCCACCGACACTAGTGCGGATGCACACACAGGCCGCAAGGCCCAACCCACACTGGCAAAAGCATGGCATGCCATCTGATCAAGGCGCTTATCCTCGCCATCCTTAAGGGTAGTGGCGTCTGGGGTGTGAATCACCGAGGTGTTAGTCAATCCCAAAACTGGCGCATCGACCTCGGGAGGAGAAGACCAGCGCTTAACCGCTTCCACCGGAAAAGGATACTTCTTATCCCATCCCTGAGGAACACCCGGAAGCCGACTAGGTTTCTCCCATTCCCTAAGGATCAATGCTTCAAAGTGACCTTGGGTAGGGAACTTCAAACGAGGCGTGTGGGAACCAAAAAATTCCCCTTTTTTGAGAGGGGGTGCCTCAGGCGGGGCAATATCCAAAACCTCCAAGAGATGTGTCAAAACCTTGGGAGTGTCAACGGCATACCCCCGCGTCTGCCCAACATCAGCATCACAAAACTGTACATCGTCAGCCTCAGACTCCTCATACAATTCCCCCTCCTCTAACGGGTAATAATCCGACCAATCAAGGGAATCATCAACATCCAGAGCCGCCTGGGCCGGTGACAAATGTCTCTTTTTAGCCTGGGCCATCTTGCCCACCGCGCTAGCAATACATTTCTCGATGCTGGCCAACCTAGCGCAAACATCAGAGTGTGACTCCCCGCTAACAACCATGTCACTAGGGGTACGGATAAGGCGGGGAGGGGAAGGCGATGAAGCGGGGGGAGCCGACCCAGAAGGCTGGGTACCCGACGGCTGCGTTATGGCCCTTTGTGCACATGGAATACAAATAAGCACATCCTCACCCGTAAGGGATACCCCACAATCCACACATAGCCGGGAATGTCCCAAAGGGAGGCCGAACCCGGTATCCTGCGAAGCCTCCATATGGTGATTTTTTAGGGTCAGTCGCAAGACCGTAGGGGATTTATGCTGTAAGGAACCCGGGATGCCCCTTTAAAGTCCCAGTGGGAGGATTTTTAGTGAGCAATTTAAGTCTAGGGACTCAAGGACCAGGAGAAAACTCCTTAAAATGCACACACACCAAAACAATCTGAAAAACAAAATGAAGGGATAACAGTCACAAAGAAATGAGTAATTATATATATATATATATATATATATATATATATATATATATATATAAATATATATATCTACACCTATACCAGAAGAATTGCATATATACAAGCAACAGAAGTATAACAAGGGGGCCCCCCGCGGCAAGGGGGGCCCCTACGTAAGCTAAGGAAGGGGCCATCAGGCACTTACAGACCGGGGTAAACTGCAGCCGCAGCAACAGCAGAGCGCCAAAATGGCAGCCGGTGCCGAGCCTCATGTGAATAAGGGAAGGAGAAGGGGGGGGGCGGGCCAGCACAGAACGCGCGCTCGTCCGGCCACGCCCCCCTCCCAGAACGACAGGCAATGCGGATCCCAGCCGTGGGCTGGCCGCATCAGAGCGCGAAAAAAAGAGGGGTGACCGTGGCCACGCTGAGGGCCCGGCCCCGCCCCCCGACACGGCCTGAGGGGGAGAAGCTCCCCAGGCTGAACCATCAATAAGAAAAAACGACTGTCAGCACAAGGCACACAAAAAACAGTCAGCACCAAACACTCCTGTGCACACACAACACTCACACTGCCTGTACAATAAATGAGGAAAAACCAGCCAACCGTGGGAAAAGCCAACCCCCCCCCCCCCCCCCAAGAGGGTAAGGAAGGGACCCGGAAGGGGGGCTAGCCCAAGCCAGAATCTTGGCATAGGAAATGTAAGGGACAGGGCATCCCAAACCGGGATCACCGACCCGGACTACCGCCTACCCCTTGTAATGGGGTCTCACGGGGAAGCAAAGCTCCTTCAACACCACAAGGTGCTGCCTAACCTCACCAGGACCTGCAGCCAAGGCTGGGAGGCTCAAATAGGGTTAATTTAGAAAAGGTCCTGGCAGCAATAGGGACAAAAATTACCGTTTTGTGATTACTCACCTTTAAAACTGATATTATAAGTGTGACATACACTCCGCTTCAATTCTTCATGACATTTGGGTTATTCTCCAGTAGAGGGTGAACTTCTGCAGACATGAATGCAAAAAAGGAGCTCCTCCCAGTCCATAAATACCTGGGACCTCCCACCAATTCTCCAGTGTAAGATAGCAGTAAGGGGACCAGGAAGAACCAAATATAACAAGAAACAATGGTTCACCATATAAAGGATCCAGAACACCAAACAGGGTGGGTGAAGCGGAGTGTATGTCACACTTATAATATCCGTTTTAAAGGTGAGTAATCACAAAACGGAATTATTCCAAGTGTGACATACACTCTGCTTGATTTCTTCATGACATTTGGGACATCCAATAGCAGTGCCCATCATGGGTGGGAACCATAAACAGTAAAGAACGCACCAACTTAAACCACTGCAGCTTGCAGAACCTTGCGGCCAAAAACAGCATCCGCTGAAGCCTGCACATCAACCTTGTAAAACTTGGAAAAAGTATGAACAGAAGACCAAGTAGCAGCCTTACACACTTGGTCAACAGAAGCCTGGTGCTGAAAAGCCCAGGACGCACCAACAGCATGAGTAGAATGCGCAGTGACCCTAAAAGGGGGAGTCCTCCCCTTAGCAGAATAGGCCCCAACAATGGCCTGACGAATCCATTTACTAATGGTAGACTTGGCGGGTGCCAAACCTTTCCTGGGCCCACAGGGCACCACGAAAAAGGCATCTGTCGTGCGGAAAGAAGAAGTAGTCACCAAATAGTACTTAACACAGCGAACCACATCCAAATTGTGCAAAACCCTCTCCTTGTCATTGCTAGGCTTAGGACACAAGGAAGGGAGAACAATATCCTGATTGAGATGGAAAGCAGAAACCACCTTAGGAAGGAAATCTGGCTTAAAGTGAAAGACCACCTTGTCCTGGTGTCTTTCAAAGTAAGGGGCCTGAATCGACAGAGCCGCCAACTCAGAAACACGCCGAACAGAGGTAATAGCCACCAAGAAAGCAACCTTTTGAGTGAAAACAGAAAGAGCAATATCCTGTAACGGCTCAAAAGGAGGACCCTGGAGAGCCGAAAGAACCAAATTCAAATCCCAAACAGGAACCATAGCCTTCCGAGGGGGTCCAACATGAGTGACCCCCTGGAAAAAAGTCTTAACCAGCGGGTGTAAGGCAAAAGATCTTTGGAAGAAAACAATCAGAGCAGAGACCTGCCCTTTCAAGGTACTAAGCTGGAGCCCAAGATCCAGACAGTGCTGAAGAAACTCCAAAATCCTAGGGATTGAAAACACCCTGCAAGGCAAGGCCCTAGCCTCACACCAGTCAATATAGGACCGCCAAGCCCTATAGTAAATGCCAGAAGAGGACCGCTCCCTAGCTCTAATCAAGGTCTGAACCACAGCCTCAGACAAACCTTCCTCCATTAAAATGAAGGTTTCAGCAGCCAAGCCGTCAAAGCCAGCGTTTGTAAATTGGGGTAACGTAGTTGACCCCGATATAACAGATCCGGAAACATGGGAAGCCGGTACTGATCTACCGCCAGCCTTACAACGTCTACGTACCAAACCCTTCTTGGCCACCTTGGAGCCACCAGAATTGCTGGTGCCCCCTCCAGAGCCAGTTTGCAAACTACCTTGCCCAGCATGGAGAAGGGGAGGAAACAGGTACAGAAACCCCAGATCCTTCCAAGCAAGGGACAAGGCATCCACTGCCAGAGCTAGAGGATCCTGAGATAGAGACACAAAGGCCGAGAGTTTGTGATTGTGCCGTGAGGCAAAGAGATCCACCTCCGGAGTCCCCCACTTGCGACAAAGAACCTGAAAAACCCCGGGGTTGAGGGACCACTCTCCTTGGCGAGAGAACCCCCTGCTCAGGGGGTCCGCCTCCGTGTTTTCCACTCCCGGAATGTAGATTGCCGAAATGCAAGGAACATTGCTCTCTGCCCAATGCAGGATCAGAGAGACTTCACTGAGGGCACTCCTGCTGCAAGTCCCCCCTTGGTGACTGATGTAGGCTACCGCCGTTCGATTGTCTGAACGAATCTGAACCGGAAGACCCTGTAAGTGCGACGTCAGCCGTGACAGAACAAGCCGGATGGCTCTGAGCTCTAAAACATTGCTGGGGTTGTGAGCCTCCTGAGGAACCCACACCCGGCTGAACTGATGACTTTTACAGAAACCTCCCCAGCCCCACAGGCTGGCATCCGTGGTAACCGTCTCCCAACGAGGAACCAGAAAGGATCTGCCCCTCAACAGGTTGCTCGACTCCAGCCACCACCGAAGAGACTGCAGAACCCCGGGAGACATCCTGAACGGTTGATCCAATGACAGCGGACACCTGTCCCAATGCGTCAATAGATGAAGTTGAAGAGATCTCATGTGAAACTGTGCAAACGGGACCGCCTCGAAGGAGGCCACCATCAATCCCACCAGTTTCATCCCCAATCGGATAGAAGGGCAAGGATCGGCCAGAAGAAGGCGGATCAGATCCTGAATCCCCTGCACCTTGGTCTGGGGTAGAAACACTCTGGCCTGAATGGTATCCAGATTCATGCCCAGAAATGAAATCTCCCGTGATGGCGAGAGAGAGGACTTGGGGCGGCACCCACCCGAACCTCTCCAGGGTCGACACCACCTGGTGGGTGTCCAGCTCCTCCTGACAGAGGGAAGACGCTGAAATCAATAGGTCGTCCAGATACGGCACAATGCGAATTCCCTGAGCTCTGAATAGGGCCATTATGCCCGCCAGAACCTTGGTGAAGACCCTCGGCACTGAGGTCAACCCGAAGGGAAGGGCTACGAACTGAAAATGTTGATCGTCCACCTGGAGCCTGAGGAATCTCTGATGCGCTGGAAAAATTGGAACATGCAAATACGCATCTTTGATGTCTATGGATGTCATTAAATCCCCTTGACGAAGGGAACTGTTGGCCGAGCGCAGAGTCTCCATACGGAACTTCTTGAATCTGATGAATCTGTTGAGGACCTTGAGGTCCAAAATGGGTCTTACAGAACCTTCCTTCTTGGGAACTGTGAAAAGGTTGGAGTAGAAACCCCTGCCTCTCTCCAACGGAGGCTCCGGGCATACAACTCCCATGTCCAGAAGGTTTTTCAATGCTAACAGGACCCCCTGTGCCGCCTGAGGGTCCACGGGCACCCGAGACCTTAAAAATCTAGGAGGAGGCCAGTACTCGAACTCCAGATTGTACCCGGAGGAGACCACTTCCAAGATCCAATTGTCTGTGACCTCCCGAGCCCAGACATGGAAGAAGAGCTGCAGCCGTCCCCCCACCTGAGCGGGTGAGGGCGCCCCTTCATTGCTGAGCTGGTTTACCCACAGGCTTGGGTTTGGAACCCCAGGCAGAAGCGGGACGGGCCCGAACTCTGCCCCTGTTCCAGGAAGAGCCTCTAACACCCGAGAAGGCCAAACCTCTACCAGCTCTGGCACCTCAAAAGGAAGGATTGAAAGAGCCTGCCCCCCGAAAGGGACGGCACAGTTTCTTCTGCTGAGGTAACTTACCTCCCTTTGCCACAGCATCCAACTTATCTCCAAACAGCCGCGTACCCAAGAAGGGAAGAGCTGTGATCGATTTCTTGGCTGCAAAGTCCGCCGTCCACTGACGGAGCCATACCGAGTGGCGCATGGCCACCAATAAGGCTGAAGTCCTACTACACATAACAATAGTGTCTTCCATAGCAGCCAAGACAAAATCCATGAACAATTCAAATCTTTTAAGCATAGTGAACTCAGCGCTGGCCGGATCAAGGTGAGCGTCATATAACCAGTCCCTAATCAGAGACCTAGCACCCACCGCCACTAGCGCAGATGCACAAACAGGCCGCAAGGCTGAACCAACACTGGCAAAGGCATGACATGCCATCTGATCAAGGCGCCTATCCTCACCATCCTTTAGGGGAGTGGAGTCTAGGGTGTGAAGCACGGAAGAGTTGGTCAACCCCAAAACTGGCGCATCGACCTCGGGAGGAGAAGCCCAGCGCTTAACCGCTTCCACCGGGAAAGGATACTTCTTATCCCATCCTTGAGGAACACCCGGAAGTCGACTAGGTTTCTCCCATTCCCTAAGGATCAGTGCATCAAAATGAACCTGGGTAGGGAACTCCAAACGAGGCTTGTGGGCCCCAAAAAATCCCCCCTTCTTGAGAGGAGGCGCCTCAGGTAGCGCAATATATCCAAAACCTCCAAGAGATGTGACAAAACCGTGACCATGTCCACAGCATTTCTCAGCACCTGCCCAACATCAGTCTTACCAAACCGTACATCGTCAGCCTCTGACTCCTCATACAATTCCCCCTCCTCTAGCGGGGAATAATCTGACAAGTTACCTGGACCGACGACAAATGTCTCTTTTTAGCCTGGGCCTTCTTGACCACCGCGCTAACCATAAATTTCTTGATGCTGGCCAACCCAGCACAAACATCGGAATGCGACTCCCTGCTAGCACCAATGTCACTTGGGGTATGGATAAGGTGGGGAGGGGAAGGCAATGAAGCGGGGGACGCCGACCCAGAAGGCTGGGCACCCGACTGCCGCGATATGGCCTTTTGTGCACATGGTATACAAATAAGCAAATTCTCACCTGTAAGGGATGCCCCACAACCCACACATGGCCGGGATTGTCCCAGAGGGAGCCCGAGCCCGGTATCCTGCGGAGCCTCCATATGGTGATTTTTGTAGTCAGTGGCAAGACCGCAGGGAGTTTAAGCAATAAGCAACCCGGGATGCCCCTTAAAAGTCCCAGTGGGAGGATTTGTGGTGATCTATATTAAGGCTAGGGACCCCAGGACTAGGAGGAACCCCTTAACATGCACATAAACGATGCAATCTGAAACACACAATGAAGCATCCAAGTCAAAAATAGCCTCACAAAACATATATATTATATATATCAACATATATAATAAAATATCCATGCACACACAAGCGAAAAAACAGGAGGCCCCCCTGCTGAAGAGGGGCCCCTGCATAAGCTAAGGAAGTGGCCAACAGGCCCTTACCGGCCAGGAGCACCCAGGATCCCGCAGCAGCACCAAGATGGCCCCCGGAGAAGAGCCTCGTGAGAAGAGGAGGAAGAGGAGGGGGGCGCCCCCTCCCAGCAACGCGGATCCCAGCCATGGGCTGGCCTGCAGCATCGTGCCAAACGAGGGGGCGGGGCTACCGCAGCAGTGCCGAGAGCCCCCACATCCCCGACCAAGCCTGAGGGAAAGAAGCTCCCCAGGCTTGAGTGAAGGAGGCCAGCATCCTTATGGCCCTGAGTATAATGCAAACATCCTGTCAGCACCCAACACAAGTAAAAACACTCACACACACAGTGTCATACACACATATAAACCAACAGGGTATACAGGCCGACCGCCCCCCCCCCCCCCTTCAGAGGGATGTAAGGGACCGGAAGGGGGGAATCCCAGCCAGAATCTGGCCAAAGGAATGACAGGGACAGGGCATCCCACACCGGGATCACCAAACCCGGGCAACCGCCTACCCCTTGTAATGAGGTCTCACGGTGGAGCAATGCTCCTTGCGCACCCATAAGATGCTACCTACCCTTACCAGGACCCGCAGCCAAGGCTGGGAGGCTCGCATAGGGATAATATAGGAAAGGTCCTGGCAGCAATATGGGCAAAAAATGGCCGGGCGCGAACCCGGCTTACCTGCAAGTAAGAGAAGTCTTCATCTTCTGTCTTGCTCGCCTTCCTGCAGAGAAGAAACTGGGGAATTGGTGGGAGGTCCCAGGTATTTATGGACTGGGAGGAGCTCCTTTTTTGCATTCATCTCTGCAGAAGTTCGCCCTCTACTGGAGAATAACCCAAATGTCATGAAGAATTGAAGCGGAGTGTATGTCACACTTGGAATAAAGGGGGCCGGGTGCGGACCCGGCTTACCTGCAAGTAAGAGAAGTCTTCATCTTCTGCCTTGCTCGCCTTCCTGCAGAGAAGGAACTGGGGAATTAGTGGGAGGTCCCAGGTATTTATGGACCGGGAGGAGCTCCATTTTTTGCATTCATCTCTGCAGAAGTTCGCCCTCTACTGGAGATTACCCAGATGTCATGACTGTGGAAGCGAAGTGTATGTCACACTTGGAATATTATACATTTACATTCATGTGTACATAACCTGAGCAGGAAAACCCCATCCATCTCACCTCTTCTTCTGTAGGCTCAGCGCTTTGAGACAACCATGGGATATCAGCAAGTTTCCGCAATGCCTCTTCTGTGGTACTGAGAGAGGTCATTAGTTGCTCCTTCTGAGGTGGGTCTAAGAGCTATAGAAATGTTAAGAAAAAAGAAAATGAACAACCAACACTGACGGGGTAGAACATATAACAGCAAACTTGGATTTATGCAGCGAACAAATGTTGCAAATTGGTCGATTTATTAAAAATCATTTTATTTGTGCTTTATTCAAAGCCTCTTAAGCGTCTGATACAGAGGGGAAATAGAGAGGGGTTTTATTTATTTTCAGACCAATAAAGAAATACATATGACCAGCATTACATAATAGGGTTTAACAGGCCTAGAATAAAGTCATGCAGATCAGTTTACAAGGCACTTGAGAGTGTGATTACCATTTTGATCCTCTATTTTC
The DNA here is from genome assembly GCA_027917425.1 of Gastrophryne carolinensis. Classification (NCBI taxonomy): domain Eukaryota; kingdom Metazoa; phylum Chordata; class Amphibia; order Anura; family Microhylidae; genus Gastrophryne; species Gastrophryne carolinensis. The sequence goes on along the minus strand of CM051237.1, from coordinate 131,825,452 downwards.
TTTACTGTGCTGACATTCAGTAGCAACCAAGCTGAATTTAAAGGTCAATGAAAAAAAGCACATTACACAACTAAAAAAGGGTAGCAGCCATCATATGAACTTCAAGCTGGTGATCAGAGTTGCCAAAAGCATCTGTTAGAGAAGATAGCTATAGGTGCTGCTGTGGCTGCGTCCTTCGTATCTCTATTCACTGCAGGATTTACTGCACACCATTCAGTCAGTGTAAAGAAACATTGTTACAGCATTCCCTTCACACACAATCCCTCTAGCAGCTTCCTATTCAGTGTGTTTGTTTATATAACATAATACACAAGCTGCCCGTGTTTGAGGTATTTATCAGTTTGATGTGGGCTGCTGCTGGCACAGCTCTCCCCTCATGCTTATGTGTGTGACAAGATGGACACTCCCATGCAGTTCTGCAGCAAGAAGTGGGGGGGGGGGGGGACTTTAGGGGAGCAATTTACTTCTGTTTCGGAGGACCCAATTTGTTGATGAATGCTTTAAAAAGTCAGTAACAGTGAGGCCTAGTCCCCTTAACAATAAAGGAGAAAGAAAGTCTGTTTCAGTACATTGGGTCGATTCGGAGCCTGGTGATAAACCTTGCTTATTTTTTAAGAGAGAAAATTGCCATTCACTTTTATTGTCTACCTTGGGGCTTATCCATAGCCAAGTGAAAAGTAACACCCAGTAGACAATGAAAGTGAATGGAAGTTCTCTCTCCTGAAAAAGAAGTGAGTCACCAGGCTCTGAAACAACCCCATTGTGTGAAATAAGGACAAAATAATAAAATAATTGATGCACATACAATTGTTTTAACTCACCAAAGCCATTTTCCCCTTGAACAGCAACTCTGTCTCGCTTAGTAAAGCTCTGACATTTGTTACCATTTCCATAACATGGTTGCAGCTTAAACCCTGCAATAACAGGAAATCGATTATAAGAGTGGTTTACATTGCAAGAAAATCAAGCTATAACAGATTGCCCCAGATTAGGAACTCACTTAGAATTGTCATTCATGGTGGTATGGAGTTGTTAGTAAGAAAGCTCCAACTTAGGGGCAAGTATTGTCTCCGAATGTGTTTGTGAAGTACGAATATAGGTGTACGTGGTGGCATTTGCCTTTTTATTTAATCTGAGAATTTTTTTCTTATTTACTACTAATGGGAGATTTGAGATTAGGCATGAGCTAAATAATCATACCACATTTCTGACACAGCGTCGCCCTTAATACGTGGGATTAACTACAAGGATGTTAACAGAATTCTACTCATTTACTATTAACGGGAAATTTGGGATTAGGCATTATATAAATCATCAGACCACATTTCTGTACATATTACTTTTAACATGTAGACTTAATTACGAAGATGTTAACAGAAATTACATATCCTTCTATGACTAATCTCATTTTAGGGTGGTAATCAAAATAGTTAGGATAGAAATTGTGAGACTTAACGGATATTTATTTCAAAGGCTAGAACCCCTAGTGCAGTCTTCAAACCTGCTCTTCAAGGGGTGAAACAGGCCAGATATTGCAGCTCTCCACATTGATGCACAGGTATAATAATTAGAACTATAGCTCTGTCTAAAGACAAAAACCTGGCTAGTTTTGGCCCTCAAGGAGGGAGTTTGAGGATCCCTGCCCTAAAGTTTTGAATTTGCAGAGGTATGTGGAATTATGTGTTCCTGCCCATTTATTATTGGTGTTTAGCCATTGTAATTACAGTAGTATATGGATGTATTCTAACATATGTAGTAAACAAAATAATTTATTTAGAATTTTTGCCAGCTTCTTCCTTGATTTCCCCTATAGAGAGAAAGAGATAGGTTAGGAATTTCTAGCCAGTTAGGGACCTCCACTACAGGAATGCTCAGGGTAGAGAACAACTCTTAGTAAATCGTTTACAGTGTGAAAACCAGAAGATGTATGTCTTTGCTGACAAAAATGGCAATGGGAAATCCCTAGGGATAACTTGCTCCAGAGTTTCTCAGGGTCTCTAGCAACAGACAAACAATTCAACATTTCAGCCAAGTGCTTCGGCACATATCAGAAAAAAATAGAAGCTCTGCCTTGCTCCTAGCTGCCCTCAACACATTTCGGAGAAAACCACATGATTTATTTGAAGGACCAGGTATGCGGAATGCTGTGTCAATTTCAATGTTTCTATCATCAGAGTCTCCAAGCAATAAATTTAATATGCTGTGCAAGGTAAGGATTAACTCAGTTTCACTTCTTCTTTCACTTCACTGCTTCCGAGATACCCCTTACTCAAAATTTTTTCCTGTGGTGGCGATCTTCATTACTATCCAGATGGAGTCGCACTGTCTGATTAGTTTCCTTCTGCCGTTTAAGTGTCTGTAAATATCTCAACAAAAGAGCCTCAAGAGAGCTTGTGGCTGTCTTCAAGTTTGGACACCTTGCCTGCCGTGTCTGCCAGTCCTAGTTTAACTTGGATGATCTGTGCCATACATCGAGGTCGATTCAGAGCCAGATGTGAATTCTTACTCCTTTTTTAGGAGAAAAAAAACCTGCATTTTATTGTCTACATTGGGGCTGATACAGAGCCAGGTGAAAATTTACACCCGGTAGTCAATGAAGTAAATGGCAGTTTTCTCTGAATCAACCCCATGGTCTCAATGTGTTCGGCCAGAACAGTGCAATCTGCTTTGGTGTGGTCTGCCAGGACTGTGATATCTGCCTTAGTAGGAAGTGCTTTCAGATAGGACCAGATCTCATTTAAGCCCTATTCTGAAGAGCTGCTTCTAGGGCTTGTAGCACTGAGAAAAGCTGAATCTTTCGGCATACGGCCTGATGCAGAAACAGACTTAGAGGGCCCGGCCATCTTTGATGAGTCATCCTGTGAAGGCTGCTTGGAGAGAAAGCGATCCAGCTCACTTTGGGTGCAAGTTTTTTTTCTTTTTACAACTCAGTATTAGAGTCTATATTATTTTAGATGATTGTGGGGTTTAAGTGCCACAATTAGGCTTCAGCCTATTAGGCACAGTAACCAAAGATCTTGTCCTATGTATAGACCAATAAGTCGTCATTGTGGTAGCGCATTTTGCACTTAATATGAAAGAATATATATTTATTATAACTCCCCCCCCCCCCCCCTTTATCTGATCCCCCTGATTTGTCTCTCTAGGTTGTGGTATTAACTATATTGCCTGGATATTCCACCTCTCTTTACACAGCCAACTTGCAGATTATAGTCTTACAATGGGTTACCGTAGTTTATTACAGTAATTCATGTTGGGTAATTTTGTTATTTAAATGGTATACCATTTGATTCTTCCAGTGCCTAGTGCCTGTGGCAACAGAATTGGCCCATCTACACACATTATTTTCCTTGGTATCCATGTGTCAATATTGTGCATTATCCAACCATTTAAATAAACGTTGCAAATGGGCACTTATTACATATAGTTTGAGGTTGGGGACCCCCACCCCCCAAATGGGTAGGTCTCATCACTGCCACTGCGTTTCTTATTTGTCCATATAAAGTTTGTAATAATGTTATTCAAAAACCAGAAGTATTGAATTGGGGAGATTCATTATACAAAAAAGAAAAATGTCAGTAATCCGGCCTAGAATATTTAGGGGTAAGGGACCCCAGGAGTGAATATAATAATTAATGGTATTAATGGCTGGTAATTATATAGCAATAATTGACAGAGGTTTGGTGTAAGATAAAGACCCAGATATTGGATTCAAATCGGTCCAATGTAGACATGTGTTGGTGACAGATTTAAGGAGCTCACTTAAAATTAGCAAGATATCATCAGCAAGGGCAAAAAGCCCAACCTCCTTAAAGCCCAAATTAATCCCTCTGATACTAGAGTCTGTGCCTAACATACTTATCTTTTTTTTATCCTAAATTTCAAGGTGGCAGGCCTTGACAAAGGGGCAGAGGGCACCGAAACGTTGGCATGTGTACTGCGATCACTGACTAACTTGCTACCGATCGGTAATATTATCCATACATTGCTATTATGATCATTTTATTAACGTCATGATTATACATACATACTTTGTTGTATATGTTTATTGGATGACTTCTGGTATGATGCTGGTCTGAACTGACCAGAATTGTTTTCAATGATACATTATCTGCTGTATATACTATGAATGGTTTTCTCCTTGACCAAATATTACAGCCTGCATCCCCTGCTCCCTCATCAGGATCGTGACAGGTTCACCCCATAGCCTCATATGGTAATGCATGGTTACCCTATATAGAGCATTAGTATTATTTACATGTTAGTGTTAACTCTTTCGCTCTTTTTACATTATGGTGAACAAACGCTCCTGATGACACCCAGAACCCCTTATCCACAGAATCATTCATTGTATCCATTTTTCTGATGCATGTGATCAAGAGAACTGCTGGTACCACTGTGTATATATATATATATATATATATATATATATATATATATATATTATATATATAATACCCTAATACAATTTTAATTGCATATCAAGCTTTTGTGTTTGTGGTATGCTTTCGATCCAACCAACCTATTTAATAGATACTTATTATCACTGGGAAACATTTAAAATACAATTCTGTGAACCTCACCTGTAGAATTGTTTTTGAATATATCCAGTCCAGGTCGTCCCACAAAACTTACATGTGGGTATTCCGCCACCAGGTGGCGCAGTCTACTGCAAGATCCAAAGCTGTAGCTCCTCCCGGCCCCCTATAAAATGAGGTGTCTCACAAGAATCCCCAGTGGTCAAAAATCAGTAAGAAAATACCATTTTGTGAGTACTCACCTGAAAAATGGATATTGTTGGTGTGCCACACACCCCGCTTCACCTTTAATTCTTCACGATTGGGTTACTCACCGCCAGGTGACGCTGTGCAGAGAGGAAGTCTTGTAACGAGCCCCCTTCTGGCCTATATATACCTGGTACCTCCCATTTATCACCAGTGTATTAAAAAGCAGAAAGACAAGGTACCAGTATTTTAACGGTAACCTCCAAATAAATCAATATCAATAAAAATAAAAGCTTCACCATATAAAGGATTCGGAATACCGAAAAGGGTGAGAGTGAAGCGGGGTGTGTGGCACACCAACAATATCCATTTTTCAGGTGAGTACTCACAAAATGGTATTATTCTTGGTGTGCCACACACCCCGCTTCACCTTTAATTCTTCACGATTGGGACATCCAAAAGCAGTGTCCACAAGGGATGGGCATCTCAAGGCCAGGTGAAGCATAACTTAAATGACTGCAGTCTGCAGAACTTTGCGGCCAAAAACAGCATCCGCTGAGGCTCGCACATCAACTTTGTAAAACTTAGAAAAAGTATGAACAGAAGACCAAGTGGCGGCCTTACAAACTTGTTCAACAGAAGCTTGGTGCTGAAAAGCCCAAGACGCTCCAACGGCGCGGGTAGAATGAGCAGTGATACGAAAAGGGGGAACTTTCCCCTTAGCAGAATAGGCCGCAGTAACGCCGGACGTATCCATTTGCTAATGGCAGATTTGGCTGGTGCCAAACCCTTCTTAGGCCCACAGGGCATAACAAAAAAGGCATCCGTCTTACGAAAAGGAGACGTGATAATCAAGTAGTACTTAACACAGCGTACTACATCCAAACAATGCAAAACCCTCTCTTTGTCATTCTTAGGATTAGGACACAAGGAGGGAAGAACAATATCCTGATTCAAATGAAAAGCAGAAACAACCTTAGAAGAAAGTCTGGCTTGAACCGAAAGACCACTTTATCCTGATGCCTCTCAAAGTAGGGTGCCTGGATAGACAAGGCTGCCAACTCTGAGACACGCCGGACCGAAGTGATAGCTACCAAGAAGACAATCTTCTGAGTCAGGGTAGACAAAGCAATATCTTGCAGAGGCTCAAAAGGAGGAGCCTGTAGAGCAGAAAGAACCAAATTCAAATCCCAAACCGGGAGTAATGGTTTCCTGGGAGGCCGCACATGCGTAACCCCCTGGAAAAAAGTTTTAACTAAAGAATGAAGCGCAAAACGCTTCTGAAAAAAGATGGATAAGGCAGAAACTTGCCCTTTCAAAGTACTTAGCTGAAGACCAGAGTCCAGCCCAGATTGTAAAAACTCCAGAATCCTGGAGACCGAGAAGACCCTACAAGGAAAGGATCTAATCTCACACCAAGCGATATAGGCCTTCCAAGTCCTATAATAGATGATAGAAGAAGACCTCTTCCGGGCACTGATCAAAGTCTTAACGACTGAGTCAGAAAGACCCTCCTCCTTCAAGATGGAGGTTTCAGCAGCCAGGCCGTCAAACCCAGCGCTGGTAAATTGGGGTAACACAACCGACCCTGAGTGAGCAGATCGGGCCGAAGAGGCAGAACGAACTGGTCCACTGCCAGCCGAACGATGTCTGCGAACCACACTCGCCTTGGCCACCTTGGGGCCACGAGAACGGCGGACACCCTTTCCAGAGCCAACTTCCGAACCACCCTGCCCAGCATGGGTATCGGAGGAAACAGGTATAGAAATCCCAGATCCCCCCGACTCAGGGACATGGCGTCCACTGCCAGAGCCAGAGGATCCCGGGAGAGCGACACGAAGTTCGGGAGCCTGTGATTGTGACGAGAGGCAAACAGGTCCACCTCCGGTGTCCCCCATCGGAGACACAGTGAGCGAAAAACCTGAGGATGGAGAGCCCATTCTCCCAGACGGGGAGAGCCCCTGCTCAACCGGTTCGCTTCCTGGTTCTCCACTCCTGGAATGTATACCGCCAAGAGACAAGGAACATGGGCCTCAGCCCAGGTCAGGATCAGGGACACCTCTCTGAAAGCACTCAGACTGCGAGTCCCTCCCTGATGATTGATGTAAGCAACCGCTGTTCGTCTGAACACACCTGGACCGGAAGGCCCAGAACGTGTTGAGTCAGGAGAGCAAGAACCCGACGGATGGCTCTCAGTTCCAGAATATTGATGGGTAAGTGGGCCTCTTGCGGCCCCCACTGCCCCTGGAACTGCAGCTCCTTCCAGAATCCGCCCCATCCCGATAGACTGGCGTCCGTGGTTTCCCAAAGAGGGGTCAGGAAAGTCCTGCCCTTCACGAGATTGGTCGAGACCAACCACCACTGGAGGGACTGCCGGACCCGGGAGGACAACTGGAAGGGCTGATCCATTGACCGAGGCTGCCGGTCCCAAGACGCCAACAGATAAAGCTGAAGCGTCCTTGTGTGAAATTGAGCAAAGGGAACTGCCTCGAAGGAGGCAACCATCAACCCTACCAGCCTCATCCCCAGACGGATGGACGGCCGAGGATTGGAAAGTAGGACCCGAGCCAACTCCTGAATCAGATGAATTTTGGACTGGGGGAGAAACACTCTGTGTTGATGAGAGTCCAACTGCATCCCCAGAAAGGACACCACCCTGGCCGGAGCGAGGGAGGACTTGGAGAAGTTGATCACCCAACCAAAGCTTTCCAGCGTGGAGACCACCATCCTGGTGTCTGTCTCCGATTGATTGAGTGACGGAGCCATGAAGAGAAGGTCGTCCAAATAGGGTACGACACGAATGCCCCGAGATCTGAAAATGGCCATCACCCCTGCCAGCACCTTGGTGAACACTCTTGGAGCCGAGGTAAGGCCAAACGGAAGTGCCACGAATTGAAAATGCTGATCTTCCATCACGAATCGAAGAAAACGTTGATGAGCGTGGCAGATGGGAACATGAAGATAAGCATCCTTGATGTCTATGGACGTCATGAAGTCCCCCTGCCGAAGGGAACCGACGGCCGTACGCAAAGTTTCCATGCGAAACTTCCGAAAACAGATGAACTTGTTGAGTAATTTCAGGTCCAGGAGGGTACGAACAGACCCGTCCTTCTTGGGGAATGCAAAAAGATTGGAGTAGAAACCGAGGCCCATCTCTAAGCGCGGTACCGGCCGGATGACCGCCATCTCTAACAGATTCTATACCGACGCCAGGAGCCCCTGTGCGGCCAAAGGATCGATGGGCACCAGAGACCGAAAGAACCGTGAAGGAGGGCGAGACTCGAATTCCAGTTTGTAACCGGACGACACTATCTCCCGGATCCATCTGTCCGGAACCTTCTGGTTCCAAACCAGGGAGAAGTGTCGCAATCATCCCCCCACCCGCACGGGTGAGGGCAGCCCCTCATTGCTGAGCGGGCTTATCAGCAGGTTTGGGCTTGGTGCCCCAGGACTGAGTGGGACGGCCACGGCCCTTCCCCCGAGTCCAACCTGCACCTCTGGTAGCGGGAAAGGAAGCCCCCCTACCCGCTCTGAATCCCCGAAAGGAAGGTCTACCAGAACTTGCCCCCCGAAAGGGACGACGAGGCTTCTTACGTTGGGGCATTTTACCACCTTTGGCAACTGAATCAATTTTATCACCAAACAGCCGCAACCCCAAAAAGGGGAGAGCTGTGAGCACCTTTTTAGAAGCTGCGTCCGCCGACCACTGGCGCAGCCATACTGCCCGACGAATAGCCACCAGCATTGCAGCTGTCTTGCTACTCATAGCCAGCGCATCGTCCTGAGCGGACAGAACATAGGAAACAAAAGACTCACACTGCCTGAGAGCAATAAGCTCCTTGCAAGTGGGATCAAGATCCACACACAGACCCTGAATTACAGATCTAACCGCCAATAGAAGAAGCGCTGAAGCACACACCGGGCGCATCGCTGACCCGGCGTAACTAAAACCATGGCGAGCGTACTGGTCAATCCGACGATCCTCACCATCCTTAAGGGCAGTAGTCTCAGCAGACTGCACCATAGCCGTGCTGGAGAGCCCTAGTACAGGGGTATCGACATCAGGAGAAACTGACCAAAGCTTCACCAATTCTGGCGGAAAGGGATAACGTTTGTCCCAACTGGAAGGAATTCCAGTTAACCGTGTGGGATGTTCCCATTCCTTGAGCACAATTTTCTCAAAGTGGTGTTGTCTGGGAAAAACCAAAGGCGGCTGAGGGACATTAAACAACTGACCCTTAGGCAGGGTGACGGCCTCAGGTGGATCTAAATTCAAAATTTCAAACATTTGAGCAAGAATGGAGGGGGTGTCACGAAAACTCCCCGCAGACAAATCGCCAATAGCATCAACCTCAAGCTGATCTGCAGGCTCATCTGACTCCACCAAAAATTCTCCCTCCTCGTCCAGGGAGCAATCAGACCAAACCACAGGCTCACATACTTCATCCTGTGAAGCCGGAGGTACAGGAGTCAGGTGCTTCCGTTTCGCAGTGGCCTTAAACCCTGCTTTAACGGAAACTATTTTCTCGAGCTTGGCCAACCGTGCCGCCACCTCGGATTGCGAATCCCCACTCTTGACAATGTCACGCGGGGTCCGGAACAGGGAGGGAGGGGTAGGGGATGATGGGAGTTGCGAAGGGCCAGCAGCCGGAGCAACGGACTGACGCGCAATACTCTGCTTTGCACAAGGAATGCATACAAAACCATCATCAGCTGGGAGCGGAGTCCCACAGCCTCCGCACACCCTAGATGGCCCAGAAGAACCATTTCCGGTAATATCGGAAGCCTCCATATGGTGATTTATGGTATTCGCAAAATTTAGGGTTTAAGGCATAAGCCACCCGGGATGCCCCTTTATGTTAATGTCCCGGGAGGGAGGATTTAATTAATGATAATAAAGGTCCCCCTTAAAAAATAATAGTATAAATTTTTTTTTTTTTTAAATACATATACAAGTATATATATATAAATATATAAATATGTCCCAATTAGGAGAAAAAGAGACTAGCCAGGCAAATATAGAACCGGGAGGCTACAACAGTCAGAATGGCAACAAGTATATACACAATACAGAGCACAAGAGTGCTCAAATGAGGCAAAGAAAAAAAAACATGGCCTCTGATTAAACATTTCTTTTTTTTTTTTTCAAAACCTAAACACTCAGACCATAAATAAAATAGACGGCCTCACACAGGGTGAGGCCGCTTACCTTGGCCGCAAACAGCGTGATGGCAGCGGTGGAGCCGAGCTGCAGAACACGTCCACGGAGGCAACAGTAGCAGCAGCACAGAGACATGCGGCCCCGAGCCCCGCACACAGCCTCCCAATGAGCCAGGAGGAAGTGCGGCCGGGGCCGGTGAACGACGCGCCGCCGGCGACGCCCCCCTAACCCCTGACGTCATGCGGACCCCGCACCCCCCGCCGAATTTGAAAGTGAAAGCCGCCGAACGGCGGTGAAGGCAATCAGAGGGCAGAACAAGCCCTCAGTCAAAGGGGGGAGGGGAAAAGATGGAGACACTAGGCAGCCTGAGCTGCCCCAGAACATCCCCACTGCCCGCACAAAAAGACAAGGGGAAGGGGGGGAGGGGAAGCTGAAAAAGATGCAAACAGTCAAAAATAAAACAGCCCACCCCAGTCCCCCTAAAGCTGACCCAAAGCTCTGGCCCAACAGGCCAGCAGCAAACATACAGTGAAACAACACACACACAGCCCTCTACCCCCCCCCCCCCATAGTGAAGGGAGAAGGGACCGCAACGGGAGAGTAAGGGGCTAAGGGGACCCTCAGGACAGGGGCATCCCACTTCCGGATCACCATGCCGGATAGCCGCATTGCCCCCAAAAGAGGGGGTCGAGCGGAGGAGATAAGCTCCTAGGCACCTACAGTGCCGTCTACCAATTGCCCAGTGAGCAGCCTAGGCTGGGAGGCTTCCATTCCACCATAAAGGTACAAACAATCAAAAACCGGGCAGAAATAGACCAAAAGGGGGTGCCGGGGTAAGACCCCGGCTACCTGCAAGCAGGAGACTTCAATCTTCTGTCTTGTGGTCATGCAGAGAGAAAAACACTGGTGATAAATGGGAGGTACCAGGTATATATAGGCCGGAAGGGGGCTCGTTACAAGACTTCCTCTCTGCACAGCGTCACCTGGCGGTGAGTAACCCAATCGTGAAGAATTAAAGGTGAAGCGGGGTGTGTGGCACGCCAAGAATAAGAGACAGGCCGGGAGGCCAAGAAAATGTTACGTCACATAGCTTCAGCATGTACGCTCTCCAACAAAAAACTGAGGGACAACGTCCCAATATAAAAACGGTTATCACCATAACAGGCAGCAGAGATAATGAACAAGGGCGGGGTGGGACGACCTGGACTGGATATATTCAAAAACAATTCTACAGGTGAGTTTCACAGAATTGTATTTTTCACCATATCCAGTCCAGGTCCCACAAAACGTACATGTGGGACATCATAAAGCAGTGTCCATAAGGGCGGAAACCCCAGTGCGGAACAGCAAGTAGTTCATTTCACTACCGCCTGAAGCTCCTTTCGGCCAAAGACAGCATCAGCTGAGGCCCTAACGTCAACCTTGTAAAACTTGGTAAAAGGTATGAACTGAAGACCAAGTGGCGGCCTTACAAACTTGTTCAGCCGATGCCTGGTGCTGAAAAGCCCAAGAGGCACCAATCGCTCTGGTAGAATGAGCTGTGATCTGAAAAGGGGGTTCCTTCCCCCTGGCAGAATATGCTTGCACCACCGCCTGTGTGATCCGCTTACTAAGAGTGGACTTAGCAGGTGGCAAGCCCTTCCTAGAACCCTCTGTTAGGACAAAGAGCAAATCCGGAATTAGCCGGAGCTGGACACAAGGAAGATAAGACAACTTCCTCATTAAAGTGGACCAACACCCACCGGTGATCGGCCCGGGAATCTATAAGATTCCCGGGCCGATCACCTCCCTCCCCGCGGGACATCCGAGATCGGGATGTCCCGCGGGGTGAAACCCCCCCAAACACCCCACCTTAGTTTCTACTGTACATCGTGTGTCGGAGCTGGCCGCTCTTTGTATGAAGCCTCCCTATTTTGAGCTTCATAAGGATAAGGTGGTTTTTTCGTTTTAAACCTGATTTTTTACCTAAGGTCGTCGGCCGCCGCCGCCTCCCTCACGCCCCCCTATAGACGTGCGCGCGCCCGCGCCGGCCGTCTGTGAATGGCCGGCGCAGGGACGCGCGGGAGGCGGCGGAGGAGCCGCTTGTCCGCGGCTTATCCGTCGCCGCGGACAGAGGTGAGTTCGGGGGGTTCGGGGAGGTTTCACACAGCGGGGCACCCCGACCGGGGGTGCCCCACCGAAGTGGACCAAGACCCAGGATAGTCAAAATCCTGGGTGTTGGTCCACTTTAAGATGAAAGGGAGAAACGACCTTAGGTAAAAAATCATGTTTAAAACGAAAAACCACCTTATCCTTATGAAGCTCAAAATAGGGAGGCTTCATACAAAGCGCGGCCAGCTCCGACACACGATGTACAGTAGTTATCGCTACCAAAAAGACCACCTTGAGGGTCAAAATAGGTAGCATCGCACAAGGGCTGAAAAGGAGGCCCCTGGAGAGCAGAAAGCACCAAATTCAAGTCCCACACCGGTAACACAGGCTTACGCGGTGGACGTACATGGGAACACCCTGGAAGAAGGTCTTAATAAATCTATGATTGGCAAAAGATCTCTGGAAAAAAATAGCCAATGCTGAGACCTGGCCCTTGAGGGTGCTCAGCTGGAGACCCAAGTCCAAACCATGTTGTAAAAACTCCAAACTCCTAGAGACAGAGAAGGTGTGACAAGGGAAACTCTTGGACTCACACCAAGCAATGTAGGCATGCCAAACTCTGTAGTAAATCATGGAAGAAGACTTCTTCCGCGCCTGAATCATGGTCTGCACCACCGTGGCAGACAGCCCCTTATCCGTCAGGACTGAGGATTCAATAGCCAGGCTGTCAAAGCCAGCGTCTGTAAATTGGGGTGCCGCAGCGACCCCTGAGTGAGAAGCCCTGGGTCGTCGGGCATGATGTAGCGATCGACTGACATCTGAACAATAGGCTCGATTCAGACACATTCGTCTGGACTTCCGTAGCTGTCTGTGAAAGTTTTGGTGGGTGTTTGTAATTTTTTTTGGTTTTTATCGTTCATTCTTCATTCGTACGAACGTTCGGGAATGCGCTTTCGATGAACGGAAGCAAATCGAAACATTTCCGTTAGTTCGGATCATTTTCCAAACCAAATCTGAAATTTTTTGTTCGTTCGGATAACTTCAGTTGTTGGAATGGGTTTCCGTCTGATTCAGAGAGCTGATTTCCGACGGACCACCACCCTATAAATCCGTTTCATTTCCAATCCACTTACGGGACCTTTGAGGGCTCGGATTGCTATTATTGAACATGTTTTGCGGCTATGTGGAGGAGTCTGCGCGCCTTTAGCACCAAGGCATTGCATGTATCAGCATGGCCGAGGCCATAAATTGTCTAGCAATGCATACCTGAATCAATACATTTCATGTATGCCTTATAGATGCATTTTAATGCTGACCTAAATTAGTCCTTAGCATGTAAACATTTATTTTCCCACACATCCATATAATTGCTATTTTTTTTAAACTTATGTCCTTTGTGAATTATATTTGGATTGTTGAACTTGAATCTTAATTTGTTGTAGGAGTTATTGTTTTAGTTGGTTACCTTTGCTTTGTGTAATTATTTTATATTTGGTTGCAGGAACCGCAAGATGTGCCACTCGCCCTTGCTCCTGATGTCCCTTCTTTGCCTGCAGAATGCGGGCCAGGGGCTCTCTAATCGGGCACTATGCAAAACCCGGGCCGTGGTGGCGAGGGCCCTCTGGCTTTTGAAGTCCAGATTTAGGTGTTTGGACCATACAGGGAGGGGGGGGGGGGGGGCACTGCAGTATGACCCCAACAAGGTTATACCAATATTTTAATTTACGTTTTTTAATAGGGACCACACGTGCCAGAGTGGCACAACTGAGTGTCAGGGTCCTTCAGTTGGTGGGCAAGATGCAGGAGCTGCGCAACTCGTTGGGGACCACAGATTAAGAATAATGTTCAGTGGCCTGCTATTGCTATGTATTTTGTTTTTTATAGTTGTAAAAATTTGAAATTTTCAAAATGTTTTAAAATTTTATATTTTATGATGGAATAAAAAAAAATGTTACATTGTCATTTCATTTACAAAATACATTAACAAAAAGCTAATGGGCCCAGAAATATTTAAAGATGAATATTCACATGACCGAGAAGTGATTTGGGTACGTTTTAGGGGGCTAAAATGGAAGAACCACCTAACCGAGAAGTGGTTTGGGTGAGCTTTAAGGGTCCAAAAGGGAAGATGGAGGATAGTGCTAAGTGATTTAGCTAAACATTGTAGTAGAAGCGAGGGTGGCAAATATGTAGGCGAGCACTTTAATGAGTTAAGTTTGTAGTGCGCAGGCGCAAGATCGTAAGGAATTCCGTCTGGACGATTATTTATTGAAAAAGGGAAACAGAAACTAACGGGAAACGTAAAGAATTTGTGGGAGGATACGATGGGAAAAGGGCGAAAACGAAAGCCTACATTGTAACATGTGAAAATGAAACGGAAAAGTCTGGATGGAAAATGACATCCTCGTATTCGTAATCTGCCGTACGAACGGACGGAAACTTTACAGAAGGTTTTCAATGCATGCACAGAATCGCTCATACACTCATACGAGAGCGGAAACATTTCGAAAAAAACAGATCGGAAACTGAAGTTTTTTTTTGTCTCTCTGAATCGAGCCTTATGTCCGCAAACCAACTCCTTCTCGGCTAGAGAGGAGCCACCAGGATGGTTGGGACCCCCTCCTGGGCTATCTTGCGCAGCACTCAGCCCAGGAGCGGAAACGGAGGAAATGCATAAAGGACCCTGAACTCCATCCAAGGAATTGCTAAAGCGTCCGTGGCAAATGCCAGCGGATCTCTTGACAGAGAAACGAACCTTGGGAGCTTGTGATTGTGTCTGGACGCAAACAGGTCCACATCCGGCTGACCCCAGCGGAGACGCAGAGCGTGAAAGACCTTGTTGCTGAGAGACCATTCCCCCAGACAAGAGGCCCCCCTGCTCAGGGAGTCTGCTTCCTGGTTGTCTACCCTGGGGATGTAAACCGCTGAGATGCAAGGAACATTCTCCTCTGCCCAAGTCAGAATACCCACATGTAAGTTTTGTGGGACGACCTGGACTGGACTTGGTGAAAAAAAGTGATGTAACATGGCTTCTAGGTATGACCATGACACATGGTCAAACGCCTTTTTGGCATCTAAGGCCATTATTATAGACTTGTGTAATTACATTAATGGCAGATAAGGCTATCGAGATATACTAAAATATTCCTCTATTGCGCATAAAACATGTCTGATGAGGTGCGATAATTCTGGGAAGTATTATTTAGAAGCCATCATGACTGCAAAGATCTTCAAATCGCCATTAACAAAATGGGACAGTAATTGGAACATAAAGATGTGTCTTTTGGTTTTGAAGTCCCAGAAATGATTGCAGTATTCAATGAATGGGAAGGCAGGTGTTGAGTATCTAGTGTACTTGCTAATTTCATTATGACTTGGGAAAGCAAGTTTTTGAATTGCTTAAAATATTCTGTGGGGTACCTATCTATATCAGGCGTCTTTCCATACTTAATTTGCATAATGGCTCGTTTAACTTCTACCATTGAAAATGGTCGCTCTAGGTCATTTATTTGGTTCTCCATTAGGAAATTCATCAGTGTGTTAGCAAGTATCTTCATGTTGTCCGTTGGTCTTGAGGAAATATTAGAAATTAGCTTTTTTTGTTTTTTTCACAGCATGATGCGGATAGAGTCTATAATGCCCCAAATGTAACTTTTATGGCATTCCCACAGGGCTGGCTCAAGGTTTGTGGGGGCCCTTGGGCAAGAGAGTCTTAGTGGGTCGAAAGTAGTGAGTCACATGATGTCACCTTTCAGCTCCACTGCCACAAATGGGCTGCTGCTGATCGCCTTCCGGTCCTTGTCAGATGTCACCTGGTTCTCGCCACCTTCTGAGCTTCCATCAGTTGCCCTCCATTCCATGCCACCTTCTCCATTGTTGCTAACCATCCCTTGTTGTTGAGGCCAGCCATGAGCAGGTCAGCACACAATGGTTCAGGTCCACTTTAAAATAATACCATGGCCAAGTGTGAGCCTGAGTGGGCCCCTGGCAATTGCCCAGGTTTGTCCTGTGCTGGCGCCGGCCCTGTATTCCCATATGACATTTATAGAGACAACTGGAGTATCATTCAGACTGAAGTATTCGTCTATCGCAGTTTTTAGTTTGTATTGAATATTTGGCTCTTTTAAAAAATCTGGATTTAGAATCCATCTTTCTTTGGATATGTTTTTGAATATAATGCCTCTGATGTTGGTTAGGGGCATATGGATTAACTAAAGTGCAGATCATGCGGTTCAAACGACCCACCAGTATAATTGTTTGTGCCTCATTATCTGAATATTGCAAAAACAGCTCTAGTTGTGGCACCTTTAGATGCAGGTTTCTGTTCCCTGCACCTTGATCCCCCTCCCATGCTTGTTATCAGTTAGTTCTTCTACTGAAATCTCTTACTTTTATTCCTTTTGCTAAAAGCCAGGTTAAAATGTGTCCTCTCAGACATAAGGCAAGCTCTACCCCCCCCCCTGGTTTTCTTTTCTGCTAATTCTAATAAAGATCAATTTGAATGATGGATTGAGCAAAAAAAAATGAATGTGTGGCTGTAAGGATAAAATATAAGTGCTTTAAACTAACATTAAAAAAGAATGATTTTTTTGAAGGCTGGATTAGAAAAGTTAAAAGGCAAATGGAATGCATTGCTATCTGCACACAAGGAGGAATTACCTCAATATTCTTATTGTATACCTTCTCCATAGACTTGGAACTCGCATTGACAGCGTGAGCCAGCTCCTGTTCTATGCTCTGATGAGAAACAGCTATTTCTTTAATGCTGCAAGAACAAAAAAAATTACATTTTAGTACTATGTGCAGGGAATGTGAAAAATACCATTTTGTGATTACTCACCTGTAAAATGGGTATTATAAGTATGTCACACACCCCGCTTCCACTATTCATGACATATGGGTTATCGTCCAGTAGAGGGCGAAATTCAGCAGAGATGAAAGCAAAAAAGAAGCCCCTCCCGGTCCATAAATACCTGGGACCTCCCACACACTCCCCAGTATATGACAGCAGTATGGGGACCAGGAAGAGCCAAAAAAACATTCTTAACAATAAAAGGTTCACCATATAAAGGATCCAGAATACCAAAGGGCGGGATGAAGCGGGGTGTCTGACATACTTATAATACCCATTTTACAGGTGAGTAATCACAAAATGGTATTATTCCAAGTATGTCACACACCCCACTTCCACTATTCATGACAAATGGGAAATCCAATAGCAGTGTCCGTCATGGGTGGGGATCCAAATACAGCAAAAAATGCACAAATTGAAACCACTGCAGCTTGCAGAACCTTGCGGCCAAAAACAGCATCCGCTGAGGCCCGCACATCAACCTTATAAAACTTTGAAAAAGTATGAACGGAAGACCAAGTAGCAGCCTTACAAACTTGTTCAACAGAAGCCTGGTGCTGAAAGGCCCAGGAAGCCCCAACAGCACGAGTAGAATGAGCAGTGATCTTAAAAGGAGGAACCCTCCCCTTAGCGGAATAGGCCCCAACAATGGCCTGACGTATCCATTTATTAATGGTAGACTTGGCAGGCGCCAAACCTTTCCTGGGCCCGGAGGGCGCCACAAACAAGGCATCCGTCTTACGAAAAGGAGAAGTAGCGACCAAATAGTACATCACACAACGAACCACATCCAAAGAGTGCAAAACCATCTCCTTGTCATTGCTAGGCCTTAGGACACAAGGAAGGGAGAACTACATCCTGATTGAGATGGAAAGCAGAAACCACCTTAGGAAGGAAATCTGGTTTAAAGCGAAAAACCACCTTGTCCTGGTGTCTCTCAAAGTAAGGGGCCTGAATAGACAGAGCCGCCAACTCAGAGACAAGCCGAACAGAAGTAATAGCCACCAAAAAGGCCACCTTTTGAGTGAGCACAGAAAGTGCCACATCCTGCATCGGCTCAAAAGGAGAACCCTGGAGGGCCGAGAGAACCAAATTTAGGTCCCAAACGGGAACCAAAGGCTTTCTAGGGGGCCGAACATGAGTGACCCCTTGGAAAAAAGTCTTGACCAGATGATGCAAAGCAAAGGACCTTTGAAAAAAGACAGCCAGGGCAGAAACCTGACCCTTCAAAGTACTGAGCTGGAACCCCATATCCAGACCGTTTTGTAGAAACTCCAAAATCCTAGGAATCGAAAACACCCTGCAAGGTAAGGCCCTAGCCTCACACCAGTCAATATAGGCCCGCCAAGTCCTATAGTAAATGGTAGAGGAAGACCTGTTCCTCGCTCTAATCAATGTCTGAATAAACGCCTCAGACAAACCTTCCTCCCTCAGGATGAAGGTTTCAGCAGTCACGCCGTCAAAGCAAGCGTTTGTAAATTGGGGTAACATAGCTGACCCTGAGAGATCAGATCCGGAAACAGGGGGAGCCTGTACTGATCTACCGCCAGTCTTACGACGTCTGCGAACCAAACCTGTCTTGGCCACCTTGGGGCCACCAGAATTGCTGGAGCCCCCTCTAGAGTCAGTTTGCGCACTACCTTGCCTACAATCGAGAAGGGGGGAAACAGGTACAGAAACCCTAGATCCCTCCAGGCAAGGGACAAGGCATCCACTGCCAGGGCCAGAGGATCCTGGGACAAAGATACAAATGTTGGGAGCTTGTGATTGTGCCGAGAGGCAAAGAGATCCACCTCCGGAGTCCCCCACTTGTGACACAGGGCCCGAAATACCCTGTGGTTGAGGGACCATTCCCCTCGGCGAGAGAATCCCCTGCTCAGGGAGTCCGCCTCCGTGTTCTCCACTCCCGGAATGTACACTGCCGAAATGCAAGGAACATTGCTCTCCGCCCATGTCAGAATCAGAGAGACTTCCCTGAGGGCACTCCTGCTGCGAGTCCCTCCTTGGTGATTGATGTAAGCTACCGCAGTTCGATTGTCTGATCGAACCTGAACCAGTAAGCCCTGTAGGTGGAATGTCAGACGTGACAGAACCAAACGGATAGCTCTGAGCTCCAAGACATTGATGGGGTTGTGAGCCTCCTGAGGACCCACAACCCCTGGAATGGATGATCCTTCCAGAAACCTCCCCAGCCCGACAGGCTGGCATCCGTGGTAACAGTCTCCCAATAAGGGGCCAGAAAGGATCTGCCCCTCATCAGATTGCTTGATTCCAGCCACCAATGAAGGGACTGCCGAACCCTGGGAGACATCAGAAAAGACTGATCTAAGGACTGTGGACATCTGTCCCATTTCAGCAATAGATGGAGTTGAAGCGACCTCATGTGGAACTGAGCAAAGGGGACTGCCTCGAAGGAGGCCACCATCAAACCTACCAGAGTCATCCCTAGCCGGATAGAAGGGCGAGGATTGGTCAGGAGAACATGTATCAGATCCTGAACCCTCTACACCTTTGGCTGAGGTAGGAACACTCTGGCCTGACTGGTATCCAGATTCATGCCCAGAAAGGAGATCTCCCTTGATGGGGAGAGAGAAGACTTGGGGTGGTTGATCACCCATCCAAACCTTTCCAGCGTCGCCACCACCGTCCTGGTGTCCAACTCTGCCTGGCAGAGGGAAGAAGCTGTAATGAGTAGGTCGTCCAGATACGGCACAATGCGAATGCCCTGGGCTCTGAGCAGGGTCATTATGCCCGCCAGAATCTTGGTAAACACCCTCGGTGCCGAGGTCAGCCCAAACGGGAGGGCCACAAACTGAAAATGCTGATCTCCCACCACGAACCTGAGAAATCTCTGGTGTGCTGGGAAAATTGGTACATGAAGGCAAGCATCCTTGATGTCTATGGACGTCATGAAAGCAGAGTCTCCATGCGGAACTTGAGAAGCTTCAAATCCAGAATGGGTCTTATGGAGCCATCCTTTTTGGGAACCGTGAAGAGGTTGAAATAATAGCCCCGGCCTCTCACTGAAAAAGGCACCGGCATATGACCACCATGTCCAGGAGATTCTTTACAGCCAACGGGAGCCCCTGCGCCCCCCGAAAGGAGCGACGCTGCTTCTTACGCTGAGGCAGCTTCCCACCTTTCGCCACAGAATCCAATTTGTCACCAAACAGCCGCATACCCAGGAAGGGCAGTGCTGTGAGTGATTTCTTGGCCGCTATGTCAGCCGCCCACTGGCGTAGCCATACCGATCGAGCCACCAGGCCACCAGCAGAGCCGAGGTTCTACTACACATGATAATAGTGTCATCCATAGCCGCCAACACAAAGTTCATGAACAATTCACACCTCTTAAGGGCTGTGAATTCAGCACTGGCCGGGTTGAGTTGGGATCCTTTTAACATGTCCCTAACCTCAGACCTGGTAGCCACAGCCACGAGTGCAGAAGCACAAACAGGCCGCAAGGCTGAACCCACACTGGCAAAGGCATGGCATGGCATGCCATCTGATCAATGCGCTTATCCTCCCCATCCTTAAGGATAGTGGCGTCAGGAGTATGTACAACGGAGGTGTTGGACAATCCTAAGATGGGTGCATCAACCTCAGGAGAGGTAGACCATCGTCTCACCGCGTCCACCGGGAAGGGATACTTCCTATCCCATCCCTGCGGAACACCGGGAAGCCGACTCGGCTTCTCCCATTCTCTAAGAATCATGCTATCAAAATGATCCTGATTTGGGAACTCCAAGCGGGGTTTAGATGAGCCAAAGAATTCCCCCTTCTTCGGAGGGGCCTCCGCTGGAGGGGAAATATCCAGGACCTCTAAGAGATGGGCCAGGACTTTGGGGGTATCCACAGCATCCCCCAGCGCCTGCCCGGCATCAGAATCAAGGAACTGCAGTTCTTCAGTCTCCGATTCCCTAAACAATTCCCCCTCCTCAAGAGGGGAATAATCAGACCAGTCATGGGAGTCATAATCATCAAAATCAAGTACCGGCGTAGAC
Source organism: Gastrophryne carolinensis (assembly GCA_027917425.1). Classification (NCBI taxonomy): domain Eukaryota; kingdom Metazoa; phylum Chordata; class Amphibia; order Anura; family Microhylidae; genus Gastrophryne; species Gastrophryne carolinensis. The sequence goes on along the minus strand of CM051237.1, from coordinate 131,804,621 downwards.
GGTGACAGGTGCCTTTTCTTAGCAGGGGCTTTTCTGCCCACTGAGCTAGAAATAATTTTCTCTAGGTTGGCCAGCCTGGCACACACCTCAGAGTGCGACTCCCCACTAATGACAGTGTCAACTGGGGTACAGATAATGCGGGGTGGGAGATGAGACGGGCGGCACTGACCCAGACGCCTGGGATCCCGACTGCCGCGTTATGGCCTGTTGCGCACATGGTATGCAAACTAGTACATTTTCCCCCGCAAGGGGTACCCCACAACCCACACACAACTGGGATTGTCCCGAAGGGAGCCCGAGCCCGGTATCCTGTGGAGCCTCCATATGGCGATTTTTAAAGGTAGTCGCAATGACCAGAGGGAATTACGCTGATAAGCTACCCGGGATGCCCCTTTAAGTCCCAAGTGGGAGGATTTTTGGGGTGCCCAATTTACTCCCCTTTTAAGCAGGTAGCAGGAAGTCCTCCTGAAAGACACAAGCAGTGATCATAAACACATGCGCACACACACAGAAAATATCCAACAAATAGTTAATCACACAGTGTGACCTGCGCTGCCCCCAGGTGAAGGGAACACAATTATGCTTACAATATAAAGATGAAAAAGTGGGGCCCCAGGAGGGGACTTACGTGTCACCCAAGAAGGCAGTCAGCAGCACAGCGCTCCCGAGCGAAAGGGAGAAGGAAGGGCGGGCCAGCGCGGATCGCGCGCCGCGTTTGGCCCCGCCCCCTTCCCTCACAACCAGCAGCGCGGTACCCAGCTATAGGCTGGGTTCCACAAAAAGCGACAACAGGAGGGGGCGGGCCGCGGCAGCGCACGAGCACCCGGCCCCGTCCCCTCGACACCGCAGCCTGAGGGGAAGAAGCTCCCCTCAGCGCCTAAAAAGAAATGCGATCTGTGCACACTAACAAGCACACTGTATCACACACACACACAGTATAAAGAGTGAAAAGCTGAGCAGGAAAATCCTCCTGGAGGGCTACGAGGGGGACCCAGAAGGGGGGGGAAATCCCACACCATGGGTGTAAGGGATATATATATATATATATATATATATAATATCTATATTAATAAAATATATATATATATATATATATATATATATATATATATATATATAGAGACAGGGCATCCCAAACCGGGATCACCAACCCGGATTCCGCCTACCCCTTAATATGGGGTCTCACGGGGGAGCATGGCTCCCTGAACACCCTGAACACCTATTAAGGGGATTCCTACCCTCACCCGGACCTGCAGCCGAGGCTGGGAGGCTAGTATAGGGACTTACAATATAAAGGTCCGGGCAGAAATAGGGAAAAAAATGGCCGGGTGCAAGCCCAGCTTACCTGCAAGGAAGAGCAGCATACATCTTCTGACTTGCTCGCCGTCCTGCAGAGAAGGAACTGGGGAATGTGTGGGAGGTCCCAGGTATTTATGGACCGGGAGGGGCTTCTTTTTTGCTTTCATCTCTGCAGAAGTTCGCCCTCTACTGGACCATAACCCATATGTCATGAATAGTGGAAGCGGGGTGTGTGACATACCTGGAATATAAATGTTTAAGGGTCAGTCCAGGCAATGGCAAATTAAGGAAGAAACTACTACTGTCTGTCCTATCTACCTCTCCTCCATTTCCTGCAGCGCACTGTAGGTCTCCAAAGTTTGCCTCTCCTTTACTTATCATTTATCCACGACCACGCTCCTAATGAGGTCTCACAGATGTCCCTGGACCACTGTGGCTTGTGTGCCTTAGCGGGGGGCATCCATGTGACATTTTTGCGTGGTCATGGAGAAATGCAATGAAAAGGATAGGCCGACTTTGGAGACCTGCTGCAGAATTTACAGCGAACTGCAGTAAATAAGAGGTACACGGGACAGACTTAGGATGAGCTCCTTGTAGCATCATTTTTACCATTGCCGGATTGCCCCTTTAATGTGCAACAATATTTATTAAGTTTAAGTTATTGCATATAATCATAAATTCACATCATAGCCCATTGCACTTACGATTGTTGCAACAGATACACAAAATAAGTATTACAAATACAATAGGTATTCCCCCTCTCTAGCTAAACAAAAGAGACAAAGGGGGGAAGATGAAGATGAGGGGGGCTGAACAATTCCCAGAAACCAGCGGCACAACAATATACTACAATAATGTAAAATTTATTATACCGCCCCAACTCATACTCAAAGTCACAAAGACAATATTAAAATGAACAATTTTAAAGAGGAAAAATTTTTTAAAGCACATCTACCACATCAACTCTCCACCTTTGCTCAAGATTTGAGTGTTAAAAAAAAACTCACCTCATTCACAGTTAGACTTAAATGACAGACCAGTACAGCAACATTAGAACATTTAATTGGGTGACTTGCCTGACACTCAAAATCCCAGCTTTAGCTTCTATGTAGATTACCCACCCATAGTGAGTTTAATGTTATTGGCCAAATTAAGCTTAGCACAGGGGGAGGGAGGGGTGGATAGTGTGTTATACTTAGACAATAAGGAGAAAGAGAACCAATAAGATGTAATTAGAAAAGAAAAGTGGAACAAGGCAGAGGAAAACAGTAAGGAGCCCTAATTCCCCATGTCAAGACTAACTTGAGTGAGTACTCACCCAAGTTTTTTAAAACTGAGACTTTGTCTTTTACTAATTTTTTATCCTGGCCTGTCCCTTTAAACATCAGCATACTCCTTTCTTTACACCATGCTATTGTATTTTTGGAGCAGAGCAGAAGATAAAAAGGAATCATAAACTTTTATGTTTACTAGAAAAAGAATCTTTATGCTGCCTTGCCGGCAGTAATCTTAGCAGCCTTTATAGTTTCTGTAAAGGAGAATTGTTCAAATCTACAGGGAGGCGTGTGGTTTATGGGTAACAGCTAGAAATGTATAAAATCTACAATGGCATCTTTTCTCTCCTGCTACAGTAACACCCTGCTTGCTGCAGCATTCTGAGCTTGTTCAAAGCATAAAAGGTCTGCCAGCATAAGGATACCACTGTTTCTATGACAACTGTACTTTGCAAAGACTATATATTAAAGAGTTGTATAATAGAGGCATGTTTTTTTTATATTTCCAAAGCTTACACAAATAAATCATGTAAATGGTTGCTTTTGTCTCACCAGTGTATGAGGGCACCAGCAGCTTGACCAAACCCTGACACCCGTGCTGCCTCTTCATCGGAGAGCATCTCTGGGTGCAAAGATGTAGAAGAGAGCGGGGAGGTTGCTTGTCTCGACGGCTCACATTTCTGCTTATATTCCCATGATTTAAGGGTGCTTTCAAAGGCCTGCAAAAGATGTATACATTGAGTAAGCAAATGCACTCACTTTTCACATTTGGGTCCCAAACCCATTAAAGTGGACTAACCACTAGGATTTTGACTATCCAGGTGATTGGTTCTCTAACCTAGGGCATCCCAGTTTGGAATGCCCTAATGTGTGAAACCCCCCAGGTCACCCACACCACTTATCTTTCCATCGTTCTCACGGTGTACGCGTGGGCTCTTGTCAAAGGTGGAGGCATATGGAGCGGGGGCAGCCTCATCCCTGGTTTCCCTGCATCCAGCCTATCTGAATGGCTGGGCACAGGAGTGCACACAGCTGCAGTGATGCCAGTGATGCGGCCGCAGCCTCAGTCACGACGAGGGACGGGTGGAAAGGTGAACGATTGTGGGTGATCTGTGGGGGCTCACATAGTGGGGCATCTTAGTCCTCCAGCACTGGAGTCTTTTAGATTCTAGGGTCAGACCGACCGGTGACTGGTTCACTTTGCCACTTGAGGGGCAAACCTCAGGATTCTAACACTCCTGAGGTTTGTCCTTCCTCCTAGGGCATCCCAAACTGGTTGCCCAATATGTTTACCTCACCAGTGATCCCATGGCACATATGTTGCCCACCAACCGATCAGGTTTCCAAGCATAAAAATGAGCATTTAGAAAACCTGAATGGTAGTCTAATTTAAATCAAATGGTTCAAGCCGTGACTGCACCCATACCTGCCCCTTTCTCCGGGCACAAAAGAAGGAATGAGGTAAGCAGTATATTGCCAGAATGTACACAACATCATGGTTTAAGAATAATATCTGACAATATTCACATATACTCTAGGCATTGCAGGAGTACTGAAAAAGCTAACGTGAAACGTGTCTACCCACCTACCTGCCTCTGCTGCAATCACAAGCAGAGCACATGCAACCATATCTACAGCCACAATATGAAGGGGCTAAATAATAAATAAATGTAAAAAATTATTGTTTAGTATATACTATGCATCAGAAATCACAGTTAGTCCATGCTACTTATTTACAACATGGCCTTCAGTAAATAAGGTGTAATAGGGCCTGGGGAAAGCGAGTCAGTTTAAAAGAGTAACCAATTCACTCTGTCCCCCTTCCTCTGCAATTTCCTAATGGAAAACTTATTTTTGTAGTTTTTTTGGTGTTCTGCCTTATTGTTTTCCTCTTCTGGGATGTAAAATAAACAGTTGTGTCAGGATTGTGCTCCCAGACCTGTGATTTACTTAGAGATCCAAACAACCTCTGTACCTTTAAATAGAGGGCATTTAGTTCTCTTTAATCTCGCTATATGATCTAACAGGAGTGTGGCCACTAACTATGTTTTGACATTCCCAAATCTCATGCTCCATACAGCCATCTACTTCCCTCCCTGTGCTGATGAGGGGCAGTCCCTCTAAACAAGTGTCCACAGGTGAGAGTAGATGGCTGTGTAAAAATTAGTAACTATACCCAAGTATTGCACTCCCTCAGCCTTCTATGAGAGCTCTGGGAATAGTTTTAGAGCTGTAAAGAGATCGTTTGCCTGGCTCTGCCTACTGCAAAGGATTCTGGGAGACCCCCAGCTAACCTTGGTTTGCATGCATCATGCAAATACTTTCTGTTGTAATAATATACACCTAAACTGAAGTCCATCCTAGAACTCTTTTTGCACAATTATTGACTTCTGAAAGCTGATTAGACAACCCATGTGAGAAGATACCCCCCACAAACAGTTCTCAAATCAGATTGCCTTGGGGGGACAGTAGTAACCAAGTCTTTTAGACATGTTACAAGAATTTCTTTCATTCTTAAGATGGCTCCTTCATTTGTGTTCACATTTTTCAGTGTCAGGTTTTTTCTGCCCCAGGGGGCCAGAAGCCAGCGTCTTCCACTTGAGGAGTGGTGGCAGCCAGCAGTAAGTGAGGAGGCTTCATTGCCCCCAGGGAAAAGGAGACTCAAGCCTATGGGTGGAATAAAAGATGTTTTAAGTGCAAATAAAGTTAGAGAGTCCATGTAAAGCACATTTAGGTTGCCAAGTAATAAAACGCTGGATTTTCAGCGGTTTTATCCATATGCAGCATTAGCGTTTTATAGGTAGCCAGCTAAAGTTTTTTTTCTCATTTATAATAAAATTTAGGTGGACTAAAACCCAAGATTTTGACTCACTCGGGTTTTGGTCTGCTAGGGTATTAGAAATCGGGATGCTCCTGGGGAAGGCTGAATTATGGACATTGTAAGGTTAATAGCCCCAACAAACTGTAAGAAATAATTATTGCAAATGGTATACCAAGGTAACATTCTTTATGCGAGTCAAATTTGTGTTAAGAACTATTATCCTTTTTGTCTCACAATTTGTATATTAAAAAACAAAACAGGAGATCGTACTCTGTCTCGGGTTAGGGTCTGCGTCCTGTTCTTGTGCACTATTTGTATATAACCTGGGGGCTGGATCCAAGCTTCTCCATCTACTTGCACAGGAATCCCTTCATCACCGAGAACTGTAATCTTTACTGTTCGGCACTAGAAGAAAATAAAAAGACAAAATAAAAATCTAGGATTGTCTAGATTGGAGGGTTTCATACAAACTCAGAGCATCAATAGGGGCACTAGCTGCAGCACAATTGCAAAATCCCACATGTCTCTAGGGAGCAAACTGTAGCGCAATATGCATAGAGGCATAATTTGTATACAGGGCTGTTTCTAGGCAAAAATCGCACTCCGTGCAGGAAGGGAAAAATACAATTCTCTGAAATACTCACCTGTAGAATTGGTATTATACGTATACAGTACGTCCTGCTCCAGATAGAATACTTACACTTGGGTTATCCTCCGCCAGATGGCGCTGTGCACTGCAGACATGCAAAAACCGGCTCCTCCCGGCCCTTCATATACCCGGGGACCTCCCACAAATCCCCAGCATTGAAAAGCAGTGAACAAAAGCCGGGAGAATTTAACCACCGAAACTGGTAACAACAACAATGGTAACAATCACCATACAGGGGATCCAGAATAATGCAAAAACCAGGGTGGGGTGGAGCAGGACGTACTGTATACGTATAATACCAATTCTACAGGTGAGTATTTCACAGAATTGTATTATTCTAAGTATACAGTACGTCCTGCTCCAGATAGAATACTTACACTTGGGACATCCAATAGCAGTGTCCATAGAATAGGGTGGGATCCCCAACAAAAAAGGCAACAGCAGACAGTTTAAAGCACTGTCACCTGCAAACCTTGCTACCAAGAGCAACATGAGCTAAGGCTCTAATGTCAACCTCGTAAAAACCTTTGAAAAAGGTATGGACAGAACAAATAGCAGTCTAGCAAAAATTGTCCAACAGAAAACCCGGTGCTGAAAGCCCAAAGGCACCAAAGCATGAGTAGAATAAGAAGTAAGGCGAAAAGAAGATTCTTCCCCTTAGAGGAACAGGCCTGAGAAACAGCCTGATAAGTCCAAACGCCAACAGTAGCCCTGGCAGAAGCCGAAACCTGTCCTAGGACCATAAGAGACCATCCCATCCAAGCAAAGCAAAGGCCAGGCCAAAGCCGCTCAACCCCTGGAGATCAGACACAGGAATCACATACAGGAATGAGATGGCCATAAACCCAAAGGGGCATCAGTTCCCCCAAGGGGTAAGTGACGATCTAGGAAACACTTCCAACACCAGTTGAAGGAATGTAGACCCCTTTCCTCAGCATCGCTAGGAATAAGGCACAGAAGGAGGAAGAAATATCTTGAATCAATGAACATAAGACACCACCTTAGGCAGAAGGTCCGGCGTAAAGTGGAGCACCACCTTATCCTGGTGCATAACAGTGAACGAGGGCCAGCTAAACAGAGCCGCCCGCTCAGACACACTGAAGTAACAGTCCTAGAAGGACAACTTTGAAGGTAAAAGACAGCCAGACAGCATCCTGAATCGGTCCAAAAGGAACTCCCCGCAAGGCAAACAGAATAAAATTCAAATCCCAGCAGGGACCATAGAATTACGTGGGGGACGCAATGAGCAACCCCCGAAAGAATGCTTAGCCAAGGAAAATAAGCAAAAGACTTCTACAGGAAGGCGGACAGGGCAGAACCTGACCCTTCAGAGTACTGAGTTGGGGAGCCAACTCCAAGCCATGCTGTAATAACTCTAGAGCCCTGGGAGCAGAGAACGCCCAACAGGGAAGAGACCTAGACTCACGCAATCTATATGGGTACGCACTACCTCATAAGAGATGGAAGAAGAATAAGAAGCTTGCTCTTAGACTTCCAATAGTCACAAACACAGAGAAGAGAAGCCTATCTCTATAAAGATGGAAGATTCAGCAGTCAGGCCGCCTAGGTCAGAGTCTGTAGATTGGGGTGACGTAAAGGGGGCCTGAGTGAACAGAGCGGCACCCCTAGCAGAACGTACAGATCTACTACCCTCGGTACCACGTTTGCGAATCCACACTCCACTAGGCCACCAGTATCAATGGTCCCCCGCCCAGAGCAATTCTGCGCAGAACCCCGCCTAGCAGGGGGAACGGAGATAAGACATACAGACCAGAATGTCCTGCCATAACATTACGAAAGCATCACGACCACGGCCATAGGATCCTGGGACAGGGAAACGAGGGTCGAGAGCTTGAAATAGTGACAGGGGCACCAAACAGATCCACACTGGTTGAACCTCATAGTGACACAAGGATTAGCACATCCTGTCGCAGAGGGACCTCCACCGGAGCGAATACCACTAATATGCAGGAAACATTATCCTCCACCCAGATCAGGAACATATACCTTCCTGGGGGACCATCCTGCTCCAGGTCCCACACAGACGATTAAGGTAGGCCACAGTCGTCAGACAGGCCGAGCGCCACCAAACAGGCAGGCTGTGAAGAGGAGAAGTCAAGCGAGATAGCACCAACCTGGAAACTCACTGTTCCAATATTGATAGGTGCATGGACCTCCTAAAGGCCCCACCTCCCCCGGATCTGCATGGGGTTACAGAAGAAACCCCCCCCCCCCATCAACCTGATAGGTTGGCATCCATGGTGACCGTCTCTAGGAAGGGCAAGAAGGGAACTGCCCCCAGACAGGTTCCTAGGGTACATCCACTCCAAGAGGGACTCCTAACCAGGGGGGGAAGGCACACATGACCCTGCTCCAGGGATGCTGGGTCCCTGTCCAGTATTAACCATAGAAGTTGCAGAAGGGCCCCAGGTAGAAGAGTATAAGGGACCTCTTCTAAGCAAGTCACCAACTGGCCCACCAGCTGCATTCCTGCCTGGTGAAGGGACGGGGACAGCAAAGAGGGGCTGAGCCCACGCAACCAGATTGTCCACCTTACTGCTGAGGAAAGAAGATTCTCGCCTGAACCGAATCTAGATTCATCCCTAGGAATGGAGTTACCAATTAAGGGGACAATGAGGACTTGAGGTGAATGAACACCCATCCAAATGACTCCCAATGGACACCACCAGCCGAGTAACCAACTCAACCTGACGTAGAGATTGGGAAGCAAAAAAGGACGACCGGGTAGGTCTCACGCGGACGCCCCTTGGTCTCATCAGAGACATAGCCCCCGTCAGCACCTTGGTGAGCAGAAGAGAGGCCAGATAACAAGGCCACAAATTAGCAGTGTGTCCGAACCTGAAGAGCCTTGGTGTCTAGAAGACACAGGGATGTGAGCATAAGCATCTTTGATCTCCCCAGACGGCAAGGGGCCCACTGGGCGCAAGGCGCTGATGGCCCATCTAAGATTTTCCATGCAGAAACTACCTGTAATAGTAGAATTGCCTGTGAATCCCAAATGGGCAGACTGACTCATCCTTTTGGGGAAATGTGAAGAGGTTGGTGTAGCGGCCCCTGCCTTTGCCTGTTAAGGGCAAACTGCAAGTGACCCCCAGACCCTGCAGGCCGTGCAAGGCCTGCACCAGCACCTGAACAGAGGCAGAGACCAGGAGTACCCCGACAATCTTGGGGGAGGCCGCACAGCAAACTTTATCCTGTATCCGGAGGAAACTACCTCCTGTATCCACCAGAATGAGGCAAGATGCCTCCTGATAGGAGCAAGGTGCTGCAGCCATCCCCTCACCCAGGCGGGCAAGGGCACCCCAACATGCTTGAGGGGGTTTGGTGGAAGATTTAGGCTTAGCCCCGCCGGAGGGCCCAGAGCGTTGTCTGCTGCTCGTGGGGCAGGAGTCTGCACGAAGACTCCGGAAGGACACCCCTGGTTCTTGTTTAACACTATGGTATGGAGGGGGAGGGGTGTCCCTGCCCCGAGGGGGCCGAGACGGCCGCCTGCGTTGGGGTGATTTGCCCTTTTGTTCCAAACAGGTCCAGACGGGCCCCAAATAGGCGTTTCCCTCTAAAGGGAAGCCCAGTCAGAGTCCTTTTAGCAGCATCGTCAGCACCCCACTGTCGCAGCCAGACCAAGCGACGTATAGCCACCACAAGGGCAGAAGTCCTCGCACACATTCTAATGGTGTCATCCAGCGCTAAAAGGATACATTTTACAAATATGTCACAACTGGAGAGTGCATTAAACACCTCCCAGAGAAGATCCTCAGAGTGATGCTCAAGCATCTTTCTGAGGGGGGTTCTGGCGGCCACTGCAGTGGTGGCCGCGGCACAGACCGGGCGCAGCGCCGTTCCTGCACAAGAAAAGGCGTGGGAAGCCAGCTTATCAATGCGCCGGTCCTTGGCATCCCGAAGGGTACTATAAGCAGGGGCTGCAATAAAGGGGGGGGTTAGGAACCCCAATGATCGGTGCGTCCACCACAGGGGGCGATGACCAACAATTAACCACCTCAGGGGGAAAAGGGTATTTCCAATCCCAGTCCCCTATGACCCCTGGAAGTTTACTGGGGCGCTCCCATTCCTCGAGTACAAGAGCATGGAAGTGAGCCTGCTCTAGAAATTCCAAGCGCGGTGTCGCTGTATGGAAACGCTCCCCTCTCGGCTTGGGAGCCGCGCTAGGGGGAGAGATAGACAGGGCCTTAAAGATCCTAATCAAAAAACCAATGGTGTCAAACTGGCTCCAATTTTCATGGCCAGAATCGTCATGACTCCTCGGCCTCTCATCAGATGAGCCTGAGTCAGAGAACAGCCCTCCTTCATCAGAAGGGGTACAGGCACGCGGAGTAGTGAACTCCTCAGATCCCATAGCAAAGGCAGAAACAGGGGGCGTCGAGGACCGCTTCTTACCAAGGCCCAAGCGCTTTGTCAACCCCGCAATAATCTGGTCAGCCGTAGGCAGTCTGGAAGACCCAGCCGGCTGCAACTCCCCACTTGTATGCGACTCAGCAGGAGTGAGATTTAAGCCTGGGGAAATAGGAGTATTGAAGCGAGGTGCAACCACTGGCAATCCTGATTGCAGGGCCAGTACTTGCTCGGCACACGGTGCGCAGACCCGTGCCCTGTCAGCATCAGCGTGGGGATATCCACACGTTATACACAGCCGGTCTTGTCCCAGAGGGACCCCAGTCACATAATTCTGAGATGCCTCCATATGGTGATTATCTAGGCACAATATGCCAGCAGGGATTTATGCAATAGGCAACCCTGGATGCCCCAAGACCCGCTAGGAATGTGGGAGAATTTTTTACAAGCCCGCTATAATTTGTGTCAGGCCGAGGGCAGCCACCGGAGTCTTTGACGTCTGAAAGACATAAAGATAATAAGAGATGTCAGAGCCATGCGCAGCAGGAAAAAAAATTTTATACAGAAACACCCGCGAGGGCACTTACAGGCCAAGGGAGGAGGAGTACCGCAACCATGCGCGCGCAGATCATCAAAATGGCGCCAAGCGAACCTTGAAGGGCGGGCCCGATCTGGCTGTGACGCGGAGTGCGCCAAGCCAGGTCCCCGCCCCCCCCCCCCCCCCCCGAAGAGCGCAAAGCTCTGAGGCAGCAGTCAAAACTGGACCAGCAAAGGATAAGATACACTTAATATAAGCCTTTGCTAATGGAGACGCCGTAGCGCCTGGACGACGACGCCGCCGCCCAGCGCAGTACACTTTAGTAAAAGAAAAGACACGCGCACGGCGGCAGCCAAAAACTATGAAGAGCAAGCAGCGCGGCTCTGACACCCAGTTACAAGTCAAGGGCAATACTAAGGCCATAAGCGTGACAATACAGTACACTGAGACCACCACACGCATAGCCCCCCCCTTTCTTTTCCCCCGAATACGGGGGAAACGAGGGAGCATGGCGACCCTTTACACAGGGTCCACCGCTACACGGGCATGGGCAATAATGCGGGAGGGGCATCCACTAGAGCAGTAGTCCTCAAACTTCCCCCTCAAGGGCCGAGACAGGCCAGGTTTTGCAGCTCTCCACTACTCCACAGCTGAATTAACTGGTGCTCAGACAAAGCTATAGCCCTAATTATTACATCTGTGCATCAGCACAGCAAAACCTGGCCTGTCTCGGCCCTTGAGGAGGAAGTTTGAGGACTACTGCACTAGAGGCTCACCATCAACCTAAACCGCCTACCCTATGGTGGGGGACTGCGGTGGAGCATGGCTCCATAAGCACGCATGGTGCTGCCTACCTTCACCCGACCAGCGCAGCCCAGGCTGGGAGGCACATCACGAAAAGGACGGGTGGGAATAGTCCAACAGGGCCGCAGGCTGTAATAGCCCCGATCACCTGCGAGAGAGTGAAACTTCATGTCTTCGCAGTCGGCACTGCAGAGAAATCTGGGGATTTGTGGGAGGTCCCCGGGTATATGAAGGGCCAGGAGGAGCCTGTTTTTGCATGTCTGCAGTGCACAGCGCCATCTGGAGGAGGATAACCCAAGTGTAAGTATTCTATCTGGAGCAGGACGTACTGTATACTTAGAATATTCTGCATTCTCATCATCCATCCTATGGGCAGCTGCTGATCCATAAATGGTATGTGCCATGCTGTGCCTCTACCATAGCAGCAGGCAGTGCCCCTTGCCATGACTGAGCGCCTAATATGAAAGAATGAGGGGTCTGCCCCTATGTCTTATGGCCTGCACCACTAATAATGGCTCTGATATATCTGCAGAAAACAGGATGGCTTAGATTAAGGAACCCCCAATGGGGGCTTGCTTGCTCCCCCCTAGATACAGCCCTGTTTGCATATTCTCAATTGTTTTGCAGCATCAGATGTAGAAAATGAAACAAATTTCAGTCCACCAGCCTTTGGGCCGAGAGGCAGTCACCAACATTTAACCTAAAACTCAAGCATATAGTACATCGGATCATAGCTTTTTATCTGGAGGAAGCAAAAAAAAAACCTTACAACACCTATTCCTTAAGAAAGACACTAAAAAAAGAGAGAAATTACCTTGGAGTACCATCTCCTAATCTGACGCAATAGTAATATATTGGTTATTCCCTATTTTCTTAAAATATCTGTGATTTTAACTATTTTACATAAAAGACTGAGCAGTAGTTTTAAAGGTGCCAAGCTGCTGTAATTGCATGCACAGAAGAGTTGAAGTCGCCAGACACTATGCTATTTGGGAAAGATCTATGGCAACTTGCATATATAGTGGGTACACAGCAGGATTTGGCTGCTTCAAAAACCTGGTGAACAAATCGTATTTTCCATCAAACATAGTACATATATTAAAGTTTTACTAAAGGCAAGCCCAATTGTTGTCCTATTGCTTCGGGCTACACGTTGCACGGGCCTAAACTTCAATCCGTTTTCAAAAAGACCCTGTAGTTCTTAGGGTATTAGAGCACTGGAGATCCAAAGAAAAATAATGAGAAACAGCAGGTGTGGCAACAGTGATGTGATGTAAGCACACTGTGTGTTTTACATATATCAAAGTAAAAAAATAAGTGCATTGCTGTGCCTCTATTTATTACTGGCAGCACAAAGTGTGACCAGAGAGGAGGGCGTGGTTTCATAGCTGCAGAGAGAGGCATCCAATCAGGATGTCTAGGGAGGGAGGAACAAGTCAGCGGGGTGGAGACTGAAATCTGAACGAGGATATAGCAGGAAGGAGAGCGCTGAAGGGTCTCAATGTAAGGTAAGCTACTGATATTTTTTTACTTTTGACTTGCCAATCACTTTAAGGTAGAGGGTTGAAAATGCACTAGAAAACCCAACAAATCTGGTATAATAATCTATGTTCTTATGTTCAGTGTTACCTGGGCAATCCGGTGATGCTGTAGTTTGATGACCCTGGACACTGCCATTTGCATGCTACCAAATACAGCAACCACTTCCAAAATCTTGTCATCAAAAGAAGGTGCAGAAAATGTCTGAAAATATATTATTATTATAATAAGATCTCAAGAGCAGAATCCCCAAAAAGATTAACGAAGACACAGATCCGAGAAACTTACATCATCTTCCTTATTGCCTCCCCAAAAGTTGGTGCCACCAGCGTAACTTGGAATATTCAGTACAGCAATGCCTTGAAGACTGGGTAGGGGGATAGGTACCCCATCACACTGCGGAGGACATGGGTGTAAATGGAAGCAGACACGCACATCCACTGAGAAAGAAAGAGACAGACATCTAAAAGAAGAGACAGACACAAACAGTGTTAGGGACAGACACAGGGACACGCAAGATGAAGATGCACATTGCTTACACGGAAAAGGAATACACAAACAAAGACAGAAGATCCAGTGTGGTGCATGACACATAGCTAGAAGTTGAGTTATACAACAGCCAAGTCTGAAGAGAGGTAACAAGTCTATATTAGAAAAATGTTTAAAATACAGACTAAACCTGGATAACTAAATGGTAAATCAATGTACTGCATAGGCTAAACACACCAGCTTGCATATACCAAAAACTTAAAGCACAAGGCTTTTATTTTTTAAGTGGTGGTTTATGATATTAGTAGGAAAATTTGGGAGTATCTTCAGATTTGTTACTTTATATTATTATCAAGGATATTTAAGGTCTAATTTTCAAGTTGGTGACCTTCGTTTGCAAAAAATGCATTTTAACTTGGACTGTATGTTACCGGTATGTGGAGGCCAACAACATTTAAATAAGCAGATGATGACAAAAGTTGATCTTCGTGTACTCATTGTAAATTTGTTTTTTGGAAATACATCTGTAGACACAGCTTTTTTAATTCTTAGGTTGTCGATAAAAGACTCCACAAAACTGGGGGTTGGATAAAGCCATTCACTACTGGAGGACCTCTTAACACTTACAGGAAGCAGAATCCAGTCATGGCGGTCATGCTAATTATTTGGTGAAGCAGGTTTAACTGTGTTTCTGTGTATGAAATACAACCCGCTTCTGCATTAGCATCTTTTCAACTTTAACACAAAAGGCCTCAATTCAGTAGGAATCTTTCATGGTAGTAAAAAATCCTGCAATGGGCATTTTTACAGATAAGAATCATTTTCCAATGAGATAAGGATATTTTGTTAATGTTTGGAAGCAGCACCCAAAGGGCTATGAATACACTCTTGGAGTTTTTTTCTGCATACCCCATAGGGTGCAGCTTCCAGGCATTTAAAACAAATTCCTTACCTCACTGGAAAAAGTATTCACCTTATCTGTAAAAATGCTCCATCACAGGTACCGGTGATTTTAGGGGGAAAATTAGAACAAACATTTTTTTCCTACTTTGTTGTGTGTAAAAAAGCTCACTCTGGTGTATGTTTCAATTTACTCCCAAAAGCACATCCAAAATTTACCTTGCATTGTGAGCAATGTTTCCCCAAACCTCAGGAACAATTCAAGGCAAGAGGGAGAGCATGCAGCTGCATACGTGCCCATGTGTACTTCATAAAAAAGATCTGTTCTTCATTTCTGGGGTGTCCCAAAGCACAGTAAAGAGGTCATAAGGCATTAAACTGTAAAAACACTAAATAGCACTGCACCACCAACAACCACACATGAACCTAACTTGTCCGGGAACACATCAAGCACATAGAACTTGCAACAGGTTTGTACAGAGGACAAGACAAAAGCTCTGTTCATCTGCTCCACCTAGTCTGGGGAAGGACAGGCCCAAGATGATACTACAGCTCCTGTGAAGTCAGCTGTAACCTTAAAAGCATAAAAACATTTCTTATACACATAAACCTTTACCAAGACAGATGTGATAAACCAACTAATGGTAGCCTTCGAGGCTGCCAGACTCTTGCAGTCCATACAAATTCTCAAAACAAAAAAGCCATCCTGAATCTCTGGGTTCAAAAAACATAAAACCTCAGCACTTCAAGTAGATTTTGTTTTTCAACTGCATTCGAAAGACCAAGAAAAAAAACAATGTTTTCAATGCAGCAGTAGAAATCCCAGAGGAAATAAAACAAGGCCTTTGTATTTAGGACAAACTAGGGCAAAGTGGCCAACAACTGGGACACAGTTAATAGATACTAATATCTGGTGCAACAGAGACATAGATCAGGGGTTTAATAAGGGGTCTTTGCGGGGTCAAAAAGCAGAAAGGACTACATCCTAGGAGATGACCAATGTTAAAAAAAATAAATGAATAAACAGCGTTAAGACTCGACAATTCAGAACCAAGTTAAAATTGCTGCCAAGATGAAGGGAATATGAACATTTAGTGTAATTTAAGTCAGAAAAGAGCAACAACCTCAAATAAAAAGTTAAGCTTTCGTGTAGCAATAATTGACCATGTATTTATTGTCTCGATTTAAAATCAGTAATCCAACAGGTCAAAGCATTCATGAAAATGTACATGACGGGCCCCAATGCCAACGCGTTTCGGACAGCAAGTCCTTAATCATGACACATGCTTGACAATGCCTTCCTGCCTTTAGTGAAGCAAGAATGACCAGTGCATATAAAACGGACTATCCCCTCAGCAAGCAGAAGGCCCACACCAAAAAGGCAGTGAGAACAGAAAGAAAAAGCACAGAGCCACTGAGGGCTGCTATAATAAAACCTGATTTCTAGTTCTACCCAGAGCACCCAAAAACTTAGTACTGCTGCACGTGTAAAAGATCTTTGTACCACACATCACAAAATATTGCTACTCAAGAGTAAAAAACAATGGCTAGCAAGAGAATGCATGCCAACCATCATCCATGCCTGTGAAACACCAAGTGAAGACTGAATTTTATAGTTTGGACACTCATACAGGCCTTCCGGTAGTCAAGAGCTCAAATTAGCCTGGAGCCTATAACCTATAGGCGAATAATTTAAAGCTGTGTCCACAGACATTTAGATTTGTAATGAATAGGTTAAGAGTCACATGTAAACTAAGTTCAGAATGAAGGTTACAAAAGAGAAGAGATGACACAGACAAAAGATTAGAAAGGTAACAGAAAAAAAGATATTACTACTTACCTCTAGTAGTACCCTTTGCTCCAGATTCTTGTATGTCCTCTGTAGCAATTCTTTGGTCCCCAGTACTCCATACCACATCATGTTCTTAGTCCGGCTTCTGGCAGCAAATAGAGATGTATATAAGACTAAAGGAAAAATGCTACATAAATAAGTCATGCTCGTCAATGACTTTCTACATCTACCTGCATTTCTTGGGGTGCTCATCCCTTTTGTTGTTAAAATCCAATGAAATCTTTGCATCCAGTCCTATCCCAAAGTAATTGTTCATTACACATTTTTCTGTGTACAAGTTCCTGACAAAGAAGAAAACACATTAACAAGGGAAACTTAAGTGTCTGCATGCTTCATGTGTTCACAAAAGGAATGTTAAGCCATAAAAAAAAAAAGTTTGGATCCCCAGTCTCCACACATGCTTCTCCCACAACCCACAGAGAGGGTGTGGGAGGCAGTGCCTGGCACCCCTGCTTCATTACATGTAATAAAGTTGATTTCAAAAATTAGTAATTCCTGGGCACTGGACAAGGAAGAAGCTGCTGCAGGAGAGAAAGAGTTTTCCCCCCTTTTACAGTCGCTGTAATGCAGATCAAAATCCTCTATTCATCCACTTGTGCCCCCCAATAATACAATTCTGTGATTACTCACCTTGTAGAATTGGTATTATAAGTATGAAGCACGTCCTGCTCCAGATAATGATTCATAACATCTGGGATATAAAGAGGGCGCTTTACTGCAGAGATGGCAAAAAAGAGGCCCCTCCCGATCCATATATACCCGGGACCTCCCACTAATTCCCCAGTATAACAAAGCAGTAAGGGAACCAGGAGAAGCCAATAACAAATGTAACCATGTTAACAAGTAACAAATCACCATAAGGAGGATCCAAGAATAAAGTAATCAGGGTGGGATGGAGAAGGACGTGCTGCATACTTATAATACCAATTCTACAAGGTGAGTAATCACAGAATTGTATTATTCTAAGTATGCAGCACGTCCTGCTCCAGATAATGATTCATAACATCTGGGACATCCAATAGCAGTGTCCACAAAAAAAGGGTGGGGATCCCAAAAAAAGGCAACAACGCGCAGATTAAACCACTGCCACCTGCAGAACCTTACGGCCAAAAACAGCATCTGCTGAGGCCCGAACATCAACCTTGTAAAACTTGGAAAAGGTAAGAACAGAAGACCACGTAGGAGCCTTACAAACTTGTTCAACAGAAGCCTGGTGCTGGAAGGCCCAGGAAGCCCCAACAGCACGGATAGAATGAGCAGTAACACGGAAAGGAGGATCCTTCCCCCTAGTAGAATAAGCCCTAACAATGGCCTGACGGATCCATTTGCTAATAGTAGACTTAGCAGGAGCCAACCCCTTCTTGGGACCCGATGGAACCACAAACAAGGCGTCCGTCTTTCTGAAAGGCGCAGTAGCCACCGGGTAGTATTTCAAATTCCTGACAACATCCAGAGAGTGCAAGACCCTCTCCTTGGGATTACCAGGATTAGGGCACAAGGAAGGAAGCACAATATCCTGATTGAGATGGAAGGCAGAGACAACCTTAGGTAAGAAGTCTGGTTTAAAACGGAAACCCACCTTGTCCTGGTGTCTCTCAAAGTAGGGGGCCTGAATCGACAGAGCCGCCAACTCAGAAACACGCCGGACAGAGGTGATAGCCACCAAAAAGGCAACCTTCAGGGTAAGGAGAGACAAGGCAGCCTCATTCACAGGTTCAAAAGGAGGACCCTGAAGGGCGGACAAAACCAAATTCAAATCGCAGACCGGTACCATGGGTTTGCGGGGGGGCGCACGAGTGACCCCCTGGAAGAAGGTCTTGACCAGAGGATGTAGAGCGAAGGACCTCTGGAAGAAAACACCCAAGGCGGACACATGATCCTTCAAGGTGCTGAGCTGGAAGCCCATATCCAAGCCATGTTGCAGGAACTCCAGGATCCTAGGAATGGAGAACACACGACAGGGAAAGGCCCTAGACTCACACCAGTCAATGTAGGTCCGCCAGGTCCTATAGTAAATAGTGGAGGAGGACTTCTTCCTAGCGCTGACAAGAGTACGAACCACCAAATCAGACAGACCTTCCTCCTCCAGGATGGCGGTTTCAGCAGCCAGGCCGTCAAAGCCAGCGTTTGTTAATTGGGATAACAGAGCCGTCCTTGAGTGAGAAGGTCCGGAACCAAGGGTAGAGCGTACTGATCCACTGCCAGCCTCACAACGTCGGCGAACCACACCTGTCTTGGCCACCTGGGGGCCACCAGAATGGCAGGCACCCGCTCCTGAACCAACTTGCGCAGAACCTTGCTCAGAAGAGGAAACGGAGGGAAGAGGTACAGGAGACGAGACCCTGCCAGGACAGAGACAGAGCATCCACCGCCAGGGCCAGGGGATCCTGGGACAGGGAAACAAATGCTGGCAGCTTGTGATTGTGGCGAGAAGCAAACAGATCCACGTCTGGCCTCCCCCACCGGTGACAAAGGGACAGGAAGACCTCGCTGTTGAGGCACTATTCCCCCCAGCGAGCGGTCCCCCTGCTCAGGGAATCCGCCTCCAGATTCTCCAATCCCGGAATATAAACTGCTGAAATGCACGGGACATTGTTCTCGGCGAATCAACGACACCTCCTTAAGGGCACTCTTGCTCCGAGTCCCTCCCTGATGATTGATATAGGTGACCGCCGTCTGATTGTCGTAACGAACCTGTACATGCCGACCCTGAAGGTGAGGAGTCAACTGTGTGGCCTTACGGGCCACAGAGCTAGCAATCAACCTCTCAATGTTGGCCAGCCTGGAAGACACATCAGGCTGAGACTCCCCACTAGTATTAATCTCACTGGGGGTCACGATCAACCGAGGTGGGGTGGGAGAAGACATGGTGGCCGCAGGCCCAGACAAGTGCAGCCCAGAGTGCCGCGCAAGCGCCTGCTGGGCACAGGGTACACAGACCCGCACATCATCACTTACAGGGGATGCCCCACACACCACGCACAGCCGGGCTTGCCCAGATGGGACCCCGAGCACAATATCCTGAGAAGCCTCCATATGGTGATTTTTGGTGTCACAATGACCAATGGGAATTACGCTGTGCAGCTACCCGGGATGCCCCTTAACTGTCCGCTAGGATAGTGGGAGGATTTTATTGTTTTTAGGCCTCTAATATAGAAACTAGACTAATAGAAGGCACAGGACCGGGAAAAACCTCTAATTAGTTTTCCCGCCTGAAAGACATAAGAAGACAATACCCGCATTAATTAAACAGGAGTGAAAGGCAATCAAAATATAAGAGGGAGCCCGCAAGGGCAATCACAGACCGCCGAAGAGCTTGCAATCGATCCGGCAGGAGAGACAAGATAGCGCTGCAGGGCTCTGAAGGGGCTGGCCACATGAGGAAGCACGACGGAGGGAGCCCAGCGGTAAGCCATGCCCCCTCCAGGAAGCGTGGGGTTACAGGCGAGCAGTATAATGGGAGAAGGGGAAGTAAGGAGCCCATTAAAACATTAATAAATGTAAGGCAGGGCAATAGCGGACGAGGCATCCCAAGTCAGGATCACCAGTAACCTGACAACCGCCTACCCTTTGGTGGGGGATTTGCGGTGGAGCAAGCTCCAATGAAGCACCTCTAGTAGGTGCTGTCTACCATCACCCGACCACGCAGCCAAGGGCTGTGAAGCCCAGCTCACCTGCGGGAAGAGAAGCCATCATCTTGTCCTTCGCAGCCCACTGCAGAGAAAAAACTGGGGAATTAGTGGGAGGTCCCGGGTATATATGGACCGGGAGGGGCCTCTTTTTTGCCATCTCTGCAGTAGTGCGCCTCTTGTGGACTATATCCCAGATGTTATGAATCATTATCTGGAGCAGGACGTGCTACATACTTAGAATAATACCTAAGATTTAGTAGGCAGCAATGCAATATCCGGCCACTAAAGGAGACTAAAACTATGCATTCTTGATGAATACTCTGTTATGCTGTGAAACATACTGACTACAGCACAGTTTAGTAGGCATGCTATGTTATAATGGCCCAGAAAAGCCATTATAACCGCTCTGCTGGAGCAGAGATACAAAACAGTTTGGTAGAATGACCTAATAAACCGAATATGACCTAAATCAAGTAATCCATTCTACCATGCCTCCCTCCCCCAATTCAGCTCAATTTAGAGATCAGGTCCCCACTCTCCTATTCCCACACTAGGGCACTATAACCTCGCTGTATTCTGTATGTGCAGTGCAGGGGATCATGAGTTACTAGTTTGTCATTAAATCAGTGCAGCAGTGAAGGCATGTGTTTGGGTGATGAAAAGGCACTCAAGATCCCCCCCTGTGCTGTGGACCTGGAAGCCAAGCATACAGCACTTGGATTCCTTGGATTTCCCTATTTCTAAAATTGGGGGGCATGGGGGGGGGGGCTTATTTTGTTCTTTAGGGTTTAGAAGGCCAGACTTTAGAATGCACAAATGTATACAATATGTAACACCTGTTTCACTTACATGTCTGGTTCAGAGGTAAATGGGTCACTGCCAATTAGTAGGCGGCTGGTGATGGCACTTCCAGGTAGGGATCCAGACATTCCAGCTCTCATACCTATACAAAAGTGACAGAAGCAGTAGTACAGGGTTTAGTTCATTGCCTTTTTGACGTTATTTAGAACTTTCTAAGAAGATCTTCTCACTTGAGTACATTTGCTCCCGATGGGTATTAGCAGCAGGGAGGGATGCGGAGGCTCTAGCAGACAGACTGTTTTTACTGGTTGTCCTTTCTGATTTGGCAGCTGCAAATAAAAATGTACATCAATTAATATAAGCTATAATGTTTGAGATGGGTACAGTGTGTTGCATTAACACTAGATTTTGGTAGTCACTGTAAAATTATTTCATGTATTTCAAGTGATGGCACAACGAAGAGAAACCGAAAAGAAAACACCCATTCACCCATGAGGAAAAATATCAGCCTCCAACAAGCTGTGCTATCGTCAATAAAAAGGTTCTATGGCGAGTACTAATCCAGTTACCCTTATTTTGACGTCAGAGATGACTATACACTGCTCACAGGAAACTGCAGTTAAAGTGGACCTAAACCCTGCAAGGTTGGCAGCAACTTGCCGCAGGGTAGAACCCCCCTCAGATTAAATGGGGAGTTCAATAAACTAGGTTTTGGTCCTCTTTATAAGCTGCGCCACTCATTATACATCTATTAATCAGTAAGTATGCAAAAAAAAAAAGATGAGGACCAATGGCTTTTCTTGCCGGCCTGGTACACCAAACCATTGTGGCCACAAAGCTCAGAAAGACCTTACTGCCATGGAAAATGGCTCATAAGGAAATAGCCCTAATACTACCACTCTACGAATCCACCTCTTTATAGTGACCCCTTTAGCTGGGTCCCTATTATATGGACCTTCTATGAGCACAAAGGAGTTGGACTACTAATTAAAAAGCAATTCTGTGAGTACTCGCCTGTAGAATT
Source organism: Gastrophryne carolinensis (assembly GCA_027917425.1). Taxonomy (NCBI): domain Eukaryota; kingdom Metazoa; phylum Chordata; class Amphibia; order Anura; family Microhylidae; genus Gastrophryne; species Gastrophryne carolinensis. The sequence goes on along the minus strand of CM051237.1, from coordinate 131,782,628 downwards.
GTTTTTGTTCTTGCATGGCACAGCCTGCTTCGGTATTCATAACAGGTGGGTTATTCCGCCACAAGGTGGCGCAGTGGTACTGCAGAAAGCTGTGGCATCTCCCGGCCCCCTATAAAAACGGGATTAACCATAGAGTTCCCAGCGTAGACAAGCAGTGAGACAAGAAGCCGGGAGAGAATAGAGGTAAAAAATGTAAAAAAGGTAAAAAAACCCAATTAACTTGGAACAATCACCATAAAGAGGCAACCAAGAATAACGATGACAAGGGTGGGTCGAAGCAGGCCGTGCCATGCAAGAACAAAAACAATTCTACAGGTGAGTAGTCACAGAATTGCTTTTTTCTTTATTGCATGGCACGGCCTGCTTCAGTATTCATAAAATACTTCATATCCAAAAGCAGTGTCCAAAAGTAGGGTGGGATCCCCAATAAGTAACAGCCGGCAGTTCAAGTCACTACCGCCTGAAGCACCTTGCAGCCAAAAGCAGCATCCGCTGAGGCCTTAACATCAACCTTGTAAAACTTGGAAAAAGTATGAACAGAAGACCAAGTAGCGGCCTTGCAAACTTGTTCAACAGAAGCTTGGTGCTGAAAAGCCCAAGAGGCACCAATAGCACGAGTGGAATGAGCAGTAATTCTAAAGGGAGGTTCCTTACCCTTAGAATAGGCTTGAACCACCGCCTGACGGATCCAGTTGCTGATAGTGGACTTAGTCAGAGGCAAGCCCTTCCTAGGTCCAGAAGTGAGAACAAAAAGAGCATCAGATTTCCTGAAAGACTCAGTAGCGACCAAATAAAACTTCAGAGCCCTGACCACATCCAGAGAATGCAGTGTCCGCTCCTTGGAATTAGCAGGATTAGAGCACAATGAAGGCAAGACCATGTCCTGATTGAGATGAAAAGCAGACACCACCTTAGGCAAGAAATCCGGCTTAAGCCGAAACACCACCTTATCCTGATGCCTCTCAAAATAAGAAGGTTTGATGGAAAGCGCCGGTGGTTGGCAAAGGATCTTTGGAAAAAAGGTTCCAGAGCAGAAACATGACCTTTGAGGGTACTAAGTTGAAGGCCAGAATCCAAACCATGTTGCAAAAATTCCAGAATCATGGGAATGGAAAAAAACCTGACAGGGAAGAGACTTGGACTCACACCAGGCAATGTAAGCATGCCAGACCCTGCAATAGATACAGGTCGAGGACTTCTTCCTAGCCCGAATCATGGTATCCACAACAGAGGCAACCCCTTCTCTGTCAAGATGTAGGTTTCAGCAGCCAAGCCGTTAAAGCCAGTGTTTGTAAATTGGGATGGCACAGTTGTCCCTGAGTGATAAGATCTGGATCCCTGGGCAAGACGTACTGGTCTACTGCCAACTGCACGACATCTGCGAACCACACCCTTCTTGGCCAACAGGATGGCTGACACCCCCTCCTGGGCAATCTTGCGCATGACCCTGCCCAGTAGAGGGAACGGAGGGAACACATAGGGAAGCCGAAACTCCGTCCAAGGCATTGCCAGTGCATCTGTGGCGAAGGCCAGAGGATCCTGTGACAGGGAGACAAACCTGGGAAGTTTGTGCTTGTGACGGGACGCAAACAGGTCCACATCTGGCTGACCCCACCGGTGACACAGGGAGAGAAACACCTGGTAGTTGAGGGACCATTCCCCCAGACGAGACGTCCCCCTGCTCAGGGAGTCCGCCGCCTGGTTCTCCACCCCCGGAATGTATACCGCTGAGATGCAGGAGACATTCTGTTCCGCCCAAGACAGTATCAGAGACACTTCTTTGAAGGCTTGCTTGTTCCGAGTCGCTCCCTGATGGTTGATGTAGGCAACCGCCGTCTGGTTGTCTGAGCGGATCTGAACAGCCCGACCCCAAAGGTGTGTGGTCAGGTGGGACAGAACCAGCATGATAGCCCTCAGTTCCAGGACATTGATGGGAGTATGGGCCTCCTGGGGGCCCCAACGACCCTGGAACTGTAGGGACTTCCAAAAGCCCCCCCCAGCCCGTCAGACTGGCATCCCTGGTGACCGTCTCCCAGCACGGGGGCAGGAAGGTCCTGCCCACCAGAAGATTCCTTGAGTCCAGCCACCATGATAGGGACTGTCTGGCCAGGGGACACAGAGCAAATTCCTGATCCAGGGATACAGGGTCCCGATCCCAAACTGACAAGAGGTGCAACTGAAGAGGTCTCATGCGAAACTGAGCGCCTCGAAGCAGGACTCCATCAGGCCCACCAACTGCATCCCCAGACGGCTTGAGGGATGAGGACACAACAGCAGAGCCCGTGCCTGCTTCTGAAGGCCCTCCACCTTCTGCTGAGGAAGGAACACCTTGACCTGAGAGGTATTCAGAGTCATGCCCAGAAAGGACCTCACCAAGGACGGGGACAGTGAAGACTTGGGAAAATTGATCACCCAGCCGAAGGACTCCAGAGTGGAGATCACCACCTGGGTGTCCTGTTCGGCTTGATGAAAGGACTGAGCCACAATGAGGATGTCGTCCAGGTAGGGAAGGATGCGAATGCCCCGGGTTCGCAGCAGAGCCATCACTCCCGCCAGCACCTTGGTGAACACCCGAGGCGATAACGAATGAAGATAAGCATCCTTGATGTCCACGGTGGTCATGAAGTCGCCCGGGCGAAGGGTACCGACAGCAGAGCGTAGCGTCTCCATGCGAAAATGTTTGAATCTGACAAACTTGTTGAGGCCCTTCAAGTCCAGAATGGGCCTCAGAGAGCCGTCCTTTTTGGGGACCGTGAAGAGATTGGAATAGTACCCCTGACCCTGTTCTTGATGGGGTACCGGACAAATGACCCCTGACTCCAGCAGGCATTGAACCGCCAAAAGTAACCCTTGAGCTGACAGGGGGTTTAAAGGCATCTGGGATCTGATGAATCTTGGGGGCGGCCAGGCTGCAAACTCTACCTTGTAACCGGAGGACACTATTTCCTGAATCCACCGGTCTGAGACATGAAGCCTCCAGACGTGAGCAAAGAACCAAAGCCGTCCCCCCACCCGGATGGGTGAGGGCGCCCCCCTCATGCCTGGGGGGCCTTGGGAGGAGGTTTGGGCTTGGAACCCCAGGTGAGACCGGGACGTCCACGGGATCGGCCACGGCCCCAAGACTCTCTGCGGCTACCTGAGAAGAGGGAGCCACGACCTCCTCTGGAAGAATGAAGGGAGGGGAGGGAGACAGAGGTCCCCCGAAAAGGCCGGGGCTGCCTCCTACGCTGAGGCAGCCTGCCATCCTTGGCCAAAACATCAAGACGCTCACCAAAGAGCCGCAGCCCCGCAAAGGGGAGTCCAGTGAGAGCCTTCTTAGCAGCAGCTGACCACTGACGTAACCAAACAGAGCAGCGCATAGCCCCACCAAAAGTGCAGAGGTCCTACCGCCCAGCCTTACAGCATCATCCATAGCAGTGAGGATAAATGCAACAAAATCAGAGCAAAGCAAGAGGGCCCTATAATCCTCCCTCCTCCTACCAGCCCTAGCGCCATCACAGAGACGCTTGAGCAGTTTCTTAAGGGCAATAGCAGTAATGGCAGCAGCACAGGCTGGGCGCAGTCCAGCCCCCACACAAGTAAAAGCATGGCAGGCCAGCTGATCCATGCGCCGTAGTGTCAGGAGAAGGCATGATCGAAGGATTAGACAGGCCTAGCACGGGAGCGTCCACCTCAGGGGGACAGGACCAACACCTTACTATATCAGCCGGGAAGGGATACCTCTTATCCAATCCCTTGGGCACAGCGGGCAGCCTGTTAGGACGTTCCCACTCCCTAAGCACCATAGAAGTGAAATGGCCCTGCTCAGGGAACTCCAGACGCTGTTTACCAGGATGAAAGAGCTCACCCTGCTTTCTCTTAGCCACCTCAGGGGGAGCAATGTGCAAGATTTCAAAAATTTGGGACAGCAGATTATCAGTGTCCTCAGGGTACCATGATTCCTCCCCGGACGCAGACCCAGGATCACAAATGCAACCCTCCTGCTGGTCCCCCAGAGGAGTCATCTGGAACTGTTCCCCCTCCTCTAGGGAATAAAGTCCACCAGTGGCATCAAATTCCTTTATACTCCTCTGTGGAGCGTGAGGGAGTGGAAGTCAGGTGCCACTTCTTGCCCGAGGCCTTCCTAGGAATAGGCCCGGAAAGCTGCTTCTCAATGTTGGCCACACAAAGTGCCAGATCAGACTGTGACCCCCTGCTAGCATCCCCCTCACTGGGAGCTAATTGCAGCAGTGGGGGGGTAGGTGATGCCGAAGGGGCGCAGAGCTGGGAAGCGATGCAGGCAAACCAAGCTGGAGCGCAAGGACACTTTGAGCGCACGGCACGCACACCGTGACATCATTGCTGATAGGGCATACCCTGCACATGGAACACAGCCGGGATTGCCCCGAGCACGCTATCCTCAGAAGCATCCATATGGTGATTAACACAGGCGCAATAGGCCAGCGCTGGGTAAAGGCTAATACAAAAGCCACCCGGGATGCCCTCCCACGGGATGCCCCCAGCTAAGCAAAAATGGGTGGGGGGGAGGAAGGAGTAGCGCCGGGAGAAACCAGAACCCACTGGTATCCCGCCCTGAAAGACATAAGTAAAAACGACACATGAGCATCCCGCAGCATGCCCCACAAGACCAATAAAAAAAACCCCAAGGGGGACTCATGGACCAAGGACACCGCAGGGTCACCAAGGCACAGACCGCAGGATGAAGCGACACACTGGAGGAAACAGCGCTGCAGCCCGGAAGGGAGAAATCCAGACATGCAGCTAATCCAAAATGGCGCCGGCAGAGGTACCTCAAGGGGCGGGCCGCGAAAGCGCGAAAACGGCGCCCACGTGACCTCACCGGTGCCATGACAAAGCAAAAACGCCACAGGTTATAGCGCCCACAGCCGCAGAGCGCAGTACAAAGCGGCGTGGCGGGCAAAAAACACACTGTAAACGCCAAAACACCACAACTAACACCGCTACCGTCCGCCCCCCCCCCCCCCCCACGAACAAAGTCGGGGGGGGGGGGGGAGAGAGACGAGAAGGCAGCCGTGAGTATCCCGGACAGAAGGGGGGGGGGGGGGCCTCTGAAGGAAAGGGACACAGTCCCCAAAAAACACTCACCCCCTCAGAAGCCAGGACAGGAACTCCGCATCCCTAGTAGGCTCACCATAAAGCCTATGGCCGGCTACCCTTTGTGGAACAGGGTCTGCGGCTTGGAGCAGCGCTCCAGGAGCACTTGACCCTAGTGCTCTTCTACCCTCAACCGATCTGTCAGCAAAGGCTGGGAGGCACTGAGGGTCCAGAAACGGGTGGAAATAGACTTGCAGGGCCGCAGGCTTGGTTGCCCCGCTCACCTGCGCAAGAAAGAGAGCCATCTTCTAACTTCGCAGTTTCACTGCAGAGGAAACACTGGGAACTCTATGGTTAATCCCGTTTTTATAGGGGGCCGGGAGATGCCACAGCTTTCTGCAGTACCAGTGCGCCACCTTGTGGCGGAATAACCCAACTGTTATGAATACCTAAGCAGGCCGTGCCATGCAATAAAGAAAATTAGACCCGCTTTTCAAGAGAAAGGGCTGCATAAAAGGACAGCATCACAATGTCTGGATGCTACCCTTCCAAAAGAGTTTTAACCTGACTAATAATGTCAAATTATGAGAAAGCACAGACAAAGGCTTAAATTGGATCCCTGCAGGGCTGAAAGCACTAAACCGAGGTCCCTTAAGGTCCTTCAATGTTAAGTGATCAATAACCAGAAAAAACGCCTTATCTCTAGAATGCTGGTTTCAACAGCTACACAGTTGAAGACAGCAACTATACACAGCGATGTCCAAGAAGACCCCGAGACAGCAGGTCCAGATGCTGGGGCATCATCAACATCCAGGGTGACTACATCTTCACCCCATTCACATGCTTGCAGTATGCCCTACCTATGTGCCTGGCTGTCGCCATGGCCTTTGGTCCTCCAGTTGAAGGAGAGCCCTATCCAAGAGGAGCAGACACTTCCACATTTTTACCCTTTAGTCAAATTCGGGAACCCCACCCTCCGACACTAAGACAGTACGGTAAGCAAATAAAATCACCTGGTCCTAACTTCAGCACTGTTCATAAGCACACTTGCCCGTGGCTGCAGCAAGGTTAATGGGAACTTTGAAAGAAAAAGGGATTTTGGATTCCTCATCCTGAAAGCTATTTCTCAAATCAACTAAGGGACACCAATCTAACTTAAGTTTATACAGTTTTGTTCCATTATCTACCTTTGTATTCATGGTGTTATATTATATCTATCTTAATTTTATTATCTTCAATAAACATACATTTATATTTGGGTGAAATGCTCTTTTTATACAGAGTTTCCATATTCAAGGCATCTTTTAAAATTGGCGAATTACCTCTGCCAGAGCTTCTTATTCTGGGTAGAGCACTTCCACTATAGACATTAGCTGTATTTGATCCACTTTGCTCTTTGCCATACTCCGGTGGAAAGGATAATAGCAAATCTTCATTACTTGATGTCTGAGCATTTTGCTCATCAACCGCTGTGAGAAAAGAATCACAAATCATAAATCAATGTGATTATTCTGTTAAAGCGGATAGAAAGACACCCCCCCTTTAAATCACACACTAAACTTTGTATTCCAAACATAGAACGGTGACATTTAGGGACATTAACAGTGCGGAAAAAACAGTATCAAATCTCAAATAAGCCTAATCTGTAATCCTTCAGATGAATCCACAAAAATACCATTTTGTGATTACTCACCTGTAAAATGGGTATTATAAGTATGTCTCACACCCTGCTTCGGAAATATTAATTACACGTGGGTTATGGACCAGTAGAGGGCGAACTTCTGCAGAGAAGACTAGAAAAAGAAGCCCCTCCCGATGCATAAATACCTGGGACCTCCCACACATTACCCAGTATAAGAAAGCAGTAAGGGGACCAGGAAGAGACAATAAAATCTAAGAGAAAAAAGTTTCACCATATAGAGGATCCAAGATACAACTCAGGGTGGGACGAAGCAGGGTGTGAGACATACTTATAATACCCATTTTACAGGTGAGTAATCACAAAATGGTATTATTCCAAGTATGTCTCACACCCTGCTTCGGAAATATTAAATTACACGTGGGACATCCAATAGCAGTGTCCAAAAAAGGGTGGGGATCCCAACAGGCAATAGTGCACAAATTAAACCACTGCAGCTTGCAGAACTTTGCGGCCAAAAACAGCATCCGCTGAGGCCCACACATCAACCTTATAAAACTTTGAAAAAGTATGAACAGAAGACCAAGTAGCAGCCTTACAAACTTGTTCAACAGAGGCCTGGTGCTGAAAAGCCCAGGAAGCCCCAACAGCACGGGTAGAATGAGCAGTGATCTGGAAAGGGGGATCCCTCCACTTGTCAGAGTAGGCCATAATAATGGCCTGACAAATCCATTTACTAATAGTAGACTTGCCAAACCCTTCTTGAGCCCAGAGGGCACCACAAAAAAGGCGTCCATCTTCCGGAATGGTGAAGTAGCCCCCAGATAGTACTTTACACATCTAACGACATCCAGAGAATGCAAAGCCCTCTCCTTGTCATTGCTAGGTTTAGGGCACAATGAAAGAAGCACAATGTCCTGATTGAGGTGAAAAGCAGAGACAACCTTTGGCAGGAAGTCTGGTTTAAAGCGGAAAACCACCTTGTCCTGATGTCTCTCAAAGTAGGGGGCCTGAATAGACAGAGCCGCCAACTCAGAAACCCGTTGAACAGAGGTGATAGCCACCAAAAAGGCAACTTTTAAGGTGAAAATAGATAGTGCATCATCCTGCACTGGTTCAAAAGGAGGACCCTGAAGGGCAGACAACACCAAATTTAAATCCCAAACAGGCAACATGGGTTTGCGAGGAGGGCGCACACAAGTGACCCCCTGAAAAAAGGTCTTAACCAAAGGATGAAGAGCGAAAGATCTCTGAAAGAAAACTGCCAGAGAGGACACATGCCCCTTAAGGGTGCTAAGTTGAAAACCCATGTCCAGACCATGCTGAAGAAACTCCAAAATCCGAGGAGTGGAAAACACCCGACAAGGAAAGGCCCTAGCCTCACACCAATCAATGTAGGTCCGCCAGGTCCTGTAATAAATATTAGAGGAAGATTACTTCCTAGCCCTGACGAGACAACGGCCTCAGACAAATCCTTTTCTTTTAAGATGAAGGTTTCAGCAGCCACGCCGTCAAAGCCAGCGTTTGTAAATTGGGGTAACAAAGCTGACCTTGTGTGATCAGATCCGGAACCAGAGGCAGCCTGAATTGATCGACTGCCAGCCGGACGACGTCTGCAAACCACACTTGTCTTGGCCACCTTGGCGCCACCAGGATTGCTGGAACACCCTCTTGAGCCAGCTTGCGTACCACCTTGCCCACCATGGGGAAGGGAGGAAACAGATACAGGAGACCACGCTCCCGCCAGATCAGAGACATGGCATCCACTGCCAGAGCCATAGGGTCCTGGGACAGAGACACAAATGCCGGAAGCTTGTGATTGTGATGAGAGGCAAACAGGTCCACCTCTGGCCTCCCCCACCTGCGACAGAGGGATAGAAATACCTTGTTGCTGAGGGACCATTCCCCCCGGCGAGAGGTCCCCCTGCTCGGGGAGTCCGCTTCCAGGTTCTCCACCCCTGGAGTGTAGACTGCCGAGATGCACAAAACATTGCTCTTGGTCCAAGCAAGAATCAAAGACACTTCCCGGAGGGCACTCCTGCTGCGAGTCCCTCCTTGGTGATCGATGTAAGCGACCGCGGTCCGATTGTCAGAGCGAACCTGAACTGGTAAGCCCTGAAGGTGATGTGTCAGGTGCGACAGCACCAACCGAACCGCCCTCAGCTCCAGAATGTTGATGGGAATATGGGCCTCCTGAGGACCCCACAGCCCCTGGAACTGATGTTCCCTCCAGAAGCCTCCCCAGCCTGACAGACTGGCATCCTTGGTGACCGTCTTCCAACAGGGCGCAAGAAAGGACCTGCCCCCCAGGAGATTCCTCTGGTCCATCCACCACTGGAAGCACCGCCGGACAAGAGGGGACAGAACAAGTCTGATCCAGGGACAGAGGACATTTGTCCCAAACCGATAGAAGATGGAGCTGAAGGGGTCTCATATGAAACTGAGCAAATGGCACTGCCGCGAAGCAAGCCACCATCAAACCTACCAGCCTCATGCATTGCCTGATGGACGGATGAGGGCTGGACAGAAGAAAAAAAATAAGAGCCTGAAGAACATCCACCTTCGGCTGGGGTAGGAACACCCTGGTCTGAATGGTATCCAGAGTCATGCCCAGGAACGAAGCCACCCTTGACGGGGATAGAGAGGATTTGGGGTAATTGATTACCCACCCGAACCTCTCCAGTGTCGTCACCACCGTTCTGGTGTCCAGCTCCACCTGGTCGTCCAAGTAAGGCAAGATACGAATGCCCCGGACTCTGAGAAGGGCCATCACGCCCGACAAAACCTTGGTGAACACCCTGGGCGCTGAAATCAGCCCGAAGGGAAGAGCCACAAACTGGAAGTGCTGGTTGTCTACCACGAACCTGAGGAACCCTTGGTGTCTCGGGAAGACCGGCACATGAAGGTAAGCGTCCTTGATATCTATTGAGGTCATAAATTCCCCCGGGCCGCAGCGATTCGACAGCAGAGCGCAGAGTCTCCATGCGAAATTTTTTGGGTCTGATGAACCGGTTGGGATTTTTCAAGTCCAAAATGGGTCTTATGGAACCATCTTTTTTGGGCACCATCTTTTTTGGGTAAAGTGGTTGGAATAGAAACCCAGACCTCCCTCTGTAGGGGGAACCGGACAAACTACCCCCATATCCCAAAGGTTTTGCACCGCCCGAAAAAGGCCCTGTGCCGCCCGTGGGTCCGAAGGAACCCCGGACCTGAGGAATCTGGGAGGAGGCCGGCATGCAAACTTCAGCTTGTACCCGGAAGAAATTAGCTCCCGGATCCAGACGTCTGTGACCTCTAGGTTCCAGACCTGAGCAAAGAGCCGCAGCCGTCCCCCCACCCGCAAGGGTGAGGGCGCCCCTTCATTGCTGAGCGGGCTTGGCAATGTATTTAGGTTTAGTACCCCAGGAAGTCCCAGGTCGGGCACGCCCTCTGTCCCTACCCCAGGCATCTCCGCGGAATGCAGTGAAATACGTTCCCCTGCTAGACCGAGAGCCACGAAAGGAAGGGTTGAATGAGCCCGAACCCCGAAAGGGCCGGTGCTGCTTTTTGCATTGAGGCAACTTACCCCTCTGGCAACAGAGTCTAAACGATCACCAAACAGGCGCAGACCCACAAAGGGAAGACCTGTGAGTGCCTTCTTAGCGGCGTTATCGGCCACCCACTGGCGCAACCAAACCGACCGGCGTATAGCAACCTGCAATGCCGAGGTCCTGCTACACATACGGATAGTATCATCCAAGGCTGATAAGACAAAAGCAATGAACATCTCACAATGAGTCAAGGCTGTAAACTCCTCACTGCAAGGATCCAATTGGGAACCATCCAAAAGGCCCCTAATTAGAGCTCTAGTAGCCACGGCCGTGAGCACAGAAGCACAAACCGGGCGCAAGGCCGAACCCACACAAGCAAAGGCATGTGAAGACAATTGATCGAGACGTCGGTCCTCACCATCCTTCAAGGTAGTGGAATCGGGGGTATGCACGACTAAAGTATTGGACAATCCCAGGACGGGCGAGTCGACCTCTGGGGGTGTTGACCAATGTTTAACCACATCAACAGGAAAAGGATACTTCCTATCCCACCTGTGAGGGATACCAGGGAGCCGACTAGTTTTTTCACATTCCTTAAAGTGGACCAACACCCAGGATTTTGACTATCCTGGGTCTTGGTCCACTTCGGTGGGGCACCCCCGATCGGGGTGCCCCGCTGTGTGAAACCCCCCCCAAACACCCGAAAAACTCACCTCTCCCAGCGCCGACGGACAAGCATTCTGACAGCCGCTTGTCTGCGGCTCCTCCGCCGCCGCCTCCCGCGCGTCCCTCTAGACACGCCCGCGCCGGCCATTCACAGACGGCCGGCGCGGGCGCGCGCACGCCTAGAGGGGCGGCTAAGGTAAGGGGGTTTGGGGGGGGGATGTCCCGCGGGGAGGGAGGTGATCGGCCCGGGAATCTTATAGACCCGAGGGTGATGGTCCACTTTAAGGAAGATTGTTAAAGTGCTTCTGATCCGGGAACTCCAAACGAGGTTTGGCAGTCCCAAAAAATTCCCCCCTTTGCGGAGGGGCCTCCGCAGGAGGGGAAATGGCAAGTACCTCAAAAACTTGAGTAAGGAGCCTATGGGTGTCGACAGTATCCCCACGCTCTGAGCCGGCATCAGCGCCAGGGTATTGCCGATCCTCAGATGAGTCAGAGTCTGGGGAACAGTTCCCCTTCCTCAAGCGGGGAACAATCAGACCAGTCAAATGGTTCAAAATCAGCATAATCAAAAGGCCGGCGCTGCGGGCGCCAAGTGCCCTCTCTTAGCTGGGGCCTTCCTGGCCGCAGAGCTAGCAATCAGTCTCTCAATGTTGGCCAGTCTTGCGCATACATCAGATTGCGACTCCCCACTGGTGACAACGTCACTTGGGGTCATAACCAGGCATGGGGGGGCAAGTGATGAGGCCAGCGGGGCTGAACCGGCTGCCCCGGGCACGGCTTGCCGCGAAATAGCCTGCTGTGCACATGGTACACAAATCTGTACATTGTCGCCCAAAAGGGATGCCCCACATACCATGCACGACCGGGGTTGTCCCGTAGGGACCCCGAGTCCAGTATCCTGGGGAGCCTCCATATGGTGATTTTAAGGTAGTCGCAATAACCAATGGAAATTACGCTATAAGCTACCCGGGATGCCCCTCAACGTCCATTAGTGGGAGGATTTAAGCAAGGCAATTGGAACCCCTAGTTTCTGATCAAAGGGCCACAGGGCCGGGAGAAACCCCAATTTTAGGTTGTCCCATCTGTAAGATACAATAAGGGACCCCAATAAGTACAAAGGCATACACAGGGGTCATGCATAAACATACATATAACACCTAAACATATCTAATATATATATATATATATATATATATATATATATATATATATGACATTCAAGCTGCGCTGTCCTCTCATACAGCCCAAGCAGCGCCCAAGACACAGTAATAAGTACAATAATAAAGGAAAAAGAGCCCGCAAGGGGCACTCACAGCCCCACGGAAGATGGCAACCTCCACCCGATCAGAGGAACAGAGAGGGAGAAAACGGGGCCGGGCCGCCGCGGAGCGCGCCAAGCGCTTGGCTCCGCCCCCTCCAGAACGGGCAATCAACGGAGCCACCGCGCTCCCCAGCCAATAAGGCCGAGAGCCGGCAAAGCAGAAAAGAGGAAAGAGAACCAGCCGTGCTCCCCAGCCAAAATGGCTGCGGAGCCAACCATGGGACCACCGGCCCATGGTCAAAATATCACACATACAGAAGCGTTGGGTCACACACTCCTGTAATTGCACCACTGTAATTTACCAACACATTCTAGAAGCCACATACCTTTCTCTGCCTGTTCAATTATCTGTCGGATGGCTTTTTTAAGGCTATTGGCTCTTAGCATTAGCTGCTCACGAGGCCGAAAAGTCTGTGACCTTCCGGGAGAAGGGGAAACTGCTGGAGGGCATGTGGAGGGTTCTGAAGATTCCTCGGTCTCCTCATTAATTGTGGGTGGAGGTTGGGACAAGACTGATGTGGCCTGAGATTCTTCATTCAAAGTTTTCAAGAGGGAGTCCAGCTTCTCTCGCAGAACTTTACACTACGAAATACAAAGCCAAACCCATAGTTCATTTAACAATAACATAACTCAGCCTCTTAGGCTGCGTTCCCACAAATGTCAAATGAAGAGCACATTCAATGCCAAAAATAAGATCAGTTCCACTGAATTGAACATAGAAACTAAAATACCTTTCCTGCCATGGTTTCAGATTCTTCACAGCCTTCGGTCATTCTTTCATAGGCTTTTCCAACACGGGCAACAAAGTCTTTTACAGTCTCGCAAAGGACCCTTAAAAATAATTTTTAAAAAGCTGGATTGTAAAAATTGTACTGGTTCACCATGTTTCTCTAACATAACAATATACAGAACACTACAAACAAGTTAAAGTGAACCACCCCCACCTCTTAGACTGCCGGCCCTGCAGCCTAAGAGGTGGGGGTGTATTTCGTAGGTAAACTGCTCCCTGTGCCATTGTTTAGTCAAAACAATGGCTTTAGGGCTTTTATTAGCATGCACAGCATAAAGCGCTGATTGGACGAGAGCTTGCGCATGTGTCGTGGGAATGATGGAGTGGTGAGTTAAAGTGGAGCAAAACCCACATTTTTAACTAACATCCCCTGAATACCCCCATCTTTATGAGGAAAACCTTTTGCCAATTTTCACTGCTCCTGCTTCACTCTAATCCTAGATAATGACGCCTGTTTTGGCTGTAAAGCCCCACCTCCTCCATTCATTGCCACTGTTGTGTGTGGCCACACCTATGCAATATCTGACTGCCTGCCATCTAAAACCGAGAGACAGCAACAAAAAAAAAAAATCAATATTGAAAGACGTTTCGAAAAGCGAAAAATACCATTTTGTGAATACACACATGTAAAAAGGTTATTAAGAGTATGTCACACACCCCACTTCCAAAGATCCATGACACTTGGGAAACCGGCCTGTAGAGGGCGATCTTGCAGAGATGACATGGAAAAAGGAGCCCCTCCTGGTCCATAAGTACCGGGTTCCTCCCACTATTCCCCAGTCTTTTTAGAAAGCAGTGAGAACCAGGAAGAGCCAATTATATTCAATAAATGAAAAATAATTTGAAAATAATAATCACCATATAAAAGGATCCCTAGAACAAAAAAGGGCGGGGGAAGTGGGGTGTGTGACATACTCGTAATAACCATTTTACAGGTGAGTATTCACAAAATGGTATTATTCCTAGTATGTCACATACCCCACTTCCAAAGATCCATGACACTTGGGACATCCAATAGCAGTGTCTATAATGGGTGGGGATCCCCAAGGAATAATGCATAACTTAAATTACTGCAGCTTGCAGAATTTTGCGGCCAAATGCAGCATCCGCTGAGGTCCGCACATCAACCTTGAAAAACTTAGAAAAAGTATGCACAGAAGTCCGCAGCCTTGCAAACTTGTTCAACAGAAGCCTGGTGCTGAAAAGCCCAAGAAGCTCCAATAGCACAAGTAGAATGAGCGGTGACACGAAAAGGGGGAACCTTCCCCTTAGCCATATAGGCCCCAATGATGGCCTGACGTATTCACTTACTAAGGGAAGATTTGGCAGGAGCAAAACCCTTCTTGGGCCCAGAAGGCACAACAAAAAAGGCATCCGTCTTGCGGAAGGCCGAGGTAGTAACTAAATAATACTTAACACAACGAACTACATCCAAAGAATGTAAGACCCTTTCCTTGTCGTTACTAGGTTTGGGACACAAGGAAGGAAGAACAATATCCTGATTTAGGTGGAAAGCAGACACCACCTTAGGAAGGAAATCCGGTTTAAAACGGAAAACAACCTTATCTTGATGCCTCTCAAAATAAGGGGCTTGAATAGTCAAAGCCGCTAGATCAGAAACTCGGAGGACAGAAGTAATAGCAACCAAAAAGGCAACCTTCTGAGTAAGAATAGGAAGAGGAATATCCTGCAAAGGCTCAAAGGGAGCGGCCTGCATAGCTGACAGCACCAAGTTAAGGTCCCAAACAGGAAGTATAGGCTTTCTGGGAGGCCGCACATGCGCAACTCCTTGGAAAAAGGTCTTAACCAAAGGATGAAGAGCAAACGACCTTTGAAAGAAAATAGCCAAGGCAGAGACTTGCCCTTTCAAAGTACTAATCTTGAATCCCATATCCAGACCTCATTGTAGATATTCCAGAATTCTAGGAATAGAAAATACTCTACAGGGCAAAGCCCTGGATTCACACCAATCAATATAGGACCTCCAAGTCCTATAATAAATGACAGAGGAAGACTTCTTCCTAGCTCTAATAAGAGTCTGAATAACAGCATCAGAAAGACCTCCTTCTTTCAAGATGGAGACTTCAGCAGCCATGCCATCAAAGCCAGATGGAACCGATCCACTGCCAGCCTTACGACGTCTGCGTACCACAGACGTCTTGGCCACCTTGGCGCCACCAGAATTGCTGGTGCCTCCTCCAGTGCTAACTTGGGCACCACCTTGCTGATCATGGAGAATGGGGGAAACAGATATAGGAACCCCAGATCCTTCCAGGCCAGAGACATGGCATCCGCTGCCAGAGGATCCTGGGATAGAGACACAGAAGCAGGTAGCTTGTGATTGTGACGAGAAGCAAACAGGTCCAACCGTGGAGTCCCCCACTTGTGACAGAGGAACTGAAAGACCCTTTGATTGAGAGACCATTCTGCCTGGCGAGAACATCCCCTGCTCAGGCAGTCTGCCTCCACATTCTCTATCCCTGGAATGTAAACTGCTGATATGCAGGGAACATTGATCTCTGCCCACTGAAGGATCAGAGACACTTCCCGGAGGGCAACCCAACTGCGAATCCCTCCCTGGTGATTGATGTATGCAACAGCTGTTCGGTTGTCTGACCGAATCTGAACTGGCAGACCCTGTAAGAAATGGGTCAGTCGAAGTAGAACAAGACGTATGGCCGAAGCTCTAATACATTGATTGGAGAATGAGCCTCCTGAGGCCCCCAAAATCCTTGGAACTGATGCTTCTTCCAGAAGCCCCCCCAGCCCACCAGGCTGGCATCAGTGGTAACCAGTTCCCAACGCGGAGTCAGAAATGACTTGCCCTTCTGGAGGTTGTGCGATATTTACAACCACTGAAGGGACTGCAAAACGTGGGGAGACAATAGACAAGTCTGATTTAATGATAGTGGGCACCTGTCCCACTTTGCCAAGAGGAAGAGCTGAAGCGTCCTTATGTGAAACTGGGCAAATGGGACTGCCTCGAATGCAGCTACCATCAATCCCACTAGTCACATCCCTAGACAGATAGACTGACGAGGGTTGGACAAGAATAGACGAATCAAGTCCTGAATCCTTGCCCTGAAATGTATCCAGAATCAGGCCCAGGAAGGGAATTTCCCTGGACGGACAGAGAGGATTTGGGGTAACTTATTATCCATCCGAACCTCTCTAGCGTAGAGACCACCGTCCTGGTGTCTAACTCTGATTGTTAGAGGGAGGAGGCCGCGATAAGAAGATCGTCCAGAAAAGGCACAATGCGGATGCCCTGGACCCTGAATATAGCCATCACTCCTGCCAGCATCTTGGTAAAGACTCTTGAAGCCGAGGTAAGCCCGAACGGATGGACCACAAACTGAAAAGCTGATCTTCCCCACGAACCTGAGAAATCTCTGGTGTGCCGGGAAGATTGGTACATGCAGATAAGCACCCTTGATGTCTAAAGACATCTGACAAAGTGAATCGACGGCTGAACGCAAGGATTCCATGCGAAACTTCCTGAAGGATAAACCGACTGAGGGGCTTCAGATCCAAAATGGGCCGAACTGAGCCATCTTTCTTGGGCACCGTGAATAGATTGGAATAGAAGCCCAGGCCTCTTTCCGCGGGGGGCACTGGGCAAATGACAGCCATGACCAGTAGATTTCTTACTGCCGCCCGGAGCCCCTGTGCGGCCAGAGGAACCTGAAGGCACCCGAGACCTGAAGAATCTGGAGCGGGACTATGTTGCTTGTTACGCTGAAGTAACTTCCCTGCTTTCGTGACTCGAAATCAGCCGCCCACTGGCACAACCAACCCGCCGAAAAGCCACAAGCAAGGCGGAGGTTACGCATAACCATTGCGTTTTTATTTCAAGGACACAGACCAACAGGGGCCTTGAACCCATGACCCGGAGAATAAGGGCATCATCCAGGGCGGCTAGCACAAGAGACATGAATAATTCACACTGCTAAAGAGCAGCGAACTCATCACTGGCCGGGTCAAGCCTAGAAGTACTCAACAGGTCCCTAACAACAGACCTGGTAGCCACCGCTGTAAGCGTCGAAGCACAAACAGGCCGTAAGGCTGAACCGACACTAGTAAAAGCGTGGCAAGCCATCTGATCAATGCGTTTGTCCTCACCATCCATAAGAGTGGTAGAATCAGGAGAATGCAACGGAAGAATAAAATAACCCAAGCACCAGGGCATCAACCCCGGAAGGGGAAGAAAGTCAGGCCTCTAATAGCGTCATGCAGAGCCACATGTATTATCACGGGTGGCTCAGTGTATAGCGCTGGCACACTAGGTTCAGTAGCCTATGTAGCATGTGTCGCTCAGTAGCGCTCTCTCATATATTTAAATTGTGTTTCTTTTGGTTGTGTTTAAATAGCGTGATGCTAAAGTAAACTGAAACATTTTTGGGTCAAATCATTGTGTGTCTGGAAGCCGAGTAGGCCTCCCCATTCCTAAAGAATAATACAAACGAAAATGCTTTTGATTTGGGAATTGCAAGCGCGGCTTAGGAGTCCCAAAGAACTTTCCATCTGCGGAGGAGCCTCCTCTGGGGGAGAAATCGCCAGAACTTTAAAAGGGTGAGCCGGGACCTTCAGGGTGTCCACTGCATCCCCCTGCCCCTGCTCAATATCAGCACCAATAATTGCTGATCATCGGAACCATCAGATTCCTCAAATAATTCCCCCTCTACTGGCGGGGAATAATCAGACCAATTGAGTAAACCATAAATATAAAACTCAAAAGCCGGTGCGGCTGGAGACAAAAAGACCACAGAGCTAGAAATAACTTTCTGAATATTAGCCGTCTGGCATATATATCAGATTGCGACTCCCCACCTGTGACAACATCATCTGGGGTACGGATAAGGCGGGGTGGGGTAGGAGAAAAGGCCAGGGCCATAGACCCAGAGGCCTGGGCCCCCAACTGCTGCGTTATGGCCTGCTGAGCACAAGATATGCAAACAAGTATATTATCCCCCACAATCCACAGACTGCCGGGACTGCCCCGAGGGGAGCCCAAGCCAGTATCCTGGGAAGCCTCCATATGGTGATCTTTAAGGTAGTCGCAATGACCAGAGGGAATTACGCTGTTAAAGCGACCTGGGATGCCCCTTCAAGTCCCAAGTGGGAGGATTTTTTATTTTTTTATTTTTAAAAATGTTTTATTTATTTTTTTTTTCCAAATACTTTAGGACTACTTAAAGTGGACCAACACCCAGGATTTTGACTATCCTGGGTTTTGGTCCACTTCGGCGGGGCACCCCGATCGGGGGTGCCCCGCTGTGTGAAACCCCCCAGAAAGCCCCAAAATCTTACCTGTCCCCGCTCCCACGTGACTGGACGGTCCAATCCCCGCCAACGTCCAGGCAGGGATCAGGAACGTCCAAGCGGCTGCCGCCGCCTCCCTCGAGTCACTTTCGGCGCACGCGCGCCCCCGCCGGCCATTCGCAGACGGCCGGCGCGGGCACGCTTACAGGGGTAAGCGATTTGGGGTGTCTGGGGGGGTTTCACCCCGCGGGACATCCCGATCTCGGATGTCCCGCGGGGTGGGAGGTGATCGGCCCGGGAATCTTATAGATTTCCGGGCCGATCACCTCTCGGTGTTGGTCCACTTTAAGGGCAGACTAGATGGAGCATAAGGTCTCCTTCTGCCGTCAACCTTCTATGTTTCTATGTTGTTGGTCTTTAACACATAGAGTCAGGTAACATGAATCCAGGTCCACCTTAAAGTGGAACACAAAACCTGAACATAAGGGCAGGAGGACATAAGCCAAACATACACATCACTCAAAACAATACGTATATCTGTGTATCTATAAGACAGATTTTCTTCAGTAGTCAAAACCCAGCATATCCAGAGTCAAGGCTCCAAAGAAGGCTGGACAACAGGCCAGCTGCTCCAGCCACAAGTAATGGCTTAGCAGCAGTTAGGCTTGCACACAAGCGTTGGTGAGGCAGCTCAGCACAGGGGAGTGTTTACAAAGAAACTCCAGTCTGTGCTAATCCAAGTGTTGTCTCTCTAGACAGAGCTGGAGCTAGCTACTGAAAAATACCATTTTGTGAATCACAGAGTAAATATATACATAAGAATATATAACACAAGTGGCAAAAACTCACGTGTCCTGATCAACAACCCTCATAGAAGCGAGGAGAGACAGGAAGGAGAGGGCGGGCCAGAAAAACACCAGTGAAGCCAATATTGCTGAGCTCCTGGCCCTGCCCTCTCCTTAACCACAGCTGAGGAGCAGCAGCCTAAACCAGCTGAAAATCAACAATGGCCGAATTTGAATATTTCACCATTTATTTTAAAAGCAAAGACTTGCCACAAGCTGAGCTTCCTGCGATACTTGTCCTGTTGAACAGTGCTAAAACACGCTTGAAAACACACACACACACACACTTTTCCCATGTGATTTTTTAGCTTTATAATGGGAGAAAGGCCACCCCCCTCCTCCCCCCAAGGGGCACGGGGAGACACTGCAGGGGGGGGAACCCACACCAATAGGTGAAAGGGCAAGAGGGACAGGGCATCCCAAGCTGGGGATCACCAACCCAGACACCGCCTACCCCTTAGTATGGGGTCTCACGGGGGGGAGCTAGCTCCCCTATGCACCCAGAGATGCTGCTACCATTGCCCGAGCCTGCAGCCTAAGCTGGGAGGCATATTGTTATAGCTTAATTTTTAAAAGAAAAAGAGGTCCAGGCAGAAATAGACATAAAAAAATGCCGGGAGTTACCCCGGCTACCTGCAAGGAGGAGAGAGTCATCTTCTGACTTGCTTCGCCAACTGCAGAGACGAAAGACTGGGGAATAGTGGGAGGAACCTGGTACTTATGGACCAGGAGGGGCTCCTTTTTCCATGTCATCTCTGCAAGATCACCCTCTACAGGCCGGTTTCCCAAGTGTCATGGATCTTTGGAAGTGGGGTGTGTGACATACTAGGAATTTATCAATTTCTAGTTCTACACGCTAAGAAGGAAATATCGTCAGGGGCTTGGGCCAAACAGTATATCACAAGTTCACTGGTTTTTGGTCCGCTTTAAGTGGCCAAGTGGGGGGTTCACATAGTGGACAAGAACCAATCACTAGGAAAGTCAAAATCCTGGTGATTGGTCCACTTTAAAGGTAGAAGTTCATGGGATTCCTTCAAGTCCACATTTTTTACTCTAATGATATGTTTTCCTTGGTCATGGTGAGGGACAATTAAAGGGACACTATAGGCAAAGTGCATAAACATTTTCATTCAATAGCTCACCTCGTTATGGCTACCCTCCCTCTTCCAGACTGCAGCTGCTCCTGGAACTTTAAATAAGGCAAAGAATAGTGGCAATCCACTTGCATTGCTTTGCCTTGGACTATCAATCACATACATTGCCTGGTGGGCTATAGCTCCACCCCTATTTTTCAGCTCAGCCATGGTGACCCTAATTAACATATACATTGTGACCATTTCAATCACAGACACACCTAATTAGCACTGATTAGTTTATAAATGCATATAATATACTATTTCCATATTTTTTGTCTATTGTTTGCCTTATGCCTACTGGCAGCTGGTGGTAATGGACACCCCCAGTCTGTACCTGTGCAAAACTTCTATGAATGGCTGCCTCTGGTATGCACAGATAAACGGTAGTGGTGATGCAGCTGCGGTGCGTGTCATTGTTGTGGGATTGGTGGAAGCGCAAGTTTTTCGGGTGAACCCGAGGGTTTCCCCCAATAGGGGCATCCCAAAAAGGAAAAACCAGCATGAAAGACTTATAGGTTATTCCTTTTTAATGTTGGAAAGATAGCCAGCTGCCGACCTGCAAGCCAATCATCAGGATGAACAAGTCGTCACATAATTTTCACAAGGAAACAAACTAAATGGTTTGTTCATGCTGCAACTAGAAGAGGATGAATTTTCTTCAGTGTCTCATCATCTAATTAATAGGTTTTATATACCCAGGTTTAGCTAAACTTACTGAGCCCTACAGGATCGTAAATAAAATGGCTAGATCAGGTCAAAGCAGAGTCAACAATCTGCCTACTTCGCTTATAAAATAAGGTGACTTACGTAGCTGATGTTAGAACCACAGAGTGTTGGTCTGAGCTAAGAATCTGCGATAAATGAGCAGCTACAGAGTCTTCATAACACTGAATCTGTTGTACCTGGAAGAAGAAAGTTTTTTTTTTTAAACCCTACATAAAAAGTAATGTTTGAAACAGTTATTCCAGACAACAAATAGTCTAAAGAACCTTGCCCATAAGGCCATACCATAGGCCCTTAATAAATAAGCAACATTTAAAATGGCGTTTGTGAGGGATTTATAAACAGCTAGTGTAGGCATATCTATGTGTCTACCTTAATTTGGTAGAGGGGTGGCAATTACATGGGGGGGGGGGGTGAGACTTGAGCCACTGAAACTACCGACAGCAAATGGGAAAAAATATTTTTCAGCCCTTCACTGAAGAGATTGGCCTGGGAATACAGTGAGTATAAGGATTTGGCAAAATATGCAATTGAAAATGGCTGTTCAGGGACAATCTGAGAGCTTTAGGGTTCTCCAACACAAGCAACCAGAAGGTTTGTGATTTAGCCATTTTTGAACATTGGGACAAAGCCAAAAAAAAAAGAAAAGCAATAGTTAAAAAATATATATACATTTCTTGTCAAGCTAGATATTTCGAACAGCCATAATGTAAACCCACCTCACAATCTTCACTTGGTTCTGATGTTATACTAGCATCTGCAACCTGAGCAGGCAGCTTGGTCTCATACACCATGATACTCCACCTGCAAGAAATAAAACCATTGCTATAATAAAAGTGTTTTTCATTAATGGGGTAACCAACTGTACAGAGAGAAAAGAGCTAAAAATGATAGGATCTTTATTCTGTCAGTCTGAACTATGTGTATGCAGAGCACAGAACAACGGTAAGGTCCAACAAAATGACAGAATGAGTCATAAAAACAGCAGTTCTCAAACTTTTTATGCTATGTACCCCAAATAGGGTGGGGGGCAGGGAAGATAGATGACTAATGTTACCGAAATAAGTAGGTGGCCTTTAAGCGCCTTTAAGCGCTTTTTGTAGCAAGAAAAAAAAATGTTTTACTGTTAACCTCCTTAGTGGTGATCCCGAGCGTGACTCGGGGTTAATTTGCGCTGTAAGTGGCGGTAACCCCGAGTCACGCTCGGGATCGATTTGGGAGCAAGAGCAGGCACAGTCTCCTTACCTTCTCCCTGCGATCCAGCGATGTCCCCGCTGGTGAGAGCCGCGGCTGCGGCGTCCGTCTCACTTCCTGGTTCCGTCTCTGTGAGCCGCAGAGGCTCATGGGGGCGGAGCCGTGCGTCAGAGACAAATGTAATGGTAACGCTTTCGTTACCATTACATTTGCCTCTATCATAACGCGAGGGGGGTTAAATTAAGAGACTTTGCAACCCTGAACATTGCCCGAGTACCCTGGGGTACGTGTACCACAGGTTGGTCTAAAACACACACACATATATACATACATACATACATATACAAACATACATACATACATACATTGCTCACCTATCCAGCATTTTAGTGCCGGCCCTCTCAAGTTTCTCCAATATTTGGGGTAATTGAGTGTCGTCATCACACGCAGAGCCCCAACCAAGCACTCGTGCCAAATCATTTCCCGTTCCTAGTGGCAAAACCCCAAGTTGGCACTAAAACAATAAAGACAAAACAGCTGATATGAAATGTTTGAAAATGTATACAAGTTTCTTTTATAAAATGGATGGCGGGGGCGGTACCCAATTGTGACTGCAGATGCAACTGTCTACAGGCCCTGGAGCTAGCATTCGGATAAAGCATGCTGTGCTAGGTGCAATCATCTGCAAGGGACAAAGACTTAAAATATCTGTAGGGATAAGTCAAGACAACTGGACTTGCTTTAACACAGCACGTCCAGTTGCCTTTATATATTCCTACAGATATTTCATGACCTGGATGAATGAGAACCTTCACACTTTAAAGATTATGGGGCATGGGTCAAGCATTTTTTTTGGTTTTCAGTTAAAGTCCCTGTCTAGGCTAAAATAACTATCAATCAATTCACCGCCTTTTGTTCCGCACAGTTTCCTCCAACTTTTTTTTTTTTTTAATTATCAGGTCCTAAAATCGGGTTCCGTGGCCTCTGGACACACCTCTGCAGATTCCTACAGAGGAAGGGGAGTGAGGTGAAGTCTAGCATATCTACACTGTCAAAGTGAATGGAGGACAACACGTTCTGGTCACTGTGACAGAAGTGGGGCTGGGCCTCTAACACCAATTTGGCCTGCAAATGTTGGATGAGCACCCAATGCATCTGTATGTATTTATTTTAGCCTGAACAATCCATTTAAGGTCACAACTTGACTAAATTGATCTGCACCTCAAATGATCAGCAACTACATTTTTACATTGAACGTAGGTTGCTGGGGAGATTTACCTTTAGTTTGGAGCAATGACAGATATTAACAGAAAAGCCAAATAAAATAATGAGATTCCTTTGGCAGCCACTGCTTTCTTGTCAGAAGATTTTCCTGTGTGGTCACTTTAGAGAGGACAAAATCTCTCCAATGGGTATTCCGAGACCGCAAAAATATGATTCTGTGAAACTCGCCTGTAGAATTGTTTTTGAGTATATCCAGTCCAGGTCGTCCCAAAGTGATGACATATGGGTATTCCGCCCCCAGGGGCGCTCGACTGCTAGATCAAAAGCTGTCGCTCCTCCCGGCCCCCTATAAAAGCATGCGTCTCACTATGATTTCCCAGTGGTTAAAAAGCAGTAAGAAAAGAGACAGACCGGGAGGCCAAGAAACCATGTTACTTCACGTAGGTTCAGCATGTACTCTCTCCAACAAAACCTTAAGGACAACAGTCCAAGATAAAAATGGTAATCACCATAACAAGCAAACAAGAGATAATGAAAAACAAGGGTGGGGTGGGACGACCTGGACTGGATATACTCAAAAACAATTCTACAGGTGAGTTTCACAGAATTGTATTTTTCCCTATATCCAGTCCAGGTCGTCCCAAAGTGATGACATATGGGACATCCAAAAGCAATGTCCCTTAGGGCGGGATCCCCAGTGCGGAACAGCATGTAGTTCATATCACTACCGCCTGAAGCACCTTTCGGCCAAAGACAGCATCAGCTGAGGCCCTAACATCAACCTTGTAAAACTTTGTAAAGGTATGAACTGAAGACCAAGTGGCGGCCTTACAAACTTGTTCAACAGATGCCTGGTACTAAAAAGCCCAGGAGGCACCAATAGCTCTGGTAGAATGAGCTGTAATACGAAAAGGGGGTTCCTTCCCCTTGATAGAATATGCTTGCACTACCGCCTGTCTAATCCACTTACTGAGAGTGGACATGGCTGATGGCAAACCCTTCCTAGAGCTCTCTGTTAGGACAAAGAGCAAATCCGACTTCCTGAAGGATTCAGTCGCAACCAGGTAATACTTAAAGGCTCTGACCACATCCAAGGCATGGAGGGTCCTTTCCTTAGAATAAGTCGGTGCTGGACACAAGGAAGGTAAGACAACTTCCTCATTAAGGTGAAAGGGAGAAATGACCTTAGGTAAAAACTCAGGTTTAAAGCGATAAACCACCGTATCCTGATGCCGCTCAAAGTAAGGAGGCTTCAAACAAAGCACGGCCAGCTCTGACACACGAAGCACCGAGGTGATCGCTACCAAAAAGACCACTTTGAGAGTCAAAATAGACAATGCAGCATCGCACAATGGCTTGAAGGGAGGACCCTGAAGAGCAGAAAGTACCAAATTCATGTCC
Source organism: Gastrophryne carolinensis (assembly GCA_027917425.1). Taxonomy (NCBI): domain Eukaryota; kingdom Metazoa; phylum Chordata; class Amphibia; order Anura; family Microhylidae; genus Gastrophryne; species Gastrophryne carolinensis. Next base: position 131,757,842 of record CM051237.1, on the reverse strand, counting down.
CACACTGGTATTACTGACTTACGCGGTGGATGGACATGGGTGACCCCCTGGAAAAAGGTCTTGATCAACCTATGATTGGCAATGGATCTCTGGAAGAAGATAGAGAAGGCCGAGACCTGACCCTTGAGGGTGCTCAGCTGGAGACCCAAGCCTAAGCCGTGTTGTACAAACTCCAGAATCCTAGAAATAGAGACTGTGCGGCAAGGGAGACTCTTGGACTCGCACTAAGCAATGTAGGAGTGCCAAACTCTGTAGTATATCATGGAAGAAGATTTCTTCTGTGCCTGAATCATGGTATGCACAGCCGTGGCTGAAACCCCTTTTCGGTCAGGATTGAGGATTCAATAGCCAGGTTGTCAAAGCCAGAGTCTGTAAATTGGGGTGCCGCAGCGACCCCTGAGCGAGAAGCCCCGGGTCGTCAGGCACGATGTAATGATCCACTGACATCTGAACTATGTCCGCAAACCAACTCCTTCTCGGCCAGCGAGGAGCCACCAGGATAGTTGGTACCCCCTCCGGGGCTATCTTGCGAAGCACTCGGCCCAGGAGTGGAAACGGAGGGAATGCATAAAGGAGCCCGAACTCCGTCCAAGGAATTGCCAGAGCGTCTGTGGCATGGCAAAAAGCCAGAGGATCTCTTGACAGGGAGACGAATCTTGGGAGACGCAAACAGGTCCACGTCCGGCTGACCCCAGCGGAGACACAGAGCGTGAAAGGTCTTATTGCTGAGAGACCATTCCCCCAGACGAGATGCCTCCCGGTTTACTAGCCCGGGGATGTAAACCAGGGAACATTCTCCTCTGCCCAAGTCAGAATCTGGGTCACCTCCTTGAGGGCTCTCTTGCTCCGAGTCCCACCCTGGTGATTGATGTAGGCGACAGCAGTCGGATTGTCCGAGCGAACCTGGGTCGCACGACCCCTTAAATGGGGAGTCAAGCGAAGAAGCACCAACCGGATCACTCTCAGCTCCAGGAGATTTATGGGTAAGCGGTTCTCCTGCGGACCCCACTGACCCTGGATCTTCTGCGTCTGCCAAACGCCTCCCCAGCCAGTCAGACTGGAATCTGTGGTAACTATCTCCCACTGGGGAGTCAGAAAAGACCTGCCCACCAATAGGTTCCTGGAGTCCAGCCACCACAAGAGGGACTGCCTGGCCAGGGGGGACAGTGAAAATTCCTGTTCCAGCGACTCCTGCATTCGGTCCCAGCCGGTCAACAGGTTCAACAAGGTGTCATGTGAAATTGGGCGTAGTGCAAAGCCTCGAAGCATGACACCATTAGGCCCACCAGTCTCATTCCCAGACGGATCAACAGCCGCTGACAAGACAGCAAGGCCTGCACCTGCGTCTGGAGGCCCAACACCTTCTGCTGTGGCAGGAATACCTTGGCCTGAGAGGTGTCTCTCTCATCATGCCCAGGAAGGACCTCACCATTGAGGGAGTGATCAAAGACTTTGGGTAATTGACTACCCATCCGAAATCCTCGAGGAGTGGATAAGACCATCCGAGTGTTGCTCTCGGCCTGCTGAAGGGACTGAGCCGCAATCAGTAAATCGTCCAGATAGGGCAACACACACGAATGCCCTGATTCCTCAGAATAGCCATGATGCCCGCCAGCACCTTGGTGAAAACATGAGGGGCTGAGGATATCCCGAATGGCAGTGGCAAAAACTGGTAATGCTGATCCTCCAGAGCAAACCTCAGGAACCTCTGATGCCCCTAGAATATCGGGAAATGCAGATAAGCATCCCTGATGTCCACCGTGGTCATGAAGTCGCCGGGCCGAAGCGAACTCACCGTGGACCGCAAGGTTTCCATGCGGAAATGTCTGACTCTGACAAACCTGTTGAGACCCTTCAGGTCCAGGATAGGCCTCAACGTTCCGTCCTTCTTGGGAACCGTGAACAGATTGGAGTAAAAGCCTTGACTCTGTTCCTGACAAGGTACAGGACAAATCACACCTAACCGCAGGAGGTGCTGCATGGGCATTCTCAGGCCCTGTGCCTTCAATGGGTTCTGGGATATCCGAGACTGAAGAAATCTTGAGGGCGGCCTGACTGCCAGCTCTATTTTGTAACCGGAGGACACCATCTTCTGAATCCACAGATCCGATACGCGCTGTCTCCAGATATGACCAAATAGCCAAAGCCGTCCCCCCACCCGGATGGGTGAGGGCGCCTCCTCATGCCTGAGGGGACTTGGCCGGGGGCTTAGACGTGGCTCCCCAAGCGGGATTGGGTCGGCCGCGGGACCTACCTCTACCCCAGGTATCTCTGTGGCTACCTGAAAATAAAGAGCCTCTTCCCCCTCGAAAGGAGCGATAGGCAGATGAACTCCGAAATGGCCGCGCAGGCTTCCGTCGCTGAGGGAGTCTACCGTCCTTGACCAGGAGGCCCAGACGCTCCCCGAACAACCTGTGCCACACAAAGGGTATACTAGTGAGCGACCTTTTGGCCGCGGCATCAGCCGACCATTGTTGCAACCAGAGTGAGCGGCGAAGCGCAACAAGCAGAGCCGAAATCCTAGCACCGAGCCGGACACCATCGTCCATGGCAGAAACAACGAAGGCAATGAAATCCATGCAAGCCTTGAGGTCTTTATACTCCTCCGCCCGCTTGCGAGACTTAGTGTTATCCACAAGATGTCTCACCTTCTTTCTGATGGCTAGGGAGACAATAGCCGCGGCACACACAGGGCGAAACAAGGCACCGGCAAAGGTGAAGGCATGACAGACCAGCTGATCCATGCGCTTGTCAGCTGGATCACGTAAGGAAGCGGTATCGGGTGAAGGCATAACAGTAGTGTTGGACAACCCCGACACAGGGGTATACAGACCATAGCCGGACCAGCTCCTCAGGGAAGGTATACCGCCTGTCCAGACCCTTAGGCACTGACGGTAGCTTGTTAGGCCCTTCCCCATTCCTTGAAAATCATATTAGAAAAATGGGCCTGCTCTAGAAAGACTCGTCTCTGTCTCTCAGGCCGAAACAAAATCACCCTGCTTCCTCTTAGCCGCTCTTGGAGGGACAATGTGCAAAGTTTCAAAAACTGAAGCAAGCAACTTCTACGTATCATCAGGGAGCCACGCATCCTCATCCGTGGAAAAACCAGACACACTGTCACCGCCCGAAGAATAATCCACCGTGGAACAGGAATTCTCTGGCAACTCGCCTTCCTCCACAGAGCCCAGACCTTCAAAAAGATCATCATCATTATCCGAGTAAACGGGCTTGATGTGTCGTCTCTTACTCAAGGCCTTCTTAGGCACCGTTCGCGAGATCAGTCTCTCGAGACTGGCCACCCGGTATGCCAAATACACATGGGACCCCCTGCTGGCTTCCCCCTCACTGGGGGATGAGTGCAGCAGCGGGGGTTCTGGAGAGGCTGCAGGCAATGAAGGGCTAGGGGCAGGTACGCCCTCCCGATCATGGTCCAAAATGACGCTCCTGGCGCAAGTGATACAAACAGTGCTGAATCCGCCCAGAGGGCTCGCACTGCACAAGGGGCAGAGCTTCACCCGCCCAGATGGGGCCCCTAGCTCACTATCCCCAGATGCCTCCATTATGGTGATTAGAAAAAAATTTGTATGCAGGTTACAAGGTACTAACGGCCCAAACCTAATTAGCCCTCTTATATGGTCCCTCTTTTGTGATCCTTCTTAATAAAAAGGGATGGGGGACGGGGGACACGGAGGAACCACAACCCTCAATCTATCAATGGGCCCACCTAAAAGACACAAGCAAAAAGTGGCCATAAGTATCCCACAGCACATGCACATAATAGATACATTTTAGTAAGAGGGACTCACAACATCGCAGCGTTGGCAACCAAACCGGAGGGGTCCCAGGCAGCGTGGCAGGAGAGGCAGCAGCAAGATGGCGCAGAGCCAGCAGCTCGGCGCGGTCCTCGAGGGGCGGGCCGCACGGCAGTGACGCGAAAAGAGTCATCGTGCGCCCCCGCCAACGTGAAAAGGAGCGCCCGCCCCAAGATGGAGGCATTCCTCCTCCAGAAGCCCCCGCATAGCATGCCACTGGGCGGCCCACAGCGGGGCCCACGTACAACACCCACATGGCGGACGCACGCAGCGGCCTAAGAAAAAAAACGCCATGCGGCATCCGACCCCCCTCCCCCCCCTCACAGCGTAGCAGCCTAAAGATGGAGGGGAGAGAGGAGCAGGAGACAACTCGAGGGAGCGAGGGAAGTATAACATGCGCAAGGTAAAATACAGTGACTGTCACACCAACACAACATAGAAATAAAGCTTGTGGGGCAAGGAGTGAATGAAAACCCCTTGGGCAATAAGTGGTTCCTCCCCCCCTATAGGCTCACCATCAGCCTATGGCCGGCTACCCTTTAAATAGGGTCTGCGGCCCAGAGCCTAGCTCTGCCAAAACGCCTGACCCCGGCGTTCTCCCTACTGTCACAGTCCCGATCAGCCATGGCTGGGAGGCAATAGTGGGTCCACGGGATCAGTGGTAATAGGGTCTGCAGCGGCTGAAGGGCTAGGAGGCCCCGCTCAGCTGCAAAAAATACTCACCTGTAGAATTGGTATTATAAGTATACAGTACGTCCTGCTCCAGATAGATTACTTACACTTGAGTTATCCTCTGCCAGATGGCGCTGCACTGCAGAGACATGTAAAACAGGCTCCTCCCGGCCCCTCAAATACCCGGGACCTCCCACAAATCCCCAGCATTGAAAAGCAGTGAACGAGAAGCCGGGAGAATTTAACCACCCAAACTGGTAACTATAACAATGATAACAATCACCATACAGGGGATCCGGAATAATGCAAAACCAAGGGTGGGGTGGAGCAGGACGTACTGTATACTTATAATACCAATTCTACATTTTTGTATTATTCTTAGTATACAGTACGTCCTGCTCCAGATAGATTACTTACACTTGGGACATCCAATAGCAGTGTCCATAAAGTAGGGTGGGATCCCCAACAACAAGGTAACAGCAGACAGTTTAAACCACTGCCGCCTGCAAAAACCTTGCGGCCAAAAACAGCGTCAGCTAAGGCCCTAACATCAACGTTGTAAAACTTTGAAAAGGTATGAACAGAAGACCAAGTAACGGCCTTGCAAACTTGTTCAACAGAAGCCTGGTGCTGGAAGGCTCAAGAGGCACCAATAGCACGAGTAAAATGAGCAGTAAGGCGAAGGGAGGACTCTTCCCCTTAGCAGAATAGGCCTGAATCACAGCCTGACGGATCCATTTGCTAATAGCAGACTTGGCAGGAGCCAAACCCTTCCTGGGCCCAGAAGGGACTACAAAAAGAGCATCAGCTTTCCTGAAGGACGCAGTGACCACCAGGTAATACTTCAACACCTGACCACATCCAAGGAATGCAAAACCCTCTCCTTAGTGTTGCTAGGATTAGGGCACAAAGAAGGAAGAACAATAGCTTGATTCAAATGAAAGGCAGACACTACCTTAGGCAGAAAATCTGGCTTAAAGCAGAACACCACCTTGTCCTGGTGTCTCCCAAAGTATGGGGGTCTGAATAGAAAGAGCCACCAACTCAGACACACGCCTGACCGAAGTAATGGCTACCAGAAAGACAACCTTGAGGGTAAGAACAGCCAGAGCAGCATCCTGCATAGGTTCAAAGGGAGCACCCTGCAAGGCAGACAAAACCAAGTTCAAATCCCAAACAGGGACCACAGGCTTACGTGGGGGACGCACATGAGCGACCCCCTGGAAAAAAGGTCTTAATCAGAGAATGCTGAGCAAAAGACTTTTGAAAGAAAACAGACAGGGCAGAAACCTGACCCTTCAGAGTACTGAGGCGGAGTCCCGACTCCAACCCATGCTGTAAGAACTCCAGAACCCTGGGGACTGAAAACACCAGACAGGGAAGAGACCTAGACTCACACCAGTCAAGGTAGGTACGCCATACCCTGTAATAGCTGGAAGAAGAAGTTTTCTTCCTAGCCTTCACCATGCTATCAACCACCGAGGCGGACAAGCCTTTCTCCATCAAGATGGAGGTTTCAGCAGCCAGGCCGTCAAAGCCAGAGTTTGTAAATTGGGATGGCTTAAGGGGCCCTGAGTGAGCAGATCTGGCACCCCTGGCAGAACGTACTGGTCTATCTGCCCCACGTCTTCTTGGCCACCTGGGGGCCACCAGAATTGCTGGCACCCCCTCCAGTGTTGGGATAACCCAAGTGTAAGTAATCTATCTGGAGCAGGACGTACTGTATACTAAGAATACCAGGAGAGAGTATCCAACCATCTTCAGCAGCCAGACTGCAAGATCAACACTGGGAAATCATAGTGAGACACCTGCTTTTATAGGGGGGCGGGAGGAGCGACAGCTTTTTGATCCTGGGGGTGGAATACCCATATGTCATCACTTTGGGACGACCTGGACTGGATATAGGGAAAATACAAGCTACAGCTGTCTGATAGTTGATTTAGAAGCTGCCTGCAAGTGCAAGGCCAAAAGCACCACCATGCTATTCCTACCTGCTTGTGAAGATTAAGAGAGTCTATTTCAGAGAGGACCCAGCCGACGCTTCCATCACCACCACAAACCAGTATTCTAAAGGTGTCAAACTTTTGAAACAAACGTAAACTGCAAGATAAAATGTTACATATTATGTATACCAAGATTCATGCAGCTGCATATAAAGGAATTCAGGCACAGATATGTACCCCCTATAAACAGTCACATTAAAAGTTAGTTTCCTAAAATGACCTAAAGTAGTTTTTCTAGGATCCTTTGCGGATACATTTCTGCAGAAGAACGTGCTTTCTACTCCTTCAGTATAAGTGGGGTGTCAATTTTTTTTTTTGCACTACTTTCTACTTTTAAATTATCTCAAGCACTTAGGAGGCATATATAGGTTGAATCAGTTATTCCTGCCCCACAGCTGCCTCAGCTCTTCCTGCTCCACCACTTCCAACCTTGCTTAAACCCACATTCCCTTTTTCAGGCTAACTCGGCCCACTTCTTTCCACATCATTTTTTCCTGCCTCACCTCAGCCCACCTCACATTTGCCGCCTCACCCCAGCCCACTTCTTTCCACCTCACCACTTTGGCTCATTTTCATCTCACCTTTCCTGCCTACTTTTTCGCACATCACCTCTTTCTGCCTCACCTTTTCTCTCCTCACCTCTTCCTGTCTCAACTCTCTGTGTGTGTATATAGCTTACCTGCAGTAAGCTGCTTCTGCACTTTCTGCAGTGAAACAATAAGACTGCATCCCTAATGCTGCTAAGATCAGTTTGCAGTCATGACCTGTACCACCTAGCAGAATCTTGTACATGTACAAGATATAATATATAGTTATGCATGTTCCTTTTCTATCTGGTTTGAGTGAACCAGAGAGGGAAGTGTAGACTTCAAAGAACAATCAACATTGCCGAAAGAATAATTGAAGCGCCCGTACCGTCCCTGCAGGGACTGCACAAACTTAGAACTAAATCATGGGCGGAAAAGATTTTTCTTGACCCACCTCACCCGGGACACGCCCTATTCAAGTATCTATCTGGGCGTCGTTTTGCTGTCCCAGCACGTAAAACTACTAGATCTAAAAATGGATTCTTCCCTTTGGCTGTCTGCACCCTAAACAAAAGCCAGGTGTCAGACGCCTAGCCCAGAGGGACTCCTACTAGTCTGTATCACCATTCTGTATCTCTTGTACGTGAAGTTATTTTTTTCTTATGTCTATTGCATTTGAAATGTTACACTGTGTATATAGCAAAAATAATTAATCTCTGAGGTAATTGGCGAACCAATAAATTGAATAAAATATATATGTATATATGCGCTGTCATAAGTATGTTCTAGTCTATTGCACCAGAAGCTTTCCCTTTGAAACCAGACATATATATGTGCATGCATTTGCGTGCACAAAACAAGGAACTAAACCGAGCGCATTTATCTACAGTAAGCATTTTCTTCTGTGCAAAAGGGCTTTAAAGGCGAATTATGTTCATCTCCTTTTAGTTATAGGTTTTTTAGCAGAACAATTGTTGTGCAGTTCTAAAACTTTCCAACAAGTTACATGTTAACGCAAAAGCTTACCCAAGATGAGGCCCACCATTCATAAGATCAAAAACTTGAGCAGGGTTAAGAAGTTGTTTGAAACGTCTCAGGAACTTTACACCTTGGTTGTCACCGCTCTTGGAATTGACAAAAACAAGTAGCGGGCTAGTGCATGAGGGAGGGCAGGTAGCTTTCCAGAATCCTGATAAAAGCGATAAAACACAAAAATGTTTTACTTGTGTCACAAGTCATTTTCCCCCCCAATATGTCCCAATACCTACCATCCGAGTCTATACTGTTAAGAGCCGTTGGAGGAATTACAGAGACTTTACACTGCCCAAGTGGGCATTTTTTTGGCAGATGCTCTTTACAAGACGTGTGTACCTACAAACAAAATCAAAACACAAAGTACAAATAAGATAATAATAAAACAATGGGGGGGGGGGGTTTAACATGATCATGTCTTATGTCTAGATCCATTGAATTCATGCAGTAGCTCATAAACGAAGTCAGAGCAGTGTCTCTCAAAACACCAATTTAAACCGTTGACGTTTGTCCTCTTGGCAGCAGCTTGGAAGAAACCATTTATACACATTCGTGAAGTTACTACTAGAATCAACAAAGAAGCTGACCAGTATACTTAACCCTTTAAGTGCCAGCCTTCCTGTAGATTTTGTCACCCTTTGTTGCCAGACCATTTTGCACTATTTTGCGCTCCCCATGTTCAACTGTGATTTTCGAAGGTATTTCCAGGGATTTCCCAGGAAAATGATATATTGTTTTTTTCAGCAGAGCTTGGGCTTTAACATGAAATGTCTTGTTTGTCATTTTCTAAGTGTATTCCCAATATTTTGGGGTGAAAATTGTGCAAAAAAAAAAAAAAAACAACTATTTTTTACAATTTGTAGTGTTTTTTTGTAATAAAAAAATGTAAGTTTGTCAATAAAATCTTATTTTGTGTGAAACCTCAATTTTTCCCGGTTAAAGCGGTACCACATATGTATAGGTAGACACCCTTTCCTGCCCAGGAGACTCCCCCAAACTGAAACAACGCTTTAGGAGATTTTGAGATAAAATACAACTATGCTTTGCAATATGCGCACTTTGCAGTTTTTCAAGAAAAACAACCCTTTACATTTGAAATACCCCGACAAACTATATATTCCCTAGAAGTATACACCTCAGGCTTTCTAGGCGTACCAGGCTTGTTGACATAGGCGCAATCCCTCAATGTATTCTTTGGTTACACAGGGTTTCCCTAAAAATTAATAAAAAAGCAGAATCAAAACCACATTTTCCTAAAAAAAAACTATATGCAAACCATAAAAAAACTGAAAATCTGAAAAAGCAACATCCCCCAAACAGAACAATACCCAACATGCATAGGTTCAGTCAAGGAGAGAGTTGCCAAACACACCAAAGTAAAGCATGCGCATAATGGTAATTTTACTTCAAAATTTCAGCTCTGCAGACAAAGTGCGCACCTTGTGCTTTTTCTACCAAAACAACCCCTTACATTTGGAATATCCCTGATAAACCATATATTCTCTGAAAGTACACATGTTAAGCTTTCGTAAGCTAATCGTACCCAGCTTGTTGTAGTGGGCTCATCTTTCTGGGAGTAATATCTCGAAGAATTCTTAGGTTGCATAGGGTTTCACAAAAAATTGTATAAAAAAGCAGAATAAAAAACACCTTTTCCTAAAATACCAATATGCAAATAAGAAAAAACAAGCTAAATCTGAAAGAGCAAGGTCCCCCGAGCAGAACAATACCCAGCATACATGTTTTTTTTGGGAGGCAGGTAATGGGGGGTCTCGGGGTTAACCCACTAGCCGCAGGTGACTTGCCAGACCCCCGAGCCTTGTGAACTGGTATAGGGGTCGCATGGACCCCTTACCAGTTCACAAAGGGTTAAAAGTAAAAAAAAAACACACAGACACACTTTTTTCAAAATAACTTTATTAAAAAAATTTTTTTTAATTATTTTTTTTTAATCCATCCCTGTGTCCCACACTGATCACTTAGGCTTCTGCTCTCTTGCTGCTGCTGGAAGCCTTTTATACCTACTGGGTTACAGGTAACATAAGGTTAATTAAAAAAAAAATGACATAGGGTCCCCCCCCCCTCCCAGGGAGGGGGACCCCATTTTTTGGGGATTTTTAAGGGTTAAAACCCTTAAAAATAAAAATAAAAATATGCCCCCTACCCAGCGTAACCAGCCTGTGACCAGCTATGGGGGCTTGTAGAACAGGGCGCAGGGGCCAGCTTTAGTGGCCCCTGGCCCTGCGGCTACAAGCTGTCATAGCCTAGGGCCACGGCTCTTCTGCCCCCCCCCCCCCGGGCTTTGGGGAGGCAGGTAATTTGGGGGGCCAGGGGTTAATGGCAAGTCACCCGCTTGCCGCAGGTGACTTGCCAGACCCCCGAGCCCTGTGAACTGGTATAAGGGGTCTCATGGACCCCTTACCAGTTCACAAAGGGTTAACAGTATAAAAAATAAAGACACACACATGTTGTTTAAAAAGTTCATTTAAAAAAAAAAAAACATTTTACCTTTACTCACCTCCGATCTTCAGATGCAGTGTCCCACGGCGATCCGATGCAGGTGACAGCTGGGCAGAGAAGGGGGGAGGCAGGCGATCGGAGGATCGCCTACCTCCCTCCTTCTCTGCCCAGCCGTCACCGGCATCTGACAGTAGAACTGCCGGGTGCCCCGATGACACCCGGCAGTGACGTCATTAGCCCTGCCCCCGAAGGGGCGCGGCTAAAATCCAAGATGGCGGCCGCCATCGGAAGCTGCGGCGGCGGGAGGGCTGTTATGCCCCCCCTCCAGAAGACAGAAGAGCCGGGGGGGGTGATCGGAGCCCCCCCCCCCATGAAGAGGAGAGGCGGCGGGAGCGGAGGTAACTGTTTTTTTTTTTTGCAGGCAATCCCGGCGGCTGCTGAAACGGGGGGGGGGGGGGGACCCTATTCCGGGCCCTCCCCTGCAGCCGGAGGAGCCCCAATCGGCAATCGGAGCCCCGCTGGCTGAAGAGGAGACCCGGCCGGATCAAACAAGGGGTCAGGTAAGTGACTTTTTTTTTTAAACTTTTTTTACTGTTATTGGGGAAAGTCAGGCACGTAAAATTTACGTGGCTGGTACTTAAGTGACGGAGAGGCAACCACGTAAATTTTACGTGGCTGGCATTTAAAGGGTTAAAGCTATACTAAAGGCAAGCCCAATTATCTTGGACTACACGTTTCACTACCCTAAACTACAATGAGCTTTCAATAAGACCCTGTAGTTTCTAAGCTATCTTTCAAAGTATTAGAGCATTGGAGAGCATAGAAAAAAATATTAGAAAATAAATGTATGACAGGAGAAAGGAGGGTAAGGTTTCAGAGCTGCAGAGAGAGGCAGCCAATCAGGACATCTGGGCAGGGAGTGAGGGAGGGGTTCTGTCCTTGGTCCCCTAAAAGTTGATTTATGGACCAGGTCAGCGGGGTGGGGACTGAAAGCGGAATGAGGAAAAGATTTTTCTCACTAAGGAGACAGAGGATGAAGCAGAGCACTGGAGCTACTGATATTTATTTTTTTACCTTTGACCTGCCAACACTTTAATGAATCCTACCAAAAAGGTCTTCGGACATGGGAACCTTGGATGCGGAACATTAACTTACAAAATATTTTAGTGATAGAATGACAATCCTACTGATACTTGGGCTCACAGGGTGGTATATTCCCATTTTATTGGCATCTCATATTTCAAGTTCCACAAACTTCTCTTTGCCAAAGGTTTCTGTACACCGTGAAACTGGGATTCGCTACAGATCTCCCCCTTGTATTCTCCACAATTTCCTCTCATAGGAAGTGGTTTTACTTTCCCTTTCTTTCAAGGCCAGATAGCCAGGGCCCTTAAGGGTTGGTCCTTCCTCCCTTGCTTAGGGTGTTCCCAGTACAGTGTGGGTTGTTGGTGCCGTAATTTGTTATGTCGCTTACGCTTATTGTATTGTTTGAATGAGTACCAGCTTGACAGCTACTATCAAAAATGCTCCATATTATGCTGACAAGTCAAGCTAGAGAACAGACCATTGCTACTCATACTGATGTCTATATCTGTAGTGTACCGAGCAATAGGGACACAATTGATACTGTATGTAAGAACCTTGATATTTTTCCAATTAAAATATTGCAACAGAAGACCAGAGCACAGACATCAGATTTTGTCATTCTCAATATAACTGGGCAACCATCATGTGGGCTTTGTGGGAGGTACTGGAACAGACAATACAGTGACAAAGTGTGTCCATTCAATGTATAAGTGGCATGACAGCTTACAAGTGGTGCCTGGTTTTTATACGGGCTGGCAGTTTTGTCAGTAAAAAGTTAGCATACTGTGACTTTAAACTATGCTTTTGTAAACTGGGACTAAATCAACAGCTTGCACTCAAACATTGGCAAAAGAACACAGATCATGTATAGAACAGGTCAAGCAGCTTAAATGAATAACTGCAGACAATGATTATTGTGAGAAACCTAGGAACCATATCTGTAGATCTAACAGATGCCAGAAAACACAATCATTCTAAAAGACGGAACATTCTCTTGTTTCCATTGCTCAACTCTGGCTTCTCAGTTCTCTTTTACAGTGACAAACTGTCAGTAAGGATTTCATGACATATTGATTTAACTTCACAAGGGTGGCAATAGGTTACAGCACTTCCTAGGTTACAGCACTTCCTATGTGAAGAAAATGCATTGCACAAACAACTGCCAAAATAAATTGAACCCAAAACAATATTCTAAGCTTTAATTTAAAATCATAAAATTGGAATACATACTTGTATTTTGTCCCCCACAGTGCCTTCGTCCTAGTCCAGGATTATAAAAACTTAACAGGTCCCGAGATTGAGTGCCATGGCGACTTCCAAGACAAATGGCTGACCTCTGGGTGTTGGCACCCCAGGACTCTGTTTCTTTTTTTTTTATAACTGGACTAAAGCCAGGGCTGTTTCTAGGAGTGGGCAAGCAGGGTGATTACCCTGGATGCCAAGGCTATTAGGGGTGCATTTATCCCAGTCATCCTGTTTCCTGAAGATGGGTCGGGCCACTGTTAGTGGTGCAGACCATAAGACAGGCCCCTCATCCCTCCATATGGGGCTCAGTCATGGGGAGGGGGTAGTGCCTGGTGCTATGGTAGAGGCACAGCATAGAACATACCTGTATGCGACAGTTGCACCATAGAATAGGTGAGGAAGGGGCATCATTTTTTTTCTTTCCAGCACTAAGCACTGTTTTGCAGATTTGAAATGGGATAGAAGGAGAGTATATGTCGTTTTAGGTTTTGCCTGGATTTATCCTTTTAATTGTACATGCAAGTTTCATAATGTCAGACATCTGAGCTGCTAATTGCATTGCTATAGAAACTTAGCGGAGGTTTATAATCAAGCGCCATTCAATTTGTCAGTAAAGACCTACTGAACCAGTATAATAATTAGTAGTTCTGACAAAAGCACATATTACATTCAAGAGGATTAAAACGATAAGTGGTGTTTTTTTAACAAATGTATAAAATGGTCCCACAACATAACAGAGGAGCAGGCTACTTTAGGGACCCATGATAGGCTTAGAATAACTTGCAACATCCCCAAGATCCCAAATCAATGAAGACTGCTCTCTCAGCGCTTTCTTCCATCGCTCACCTATCTGTAACCAACCTCTGATCAAATTTGGCAATGAAGTGTGTGCAGTGTCCTGCTGTACACATCTCCCGCAGGAGCATGGATGAAGCTGCACTCTCTTCCAGTACCGAATCTTACTACAGCCCTAGCTCTCTTCCTTCAAAAAAGAAAGTATTAACATAGCAAATACAGTCATGGCCATATATGTTGGCACCCCTGACATTTTTCAAGAAAATTTCTCACAGAAAAGGATTGCAGTAACACATGTCAAACCAAACTCCAAAAATGGACCTGGACAAAATTATTGGCAGCCTTAACTTAATATTTGGTTGCACGGCCTTTGGAAAAAACAACTGAAATCAGTCACTTCCTATACCCATCAATAAGCTTCTTACACCACTTAGCCGGAATGTTGGACCACTCTTCCTTTGCAAACGGCTCCAGGTCTCTCTTATTGGAAAGGCGTCTTTTCCCAACAGCAATTTTAAGATCTCTCCACAGGTGTTCAATGGGATTTAGATCTGGACTCATTGCTGGCCACTTCAGAACTGTCCAGCGCTTGGTTGCCATCCATTTCTGGGTGCTTTTTGATGCTAAGACGCAAACCTGATACTGGGCTGTACAGTGCGACACAAAATTCGCTGGTAATCCTGAGACTTCATGATGCCTTGCACACATTCAAGGCACCCAGTGCCAGAATCAGCAAAGCAACCTCAAAACATCTTTGAACCTCCACCATATTTCAATGTAGGTACTGTGTGTTTGTAGGCCTCGTTTAGTTTTCGGAAAACAGTAGAATGATGTGCTTTACCAAAAAGCTCCATCTTGGTCTCATCTGTCCCCAAGACATTTTCCCAGAAGGATTTTGGCTTACCCAAGGGCATTTTGGCAAAATGTAGTCTTGCTTTTTTATGTCTCTGTGTCAGCAGTGGGGTCCACCTGGGTCTCCTGCCATAGCGTTTCATTTAAATGTCGACGTATAGTTCACGCTGACACTGATGCTCCATGAGCTTGCAGGACAGCTTGAATATCTGTGGAACTTACCAGACTACCATAAAAGTCTGACTTTTATCCTGAACTCCCAGTACCCTAAATAGGACCTAAGGAAAGAGCTGGATTTTGGGTAGCTTTGGAACTTGTTTGGGGCTGCTTATCCACCATCTGGACTATCCTGCGTTGACACCTTTCATCAATTTTTCTCTTCCATCCACGCCCAGGGAGATTAGCTATAGTGCCCTGGGTTGCAAACTGGAAAATCTAGATCTAGGAAGAGGAGCTTGTAACCTTGAGATTGTTGATATTTTTCCACAATTTTTGGTTCTCTAGTCCTCAGACAGTTCTCTTATCTGCTTTCAGGTGTGATTTTTATATTGCCACACCTGTTACTTGCCCCAAGTGAGTTTAAGCATCAAATGCTTGAAACAATCTCATTTATCCACAATTTTGAAAGGGTGGTAATAATTTTGTCCAGCACATTGTTGGAGTTTAGTGTGATATTATGTCCAAATTGCTTTTTCCCTCCCTTTTTGGTTTAGTTCCAATACAAGGGAATAACATGTGAGCAAAACATGTGTTACTGCAATCCTTTTCTGTGAGAAATACTTCATTTTCTTGAAAAATGTCAGGGGTGCCAACATTTACGGCCATGATTGTATATACCCAGTACAACAGGCTATACCGATTATTCCTTGCAAATATGCAAATCCTCACTTTGTGATATCTCAAGCCCCCAGACATATGCAGAAGACTCACAGACACAATAATACATATATAAGTAAAGGTTTTGTAGGTTTCCCCAGTTTGTGTAGCAGGAGTATCAAGCATTAGGATGTGGGTTTTGATTTGGTATTGTTATTTTTAATAGGAGAGCATGTGATGTTGGTGTACAGCTCTCTCTGCATTCGATTTGGGATTAAAGTTGATTATGTGGCATCAAATTCAGATGCACATGAACATGTCTGTTGATAAAAAAAATTGAAAATGGCTTGCTATAATGGTGATGCTTGAGGTCATAAAGTTTGAAAAGTTGGGTGATCTGCATGCTGTGCTTAACTTTTACTAAAACCCAGGATTTGCACCATTCCCAGTTTTGGTTCTTACCCTTGGGACATCCTGATTTAGGATGCCCCGCTGTGTAAAACCCCGCCGGTCAGACAATATACATACCTCATCAGGCTTCCCATAGTGCAGAAACGGCTCTGCGTCAATCAGCTTGTTTGGTCATGCATATTAATGTGTGGCTAAAGAAGCTGAATGGGAATTTTGCCACACTCACAATCCCTGCATGGCACCCCCATGTATCCCCTCTTTGGCTGTGGCGTTGCTGTGCACAGACCAAGAAAGATGTGAGGAATGCCGCCACCACCAGCCACGCATAGCCTGTGGGCTCACAGAATGCCCCTGGGGGGGGGGGGGGATTTAACCAAACCTAGCGTCTTATGTATTCTAGGCCTGGTTTTGGTCCACTTTAAAGTGATTGGTCAGGCTAAGTGTAAAAACAAAGCAAACATTCCATCTCTATCATACATGTTGTGCTGCTGAATAAAACAGTTGATTTAACCCTTTATGTAGCCAATCCCCTGCTTTTTGCACAATGTCTTAATAACAGGTGGTTAGAACTCCAACCCTTATGCATAACACTGTTTGAGACAAACCACCCACTGTGTCTGCAGGGAGGACAGTTGCTTTTGACTCTGCTTGTCTGTATCTTTCTGCTTTTTTGCTAAGTGCAAATTACACTGGCGGCAAAAAAAGAATCCTGTTATTAGGCTAGTTGAAGAGCGAGAAAAAAAGACAGATACGTAGACATGCAGTGAAAGAGGCAACACCCTCCTTTATTGAGCTTAATGGAACGATCCTAGTCTGTTCCGAACAAAGACACAGAGAAATGCAGACATGTCTGTAAACAGGAGTAAAGAAATTACCAGTAATAATCTATTGACAATTCAAACTACCAGAAGTCTGGGAGGTAAGACATGTTTCCATTTTATACTCTTTTACAAGATTTTTAAAAGGAAAACTCCCTTTTGGCATGTTTTTGGGGTTCTACCTTATGGTTTTGTTCTTTTGGAATAAAAAACAAACATTTGTGTTAGGATTGTGCCATATCTGTGATTTAGTTATCAGCTTGCGGTTTCCATGATTCTCTTATTCCTGGGACTCCGTTTTGCTACAGTGGGGGTGGTTTTCATGGCCTTAAATAAAAACAATGGACTACAAGTTCCACAATTCTTCCAATGTAACAGGTGAACTCTTTAGCAGCTTTGGTTAAGTCTAAGAAGCTTAATGACCTGTCCAGCTGAGAACCCGGCCATTAACCCTTGCTACTGGAACACAAGACTGATCATTCCAAACTGAAGAAGATTAATTTCAGCAGAATGGTTTAAAACTGTCACCCATGACTTAGCCAATCGGATGATTAGCAAGAGGTGAGGAAGTCTATGATATGTATTCGAAATCACCACTTTGGTGTACATAGCTAAGGTCAACATCGTTGCTATGGAAAACAGTTTTCTTTTATAATACAGAGCTGCAAAGAAGATGAAGCAGATAACAGATAAGCTCAGCACATTGAAGACATCATTTTGCTACACAGTAATGGAAACTTTAAAAAATGTCATCAAAAGCGGAATTACCCTTTAACTTCAAGGTAGCTGACAGAGCAGGCATCAGCCAGTTAGTATTTTTTTTAAAAATTATGTTTGGTTTCTTTAACAGGACAAACCAGGGATTAAAGCGGACCTTCCCTCCTGAATATGAGCTTATCTTGTATGCTTCCCCCCACCCTGTACATACAGCTTGCCCACATTAAAAATCATCTTACCTGCATCTACTGCATATTATGAGCCTTTAAACATCCAAGATGGCGGCTCATGGAACATCAGGCAGCCTGCAAACCGGAAGTGCCTTCTGACTGTTTTGCTCTGCATTCTGGGATTTCTGTACCTTTCCTGATCCCAGCTCTGCTCTGTCTGTGCATAACACAGCTATAACCCCACCCGCCTGTACTTTATCCCGCTCTCCTCAGTAGCTGATGCTTCGGAGTCAAGATGGGGACGCCCTTATCCTAGAGTCCTAAACAGAGTTGCAGCCCAGTGGGGGAAAGAATAGAAAGTAAATGACTAGAAACTTACAATATATTAATTTTAGATGCTGGGGAATAGTTTTTTAAGGGTTTGGGCTTTTCATTAAATCATACTGAAGGTCCGGTTTAAGGGGATCATTGGGTAAAATAGCACATATATAACAGGGCATATCTACTTCCCGGGAACTTATGTGTCTCATTCACTTTTGTTACACTGTTACTGTACGTATCTATAGAGATCAATGTTTGCCTTCACCTCCACTTCAGTACCTGTTGAGAATGGTATAAAAGGCACACAAGTCCGATATGTTTGTTCTTTATTCAGGTATAGTTGGTAGCATGGCCAGGAATGTATCATTAGATACAGTAAGGAGTCGCTTACAATGTCATACAACATTATGGACAATGGGAGCCAATGTTTAAAACAAACAAAAAGTGATCAGGGCCAATCTGCAGAATCTGGTCACATGCAGCCCTTCGATAGGGTGGTCACAGTAGGTTACTGTACCTCAGTCTATACCAATAAAGTACCAATAGTGTACACAGAGAGACTACTAACTTGTGGGTAAGATAAAGCAATTAAACGCATAGAAATCTAAATTAAAATCCCTGTTTTGACTAACAAAATAAAAACATCACTTACACGTCAGCCTGCAGACTTTATTCCACCAAGCCCTGTAGCCTGCTGAAGTCCAGTTTTAATAAGTCCCTCTAAACCCTAAACCTTGCAGCCAGGTCCAGCAATGACTCTGCAATCAGGAAACCCTACTGCCCCAATCCCCAGAAAAGTTGGTGTACCCGTTTTTTTATTTTAGCTGCACAATGCACAAAGGGTCACATGACCGGGGTTGCTCCGCTGTTGCATTTTAAAGGGAGACTCCTGGCATTTTTGATTCCTCTTTAAGAAGACTGCAATGTAGTGGGGGTCGAGTAGCTGACAAAGCTTTCCCAGGCTTTCCGTACACAAGGAAATTGAGGAGGCTGAACGGGTATCTGTTACACTTATAAAGAGGCTCCAATTAGTACTTGCTGCTCCCTGTCCTATGCTACGCGGCTCACACAAGTAACACAAGTGATCACACGGCCGAGCCGCATAGGGTGAGAAGCAGCAAGCAACACTGGGCCCCTGTAGCCGGTCCTTCATCCATTGTCCAGCGCTTCCTACACATGTGCATGTGCAATGTAAGAACTGAATGTAAACACAGCCATGGGTAATGCACACGATTTAAACATATTCGATAAGCAGCCAACATTTTACAGCCATCAAACATCTTCCTGGAATTTTCCATCAAGTTTCTTACCGTTGCTTTGCACCAGAGACACTGCCAGTCCTGCAAGCGGAGCACACTGCCACATGTCTTTTCACAAACCGTGCATTTGGAACTGACAGGCAGGTTCCCTTCCAGCCACTGGTGAGGCATAGACACCTACATAAACAGAACAAGCACAGTGCATTCAATGATAAGTATAATGGAGCATAAATAAGGTTCAATGACACACAACCCTATGTGCAAGAAACACATACTAACCCCATCTTCATCCTCAATAATATCTGTTCCAATTGAGGCCAAGGTGGTCCATTTGCAGTTGTTAGTGGCCCTCACCGCACAACGTTTGTGAGCTTTAAATTTGCATACTGTGTACAGAGGAAAAATAAATAACAGAGGTTAGCCACCAAGCCTAATTTGTGAACACTGAAACATCCAGCAGCCAAACCAGATCTATACATCTACCCCGTTGCTGGTCTTGGGAGTCTGTAAAGGCAAAAAAACCATACTAAACCACCACAGCAGGTGCCATCACAGTGTCAAACACATCCGCTCAATTCACTGTAATGGACAGGGCATGCCAGGTATCAGCACCGAATATTGCCAATGTGAGTGAACACTGCAGGACTCTTGGGACCGAATATGTTTTATGCAACCAGAGTGAACATATGCGGAATAAAAAGGAGAGTATGGTTTTCCTTGTTCTGCCCAGACAGATTATTTAAGTTTCAGAATAAGCTGCATTTAATGTTCAAGTGTGTAATACCGCGCTGCTCAAAGCTATGTTAAGATTTACAAAGGTACAGCTCGACGTGTGACATGTAGGATTCCACTTCCTACCAAAATCTACAAATTGTATAAATCCAAATTTACACAGAGCTATTGAAAAGTCCACAGTGATGCAAATCAATCCACGCGTGTTCTTCTTAGGTTAAATAATCCACCACCAAGCAATCAAGCCTCTTACAGGACAGCCAATATTAATAGGCAAACACAGATGTGATCATTCAGATTATATCCTGGTCTCCATCATATTCACTCCAACTCATCACCAAAAAAATGCTTTCAACAGATCGAATTCAAAGCATATAATTATCAGGGAAGAGCAACCCCCTCTTATTCCAGAGCTCTGTTCTCATCAGGGACTCCACAATAAAGATTCAGAGTGAAGGACCTGTTTTTCCTATTGAGAATCCAGATGTTACAAATTACTTGATGGGTCTGGTGGGCTCTATAGCGACGCGTTAAGCTGTCAAGGAGAAATCGTGATGTTGGCAGCCCCGGGATGCTCCGGACTGGTGTCCTGTGCCTCCAGAATGCAGATTCCAAAAGTCCAGACTTGGCAGTGGGATGCCACTCTCCCCCAGAGCCATTTCCGCTCTCACCAACTCGCAGCAGCAGCCTCCACTCCAGCCCCGGGACAAGCCTAACTTCCCGTCTTTTTGTTTTCACATTTTAAGGAAGAGAAAGAGCGAGAGAGCTTCTCCTGCCTTCCAAAGTTGCTGAATTTCCTTCTCCGGGTCTCGTCGTCTCCTCCTCTGCCAAGTCTGGACTTTTGGAATCTGCGTTCTGGAGGCACAGGACACCAGGCCGGAGCATCCCGGGGCTGCAAACATCACGATTTCCCCTTGACAGCTTAACGCGTCGCTATAGAGCCCACCAGACCCATCAAGTAATTTGTAACATCTGGATTCTCAATAGGAAAAACAGGTCCTTCACTCTGAATCTTTATTGTGGAGTCCCTGATGAGAACAGAGCTCTGGAATAAGAGGGGGTTGCTCTTCCCTGATAATTATATGCTTTGAATTCGATCTGTTGAAAGCATTTTTTTGGTGATGAGTTGGAGTGAATATGATGGAGACCAGGATATAATCTGAATGATCACATCTGTGTTTGCCTATTAATATTGGCTGTCCGGTAAGAGGCTTGATTGCTTGGTGGTGGATTATTTAGCCTAAGAAGAACACGCGTGGATTGATTTGCATCACTGTGGACTTTTCAATAGCTCTGTGTAAATTTGGATATATGCATTAATGTTAACTTAAACTATAAATTCTGAATTCCCTGGGAATGGGCTATTGTACAAACTCACTGCACATTAGGGGGGGGAGGGCAGTTTCAAAATATATAGAGAGCAGAATTCATGAGAGCGGAGCTGGGCTGCTAAAAATAAATTTGCACTGCAGCTATGCTGGGAACATGGACATTACATGGAACATGAACCTACAGTACTAAGCTGCTAATAGCGAAAGCCAGACTGGGTTAGCTTATTGATTCCAATAGGGGGCTACCTGTTGCCGCAGGAACTGAACCCTAACTGCCATCCTAAACCTTCCCGTGACAGATTTACATTAAAGTGGACCAATACTAGATCTGGTGTCTATGAGAATACATCAGGTTAAATAACCCCCCCCCCCCCCCCAGGGAAATCCCAATTTAAAACCCTGTCAGACCCTTGAGGGTGGCATCTCTGCAATCTGTGCATGGTGGCGTTAGCCGTAACTGAATGACTGGTGTAGCCGCGCACAGCCATAGAGGGATGCAGGGGGTGCCCCAGGCTGATTGCGAGAGCAGTTAAGTTCCCATTAAAGTGCACCAAAACTAACATTTTTAACTAGCATCCCCTAAAATGCTCCCCCCACATACAGTTGCCTATTTTTACTGCTCCCGCTTCAATCTAATCCCAGATAATTCCGTCTGTTTTAGCTGTAAAGCTACACCTCCTCCATTCATTGCTACTGCTGCGTGTGGCAGTGATGTCATTGCCACACTTATGCAATGACTAATCACCTGCAATCCTAGAGGAGAGCAAAAAAATCAGTGCTCCAGGGTGATTTCATAAGTAAAAATATCCATTTCTAGTTCAACACCCTAAGACGACAGAATTGACAGAGGCTTTGGTCAAATGTATTTCACAAGTTCAGTAGGTTTTGGTCCACTTTAAGTCTCTTTAGCTGCTCATTTATACGCCCAGCCAAAGGAGCTAATTGGAGTATAGCTGCGTCTGCGTCTGGGAACACATACGAGTAATGTATATTGGCGAACCGGTGAGGGTTTTACATAGCGGGACTTACCAAGTCTGTATGCCTAAGAGGTACAGGACAAAAGCTAGGATAGTAAAAATCCTGGGTTTTGGTCTACTTTAAGCACAACAGAAATCATATTTTGTTTTATTTGCCTTTAAAATAGGGTTACAAATTCACCCTGTCTATAGTCAGAATACTTGTGAACTACAAAACGGTTGCCACTAAAACTGTAAAATAATCTGACATACTATACCTGACATGTCATACCCGTCAGGAAAATGCTACTTAGTAAATAGAATGGAATCCCAAGTCTGACCTAGGGCAATGCATGACTCACACAAACCACACCAGTTATAGCACAAATTACATACGAGTACGAGCTATAATTAACTCAACCACGCTTAACAGTTCAGCTAACAGTTTTATGGCACAATTTCCCCATCTATAATAATTGTAAAGGTAAAAGTCACACAGTATGCCGACAAGATACAGCAGCCTGATTCTCAAACACAGTGACTGACCTGCACCTAAACCCGACCTGTAACCTACCTTTGGTCCCTTCTTGTACCCACAAGTCAAGCAAATTATAAGCTCATTATATGGAATGGAGATCGTATTTACAAGCTTACAATCTAAGAGGAGAATGGGGGTGACATAAAGGTAATAAGTCCTTTGTGCCATGGTCCAGCCAAAGTAAAAATAGTATAAACAGGCTGTATGGGCCAGCCACAAGTTGATTTAGTGCTTTTGGGGGCAAAGGTTGTGGTGTAAAGTGATAATGGATCGGTTTCAGAATAAAAATGTAGACGATGATAATAGAGGAGGAGTTAAATTAGGGGATGCGTTAAGCTGCCCTAAAAAGATGCGTTTTTAGGGAGAGTATCAAGCTATTGCTGTTTTGAATCAATGTCATTGTTGGAGGGAGGGCATTCCACAGAATTATTGCAGCTCGGGTCAGTTTTGTAGGCTCAAGTGGGAGGTTCGAACCAAGGTAGATGTAAGTTGTAGATCATTTGCAGTGTGCAGGGTGGTAGACAGGTTAAAGTGGACCAACACCCAGGATTTTGACTATCCTGGGTATTGGTCCACTTCCCCGGGGCACCCCGATCGTGTGTGAAACCCCCCAGAAAGCCCCCAAAACTCACCTCTCCCCGCTCCCACGTGGCCGCGCCGTCCAATCGGCGCCGACGGACAAGCTGATTGACAGCGACGGACAAGCAGCTTGCCCGTCGGCGCCTCCCACGCGTCACTCTTGACGTGTGCGCGCCCGCACCGGCCATCCAGAGGCGGCCGGCGCGGGCGCACGCACGTCTAGAGGAGCGCGAGTGAGGCGGCGGCGGAAGCAGCGGCTGGAGAGGTAAGGTTTTTCGGGGGGTTTACACCCCGTGGGACATCCCGATCTCGGATGTCCCGCGGTGTGTGAGGTGATCGGCCCGGGAATCTTATAGATTCCCGGGCCGATCACCTCAGGGTGTTGGTCCACTTTAAAGAAGACATGTAGGTGGGTGCAGCACCATGGAGTCAGAGTAGTGGTTAGAAAGATAGATGAGCCGGGCTGCTGCTGGGCTGATTGGAAAGGAGAGAGGTTATTAAAGGGCAGACTGATTAGCAGTGAGTTACAGTGAGCAAGACGAGAATGGATCAGGGCAACAATGAGAGTTTTTGTTGTTTTCACTGTAAGATCCACTGGAGGATGTGATCAGATAAGTTGCTGATCACTGACATAGGATAGACTACAGGGAAAAACAGGTAAGTACATTTGTTTTATATATTTGGGTGGATAATCAATTTAAAGGAGCGCTATTAATACAAATCCGTAGATTGTA
This sequence comes from Gastrophryne carolinensis, assembly GCA_027917425.1. Classification (NCBI taxonomy): domain Eukaryota; kingdom Metazoa; phylum Chordata; class Amphibia; order Anura; family Microhylidae; genus Gastrophryne; species Gastrophryne carolinensis. The sequence goes on along the minus strand of CM051237.1, from coordinate 131,733,976 downwards.
AATATTCTAGCTAGCAAGAAAGGGGGCTAACCTATATACTGTGTATGGAAAAAAAATCCACACTTAGATTGAACATCCACTAGAAATCTCAGGTTACTAATGGTGGTCCTCATTTGTTTGGTAAGAAGTCTATTACTTATGATATAATCTGCTTTGTAATGTATTGCTATATGCAGAGACTGACATGTGGCATGTATTGCTTTCAATCATTTCAATGGCAAATTCCCACTATTTCAACCTAATGCTACCATCTTTTTATGTGTGTTGTGAGTTGCAACTTCTGTAACTGATAAGCATAAAATCTCATAAATTTTGAGTTGTTTTCCTAAATAAATAAAAAAAAAAAAAAAAAAAATTAATATATATATATATATATATATATATATATATATATATTCTGAATTATTTCTTGTTCTACAACCAAATCATATAATAGCATTTAATTTCATGTTAATAATTACTCTATTAAGGGGTAGCAATAGTTTTCCTTTCACCCCCCTAACTGTCCTAGTGAAATAAAAACAAATTCCAAAACATCACACAATGTGCCTCTATTAGCAGGGGCAGGTCCACAAACACAGTGTAGAGTGTGAGGTCCTGGCACACAGGTTGAGTGGACAAGACGAGTCAGCAGTCTTCCAAACCAAACCTAAAAGCTAATTTTAATAAATAGGTAACAACAAGTCCAAAACAGAGGGTTAAGGTGCATCCCCTGCATTTAGTTTGGTTTTCACCTAAATATAAAAAAGAAAAAAAGCTTGGGAATCAAAAAATAAAGCTTAAAAAAATATCCACAAACCCATTAAAGAGTGTGACTGAACATGAAGGAAAAGAAATGTGCTTAGTACCCAAAATATACTGTCATTGTTAACTGGTACCAGGCTATAAATGGCCATACATGTCAGCTAGAGAACACAGACTGCGAGCTCCTTAGGAGCACAAGGACTAATAATGATTGTACTCTATACACACTCTGTAAGATATAAGTGTTACATAGGGGGACTTACCTTCACAGGAGAGTCCATGGGAAGTAACTCCAGAAAGGGCTTCGCGACACACATTGCAGTATGTGGGTCGGGCATGGGAGCAGGCATACCAGTTGTGCATTCCCGAGAAATGGTCCACACTGTACTGGGCAGACTGGAAGGAGAAGAAACACACATCTACAGCTTGAGCAGGAAGAGGTGTGTACACACACAGGTACAGCAGGTCAGATCACTGCCCAGAGCAGTCCTGCCTGTCAGGGATTGTTATGCAAATGGCAGAAAAAATAACACAACCCTCAGTTAGATGGTAAACTATTTCCCAACCGCCCTTTTGCACATGTAAAAATAAACTGAAAGGGATAAATAAACTTACATTTACAACAAATCCGATATATAAGTCAACACTTCACACCCTAAACACTAAATATATAAAGCAGAACACTTGTCTTGGAACAATGTCCCTCTGTCTTGTCACTGTACTGTGTAAGCCCTAGCCCCTCCTGCTGTACAATAGCTATACAAAGAGCACCTGTCCCTCCCAGGTGAGTGCCCCAGTTATCACCGATCATCTTTAGCAGCCAGAAAAGTAAGCCTGATAAGATCTAGAAGGTGCAGGGCGATGACCGATTACTACCTCAAAGAGCTCTTGGTTCTGCGCAGACTTGAGGGCCGCCATCCATTCCTCCATGTCTTTCCTGTTGTCTGCACTGAGGATCAGCTTGCGGAAAGGAGTGAACACCTGGAAAGCGAAGCAGAGCGCAACAAGTGTGATTAGGAAGGGGAGGACTCCAAAGAGTTGAAAAATGGATAAGCACTCCCGTGGTAGGAGGTGTGATTAGAAGAAGATATTTGCTGAAGGTGTGGAGCCCTACAGGGCATGGTGGCACTGGAAAGGCAAACAAGGGCTGAACTGCACATGTCTGCAGCAAAGGGAAACAAGCCTACACTACATAAAATGCATACGTCCCAAGTATCCCTGATTTAGAGGGACTGTCCCTCTTGAGTCCCCCTGTCCATAGTTGATCTTATTTGTCCCTCTTTGAGTTGTAACATGCAGAGCTGCATCAATAAATGATTCATTTGCCTATTCAAAGTGTTTATATTGTTCTAACTGTTACATCCTATCTGCTATCCATCCCTAAATGAGGGGACGTGGCTTAATTTAACAACTGTCCCTCTTTCCCACCCTGAAAAGTTGGATGGTATGAAAATGTGTGTCCCTGGAAAAACAAGGACGGCAGCAGCCAGGTATTTTGTTCGGATTAGGAGCCACCTACATAAAAATAAGTGAGTGGGGTTTGTTTGTTTTTCCCAATAATACTGAAATATTTGGATTTTGTCCAGTTCATTACAGCCTGCTAGATTATATTGCAATCTGTAAAGACATATTAACACAACTTCCTACCTCAGATTAAAGGGACATTACAGGAAAGTCCCTCTTTTCTGTTCACCCCATTTTTCACCGATCAGCAGCAACTTGCATTTCCTGACAAGCCATTAGTTAAGCTCCCGCTGCTGATTTTGGCAGACACAGTCCCCTCAATAAATTACACTTGTCAAGGACCTTCCCATTCACACAGCATAAGAGGGATGGATTAATGCACGCATGAGTTCACTGAGGCTTCTCAAGAAATGTGAAGCAGGCTGCATGAAAGATTGCAGCCGATCACAGGCAGAATGGGGAGAACAGAAAGCACACTGATTTAACCCTTTGCCTAGAATGCCCCCAGTGCACCCCGATCGGGGGTGCCCCGCTGTGTGAATCCCCCCAGGTCACCCAAACAAACTCACCTCTTCCTGGTTCTACAATGCATGTACAGCTTGAGCCCCTTCGTCCAGGAGCTAGTCTAATGCAAGCGGATCCGAGCGCACTGGCGGTCGCATCCCCCCCTACCCTCTAACAGGGAGCGTGCTCGCGCTGGCCATTCATAAATGCCTGGAGTGGGCACGCGCCCTGCTAAAGAGATAGCGGGGATGCGGCCACTGCTCGCGCATTCACTGTTGCAGGAACAAAGGTGAGTTTTCGGGGGACCTGGGGGGTTTCCCACAGTGGGGAACCCCTGATCGGGGTGCCCTGGGGGGAGAGAGTATGCCTGCAACTCCAGGGTGGGTTTTGGTCCTCTGACAATTGCCCACACCAGAAAGTTACACCACAGACACACCAATCAGTCGCACAGCAAATACTGTTTAAAATGTTTCCTCCTCCTTTTTCTAACCACAATGATTTGTGGGCCACTGGTGTGACAAAGGCCAGGCTAATCTAATATATGCACACAATAGTGGATTTTACGACAAAAACACAATAAAAATGATTTTGACCATCTCGGGTTTCCTTCAGTTTCCCTGAGGCATCCAGATTTGGGATGTCCCACTTTGTGAAACCCCCAGGACTGCCCCTCAAAATGTACCTTTCCAGCTGCCTCATGCGCTATATGCCGTGCAGCACCCCACAGCATCCCCACTCCCTCTGGCCTGTACATCCCCGCAAGAAGACATTCAAGGCTGCCGGGGACGGCAAGCGCACAGAGCAGGGAAGACGGCAGATGCCCATACATGCACTATGGATCAAGGCAAGTATACAGGGAGACCAAGGGTTCACACTGCGCCCACTAAAGGAAGGATTTAAACTGGACTAGATTCCTTTAGACTCGTTTTGGTCTTGGTCCACTTTAAAAATAGTGTATGCTAAGGGGAGCGAGAGATCTTAGTTATGAAGAAAGATCACAGTAACTAAGTCAATTTAGTCTTGAGATGAGAGGTCTGGGGGGGGACATGATTAACCTAAAACAACGTAGAGGGAAAAGTTATTTCATGTCAAATCAAGCACACACACATAACAGCACAGACTGTTGATTAAAGTGGACCAAAACTTATGCCGATCAGCTCCCAGGGCATCCAGGATTCCCTGCTGTGTGAAACCCCCCAGGTCACTTACCTTGTTTCCCGGTCCAACAGCGCATGCGCAAGCTTCGCTAGCAGGATGCGTGCACGCGCCAGGCGTTTGTGAATGGCCAACGCAGGCACACTCTCTGTGAAAGCGGGGGATGCGGCCGCGGCCGATTGGACGAGTGGCCGCGTATACACCGTAGGACCAGGAAGAGGAGAGTTGGCATCGATGATCTTATCGGGGTGCCCCGGGGGAAAGGTCCAAAACCCAGGATAGTCAAAAAGGTTTCTTTCAAAAGAAAGAAATCAGGATCCTCACATTAGTAATAGATCTAAGGTAATACATAATGCCTCCCAACTGTCCTGCATTTGGAGGGACCGACCCTCTTTTGAGTCCATGTCCCACTGCGCCTCGTTCTCATTTGTCCCTCTTTGATGTTCAACATGAACCTCTGTATCAATATATGCTTCATTTGCAAATTCAAAGTGTTTATATTATTGTAACTTACAGACCTATCTCATAACCATCCCTCAATGAGGAGTGCGGCTTAATTTAACAATTGTCCCTCTTTCCCACCATGAAAAGTTGGAAGGTATGCTAAGATGTAAAAATGCCCGATTGGACTGAAGCGGGTAGAAGAACAGTGTGGTATGAAAGATAATGGGAAAAATATTGCTTTTGTTGGACCACATTGCTATTTAAAGTTTTTAAAACAGTTTAACAAATATGTTGTTTACTCTGCTCACACAACATTATAAAAACAAACAGGTCAGCTATTCAAGTGCCACGCCTGGTCATACACATCTATGTTCCAGCAAAGCACCACTATGTCCAGCAATTCTAAGAAGCTTTCTATATAGATTTGTCTTGTTGTTGGGTTGCTTTAGTATATGGCCTTGCTCTGGGTTTGCTGCAACTTGGCTAGTATGCGTGTTTAATTGAGAAACGGTGATCTGAACACCCCACGCATGTTTTCAGGATAAATGTGAATTAACCTTGTTTTCAGAGACTACTGCTCCAGCAAAGCAATACCTACATATTATTTATAATAAAAATTATTATTATAATTATATTAATATTATTATAATTAAGTATTTAAGTATTATTATTATTTGGCCATTCTAACCTTTAGGTTCAATGTAAAATATAATTATAAATATATATATATTAGATAAATATATATATATATATCAAGCACAAAACACATTTTATACTGAAGAGAAAAAGAAAAACATGGTCATTAACATTTTAATTTTATTTATCTTTGTAAAAAAACAAAAAACAAACCCCACTTCTCTAAACACTGAATAGAGCTAAAAATAAAAGAACCCCGTGCTGTATTTACAGGAAGCATTTCCTAACACTTAACTGACACTGATGGGAACATTGTGCATTCAAGAACATTTTTTGACGGCAGTTGTCATTTCCGAGAATAAAACCATAAAAAGGTGGTTAATTTAGACTATAATACATTTCAGAATAGAAGTGAATTATACATGGGATTTGATTGCCTGATGGAGTATATTGGGGTAGCCAACCTATAGCTCAGGAGCCACAAGTGCTTCACAGACCCCCTGCTGTTTGACTCATTGGTTGTCTGCTAAATTACAGTTGTGCTTTGTACAGACAGCGCAGAGCTGGGATCAGGAAAAGACAATCCCAGAATGCAGAGCAGCATGATTAGAAGACACCTCCTGTCTGCAGGCAGCCTGAGACTCCACAGTCCGCCATCTTGAATTTTAAAAAGCTCAGAAAATGCAATAGGTGCAGATAGAATGATTTTTAGGGGCGGATTGATCAAGCACTTCTACCAGACAATGGCATTTCAGTGCAAAACATGATTTATACATGTCTCAGCATGTTTTGCACTACTAATGCAAGATGAGTAAGTGTGAAAAAAAAGATGATAAATTATGTTTTCACTACTCTAATTTTCACTGATATGGCACTGTCTGGCATAAGTGTCCCTTAATGTGGCCAATCTGTATGTACAGGGTGGGGTAAAACATACAAGATAGGCTCTTATTCAGGGTGAAGGTCCAGTTTAACCTTCCTCTAGTGTTAGCTTTCTGTTACTCTTTCTTATGTTAACGGGTCGGTTTTGACCCATGTCTTAAATCACCCCTAGGATACCCTAAAAACAGTTATTTATGATCCAATTTGTTTCTTACCTCTTAGTTACCTTGTTAGGGTTTCTCATCCATGGAAGGATTGATTTTAATATTTTTGTTGTGGCCCCCTGGGCCTTCCATTTGAGAGCATACCCTTAATTTTCAATATAAAAATATTGTCAAATGAACCTCAAGAGAATAATATAAACTTCAAAAACTTTGTTATATTACCTGACTATTACTGAAGGGTTTTAGAACACATTTTTTAATTGAAAAAAAAATATACATATATATATTTTATATTTTTAACTCTAGTAACATCTATGGTGTTACGGGTCAATTTTGACCCATATCTAACTACTTTATGAAAAAGGCAAAAAAACTGATTTTTTTTTTTATAGAACTTTAATAAAAATAAAAGATGAAAATTATATTAACATTAACAGCAATAATAATAAAAAGTAGCTTTACTAGGTCAAACACACAAACAACAATCAATCAAGCAAATCAAATCAACAAATCAAATACTAGTTTTTAGATGCATTAGTATTTAGATGCATGTGTGGCAAAAAGTGACACTTTTTGTGTGTTCTTTGCAGAGGTATTTTTTGCAGGTGAAGCACGATGTGTTTGTCTTTCTGTCCTTATTGCTAGGGCAGACCTGACACCTCTTTCTTTTAGAATCAGGTGGTCTCACTGGGGTTGTGGCTGTTGTGGTTGATGTTGAGGAGGATGCTGGTGATGATGCTCTTTGTGTTGCTGTGGGTGTGGGCGAAGCACTTGTTGAGCTCTGGAGTTGTTGGACCAAGGCTGCAGCGGCTGGGTCTCGGGGCACCCGTTCCCTTTGGTCTATGTGCGCCTTGACAAGGGATCTTCCTAGTTCCTCAAGAAACATCCTCCGCTTGTTTTTTTTCTTTGAATTCCATCCTTGGTGAATGTGGGTCCACAACACAAACCCATTGTATGCTGAAACATCAAGGATGTTGTAAAATACCACCATTGGCCATCTCCTAGTCATTCGCTGGAAAGTGTAGGTGGCAGTCAGCTTGTCCAGGTTGTCCACTCCACCTTTGTTTTTGTTATAGTCCAGGATGATTCTGGGCTTTTTGTCACTTCCTGATGACACAGCTGCATCTTTGTGAAGTGTGGACATCAGTACCACATTCCGTCGTTTTTTGGGGCAGTATGAAACAGCAGTGGTGGTGTCTGTAAAAACAAACTTTGAGGAAAGTGGAGCCCTGTCCTTCATCTGCAACAATTCAGCGGGCAGCTCAGGTTTGTTTTTTTTTCACTGTGCCCACCATGGTGATTTTCCTCCTGAGAAGTTTTTTCCTTCAAGGTTTGTCATAGCAATAATGACTTTTTTTATTGACAATGGCATAAACAGATCAAAACATGTCTTGATGTCACTTGCTCTTGTCACAGCAAACCTTGTGAACCCAGGGGTCATTTTTATGACATTTGCAGCATCTGCCCTGCCATGTACATCTGGAGGTACTGAGCTCCAACTGATCTTGCCACTTTTGGATTTGAATCTTTCAGCGGATGCAGCTTCAGCACCAGTGACCTCCTCATCAGACTGAACAGAACTGTCTGTGTCTGTGTCTGGTTGATACTCCACATCATCTTCCTCCTCAGAAACCTGTTCATCTGTATCAGTTTGCTGCTGTGTGTCCTCTGATTCATTATCATCCACTATATAATCCAGAATTTGGCTTGCATCTAATCTTCTCCTCATTGTTGCATGGAGTAAACTGGAGATGTATACTCTGCAAAGTACCAACTCTAAGCTGATTTGGCCATACATGCCTGGACATGTCCCTAACTCAAGTTGTTGGAGGTAGAGCTGGCTGTGGGCTGTTGGTTTAAATTGTGTTTATGAGTTCAGTTTTGGGACTTATTATTGTTTTTTTACTCTAATATTAGACCTGGGTCGAAATTGACCCCAACAACACAAATGTTATAATTTTAATAAGAGCATTTAACAATTTAATAAAATAGTTTTATTTTATTGTATTTTGTTTAAAAATAAGTTCCTGCAAAAGTCAAAAAGTCTTGATGCAATAAACAAATGTATGTAGAATTTGTATGCATTTAAAAACTAAAACGGGTCGGTCACGACCCTAACACTAGAGGAAGGTTAACCCCATTATATAGCATTTTCTGCTGTGGCTACTGCAGGTAAGTGACGCTCTGTGCAAGATTTCAGGATGGTGCCCCCCTAGCAACACACATGTACAGAAGGAAAAAGGAATGAAAAAAGAAGAGAACGTGAAAAAAGGTTAGGGGGAATGTGGAAAAGCAAATGAGAAAAGATATAAAAAAAAAAGATGCGATGACAGAGCAGAGCGAAAATGAGAGAGAGATTGAATGAATGAGATCCATATGGTAAGGTAGAAAAAGAAAAAGTAAAATAGGGCTTGAAAAAGAAGGGAAAAAATAGGAATACAAAGAAAGAAAGAAAAAAGTGAATAAAGAAAAAGAAAGAAAAAGGATGGGAAGAAAAAACAAATGAGCAAGATAAGAGAAAAAGAAACTAGAGGGATGGAAGAAAGGTATAAAAGGAGGAAGATGTAAAGAAGAGAGAGAGAGGCAGATGGGAGGAAAGTGACGAGAGAGGAAATGTGGAAATGACATGAAAAGGGGGAAGGGGTATGGAAAGGGGAAAATGGAGGGATCATGATATAAAGGAATAAGAAAAGTAAATTGAAAAAGAAGAAAAAAAAATACAATTCTGTGAGTACTCACCTGTAGAATTGTTTTTGTAGTATACAGCACGTCCTGTTTCACTAATTCCTTACTTCTGGGTTATTCGCCACAAGGTGGCGCAGTGGACTGCAGAAAAGACTTGTGGCATCTCCCGGCCCTATAAAAAGCCAGGAACCTCCCACAAATTCCCAGCATTACAAAGCAGTTAGACAAGAAGCTGGGAGAACAATAATGAAGGGAACCCCAACCAAACATTTGAACAAATCACCATACAGAAGGTAACCAAGAATAATGATAACAAGGGAGGGATGAAACAGGACGTGCTGTATACTACAAAAACAATTCTACAGGTGAGTACTCACAGAATTGTATTTTTCCAAGTATACAGCACGTCCTGTTTCACTAATTCCTTACTTCTGGAACATTTAAAAGCAGTGTCCGTAAGGTAGGGTGGGATCCCCAAAGGGCAACAGCGGGCAATTAAACCACTGCTGCCTGAAGAACCTTGCGGCCAAAAGCAGCATCAGCTGAGGCCCTAACATCAACCTTGTAAAACTTTGAAAAGGTATTTACAGAAGACCAAGTTGCGGCCTTACAAACTTGCTCAACCGAAGCTTGGTGCTGAAAAGCCCAAGAGGCACCAATAGCACGAGTGGAACGAGCAGTAAGGTGGAAGGGAGGTTCCTTCCCCTTAGCAGAATAGGCTTGCACCACCGCCTGACAGATCCAGTTGCTGATATTTAGTGGATTTAGACGGAGGCAAACCCTTCCCAGGTCCAGAAGGGAGAACAAAAAGAGCATCAGTCTTCCTGAATGATTCAGTAGCTACAAAATTAAACTTCAGAACCCTGACCACATCCAAAGTAATCAAAGTCCGCTCCTTAGGATTATTAGGATTAGGGCACAAGGAAGGAAAAACAATGTCCTGATTGAGATGAAAGGCAGACACAACCTTAGGCAAGAAATCTGGCTTAAACCGAAACACCACCTTGTCCTGGTGTCGCTCAAAATAAGGAGGTTTGATGGAATGCGCCGCCAACTCAGAAACACGCCTTACAGAAGTGATAGCCACCAAAAAGGCTACCTTAAGAGTCAGAATGGGCAAAGCGCCCTCACGAAGAGGATCAAAGGGACGACCCTGCAGAGCAGATAATACCAGATTCAGATCCCAAACTGGTAACATAGGCTTACGTGGTGGACGCACGTGAGAAACCCCCTGGAAAAAGGTCTTAACCAAACGGTGATTGGCAAAAGATCTTTGGAAAAAAAATAGCCAGAGCTGAAACATGACCTTTGAGGGTACCAAGTTGAAGGCCCAAATCCAAACCATGTTGCAAGAATTCCAGAATCCTGGGAATAGAAAACACCCGACAGGGAAAAGATTTGGACTCACACCAGGCAATGTAAGCATGCCAGACCCTGTAGTAGATAAATGACGAGGATTTCTTCCTAGCCCTAATCATGGTATCAACAACAGAGGCAGGCACCCCCTTTTCCATCAAGATGGAGGTTTCAGCAGCCAAGCCGTCAAAGCCAGCGTTTGTAAATTGGGATGGCGCAGCTGCCCCTGAGTGAGCAGGTCTGGATCCTTGGGCAGGACGTACTAATCTACTGCCAACTGCACGATGTCTGCGAACCACACCCTTCTTCGCCAACATGGGGCCACCAGAATGGTTGGCACCCCTTCCTGGGCTATCTTGCGCAGCACCCTGCCCAACAGAGGAAACAGAGGGAACACAGAGGAGCCGAAACCCCTTCCAAGGCATTGCTAGTGCATCGTGGCGAAGGCCAGAGGGTCCTGTGACAGAAAGACAAAGAATGGAAGCTTGTGATTGTGACAGGACGCAAACAGGTCCCCATCGGCAGACCCCAGCGACGGCACAGGGAGCGAAACACCCTGTTGCTGAGGGACCACTCCCCCAGCTGAGATATTCCCCTGCTCAAGGAGTCTGTCTCCAGGTTTTCCACTCCCGAGATGTAAACTGCCGAGATGCAGGGGACATTCTCTTCCGCCCAGGACAGTATCAGAGACCCCCCCTGATGATTGATGTAGGCAACCGTCGTCTGGTTGTCCGAGCGGATCTGAACAGCTCAACCCCGAAGGTGTGGGGTCAACTGGGAGAGAACCAACCTTATCGCCCGCAGTTCTAGAATGTTGATGGGAGCATGGGCCTCCTGAGGGCCCCACTGACCCTGGAACTTCAAAGACTTCCAAAAGCCCCCCCAACCTGTCAGACTGGCATCTGTGGTGACAGTCTCCCAGCACGGGGGCAGAAAGGTCCTGCCCACTAGGAGATTCCTTGAGTCCAGCCACCACGAGAGGGACTGACTGACAAGAGAGGACAGAGAAAATTCCTGATCCAGGGACACAGGGTCCCGATCCCAAACTGACAAGAGGTGCAGCTGAAGAGGTCTCATGTGAAATTGAGCATAGGGGACCGCCTCGAAGCATGACACCATCAGGCCCACTAATTGCATCCCCTGCCGAATGGAGGGATGAGGACAAGAAAGTAGAAACCGTGCCTGCGTCTGCAGGCTCTCCACCTTCTGCTGAGGCAGGAAAACCTTGACCTGAGATGTATCCAGAGTTATGCCCAGAAAGGACCTCACCAAGGACGGAGACTTGGGATGGTTGATCACCCAGCCGAAGGACTCGAGTGTGGAGACCACCATCTGGGTATCCAGCTCGGCTTGATGGAAAGACTGAGACGCAATCAGAATGTCGTCCAGATAAGGAAGGATGCGTATGCCCTGAGATCTCAACAGAGCCATCACCCCCGCCAGCACCTTGGTGAAAACCCGAGGAGCCGAGGTAAGACTGAACGGTAAGGCCACAAATTGGTAGTGCTGATCCTCCAGAGCGAACCTGAGAAATCTCTGATGACCTGGAAAGATCGGAACATGAAGGTAAGCATCTTTGATGTCCAGAGAAGTCATGAAGTCGCACGGCAGCAGGGTACTGACCGCCGAGTCTCCATGCGAAAATGCTTGAACCTGACAAAATTGTTGAGGTGCTTCAAATCCAGGATGGGCCTCAGGGACCCATCCTTTTTGGGGACCGTGAATAGATTGGAGTAGAAGCCCCTGCCCCTTATCCGGAAGGGCACCGGACAGATGACACCCAATTCCAAAAGGCTTTGGACCGCAAGCCCTGAGCCAACAGGGGGTTTTGAGCCATCCGGGATCTGACGAATCTTGGGGGCGGCCAGGCTGCAAACTCTATCTTGTACCCGGAGGACACCACTTCCTGAATCCACCAGTCTGAGACGCGCAGTCTCCAGACGTGAGCAAAAAGCCGCAACCGTCCCCCCACCCAGATGGGTGAGGGCGCCTCCTCATGCCTGAGGGGGCTTGGGGGAAGATATGGACTTGGGACCCCATGAGAGACCGGGACATCCACGGCCTCTACGTGTCCCCGCAAATGGCGCACCCCGGCCAGTCCTGGGAGCACGGAAGGAGGGGAGGGAAGAACCAGCCCCCTGAAAGGGCCGCGGCTGCCTCCTGCGTTGAGGCAGCCTCCCATCCTTGGCAAACAGATCCAGGCGCTCACCAAAGAGCCGTAGCCCCGTAAAGGGGAATCCAGTGAGGGCCTTCTTAGCAGCATTATCAGCCGCCCACTGACGCAGCCAAACAGAACAGCGTATAGCCACCAAAAGGGCAGAAGTCTTACCACACATCCTGACCGCATCATCCATAGCAGAAAGAATAAATGCAACAAATTCATAGCAAAGCAGGAGGGATCTATACTCCTCCCCCCTATTGGCATCCGAGGCATTATCCAGAAGGCACTTGAGCAGCCCTTTAATAGCAAGAGCCATGATGGCAGAAGCGCACACAGGGCGCAGCACAGTCCCCGCATAAGCAAATGCGTGACAGGCCAGTTGATCCACACGCCGGTCCTCACCATCCCTCAGTGTAGAAGTGTCAGGGGAATGCATGACCCAGGTATTGGACAACCCAAGCACGGGAGCATCCACCTCGGGGGGATACGACCAGAACTTAACCACATCAGCAGGGAAGGGATACCTCCTGTGCCAACTCTTGGGCACCGCGGGCAATCTGCTAGGACGTTCCCACTCCTTGAGCACCAAGTTATTAAAGTGGTTCTGCTCAGGGAACTCCAAGCGTTGTTTAACAGTGTGAAAATGCTCACCTTGCTGCTTTTTACCCAGCACAGAAGGGGTAATACACAATGCTTCAAAAATGTGAGCCAACAGCCTATCAGTATCCTCGGGAGACCATGGATCTTCTCCAAAAGGAGACCCAGTACCGCCATAAACCTCCTGCTGTTCCCCAGAGGAATCAGAATCAGAGAAAAGATCCCCCTCTTCTAGGGGGTAAGGTCCAGAAAAAGAATAATGTCCCTCATCCTCCTCAGGAAAAAGGGAAACAGCGGGAGTTAAATGCCGCTTCTTGCCAGAAGCCTTACGGGGGGCAGGCACAGTAATATGCCTTTCCAGGCTGGCCACCCGCATGGCCAATTCATAATGTGATTCCCCGCTAGCATGTCCCTCACTAGGGGTCAAAAGCGGGCGCGGGGGGGGGGGGTAGGTGATGTAGAAGGGGGTGCAGAGCTGGGCAGCGTAGCAGGCAACCCAGACTGCAGCGCAAGTACCTTCTGGGCGCAGGGCACACATACCCTGACACCATCACTCACAAGGGATATCCCACACGCGGCACACAGCTGGGCTTGTCCTGAAGGAACCCCAAGCACATTATCCCTGGAGCAACGCGCAGCAGCACCGTAGCTACGAGAGCCCCAGCACACCACAGTCAAAATGACGCGGCGGCGGCGAGCGCACCTCACAACAGTGAAAACACAGCTAACAGCCCAAAAAAAACACCCGCCCACCCCCCCAGAGCGCACCACAGGGAGAGTGCGTGGGGAACAGAGCAGCGGCAGGGGCGCCCAAGCAAACATTGGATCGTGAAGGGGGGGGGGAGGGGAAGGGGAAGGCCACTAACAAAATACCTGACAGCAGGGAAGGGCATCCCACAGAAGGATCACCATAAACCTGAACCGACTACCCTTGTTTGGCACAGGGATTGCAGTTGGAGCACCGCTCCTGAAGCACCTGACCCTGGTGCCGTCCTACCTTCACCCGAACCAGTCAGCCGAGGCTGGGAGGCAGTGGGTCCAGAACGAGTGGAAATAGTCCTGCGGGGCCGCAGGCTGGTAAGCCCCGCTCGCCTGCGCAATATAGAGAGCCATCTTCTATCTACACAGCCTTACTGCAGAAGGAGGCTTTTTATAGGGCCGGGAGATGCCACAAGCCTTTTCTGCAGTCCACTGCGCCACCTTGTGGCAGATAACCCAGAAGTAAGGAATTTGTGAAACAGGACGTGCTGTATACTTGGAAAAGTTAAATGAATTACGGTATAAAGAAATGTGCAAAAAATAAAAGGGGGATTTGGGAAATGAGAGGTCTGCTGCTGCGAGAGCCCCTGGCGCCCCCTTACAGAGGAGTTTGAGATGGTGCCCTGTGCGGTAGCACACCCTAAAGGCCGCCCACAAGCTAGTGTAGCATGGAAGGATGGAAAAAAAGGAAGCAAGATAGTCTTTTGTTATCTTTAAAGGGGATTTGGTGAAAGGTGGTAGCATCTTAAAGCAGATGAACTGGTTTAACATAGCATTTGTATTAAGCGATTTATAGATTTTCATTTTTTATCAGGACTGCGAGAAAGCCACGCACCAAACAAAAAAATAAAACGTGTTATTGTAGTGTAAGATAACTAACAATTGTTATTTAAAGAAAAAAATGCAGACAGCTGACGCTGTAATATTCTACATATGGTTTGTGCATGTCACTGTTGACACGTTATAAAAATAGATTGCCAACATCCTGAACAATTGTGGTTTGCAAAAAGCTAAACATCTATGTAGCACATTTTAGACTGCAATATATTTTTAATTTTTGAGCTTGGGAAAAATGTTATTTTGTAACCAGAAAAAGTAAACCAAGTCTTGAGGGCATATAAAGACTGTGAAATGAGGGTCTGAAAATATAGTCAATGTCTAGATGTTCTGATGTTCACCATACAGTAAGATAATGACCCAAAACTTCCCTCTAGGCCAGGTGCCCCCAACCTGTGGCTCACAGACTGTATGCTTGACCAAACCACTGGTGGACGTCTAGCACAAAGTTGAAGCTGGGGAGTTCCATGGCTCCCTGGATTAGGCATTGCGGTATCATACAGGGGTGAATGCGGATTCAACAGATGGAGAAATATGCCATTACCTATATTCTTAGTATACAGTACGTCCTGCTCCAGATAAGAATCATTACACTTGGGTATTACTCCGCCAGATGGCGCTGGACTGCAGAGACAGGAAAATTGGCTCCTCCCGGCCCCTCAAATACCCGTGACCTCCCACAAATCCCCAGATTTTCTCTGCAGCCTGGACTGCGAAGGACAAGAAGATGGCTCTCTCTTCTCGCAGGTGAGCGGGGCTATTAGCCTGCGGCCCTGTAGGACTATTCCCACTCGTTCCATTATTAATGTGCCTCCCAGCCTTGGCTGCGCTGGTCCGGGTGATGGTAGGCAACACCACTCTCAGATGCTTAGGAGCGCTGCTCCACCGCAATCCCCCACCAAAGGGTAGGCGGTACAGGCATATGGTGAGCCTCTATGGAATGCCCCTCTCGCCCTATTGCCCCTGTCTATCGGTGGGTCCTATGTTAAGTGGCCGCTGTTCTCCCTCGCTCTCCCTTGTAGCTCTCTGGGGGGGGGGGGGGGGGTGCGTGTGTGTATATGCCTTGGTGTGTCACTGTATTATGTTTTGTCTGGTTGGTGTAAGTCGCCGCGCTGACTTGGTTGCACTGGTTGCTTTTTTGAATATGCCGCCGCGCGCGCTTCCACTGTGCTCCGCGCTTGGCGGCGGCGTTACCTCAAGCGCTGGTGCGCCGTTATTGGCTGCTTGTCATGTCTTCGCGCTCTTCGGGGGGGGGGGGGGGGGGGGACGCGGCTGCTGCGTTCCGCGTCACTGTCTCCGCGGCCCACCCCTCGAGGTATACCCGGCGCCATTTTCTCTCGATTCGGCTGCTGCGTGACTGGCGTCTACCTACCGCGGTCCGTGAGTGCCCTCGCAGGCGGTTTTTATTACCCTATGTCATTATACATGTCACTTACAGGGTTTCTCTTCGCTTATGTCTTTCAGACGGGCCGACCTCTATTGGTTTCTCCTGGCCCTACTCCCTCTATTTAGTTATTTAACTTGTGAGACCTAGTGTGTAAATTACTCCCATTTCCCTAGCGTGCTATTGGGGCATCCCGGGTTGCTTTTATAGCGTGAATACCTAACAGCCTATTGTGCCGCTATAATCACAATATGGGGGGCGTCTCAGGATAATGTGCTCAGGGTTCCTTCGGGAAAAGCCCGGCTGTGTGTAGCTTGTGGGGTGTCCCCTACTAGTGCTGACAATGTGCGGGTCTGTGTACCTTGTGCCCAGCAGGTGCTTGCGCTGCAGCCTGGTTTACCAGTAGCTGGGCCTGCGCCTTGTATGGCTTCACCTACTCCCCCAAGCTTAAATTTGACTCCCATTGAGTTGCATACCAGTGGGGATTCTCAGCCTGATGTGTCTTCCAGACTGGCTAGTGTTGGGAAGTTGCTTGCTAATACCTTGGCGCGTAAGGCCTCTGCTAAAAAGCGGCACTTAACGCCTGATGTCACTCTTTTCCCTATGGAGGCTGATGAGTTTTTGGAACTGTCTGGCTATACCCCTTTGGAAGAAGGGGAGTTATTCTCTGACTCGGAGACATCTGATGAGAGGCCCAGGGGTCATGATGATTCTGGCTCTGACCCCTGGGCCCCAGATGATACTGATAGGCTGTTGGCTCAGATTTTTGAGGTACTGTCTATCTCTCCCCCGGTTGCGGCCCCCAGGCAACAGGGGGAGTTGTTTCATACTGCTAAGCCACGTTTAGAGTTTCCTGAGCAAGCCCATTTTAATAATCTCGTGCTCAGGGAATGGGAGCGCCCCAGCAGGCTTCCCGGTGTACCTAAGAGTTGGGATAAGAGGTATCCCTTTCCTGCTGATGTGGTGAAGCGTTGGTCATCCCCTCCTGAGGTGGATGCCCCGGTCCTATGGTTATCTAACACCTCTGTCATGCATTCCCCTGACTCTACTACGCTGCGGGATAGTGAGGACCAGCATATTGATCAGCTGGCATCCCATGCCTTTGCGTGTGTGGGGACGGCGCTGTGCCCGGTCTGTGCCTCTGCCATTACAGCTGTGGCTATTAGGAACCTGCTTAGAAGTATCCTAGATGGTGCCCCTGATGATGTGTCTAGTGAGGAGTTTAATGCACTCTCTGGTTGTGAGGTTTTTGTGACCTATGTCCTCTCTGCCTTGGATGATACCATTAGGATATGTGGCAGAACCTCTGCCCTGGTGGTAGCTATACGCCGCTCGACTTGGCTGCGCCAGTGGGCTGCTGACAACGCTGGTTTTCCCTTCAAAGGATTACGCCTGTTTGGGGACCACCTGGACCTGTTTGCTAAGGGAGGCAGGTTACCCCAGCGCAGGCGGCAGTCTCGGCCCTTTCGGGGACAGGGCTCCTTTTCTTCTCCCTACCGTGGTGCCAGATAGGGGAGGGGGGTCTCCCTTACCAGGGGCCGAGGAGATTTCTGGGGTAGGGGCAGAGGACGTGGACGACCTGGCCCCCTCAGGCATGAAGCAGCGCCCTCACCCATCCGGGTGGGGGGATGGCTTCAGCACTTTGCTCACGTCTGGAGGCTTTATGTCGCAGACCGGTGGATTCAGGAGGTAGTGTCCTCTGGCTACAAGAATACAATTCTGTGAAATACTCACCTGTAGAATTGGTATTATAGGTATACAGTACGTCCTGCTCCAGATAGATTACTTACACTTGGGTTATCCTCCGCCAGATGGCGCTGCACTGCAGAGACATGCAAAACAGGCTCCTCCCAGCCCCTCAAATACCCGGGGACCTCCCACAAATCCCCAGCATTGAAAAGCAGTGAACAAGAAACCGGAAGAATTTAACCACCCAAAAAACTGGTAACTATAACAATGATGACAATCACCATACAGGGGATCCAGAATAATGCAACAACAGGGTGGGGTGGAGCAGGACGTACTGTATACCTATAATACCAATTCTACAGGTGAGTATTTCACAGAATTGTATAATTCTTAGTATACAGTACGTCCTGCTCCAGATAGATTACTTACACTTGGGACATCCAATAGCAGTGTCCATAAAGCAGGGTGGGATCCCCAACAAAAAAGGTAACAGCAGACAGTTTAAACCACTGCCGCCTGCAAAACCTTGCGGCCAAAAGCAGCATCAGCTGAGGCCTTAACGTCAACCTTGTAAAACTTTGAAAAGGTATGAACAGAAGACCAAGTAGCGGCCTTGCAAACTTGTTCAACAGAAGCCTGGTGTTGGAAGGCCCAAGAGGCACCAATAGCACGAGTAGAATGAGCAGTAAGGCAGAAGGGAGGACTCTTCCCCTTAGCAGAATAGGCCTGAATCACAGCCTGACGGATCCATTTGCTGATAGTAGACTTGGCAGGAGCCAACCCCTTCCTAGGACAAGAAGGGACCACAAAAAGAGCATCAGTCTTCCTGATGGACGCAGTGACTACTAGGTAATACTTCAGACACCTGACCACATCCAAGGAATGCAAAACCCTTTCCTTAGCATTGCTAGGATTAGGGCACAAGGAAGGAAGAACAATATCCTGGTTCAAATGAAAAGCAGACACCACCTTAAGCAGGAAATCCGGCTTAAAGCGGAACACCACCTTATCCTGGTGTCTCTCAAAGTATGGGGGCTGGATAGACATAGCCACCAGAAAGACAACCTTGAAGGTAAGTACAGCCAGAGCAGCATCCTGAATAGGTTCAAAGGGAGCACCCTGCAAGGCAGAAGAGACCAAGTTCAAATCCCAAACAGGGACCATAGTTTTTCATGGGGGACGCACATGAGTAACCCCCTGAAAGAAAGTCTTGACCAAGGAATGTTGAGCAAAAGACTTCTGAAAGAAGACAGACAGGGCAGAAACCTGACCCTTCAAAGTACTGAGTTGGAGACCAGACTCCAACCCTTGCTGTAAAAACTCCAGAACCCTGGGAACTGAGAACACCTGACAGGGAAGAGAGCTAGACTCACACCAGTCAATGTAAGCACGCCAAACCCTATAATATATGGAAGAGGAAGTTTTCTTCCTAGCCTTCACCATGGTCTCAACCACCGAGGCAGACAAGCCTTTCTCCATCAAGATGGAGGTTTCAGCAGCCAGGTCGTCAAAGCCAGAGTTTGTAAATTGGGATGGCGTAAAGGGCCTTGAGTGAGCAGATCTGGCACTGCTGGCAGGACGTACTGATCTACTGCCATCTGCACCACGTCTGTGAACCACACTCTTCTTGGCCACCAGAATCACTGGCACCCCTTCCAGAGCAATCTTGCACAGGACCCTGCCCAGCAGGGGGAATGGAGGAAAGACATACGGGAGCCGAAATTCCTGCCATGACATGGACAGAGCATCTGTGGCCAAGGCCAGAGGATCCTGAGACAGGGAGACAAAAGCCTGGAGCTTGTGATTGTGACGGGATGCAAACAGATCCACATCCCGTAGCCCCCAACGGTGACACAGGGACTGGAATACCCTGTTGCAGAGGGACCACTCTCCCTGACGAGAGGTCCCCCTGCTCAGAGAGTCTGCCAGTAGATCCTCTGCCCCCGGGATGTACACAGCCGAAATGCATTGAACATTGGCCTCTGCCCGTGCCAGAATGTGCGACACCTCCTGGAGGGCCCTCCTGCTCTGGGTCCCTCCCTGATGGTTGATGTAGGCAACCGCCGTCCTGTTGTCTGAGCGCACCTGCACAGACAGACCCCTCAGGTGATTGATCAACTGCTCCAGTACCAACCTGATTGCCCGCAGTTCCAGAATGTTGATGGGTAAGTGGGCCTCCTGAGGGCCCCACCTCCCCTGGAACCGCAGGGACTTCCAGAATCCCCCCCATCCTGACAGACTGGCATCCGTGGTGACTGTCTCCCAGGAGGGGGCCAGAAAGGACCTGCCCCCCAGCAAGTTCCTGTGGTCCAGCCACCACGAAAGGGACCGTCTGACCAAGGAGGGGGGAAGCACACTGATGCCGTCCAAGGACGTTGGATCCTTGTCCCATACTGACAGAAGGTGAAGTTGTAGAGGCCTCAAATGGAACAGAGCAAAGGGCACCGCCTCGAAGCACGCCACCATCAGGCCCACCAACTGCATTCCCTGCCTGAGGGAGGGCTGGGGGCACGATAGCAGGAACCTCACCTGCGCAGTTAGAGCTTCCACCTTCTGTTGAGGAAGGAATATCCTTGACTGAATCGTATCCAGAATCATTCCCAGGAATGGGGTCACCGAGGAAGGGGACAGGGAGGACTTGAGGTGATTGATCACCTAGCCGAAGGACTCCAGGGTGGACACCACCAGCTGAGTGTCCAACTCTGCCTGCTGCAGAGACCGAGAGGTGATGAGTATGTCGTCCAGGTAGGGCAGCACGCGTATGCCCCTTGACCTCACCAGAGACATCACCCCTGCCAGCACCTTGGTGAACACTCTGGGAGCTGAGGTGAGACCAAAAGGCAGGGCCACAAATTGGTAATGTTCATCTTCCAACGCGAATCTGAGAAGCCTTTGGTGTCCTGGGAACACAGGGATGTGAAGGTAAGCATCTTTGATGTCCACCGACGTCATGAGATCCCCTGGGCGCAGGGAGCCAATGGCCGAGCGCAGAGTTTCCATGCGAAAGCGCCTGTTTCTGACAAATATGTTGAGGATCTTTAAATCCAGAATGGGCCTGACTGACCCATCTTTTTTGGGGACTGTGAAAAGGTTGGAATAGAACCCCTTGCCTCTTTCTCTTAAGGGGACACTGCAAATGACCCCCAGATCCAGAAGGCCTTGCACGGCCTGCATCAAGACCTGAGCTGATACGGGGTCCTGGGGGATCCGGGACCTGATGAATCTTGTGGGGGGCCACACAGCAAACTCTATCTTGTAACCAGAGGACACTACCTCCTGAATCCACCTGTCTGAGACGTGATGCCTCCAGACAGCACAAAGTGCTGTAGCCGTCCCCCCACCCTGATGGGCGAGGGCGCCCCATCATGCCTGAGGGGGCTTGGGAGAGGGTTTTGGCGTAGACCCCCAGGAAGCGCCAGACCGTCGTCCTCTGCTCCTGTGCCAGGAATCTGCACGAGCCCCCACGAAGGACACCCCTTTTCCCTGCTTAGCACCGCGGTAGGGGAGTGAAGGGGGGCCCTGGCCCCGAAAGGGCCCGAGACTGCCGCCTGCACTGGGGTAACTTACCTCCTTTAGCAAAAAGGTCTAGGTGGTCCCCAAACAGGCATAGCCCCTTAAATGGAAGCCCAATAAGGGCCCTCTTAGCAGCATTGTCAGCAGCCCACTGGCGCAGCCAAACCGCGCGGCGTATAGCTACCGCCAAGGCAGAGGTTCTGGCACACATCCTAATGGCATCATCCAAGGCAGATAGGATAAAGTTTACAAACACATCACAGTTAGACAGTGCATTAAACGTATCAGGTGGCACTTCATCAGAACCTTCAAGTACACTTCTGATAAGTGCCCTGAGCGCCACAGACGTAATGGCCGAGGCGCAAACCAGGCGCAGCGCCGCCCCCACAAATGCAAAGGCATGACACGCCAATTGGTCAATGCGCCGGTCCTCAGCGTCCCGCAGCGTAGTAGTGTCAGGGGAGTGCATAATAGAGGTGTTAGACAACCCTAGAATAGGAGCATCGACCTCAGGGGGCGATGACCGGCACTTGACCATATCAGCAGGAAAGGGCTACATTCTGTCCCAACTCTTAGGTATACCGGGAAGTCTACTTGGGACGTTCCCACTCCTTAAGCACGAGGATATTGAAATGGGTTTGCTCAGGAAATTCCAAACGAGCTATAGCCACAACAGGGGGAGAGATGGACAAAACCTCAAATATCTGGACCAGCAGTCTGTCAGTATCATCCGGGGTCCAGGGGTCAGAGCCAGAATAGTCATGAACCCCGAGTCTCTCGTCAAATGACCCTGAGTCATAAAACAGCTCCCCTTCGTCCGATGGGGTGTAGCCATACAGATGCAACAACTCATCAGATTCCATTGGAGACGGCATCAGGAGTTAAGTGACGCTTTTTAGCGGAGGCCTTACGCGCTAAAGTATTAGCAATCAATTTTTCAACACTGGCCAGTCTAGCAGACACATCAGGTTGAGAATCCCCGCTTGTATGTAATTCAATGGGGGTGAGACTCAAGCTTGGGGGAGTAGGTGAAGTGAGACGAGGTGCAGGCCCAGCTACTGGAGGGGCGGGTTGCAACGTTAGCACCTGCTGTGCGCAAGGAACACAGACCCGTGCGCTGTCACCGCTGATAGGTGAGACCCCACAAGCTACACACAGCCGGGCTTGTCCCGAAGGAACCCCGGTCCCAATATCCTGGGATGCCTCCATATGGTGATTATTAGGCACAATATGCTAGTAGGGATTGACGCTATAAAGCAACCCTGGATGCCCCAATGATCCGCTAGGGAAGTGGGAGTAATTATACTAGGCCAAACTACAATTACACCGGGCCGGGAGAAGCCCCTGGATTCACCTGTCTGAAAGACACAATGAGAAGAAGGGGTGACAGAGCCATACACAGTAAATAATGAGTATTAAAGCCGCCTGCGAGGGCACTTACAGACCGCGGGAGGGGGGACCGTTACACACGCGCGCGACTGTACAGGGAAATGGCGCCAAACGAACCTCGAAGGGCGGGCCAGAGCGAGCCGTGACGCAGGGCGCGCCAGGCCCCGCCCCCCCCGAAGAGCGCGAAGTCCACCAGACAAGCAGCCAATGAAGACGCAGGAGCGTCTTAGACGACGACGCCTGGCGCGGGACATCCAAATGAAGGGAGAGGCGCGCACGGCGGCGGCGTTTGCAATAGTAAAAAGACAAGTCAGCGCGGCGGTTGACACCACATATACTAGTCCCAACACACATGCCAACAGGCGGTATGCACGAATCACGATACATGCTCACCCCCCCCCCCCTTATTTTCCTCCCGAAGGCTACGGGGAGAATGAGGGAGGATGGCGGCCCTTTGGACAGGGCCCACCACTACCGGGGCATGGGACAATAATGCGGGAGGGGCATCCCATAAAGGCTCACCATCAGCCTATACCGCCTACCCTTTGGTGGGGGGCTGCGGTGGAGCAGCGCTCCTTAAGCACACGTGGTGCTGCCTACCTTCACCCGACCAGCGCAGCCCAGGCTGGGAGGCACATCACATGAAGGACGGGTGGGAATAGTCCAACAGGGCCGCAGGCTTTAATAGCCCCGCTCACCTGCGACAGAGTGATAATTTCATGTCTTTGCAGTAAGCACTGCAGAGAAATCTGGAGATTTGTGGGAGGTCCCCGGGTATTTGAGGGGCTGGGAGGAGCCTGTTTTGCATGTCTCTGCAGTCCAGCGCCATCTGGCGGAGGATAACCCAAGTGTAAGTAATCTATCTGGAGCAGGACGTACTGTATACTAAGAATATAGAGTTTTCTGCCTGGCCGCCCCCAAGATTCATCAGATCCCGGATTTCTCAGGACCCTGTGTCAGCTCAGGCTCTAGTTCTGGCGGTGCGAAGCCTTCTGGAGCTGGGGGTCATCTGTCAGGTCCCCTTACGAGAAAGAGGCAGGGGGTTCTATTCCAACCTTTTCACCGTGCCCAAAAGAGATGGGTCAGTCAGGCCCATCCTGGACTTAAAGATCCTCAACAAATTTGTCAGGTGCAGGCGCTTTCGCATGGAAACTCTGCGCTCTGCCATCAGTTCCCTGCGTCCAGGGGACTTCATGACGTCTGTGGACATCAAGGTTCCTCAGGTTCGCTCTGGAGGATCAGCACTACCAATTTGTGGCATTGCCCTTCGGTCTCAATTCAGCTCCCAGAGTGTTCACCAAGGTGGTGGCAGGAGTGATGTCTCTGCTCAGGTCTCAGGGCATTCACGTGCTGCCCTATCTGGACGACATTCTCATCACTTCCCAGTCCCTCCAACAGGCAGAGTTGGATACTCAGCTGGTAGTGTCCACTCTGGAGTCATTTGGCTGGGTGATCAACCATCCCAAGTCTTCCCGTCTCCCTCCTTGGTGACACCCTTCCTGGGAATGAATCTGGATTCAGGCAAGGATTTTTCTTCCTCAGCAGAAGGTGGACAGTCTGCTAGCGCAGGTTCAGTTCCTGCTATCTTGCCCTCATCCCTCCATCAGGCAGGGAATGCAGCTGGTGGGCCCGATGGCGTCATGCTTCGAGGCGGTCCCTTATGCCCAGTTTCACATGAGGCCTCTGCAACTCCACCTCTTGTCACTATGGGACAAGGATCCTGCGTCCCTGGACCAGGTCCTTGTGCTCTCCCCCCCTAGTCAGGCGGTCCCTCTCGTGGTGGCTGGACTCCAGGAACCCGTTGGTGGGCAGATCCTTTCTTACCCCCTGCTGGGAGACGGTCACCACGGATGTCAGTCTGACATGTTGGGGGGGTTTCTGGAAGTCCCTGCAGTTCCAAGGGCGGTGGGGCCCTCAGGAGGCCCACACACCTATCAACATTCTAGAACTGCGGGCGATCAGGTTGGTTCTAACTCATTAACTTCAGGGCCTGCCTGTTCAGGTACGCTCGGACAACCAGATGGCGGTTGCCTACATCAATCATCGGGGGGGACCCGGAGCAAGAGGGCCCTCCAGGAAGTGTCTCTGATCCTGGCCTGGGCGGAGGACAATGTTCCCTGCATATCAGCTGTGTACATCCCGGGGGTGGAGAATCTGCAGGCAGACTCTCTGAGCAGGGGGACCTCTCGCCTGGGAGAATCTGGGAGGTCCCTCTGCAACAGGGTGTTTCAATCTCTGTCACCGTTGGGGCCAACCAGATGTGGATCTGTTTGCGTCCCGTCACAATCACAAGCTCCCGGTCTTTGTCTCCCTGTCCCAGGATCCTCTGGCCTTGGCCACGGATGCGCTAGCAATGTCATGGCAGGACTTTCAGCTCCTGTATGTCTTTCCTCCATTCCCCCTGTTGGGCAGGGTTCTGCGCAAGATAGCTTAGGAGGGGGTGCCAGCAATACTGGTGGCCCCCCAGGTGGCCAAGAAGAGTGTGGTTCGCCGACGTGGTTCAGCTGGCAGTAGATCAGTACGCTCTGCCCAGGGTGCCAGACCTGCTCACTCAGGGTCACTTACGCCATCCCAATTTACAAACTCTGGCTTTGACGGCCTGGCTGTTGAAACCTCCATCTTGAGGGAGAGGGGGCTGTCTGTCTCTGTTGTTGATACCATGATAAAGGTTAGGAAGAAGTCTTCTTTTTTCTATTTACTATAGGGTTTGGCGTACCTACATTGACTGGTGTGAGTCTAAGTCTCTTCCCTGTTGTGTGTTCTCTATTCCCAGGATCCTGGAGTTCCTGCAGCATGGGTTGGAGCTGGGGCTCCAACTCAGTACTCTGAAGGTTCATGGCTCTGCCCTGGCTGTTTTCTTCCAGAGGTCCTTTTCCCAGCATTCTCTGATCAGGGGGTTACTCATGTGCATCCCCCACGTAAGCCTATGTGGCCTGTTTGGGATTTGAACTTGGTCTTGTCTGCCTTGCAGGGTGCTCCCTTTGAACCTGTGCAGGAGGCTGCCCTGGCCATTCTTACTCTCAAGCTTGTCTTTTTGGTGGCTATCACATCTGTTAGGAGTGTGTCTGAATTGGCGGAGCATTCCATCCAGCCCCCCTACTTTGAGAGACACCAGGACAAGGTGGTGTTTCGCTTCAAGCCAGATTTTCTGCCTAAGGTTGTGTCTGCCTTTCATTTGAATCAGGACATTGTTCTTCCTTCCTTGTGCCCTAATCCTAGTAATGCTAAGGAGAGGGTCTTGCATTCTTTGGATGTGGTTAGGTGTCTGAAGTACTATCTGGTGGCTACTGCTCCATTCAGAAAAACTGATGCTCTTTTTGTGGTCCCTTCTGGTCCTAGGAAGGGTCTGGCTCCTGCTAAATCTACCATCAGCAAATGGATCCGTCAGGCTGTGATTCAGGCCTACTCTGCTAAGGGGAAGAATCCTCCCTTCCGCCTTACTGCTCATTCTACTCGTGCTATTGGTGCCTCTTGGGCTTTTCAGCACCAGGCTTCTTTTGAACAAGTTTGCAAGGCCGCTACTTGGTCTTCTGTTCATACCTTTTCAAAGTTTTACAAGGTTGATGTTAGGGCCTCAGCTGATGCTGCTTTTGGCTGCAAGGTTCTGCAGGCGACAGTGGTCTGACCTGTCCGTTGTTACCTTTGGGGATCCCACCCTACTTTATGGACACTGCTATTGGTGTCCCAAGTGTAATGATTCTTATCTGGAGCAGGACGTACTGTATACTAAGAATAATACAATTCTGTGATTACTCACCTGTAGAAGTGGTATTATGAGTATACAGTAGGTCCTGCTCCACCCCACCCTTTGGTTTTGCATTATTCTGGATCCCCTGTATGGTGATTGTTATCATTGTTATAGTTACAAGTTGGTTCTGTTTCAATTCTCCCGGCTTCTCGTTAACTGCTTTTCAATGCTGGGCATTTGTGGGAGGTCCCGGGTATTTGAGGGTCCGGGAGGAGCCAATTTCGCTGTCTCTGCAGTCCAGCGTCATCTGTTGGAGTAATACCCAAGTGTAAGGATTCTTATCTGGAGCAGGACGTACTGTATACTCATAATACCAATTCTACAGGTGAGTAATCACAGAATTGTATTTTTCCAACATCCAGTTACATACTCCTTTTCCCACCTTCCTGGTAAGTGAAGAGGACGGAAGCTGGAAATTAGGGTGCAGTAAGCCAGCATGATTTTTCTGTCCATATCGGCCATTTAATCATCTTGTGGCTGGGGGATGCACTTCTGTGGAGTAGGTATTTTCTAGGTAGAGAAGATCTTTTTAGGGGTACTAGAGATGTCAATGTTCAATAAACCATTGTGTTGTATGCCTTCAAGTCCTTCACTGTGTTTTGAATAGTTTCTTATTTTATTAAAATTATATGACATTTGTGGTCTATTAACGTCAAAAATGGTTCATGATCATCTCTTACCGATACAGGCTCTAATAGTGTAAAAGATTGGCGATCCCAATCTAGGCTATGATAACACGACCTGATAATAACATACACTAGGCTTCAACTCAAAGAATTGTCTGCAAAGCCTCCTCTAGTGTTTTGAAACAAGAGTTTCTGAGGTTTTCATGAAAACTATATGGCAAGTGTGATTGACAATTTTAACTGCAAAAGGCAACTACATTGATGGATTTTAGGCATGTTGCCACCATCAGCTTAGTTCATTGTGAGCAGTATCGCCAAGAGGGACCATCTTCAGCAATCATCCCACAACACCATTAATCTCCAGATTCAGTCCATAATCCAAAATTAAAAAAATGCCATGCCAAGGAGATGGAAATACATGCCTTTATGGGATTAAAGGAAAATGCTTTTACGCTAACAAAATGTTTTTTTATCGTCATCCTATAGGGGACGGAGGCACAAACATATGCATTAGAAGTCCCAAAGCAGTACCAGTTAGGGAAGGTAAGATGCAACAAGGGCCTTAATGGGAACCATACAAACCTAGCATTACCAACGGGAAGAGCAACAAACAAGAAAGGAGGATGTCACTGCCTTAGGAGACCCATCAGTAAGGACAAACAGGGCATTAGACTTTCCTACCATCCTTTGCCAGCCCACAGAAAGATGACGTTTAGACATACTGTATTTTGAGTCTGCCTAGCCATGTCAAACAGACAACAGGCAATGTTGTCCTGAAAGCAGCATACAGAGGCCGTTGCCACCAAAAAGGCGATATTTCTGGAAATTCATCAGCTGCAGAGCATACCAGGTACAAATGTTCCAGTCGAGGCTTACGCTGGAAAGCCAAACGCCCCCCTGGATATAAGTCTTATATAATTAGGAACCAAGGGCTTCTGGAAAAGGATAGACCATATTGCAGCTCAGAACTTCAACAGCCAATAAAAGGTGACCTTTAAAATCTTGCAGTTAACCACAGTAGCTTGCTTAGGCCAATTTTGTGAAAGTGGCTGCTTTGCAGATTTGGTCCACAACAGCCTGGTGCAGACAAGCCAAATCTCTTGTGAGAGCCATCTGTTATCACCAAGAAAGCTCCTGACTTGCAAAGTAATTTGAATGCCCCAACCAAATCCAAAGCGCAGATTCTTGCATGTGTACAGCTTTGGAAGAAAGTGAACAAGAAGGGAGTTTAATGTTAATGGTTGAATGACAACAAAGGTGCTGGATTGGCCCCCAGTCTCATTACCTCAACCCAATTAAAACCTGTGGTTAGAGTTCATGAAAAAACTGTATTTGTAAGTGGGTTGACCAGTATGCAGGGAACATGTAGTAGAGACCCAGGAATAGATTTTGTTTGAGACCTGCTTGAATCTGATTAAGAGCATGCCCAGAAGGATTTAGGCAGTGTTGAAAGCCAAAGGTGGATTTACAGAATACTAAAAATTTTAATTTTTGATTTTATGAACAAAACAGTAACAATGCAGTTACATGACAAGAATCTGCATACTGGTAATTAAGCATATGCTAAATAGTTGTCAAGTCCACTTTATGCTTGAGAAAGCCAAGATGATTGGATTTGTGAATGGTAATATATGGAGCCTGAAACCCAAAAGTTCAAAACATTGTTACCATTGCGTGTTAGTGTGCATAACAAGTTACATTACCAGTTGGCCTCAATGCTTCAGAACCTCTCAGTGATCATCATCATCAGTCAACCCCCCCCCCAGGTAACTGGGATGCGGCTCCCTCCAATGTCACACTCCCTAATAAATGTTCAGGCTGAGGATTCCTGTAGTAGTGAGCACAGAATTTTGCCAGAACCTTCCTAAGGAGAAGCTAAGATGATTCAAATGTGTAAGTCTGGATTTGTGTTTGTTCATGTGTGAGCTGCTAGTTCCTGTCTGCTAGTTTTAATCAAGATAAAACAGAACATCTAATAAACATTTAAATGAAAGCTATAAAGCTGAAACCAAAGCTAGGAAACATTTGAATGAGAGCTGTGAAGCCAAAACCAACAAGACATGATGAAATTCCGATTTCCAGTGCTACAATAAATCTTATTCATGATAAAGATTATTATCATTAGAGTGCAATTAAGGTTCACGTGTCAGAAGTCTGCAGCCGGCAAAACTTTTACAGTCACAAGCATGCTGAGAATGTCCTGCTCCTCATGTGTCAGTTCGACTATTAACCCACATCCTGCCCTCTAGAGCATTGCTCTGTTCGCCACACGCCAGTTCTTATACAAAGGCGTGGACCAAGATGATCTAACCACGATAATGAACCACTCCTCAGCTATAAAGAGACTTTTGATCAGGGGATACAGATAAGGTGGCTATAAATATACAAATTTCATGTCGTGGCAGATTATTTGAGTTTTCTAGTCCGAGCCTGCCGAGTGCAGAGCCTTGCTGTGAAATACCCAGAGATCCACATCCCCTCCGCTCTCCCCCCCCCCCCCGCGCTCCCCATTAAGTATAGGACGGACCAATTTTCTGCGGACCGTAGGTTAGCTGACAGTATGTGTTGTGTAATATTGCAATGCCCCACTATTAGATGTTGACTACTGCTTTACCTTGGAAATGGTCCAGTCTCATTGTGTTCTCTACGGTATGATGCTGTACATACATTTGTTCTTTTGAAAATTATAAAGAATAATAATAAAAAAAAAAAAAAAACATACTGTACATAAAAAATACAATTCTGTGTATTAAAAAAACAGGCCGTGCTGTACACCGTAAAAACTATTCTACAGGTGAGTAAACACAGAATTGTATTTTTCCAAGTGTACAGCACGGCCTGTTTCATTTAATCCTTACTTCTGGGACATCCAATAGCAGTGTCCGATAGGGTGGGACGGCAGGCAGTTCAAACCACTACCGCCTGAAGAACCTTGCAGCCAAAAGCAGCATCAGCTGAGGCCTTAACATCAACCTTGTAGAACTTGGAAAAAGTATGAACAGAAGACCAAGTAGCGGCCTTACAAACTTATTATGATGCTGAATAGCCCAAGAGGCACCAATAGCTTGAGTAGAATGAGCAGTAACATGGAAGGAAGGTTCCTTCCCTTTAGCAGAATAAGCTTGCACCACCGCCTGACAGATCTACTTGCTGATAGTAGATTTGGCTGGAGGCAAACCCTTCCTAGGTCCAGCAGAAAGAACAAACATAGCATCAGATTTCCTAAGCGACTGAGTGGCAGCCAAATAAAATTTCAGTGCCCTGACAACATCCAGAGAATGAAGTGTCCGTTCCTTAGAATTAGAAGGGTTAGGACACAAGGAAGGTAAAACAATGTCCTGATTGGGATGAAAAGCAAACACAACCTTGGGCAAGAAATCCAGTTTACGCCGAAACACTACCTTATCATGATGCCACTCAAAATAAGGAGATTGCATAGAAAGCGCCGCCAGCTCAGAAACTCGCCTGACCGAAGTAATAGCCACCAAAAAGGCTACCTTAAAGTGGACCAACACCCACCGGTGATCGGCCCGGGAATCTATAAGATTCCCGGGCCGATCACCTCCCTCCCCGCGGGACATCCGAGATTGGGATGTCCCGCGGGGTGAAACCCCCCCAAACACCCCAAACTCCTTACCTTAGTTTCCGCCGCCTCCCTCGCGCCCCTCTAGACGTGCGCGCGCCCGCGCCGGCCAGTCTTCACAAGCCTGTGATTGGCAAAAGATCTTTGGAAAAAAATTGCCAAAGCCGAAACCTGTCCCTTGAGAGTACTAAGTTGAAGGCCTGAATCCAAACTATATTGTAAAAACTCCAGAATCCTGGGAATAGAAAACACCCGACAACGAAGAGACTTGGACTCGCACCAGGCAATGTAAGCATGCCAGACCCTGTAGATAAAAGATGAGGATTTCTTCCGAGCCCGAATCAGGGTATCAACAACAGAGGCCGGCAAACCATTGCCCATCAAGATGGAGGTTTCAGCAGGCAGGCCGTTAAAGCCAGCGTTTGTAAATTGGAATGGCGCAGCTGTCCCTGCGCGAGAAGCTCTGGATTGTCGGGCAGAACGAGCCGATCCACTGCCATCTGTACGACGTCCGCGAACCACACCCTCCTCGGCCAGCGGGGGGAGACCAGAATGGGCGGTACCCCCTCCTGGGCTATCTTGCGCAGCACCCGACCCAGCAGAGGAAAGGGAGGGAATACATAGAGTCGTCGAAACTCTGTCCAGGGAATTGCTAGCGCATCCGTGGCGAAGGCCAGAGGATCCTTTGACAGGGGGACAAATCTTGGAAGCTTGCGATTGTGACGTGACGCAAACAGGTCCACATCCGGCTGACCCCATCGGTGACACAGGGCGTGAAATACCTTGACGCTGAGAGACCATTCCCCCAGTCGAGACGTCCCCCTCCTCAGGGAGTCCGCCTCCTGGTTTCCCGCCCCCGGAATGTAAACCGCCAAGATGCAGGGAACATTCTCCTCAGCCCAAGACAAAATCAGGGACACTTCCTTGAAGGCTCGCTTGCTCCGAGTCCCCCCCCCCTGATGATTGAAGTAGGCAACCGCCCTCTGATTGTCCGAGCGGACCTGTACAGCACGACCCTGAAGGTGGGGAGTCAACTGGGAAAGAACCAACCTGATCGGCCACAGTTCTAGAATGTTGAATTTCAGAAACTACCAAACTCCCCCCCCCCCCCCCCCCAGCCGGTCAGACTGGCGACCGTGGTGACAATCTCCCAACGTGGAGGCAGAAAGGACCTGCCCACTAGAAGATTCCTCGAGTCCAACCACCATGAGAGGGACTGCCTGGCCAGAGGGGACAAAGCAATTTCCTGATCCAGGGACTCCGGGTTCCGATCCCAAACCGACAAGAGATGCAACTGAAGAGGTCTCATGTGAAACTGAGCAAAGGGAACCGCGTCGAAACAGGACACCATGAGGCCCACTAACTGCATCCCCTGCCGAATGGAGGGGTGGAGACACGAGAGCAGGGCCCGTGCCTGCATCTGAACATCCTCCACCTACTGCTGAGAGAGAAATACCTTGACCTGAGAGGTATCCAGTGTCATGCCCAGGAAGGGCCTCACCAAAGACGGAGATAGTGAAGACTTGGGATAGTTGATCACCCAGCCGAAGGACTCGAGAGTGGACGCCACCACCTGAGTATCCTTCTCGGCCTGATGAAGAGACTGAGCAGCAATCAGAATGTAGTCCAGGTAAGGGAGGATGCGAATGCCCTGGTTCCTCAGTAGAGCCATGACGCCAGCCAGCACCTTGGTGAAAACCCGAGGGGCCGAGGTGATACCGAACGGCAAGGCCACAAACTGGTAATGCTGATCCTCCAGAGTGAACCTCAGGAACCTCTGATGACCTGGGAAGATCAGCACGTGAAGATAGGCATCCTTAATGTCCACCGTGGTCAGAGAGCTGACAGCCGAACGTAGAGTCTCCATGCGAAAGTGCTTGAACCGGACAAACTTGTTGAGACCCTTCAAGTCCAGGATGGGCCTCAAGGAACCATCCTTCTTGGGCACCGTGAACAGATTGGAGTAGTACCCCCGACCCTGTTCCGTGTGAGATACCTGAGAAATGACTCCTGACTCCAGCAGACCTTGAACAGCTAGACGCAGACCCTGAGCCAACACAGGGTTTAGAGATATATGCGGGATCGGAGGAATCTTGGTGGCGGCAAGGCTGCAAACTCTATCTTGTAACCGGAGGACACCACCTCCTGAATCCACCGGTCTGAGACGCAAAGCCTCGTGAGCAAAAAGCCGAAGCCGTCCCCCCACCCAGTCGGGTAAGGGCGCCTCCTCATGCCTGAGGAGCCTTGGGAGGGGGTTTAGACTTGGTCCCCCAGGGGAGACCGAGGCGACCGCAGGATCTGCCTCGGCTCCAAGAGTCTCTGCGACTACCTGAGAAAGGGGGGCCACGACCTCCCCCTGAAGGACGAGGATCCCCGAAAGGGCCGAGTCTGCTTCTTACGCTGGGGGAGCCTACCATCCTTGGCCAGAACATCCAAACGCTCACCAAAAAGCCGGAGACCCGTGAAGGGAAGCCCGGTGAGAGACTTCTTAGCTGCAGTGTCAGCCGCCCACTGACGCAACCAAACAGACCGATGCATAGCCACCAAGAGGGCCGAGGCCCTACCGCCCAGCCGGACGGCATCATCCATGGCAGCCAGCAAAAAGGCTATAAAATCAGAGCAAAGCAAGAGGTCCCTATAATCCTCCTTTCTCTTTCCAGACATAGCGGCCTCAGCAAGGCGCCTAACCTTACTTTAATGGCAATGGCCACGGCGCAGACTGGGCGCAAGCCTACCCCCACAAAGGTGAAAGCATGACAAGCCAACTGATCCATACGCCGGTCCGCGCTATCACGCAACGTAGTAGTGTCAGGGGACGGCATGACCGAAGTGTTAGACAACCCCAGGACCGGAGCGCCCACCTCAGGAGGACACGACCAGCGCTTAACCAAATCAGCCGAAAAGGGATACCTTCTGTCCAAGCCCTTGGGCACCGAGGGTAATCTGTTAGGATGTTCCCACTCCTTAAGCACCATATTGGAGGAATGACCCTGTTCCGGGAACTCCAAGCGTTGCTTGCCAGGGCAGAAAAGCTTGCCCTGCTTCTTCGCCGCCTTAGGGGGGCGATGTGCAAGGTCTCGAAAATCGCCGACAGTAGCCTATCGGTATCATCCGGGAGCCAGGTATCCTCATCAGACGAGGACCCTAGGTCACTGTCGTAAACGTCCTGACGATCCCCAGAGGAGTCCGGGTCACAGAAAAGCTCCCCCTCCTCCGGGGAGTCACGGCTGCCATACACATCAAGTCCCTCATCCTCCTCGGCAAATAGGGACAGCGCGGTGTCAAGGTGCAGCTTCTTGCCAGAGGACTTGCCCGCCACCGGTCAGGCCAACTGCCGTTCAATGCTGGCCACGCACAGCGCCAGATCTGATTGCGACTCCCTGCTAGTATCCCCCTCACTGCGGGCTAAATGCAGGCATGGAGGGGTAGGAGAAGCCGTAGGGAACGAAGGACTGGAAAGAGAAATGCTCGGCCCAGCCTGATTCGTAATAATACTTTGGGCGCACGGCACACAAACCGAGCCACCACCACTCAAAGGGGATGCCCC
Source organism: Gastrophryne carolinensis (assembly GCA_027917425.1). Lineage (NCBI taxonomy): Eukaryota > Metazoa > Chordata > Amphibia > Anura > Microhylidae > Gastrophryne > Gastrophryne carolinensis. Next base: position 131,700,109 of record CM051237.1, on the reverse strand, counting down.
ACACATGACACACAGCCGAGGCTGTCCCGAGGGGCCCCCAAGCTCGCTATTCCCAGAAGCCTCCATATGGCGATTACCAAACAGGGCACAGTAAGCCCACCAGGAATAATGGCTAAAAACGCCCACCTGGGATGCCCCACAGCGCCGGGACGGCGGAGGTGTATTGGACCAGGAGAAACCACAATGCTGATCCCGTCTGCAAGACAAACATAACAATCATGATAATCCCGCAGCACATGCACCAAAAACAACCCCCGTCGGATAAACTCACGGACCAGTTGAGCCGCACCGCAGCACACAGGAACCAGGACACCACAAGAGAGGGCCAGCGACGAACGTAGAGGGACCAGGCCACGGAGGAAGCCCCAGCAGCAGGAGAGCGTGGCCTCCCAAAATGGCAGCAATGATCCTCGAGGGGCGGGCCGCAGGACGACGACGCGAAAAGCGTCATCCGCGGCGCCGCCCCCACCGGCGCCCCCATGCCAGCAAGTGAATCCCGCCGTGGAGCGCAATGCGCTCCCGGTGGCAAATAGGGGCGCCACACCGATCAGCTGAAGCCCGCTTGCGTCCGACCCACACCGCGAGCCAAGGCTGGGAGGCAGGAGGGTCCGGAAGCGGGTGGGAATAGGCTTGCAGGGCCGCAGGCTTGATTGCCCTGCTAACCTTCGAATTCCCGTAGAGAGCCATCTTCAGGTCTTCGCAATTGTGACTGCAGAGAAACACTGGGGGTCTTTTGGTGATTCCTGGTTTTATATGGGGCCGGGAGGAGCCACAAATCTTCTGCAGTCAACCGCGCCACCTTGTGGCGAAATACCCAGAAGTAAGGATTAAATGAAACAGGCCTCTTGGAAAATTAGACCTACAATAGGACCTTCAGCATAATTTAATGAAAAGACCAAACCCGTAAAAGTATTCCACTGCATCTAAAATGTATACATTTTAAGTTTTTAGTTGCTTACTTATTATTCTTTCCCCTACTGGCTTTGTGCAAATTTGTGTTGGGACCCAGTATGGAGTGGGCAGGCAGCTTCAGAGATGAAAGCTCAGAAATGAGAGTGCAGTTCTGTTTCCTTCTACAAACCAATTCAGTTTTTGACTAATGGACCATTTCCGCGGAACAATAAGCAAACGAAAAATCGAAATAAAATTTCTCGTTCACCGCTTTCATGTCGGCATGTGGAAACAGAAATCAGCTATAAATAGGACTATACAAACACCTTAAAGTGTTTTGGTTCCTGCCTCCAGAGAATCCCAATTTAGAATGCCCCCCCTCCCCGGGCTGCCCAGTAAACGCATGTGCGAGCTCCTCTCCAATCAGCGCACTCGGCTCCGCACAAATCGAATCATCAAGCAAAGCTGAACGCCTTAGTGGCTGCATCTCTGCTACCTTCTAACAAGGTTCGTGCCTGCGCTGGCAATTCACAAATGCTTGGCACAGGCCCGTGCCCTGCTAACGGTGTAGCAGATAGCAGCACCGACTTGCGCCGTTGGATCGGGGAGAAGGTAAGTTACCAGGCAACCTGGGTATTTCTTACACAGCGGGACATCCCGAATCAGATGAACCTGAAGACTTATAAACTCAAGGGCCGCTTTTGGTCTACTTTAATTACGATCGCTTTATCAAATATCTGGCAAAAAAACTTTCATGTGCAAACGCAAGTCTTCTAATTATTCATGACTCGCATATGCAATCGCATTAGCGATTTTCCGTTCACAAATGGCACCGTGGAAATGTACCATTTAGGCAAGGTGATGATTTAATATCCCTAAGAATAAAGTTCTCAGCTTACTCATAGTAAGTTGATGGCTGTTACCACCAGTGTGATTGTCCATCATGTAGAATTTTTGTATAACCCAACTATACTCCCTACCTCTGGTATTTTGTGATTCAGGACCTGTTTGTTTGCTCTTTCTACACTGGAGTTATTTGTTCACAGACGCAGTCTATTTACACAGAACACATTTTAGAATATTAAAATCTTGATGTCTGGAGTTTTTAAACGTGGAGAACACCAGATAATTGAACACAGTAAATAACATTCAGTATAATATAGAAGGTATAATTGTGAACATTTCTTTTGAAAATATTGAACACATATCAACAACAATCAAAAAATACCATTTTGTAATTACTCACGTTTAAAATGGGTATTATAAGTATGTCACACACCCCGCTTCCACTATTCATGACATATGGGTTATGGTCCAGTAGAGGGCGAAATTCTGCAGAGATGAAAGCAAAAAAGAAGCCCCTCCCGGTCCATAAATACCTGGGACCTCCCACACATTCCCCAGTATATGACAGCAGTAAGGGGACCAGGAAGAGCCAAAAAAACAGCCTTAACCATAAAAAGGTTCACCATATAAAGGATCCAGAATACAAAAAGGGCGGGATGAAGTGGTGTGTGTGACATACTTATAATACCCATTTTAAAGGTGAGTAATCACAAAATGGCATTATTCCAAGTATGTCACACACCCTGCTCCCACTATTCATGACATATGGGACATCCAATAGCAGTGTCCGTCATGGGTGAGGATCCCAATACGGCAAAAATGCACAAATTTTAAAACCACTGCAGCTTGCAGAACCTTGCGGCCAAAAACAGCATCAGCTGAGGCCCGCACATCAACCTTATCAAACTTTGAAAAAGTATGAACGGAAGACCGAGTAGCAGCCTTACAAACTTGTTCAACAGAAGCCTGGTGCTGAAAGGCCCAGGAAGCCCCAACAGCACGAGTAGAATGAGCAGTGATCTTAAAAGGAGGAACCCTCCCCTTAGCAGAATAGGCCCCAACAATGGCCTGGCGTATCCATTTACTAATGGTAGATTTGGCGGGTGCCAAACCTTTTCTGGGCCCAGAAGGCACCACGAACAAGGCGTCCGTCTTACGAAAAGGAGAAGTAGCAACCAAATAGTACTTCACACAACGAACCACATCCAAAGAGTGCAAAACCCTCTCCTTGTCATTGCTAGGCCTAGGACACAAGGACAAGGGAGAACTACATCCTTCTTAGGAAGGAAATCCGGTTTAAAGTGAAAAACCATCTTATCCTGGTGTCTCTCAAAGTAAGGGGCCTGAATAGACAGAGCCGCCAACTCAGAGACACGCCAAACAGAGGTAATAGCCACCAAAAAGGCAACCTTTTGAGTGAGCACAGAAAGAGCCACATCCTGCATCGGTTCAAAGGGAGGCCCCTGGAGGGCCGAAAGGACCAAATTTAACCGAACATAAGTGACCCCTTGGAAAAAAGTCTTGACCAGAGGATGCAAAGCAAAAAGCCTTTGAAAAAAGACAGCCAGGGCAGAAACCCGACCCTTCAAAGTACTGAGCTGGAAAATCCAGATCCAGACCGTGCTGTAAAAACTCCAAAATCCTAGGAATCGAAAACACCCTGCAAGGTAAGGCCCTAGCCTCACAACAGTCAATATAGGACCGCCAAGTCCTATAGTAAATGGTAGAGGAAGACCTCTTCCTAGCTCTAATCAAGGTTTGAATAACCGCCTCAGACAAACCTTCCTCCCTCAGGATGAAGGTTGCAGCAGCCACGTCGTCAAAGCAAGCGTTTGTAAATTGGGGTAACACAGTTGATCCTGAGAGATCAGATCCGGAGACAGGGGTAGCCTGTACTGATCTACTGCCAATCTTATGACATCTGCGAACCAAACCTGTCTTAGTCACCTTGGGGCCACCAGAATTTCTAGAGCCAGCTTGCGCACTACCTTGCCCACCATGGAGAAGGGGGGAAATAGGTACAGAAAACCCAGATCCTTTCAGGCAAGGGACAAGGCATCCACTGCCAGGGCCAGAGGATCCTGAGACAGAGATACAAAGGTTGGGCTTGTGATTGTGCCGAGAGGCAAAGAGAGTCCCCCACTTGTGACACAGGGCCCGAAACACCCTGCGGTTGAGAGACCATTCCCCTCGGCGAGAGAATCCCCTGCTCAGGGAGTCCGCCTCCATGTTCTCCACTCCCGGAATGTATACTGCCGAGATGCAAGGAACATTGCTCTCCGCCCAAGTCAGAATCATAGAGACTTCCCTGAGGGCACTCCTGCTGCGAGTCCCTCCTTGGTGATTGATGCAAACTACCGCAGTACGATTGTCTGATCGAACCTGAACCGGTAAACCCTGTAGGTGAAGTGTCAGACGCGACAGAACCAAGCGGATAGCTCTGAGCTCCAAGACATTGATGGGGTTGTGAGCCTCCTGAGGACCCCACAACCCCTGGAACTGATGATCTTTCCAGAAACCTCCCCAGCCGACAGGCTGGCATCCGTGGTAACCGTCTCCCAATGAGGGGCCAGGAACGATCTGCCCCTCATCAGATTGCTTGATTCCAGCCACCACTGAAGGGACTGCCAAACCCTGGGAGACATCAGAAAAGACTGATCCAAGGACTGTGGACATCTGTCCCATTTCAGCAATAGATGGAGTTGTAGCGACCTCATGTGGAATTGAGCAAAGGGGACTGCGTCAAAGGAGGCCACCATCAAACCCACCAGAGTCATCCCTAGCCGATTGGAAGGGCGAGGGTTGGTCAGGAGAACACGTATCAGATCCTGAACCCTCTGCACCTTTGGCTGAGGTAGGAACACTCTGGCCTGACTGGTATCCAGCTTCATGCCCAGGAATGAGATCTCCCTTGATGGGGAGAGAGAAGACATCGGATCACCCATCCGAACCGCTCCAGCGTCGTCACCACCGTCCTGGTGTCCAACTCCGCCTGGCAGAGGGAGGAAGCTGTAATGTGTAGGTCGTCCAAATACGGCACAATGCGAATGCCCTGGGCTCTGAGCAGGGCAATTATGCCCGCCAGAACCTTGTAAACACCCTCGGTGCTGAGATCAGCCCGAACAGGAGGGCCACAAATTGAAAATGCTGATCTCCCACCACAAACCTGAGAAATCTCTGATGTGCTGGGAAAATTGGTACATGAAGGTAAGCATCCTTGATGTCTATGGACGTCATGAAATCCACCTGACGAAGGGAACCGATGGCTGAGCGCAGAGTCTCCATGCGGAACTTCTTGGTTCTGATGAACCAGTTGAGAAGCTTCAAATCCAGGATGGGTCTTATGGAGCCATCCTTTTTGGAAACCGTGAAGAGGTTGGGTTGGAATAATAGCCCCGGCCTCTCTCTGAAAGAGGCACCGGACATATGACCGCCATGTCCAGGAGATTCTTTACAGCCAACAGGAGTCCCTGCGCCGCCCGAGGATCCGATGGCACCCGAGACCTTAGGAATCTGGGAGGAGGCCGGGACTCGAACTCCAGTTTGTACTCAGACGAGACCATTTCCAATATCCACTTGTCTGTGACCTCCTGGGCCCAGACCTGAAAGAAGAGCCGCAGCCGTCCCCCCCACCCGTGAGGGTGAGGGTGCTTCCTCACTGCTGAGCTGGCTTGGCAGCGGGCTTGGCCCTGGAACCCCAGGTAGAGGCTGGACGGGTCCTCTACCTCTGTTCCAGGAATCACCTCTAAAGCCAGAGTAGGCAAGACCTCTGCCCCCTCTGGCACCGCGAGGAAGGGAGGCTGCCCCCCGAAAGGAGCGACGCAGCTTCTTACGCTGAGGCAGCCTCCCACCCCTTGTCACAGAATCCAATTTGCCTCCAAACAGCCGCGTTCCCAAAAAGGGCAAAGCTGTAAGTGACTTCTTGGCCGCAATGTCAGCCGCCCACTGGCGCAGCCAGACCGATCGGCGCATGGCCACCAACAGGGCCGAAGTTCTACTACGCATGGTAATAGTGTCGTCCATAGCCGACAAAACAAAATTCATGAACAATTCACACCTCTTAAGGGTTGTGAATTCAATGCTGTCCATGTTGAGCTGGGACCCATTTAACATGATCTCCGACCTGGTAGCCAGAGCCACTAGTGCCGATGCACAGACAGGCCACAAGGCAGAACCCACACTGCACTGGCAAAGACATGACATGCCATCTGATCAATGCGCTTGTCCTCGCCATCCTTAAGGGGAGTGGCGTCAGGAGTATGTACAACGGAGGTGTTGGACAATCCTAAAATGGGCACATCAACCTCGGGAGGGGAAGACCAGCGCTTCACCGAGTCCACCGGTAAGGGATACTTCCTATCCCATCCCTGAGGAACACCGTGAAAGCGACTCGGCTTCTCCCATTCTCTAAGAATCATACTGTCAAAATGATCCTGATTTGGAAACTCCAAGCAGGGCTTAGAGAACCCAAAGAATTCCCCCTTCTTCGGAGGGGCCTCCGCCGGTGGGGAAATATCCAGAACCTCTAACAGATGGGTCAGGACCCTGGGGGTATCAGCAGCATCCCCCGGCACCTGCCCGGCATCAGAATCAAAGAACTGCAATTCCTCAGTCTCAGATTCCTCAAACAATTCCCCCTCCTCAAGCGGGGAATAATCAGCCCAATCAAGGGAGTCATAATCATCAAAATCAATTACCGGCAGATGCCTTTTCTTAGCAGTGTCCATTCTGCCCACTGAGCTAGAAATGATTTTCTCGAGGTTGGCCAGCCCAATGACCGTGTCATTTGGGGTACGGATGATGCGGGGTGGGGTAGGTGAGGCGGACGGCACTGACCCAGACGCCTGGGGTCCCAACTGCCGCGTTATGGCCTGTTGCGCACATGGTATGCAAATAGGTGCATTCTCCCCCGTAAGGGATACCCCACAACCCACACATAGCTGGGATTGTCCCAAAGGGAGCCCGAGCCCAGTATCCTGCAGAGCATCCATATGGTGATTTTAAGCTAGTCGCAATGACCTGAGGGAATTACGCTGGTAAGCAACCCGGGATGCCCCTTAAGTCCCAAGTGGGAGGATTTATAAGTGCCCCAAATTTCTGCTAGGGACCCTAGGACCGGGAGTACCCCCTTTTAAGCAAGGCAGAGGGAGTCCTCCTGAAAGACACAAAAGGGTGGGCATAAGCACATGCACACATATGTAAATATATATATATATATATTACATATTGTTTATACCATATAAATAAGGGAAAACCATGTCAAGGCACTAGCGCTGTCCCCTGACAGAAAGGGGCACATGGCTGAGTACATAAAAAGTACATAAAAAAGGGGGAGCCCGGGAGGGCACTCACATGTCTTGCAATATGGCTGCCACCGCTCATCATGTCAGATAAGAAGAGTGAGAAAGGAGAAGAAGTGGCGGGCTAGTGCGGATTGCGCGCCGCGTCTGGCACCGCCCCCCTACTCTCACTACCAGCAGCGCGGTTCCCAGCCGTGGTCCTGGGCTCCGCAATTGGCTCCAACCGAAGGGGGGGGCGGGCCGTGGCAACGAAGCTCCCCTCAGGAGAAAGCAAAAAACGGCGATCAGCCAGTAATGTAAGGCACCAAGCACACCTACACACACATACATTCTGAAATAAAAGGAAAAGTCCGCCCCCCCCCCCCCACTGGAGGGTTAACAGAGGGACCCGGAAGGGGGATAATCCCGCACCAAGTATGGTGTAAGGGATATATATATATATATATATATATATATATATATATATATTATACACACACAATTAGGGACAGGGCATCCCAAACCGGGATCACCAACCCGGATTCCGCCTACCCTTTTATATGGGGTCTCACAGGGGAGCATGGCTCCCTAAACGCCTATAAAGGTGATTCCTACCCTCACCCGGACCTGCAGCCAAGGCTGGGAGGCTAATAACGGGCTTAATGAATAAAGGTCCGGGCAGAAATAGGTAAAAAAATTGGCCGGCTTACGCCCGGCTTACCTGCAAGGAAGAGCAGCATACATCTTCTGACTTGCTCGCCGTCCTGCAGAGAAGGAACTGGGGAATGTGTGGGAGGCCCCAGGTATTTATGGACCGGGAAAGGCTTCTTTTTTGCTTTCATCTCTGCAGAAGTTCGCCCTCTACTGGACCATAACCCATATGTCATGAATAGTGGAAGCGGGGTGTGTGACATACTTGAAATATGAATGCTGGTCCTCTCTGACCTAATTGGATGGCCACATGACCACTCTCAGCCACTGAAGTTTGTGGAGCAGGCTTGTATATTGCTTGGTGTTCTCCCACCTGTCAAACCTCAATGTTTGCCAGCGCGGGACCACAATCCAGCAGCCACAATCACAGAAATGGGTAAGGATCAGGTTTTACCAGCCAGTAAGCCATGCGGGACATTTTTCAATAGGATGCAGGTCGTGTAAAATCATGTTTCCATAATAGTCTCGAAAGAGACAGGACTCCTTATCTACACACTGGTCCATGACACTGGTGGATGAGCAGATATTTAGGCAAGAACACCGTTATCTTAGTAACAGGAGTCATTGTATATCTCCTACAATAAATTTAGTTAACCCTATTGCCGTCCACATAATAAATGTAATTTTAAAGTTTGTAAATAGAACAATAGTGTGGTGGAGCTTGACTGAAGGGGCAAAGCACGTATGTGGCCAGGGTTTAGATGGCAGACCAGAATTCCAGGACGATTGGATGACCAGCAGATTATTTGCTTCCTGGACCTTTCCAGGTGAGTTTGTAAAGGAGCAATTCAGCTCAACAATAAAGACAAATGGAAAAACATAACCTTTAAAAATCAATAATATATATATATATATATATATATATATATATATATTTTTTTTTTTTTTTTTTTTTTTTTTTTTTATATTTGTCGGGCTATATTAGTGTCTCTGTTCACCAGAACTTTGGGTTAACCATCAGGAACTAATCATTATTTTCCCCTCAAAAGCTTCAGCCTTCCACAAACGAGTCACCCTGTCAATGCTGGATACTTACTGTGAAACTGTTGTTCAGATTCTTGGTGCTGGACTCGGCGACACTAGCATCTGTTATGTCTACCTCTTCAAAGATTATAGACTGAAAGAAAATAGAAGATGATGAGCATTGCTGACATGGATCAGCTACAGAGAAGATAATACAGCTACGTAATTTATAGACTGGTCTATGAGAAATGTTGTTATCTTATGTTAACCGGGTGTATCAAACTTGTTGATGCGCAAGGTTATTTTTTTTAAAAAAGCGTCTACAATAGCCAGCCAAGAGTACAGATCTGCACAATACTACACGTGTTTCTATAGTTAAATCTTACCTGCAGACTGCAGTCTAAATACCTGCTTCCTGCTGCAGTTTTTTTTCTTTCAACTCACTACCCAAATCGGGCAGACAGGAGAGGGGAACCTCAATGAACATCTGCTTAAATGTTGGATACTACATGGACATTCTCAAATTAGTCAATACCTTTCTACTGACACCCAAGTGTTGCACCTAGATGTTGTTTAATAAAAAATAAGTGGTCAAGTACCCTCTAGCCTCAAGAGGTTTCAACCAAGTAACCCTAGGTAGGCCAAAGGCCTTGTAGTACTTTTAAAGTGGACCAAAACCCAAGGCGATCAGTGCGGGAATCTATAAGATTCCCGGGCAGATCAATTACCTCCTCCTGGGGGCATCCAAAATCAGGATGCCCCACTGTGTGAACCCCCCAGGTCACCCCATACACTTACCTTCTTTCCTGGTTCAACGGCCGCTGCGCGAGCCACGGCCGCATCCCTTCCGCCCCTCTAGCAGGGCATATGCCCAAGCCAGGCTCTTTGTTAGACAGTAGTGGGGGATGTGGCCGTCAGCACGCTCAGAGCCAATCGCCTTAGACGAAGGCCTAGACAACGTGACGTCAGCGGATCCGAGCGTGCTGATTGGACAAGTGGATGCACATGCGGCGTAGGACTGGGAAGTTTATATATTATTTTAACAATTTATCGGACCAGTCAGACACCCCCTGGTTGGTATGCCCCTGAACACTGTTGTGTACCCCCTGAATATGCATACTGCAGGTTGAGAAACTGTGCCAATAGTAGGAACAAAGAGTTATATACTGAGGTTTTGTCCAATCAGAGCAGTTTTCCAAAGGCCATCAATCCAATCGCCAATCAGAGGCGCTGATTGTTTACAATAGGGTTGCTTTGCAAGGCATTTTTTAAAGTGGACCAAAACCCACAGCGATCAGCCCGGGAATCTTTTAAATTTCCGGGCCGATCGATTCCCTCCCACTGGAGCATCCAAAATCAGGATGCCCAGGTGTGTGAAACCCCCCAGGTAGCCCATAAACTTCAAAATACACCAACAACAATGGTTAAGTGCTGGGCTGGCAAGAAACACTATCCAGGCTAATAATTTGCCAAAAAGACATTCTATTTAATATCAAAAGTTGTGGCACAAAACATATACGCACATATATTTACATTGACTAACACTGCTGATGAATAAAAAGCAATTGCTGTATTAAAAAGAACAATGAAGAGGGCCCCCGCCAGGAACTCCCTGGGCTTCACTCATCCCTCCATACGCAGAGCACACATACCAGCTGGCCAACCTTAAAATAAGAGGGACAAATGTCCACCAAGTTATAGCGTGTGATCCAGGTGCGTCTCCTACAAATATTCGCCCAGAGCAGGATTAATAAAGCCAGGCAAAGTAAATCCAATATGCGGCGTCACGTTAACACAAAGTTTCATGCGCAGGAATCACTACTCATGTGAGCGCCCGCTCATAATGACATTCATAACGCTGGAAACTGAGCGGGAGCATCAGACAGAAAAAGCCAGCAGCATGGGCTCAGCGGCCGGCCGCCGCTGCTGACACTGCAACCGGGAAGTTATAATCTCACCGCCCTTGAAATTCTGGCATCCACTTGTCCGCTTTGCAGGGCGTTCATGCATTCCCTCCTTGTCCCCTACTAGGTATCCTGCTGGGCGGTCTGGTGTGATTCCCTGATAAAGATTAACTATTTAGCTTTATGAATATAATGATGGAAAAATGAGGTAATATTATCCATTGATATTTGCGATATGTATGGGGAGATTTAAGTGGTAGGTTGTATGCGAGTATGTGTGGTGTTCAGAATATTACCCAGCCCTATTATGCAATGAAGGGTGAAAAAGAAAGGAAAAAAAGTTCAAGGACTATTGTGGGGTTACAAAATGTTTCTACATTGTTGTTAAAAACAAAAGCAAGAGTGACAACACTATACCACTTCCATTACAGCAAGTTTAATTATAATTGGAGAGCCTCTGGGGGAAGCGGTGTTAAGTGCCAATCTCGGTTACTGACAAATGCAGCTTCAGCAGCTTAGTTTGGCAAACCAAGAGTTAATGCATGGAGTGCCTGTAGGATAATGCCCAATATGCGTGGAATGAGAGCCGGGTCTCGCCTGTATAAATTAGGCTGATAATGCCGCCCCCCCCCCACCCTGACGAAGCTCCAGAGGAGGAGCAAAACAATCGTCGGTGACAGGTCTACCGACCACGCCCCCTCTGACGTAGTCCAGCGTACCATGGCTGCATGAAGGTGTGATCACGGCAGAACTGCGAGTGGTGTGTGATACAATGCCCTGCAAAGAGGACACATGGATGCCAGAATTTCAAAGGCAGTGAGATTATACCTTCGATTATACCTTCAGTGAGATTATACCAGTGTCAGCAGCGGCGTCCGGCCGCTGACCCCACGTTGGCGGCTTTTTCTGTGTCTGACGCTCCCGCGTTCAGCTTCCAGCGTTAGGAATGTCATTATGAGCGGCCGCTCACATGAGTAGTGATTCCTGCGCATGGAACTTTATGTGTTAACATGACGCCGCATATTGTATTTACTTTGCTTGGCTTTATTAATCCTGCTCTGGGCGAATATTTGTAGGAGACGCACCTGGATCACACGCTATAACTTATTGGTGGACATTTGTCCCTCTTATTTAAGGCTGGCCAGCTGGTATCTGTGCTCTGCATATGGAGGGATGAGTGAAGCCCAGGGAGTTCCTGACGGGGGCCCTCTTCATTGTTCTTTTCAATACAGCAATTGCTTTTTATTCATCAGCAGTGTTAGTCAATGTAAATATATGTGCGTATATTTTTTGTGCCACAATTTTTGATATTAAATAGAATGTCTTTTTGGCAAATTATTAGCCTGGATAGTGTTTCTTGCCAGCCCAGCACTTAACCATTGTTGTTGGTGTATTTTGCAGTTAGTTTTTGGTTAGCAGGGCGCCCTGAGCGTGGGCAGTGCATGACACTGATATAGGTAGGGGTCTCCCAAGTGTTTTTGAGTTTTCGCCCATAAACTTACCTTCTTTTCCAGTCCAACGGTGCATGTGCAAGCTGCATCCCCGCAATCCCTCTAGCAGGGCTCGTGCCCACGCCAGACATTTGTAAACAGCCGGAGCGGGCACGCTCCCTGTTAAGAGGGTAGCAGGGGATGAGGCCATCTGCGCGCTTGGAGCTGATCGCCTAAGACGAAGGGACATCACTGGATCCGAGCACGCTGATTGGACGAGCGGCTGTGTATGCGTCGTAGGACTGGGAATAGGCGAGTTTGTTTTGGCGACCTGGGTAGTTTCACACAGCAGGCACCCCGGGGAAAGGACCAGGATAGTCAAAATCCTGGGTTTTGGTCTACTTTACCTGTTCTCAACAAATGTTTTCATTATTTATATTCTTCCATGACCACCATTTTTGGCAGCAGGGAGGCAGAAGCTGCCCCCACGTGACCGACAGCAGAAAATCAGGATTTTGTCACATAGGGTCAGCTCCTAGCAACCGAAAAGCAAGAAGTCCTGGGAATGGTATTAATCAGCGGTATGGGGCTTGTCCGGGGCGCATAGCACCTGCAGCCCACTGAAACACCAATTATTTCAACAAATGATTTGACACCAATGATTGACAAAGCACTTTGACTTTTTTTACCTGAAATGACTTTTTTTACCTGAAATAACCTGAAAAAAACGCCTCATCCTTCTTTGATAGAAAGGTGAGATCTTATGACATCTTTATCAGTGGCAACTTGAAAGTAAATTTTAATTTCTGCATAACCTAACTGGATAGGTATACACCTTAGGTATTGTACTAAAGCAACTAATTACATCCTTGCTGAACCCAAGCTGGATATTTAGTTGTTCCGGGCTGATCTTTATTCATGATAGTTGGGTTAGATGGATAAAATGGTGGCATTTCAAGGTTCTTCCAGCAGCTGTATACTGTATTACAACCAATAAAGAAGCAAAATTGAAACATCATCACTGATAAGATAGCGTTACCTTAAAGGGATAGACTTGCACAATATGATAATCAAAAAGGCGCACTCCCTTTAAAGTAAACTGTGTGAAACAATAAACAGCCGATGGATAGATTTTCAAAAGCTTTCGGGTAACCTCCTTTCCTAAATCATGTTGGGGAGCAGGCGCTGGCCGGGAAAGGAGTGCAGGCACAGAATGAAAGAAATCAACCTGGCTGGCTTAGGAGCATCTGCAACCTGAATGGAGTGGCAGAAAACACGGACACAGTAGGAGCCAGAGCAATTTAAAAAAAAGTTTAGCAGACTGCTCCCCTAAAGCTCTGATGATCAATGGCAGAAGCTGTTTGGGAGGGCTTAAAGGGATTTTTCAGGTAAAAGATAAAAAATACAATTCTGTGAAACTCACCTGTAGAATGGTTTTTGAATATATCCAGTCGTTCAAGAAGTGATGACATGTGGGTAGTCCGCCACCAGGTGGCAGAGTTACTGCAAGATCCAAAGCTGTAACTCCTCCGGGCCCCCTATAAAAAGAGGTGTCTCAGTAGAATCCCCAGTGGTCAAAAAGCAGTAAGAAGGAGACAGGCAGGGAGGCCAAGAAACCATGGTACATCACATAGCTTCAGCATGTACTCTCTCCAACAGAAAACTTAAGGACAACGTCCAATATAAAAACGGTAATCACCATACCAGGCAAAGAGATAATGAACCAAGGGCGGGGTGGGACGACCTGGACTGGATGTATTCAAAAACAATTCTACAGGTGAGTTTCATAGAATTGTATTTTTCACTATATCCAGTCCAGGTCGTCCCAGAAGTAATGACATATGGGACATCCAAAAGCAGTGTCCATTAGGGCGGGATCCCCAGTGCGGAACAGCATGTAGTTCATTTTACTACCGCCTGAAGCACCTTTCGGCCAAAAGCAGCGTCAGCTGAGGCCCTAACATCAACCTTGTAAACCTCGTAAATGAACTGAAGACCAAGCAGCGATGGTCAAGGCCGAGACCTGGCCCTTGAGGGTGCTCAGCAGGAGACCCAAGTCTAAGCCATGTTGTAAAAAACTCCAATATCCTAGAGATAGAGAATGTGCAACAAGTGAGACTCTTGAACTCACACCAAGCAATGTAAGCATGCCACACTCTGTAGCATATCATGGAAGAAGACTTCTTCCGAGCTTGAATCATAGTCTGCACAACCATGGCCGACAGCCCCTTCTCCATCAGGATGATGAAGCGATCGGCTGACATCTGAACTAAGTCCGCGAACCAACTCCTTCTTGGCCAGCGAGGAGTCACCAGGATGGTTGGTACCCCCTCCTGGCCTAACTTGCGCAGCACTTGACCCAGGAGTGGAAATGGAGGGAATACATTAAGGAGCCTGAACTCCATCCAAGGAATTGCCAGAGCGTCTGTGGCGAAGTCCCCAGCCGGTCAGACTGGCATCCGTGGTAACTATCTCCCACCGGGGAGTAAGAAAGGCCCAGCAACAGATTTCTGGAGACCAACCACCATGAGAGGGACTGCATGGTCAGGGAGGGACAGTGAAAATTCCTGTTCCAGGGACTCCATCGTCCGGTCCCAACCGGTCAACAGATTCAACTGGAGAGGTCTCATGTGGAAACTGGGCGAAGGGCACTGCCATGAGGCATGACACCATTAGGCCCACCAGCTTCATCCCCAGACGGATCGATAACCACTGACAAGACAGTAAGGCCTGCACCTGCGTCTGGAGGACCGCCACCTTCTGCTGGGGCAGGACTACCTTGACCTGAGAGGTGTCCAACAACATACCCAGAAAGGACCTCACCATTGAGGGAGTGATAGAAAACTTAAAAAGGCTAAATGGTTACCCATCCAAAATCCTAGAGAGTGGATAACACCATCCAGGTATTGCTCTCGGCCTGCTGAAGGGACTGAACCACAATCAGCAAATCGTCCAGATAAGGAAGAACGCGAATGCCCCCATGATGCCCGCCAGCACCTTTGTGAACACGCGGGGGGCTGAGGATATCCCGAACGGTAGTGCCACAAACTGGTAATGCTGATCCTCCAGCGCAATCCTCCTGAACTTCTGATGCCCCTGAAAAATCGGGATGTGCAGATAAGCCTCCTTGATGTCCATCGTGGTCATGAAGTCGCCGGGCCGAAGCGAGCTCATCGCGGACCGTAAGGTCTCAATGCGGAAATGTCTGACTCTGACAAACCTGTTGAGACCCTTCAGGTCCAGGACAGGTCTCAGTGTTCCGTCCTTCTTGGGCACCTAAAAACAGATTGAAGTAGAAACCTTGATCCCGTTCCTGACGAGGCACGGGACAATCACACCTGACCGCAAAAGTCAATGGATGGCCATTCTCAGGCCCTGTGCCGTCAATGGGTTCTGGGATATCTGCGACTGAAGAAATCTTGAGGGCAGCCAAACTGCCAGCTCTACATTGT
The DNA here is from genome assembly GCA_027917425.1 of Gastrophryne carolinensis. NCBI lineage: Eukaryota > Metazoa > Chordata > Amphibia > Anura > Microhylidae > Gastrophryne > Gastrophryne carolinensis. The sequence continues at coordinate 131,684,633 of CM051237.1, read as the reverse complement.
AACCGGAGGAAACCACCTCCTGAATCCTCCGATCCAAGACGTGCTGCCCCCAGACGTGAGCAAGGCAGAAACCGTCCCCCCACCCGGAAGGGCGAGGGCGCCCCCTCATGCCTGAGAGGGCTTGGATTTAGCTCCCCAGGAGGGATTGGGTCGGCCGCAAGAGCCACCTCGCCCCCAGGTATCTCTTCAGCCACCTGAAAATGAAGAGCCTCTTCCTCCTCAAAAGGAGCGATAGACAGAAGAACCCCGGAGGAGCCGCGCAGACTTCCGTCCCTGAGGGAGTCTCCCATCCTTAACCAGGAGGTCCAGACGCTCCCCGAGTAACCTGTGCCCCAAGAAAGGGATACTAGTGATTGACTCCTTGGCCGCAGCATCAGCCCACCAATGCCGCAGCCAAAGAGAATTATGGAGCGCATGGAGACTACAAAGGCGCTAAAATCCAGGCAAGCTTTGAGGTCTTTATACTCCTCCGCCCGCTTGCGAGACTTAGCCATCAGGAAGAAGGGGAGATGTCTTGTTGATATTGCTAAGGAGACAATGGCCGCGGCACAGACAGGGCGAAGCCCAGCACCCATGACAAGCCATGACAAGACAGCTGATCCATATGCATGTCAGCAGGGTCGCGCAAGGAAGCAGTGCGCGAGTGTGCGCATGGTAGTGCAGGCAAGTATATTTGCGGGTACGCACATGCGCTTTGGGCTTGCGTGCTTGGTAGTGTGCAGAAGTACCTTTGGGAGTGTGCGCATGCGCATTGGCAGTGCATGCATTCGGTTTGGGAGTGTCTGAAGCAAATTCTTGGCCTCTGAAAGACCCCACCTATAATGCTGATTATTATGCAGATCAGAGAACTGTTAACCTTGATCTTGGCCATGTCACCTTCAATTAAAAAATGGAAAACTGTTTCAGATAGTGCCAAATGTAGCCCAATGGGATATCAATTGCCTTTGCCTGAAAATACCGTTTTGTGATTACTCACCTTTAAAACGGATATTATAAGTGTGACATACACTCCGCAAAAAGTCTTGACAGTTGGGTTATTCTCCAGTAGAGGGCGAACTTCTGCAGAAATGGATGCAAAAAAGAAGCCCCTCCCAGTCCATAACTACCTGGGACCTCCCACCAATTCCCCAGTGTCAGATAGCAGTAAAGGGACCAGGAAGAACCAAATATAACAATTCAAACAAAAAACCAATGGTTCACCATATAAAGGATCCAGAATACCAAACAGGGTGGGTGAAGCAGAGTGTATATCACACTTATAATATCCGTTTTAAAGGGGAGTAATCACAAAACGGCATTATTCCAAGTGTGACATACACTCCGCTTCAATAAGTCTTGACAGTTGGGACATCCAATAGCAGTGTCAGTCAAGGGTGGGAACCATAAACAGTAAAGAATGCACTAACTCAAACCACTGCAGCTTGCAGAACCTTGCGGCCAAAAACAGCATCCGCTGAAGCCCGTACATCAACCTTGTAAAACTTGGAAAAAGTATGAACAGAAAACCAAGTAGCAGCCTTACAAACTTGTTCAACAGAAGCCTGGTGCTGAAAAGCCCAGGATGCACCCACAGCACGAGTAGAGTGCGCAGTGACCCTAAACGGGGGAGTCCTCCCCTTAGCAGAATAGGCCCCAACAATGGCCTGACGAATCCATTTGCTAATCGTAGACTTAGCAGGTGCCAAACCTTTCCTGGGCCCGTAGGGCACCACAAAAAAAGCGTCCGTCTTGCGGAAGGAAGAAGTAGTCAGCAAATAGTACTTCACACAGCGGACAACGTCCAAATTGTGCAAAACCCTCTCCTTGTCATTGTTAGGCTTAGGACACAAGGAAGGGAGAACAATATCCTGATTGAGGTGGAAAGCAGACACCACCTTAGGAAGGAAATCCGGTTTAAAACGAAACACCACCTTATCCTGGTGTCTCTCAAAGTAAGGGGCCTGAATCAACAGAGCCGCCAACTCAGAGACACGCCGAACCGAGGTAATCACCACCAAGAACGCAACCTTCTGCGCGAGAACCGAAAAAGCAATATCATGTAGCGGCTCAAAAGGAGGACCCTGCAGAGCCGAAAGAACCAAATTCAAATCCCAAACAGGAACTACAGCTTTTTGAGGGGGCCGCACATGCGCCACCCCTTGGAAAAAAGTCTTAACCAGCGGGTGTAAGGCAAAAGACCTCTGGAAGAAAACCGACAGAGCAGAAACCGGTCCTTTCAAAGTACTAAGCTGGAACCCAAGATCCCGATTATGCTGAAGAAACACCAAAATCCTAGGTACAGAAAAAAAACCTGCAAGGCAAGGCCCTAGCCTCACACCAATCAATATAGGACCTCCAAGTCCTATAGTAAATGCCAGAAGAGGACCGCTTTCTAGCCCTAATCAGGGTCTGAACAACCGCCTCAGACAAACCTTCCTCTTTCAAGATGAAGGTTTCAGCAGCCAGGCCGTCAAAGCCAGAGTTTATAAATTGGGGTAAAGTAGATGACCCTGGGATAGCAGGTCCGGTATCAAGGGAAGCCGGCACTGGTCTACGGCCATCCTTACGACGTCTGCGTACCAAACCCTTCTTGGCCACCTTGGAGCCACCAGAATCGCTGGTGCCCCTTCTAGAACCAGTTTGCGAACTACCCTGCCCAGCATGGAGACAGGTGGAAACAGGTACAGAAAACCCAGGTCCTTCCACGCCAGAGACAAGGCGTCCACTGCCAAGGCCAGGGGATCCTGGGAAAGAGACACAAACGCCGGAAGCTTGTGATTGTGCCTCGAGGCAAAGAGATCCACCTCCAGAGTCCCGCACTTGCGGCAAAGATCCAGAAAGACCTCGGGGTTGAGAGACCACTCTCCGTGGACGAGAGGACCCCCTGCTCAGGGAATCCGCCTCCGTATTCTCCACCCCCGGAATGTAGACTGCCGAAAGGCAAGGAACATTGCTCTCCGCCCATCGCAGGATCAGAGAGACTTCCCTGAGGGCACTCCTGCTGCGAGTCCCTCCTTGGTCATTTATGTAGGCCACTGCCGTTCGGTTGTCCGAACGCACCTGAACCGGAAGACCCCGTAACTGTGGGGTTAACCGAGCCAGAACCAGACGAATGGCTCAGAGCTCCAATACATTGATGGGGGTGTGAGCCTCCTGGGGACCCCACACCCCGCTGAACTGATGACTCTTCCCATAACCTCCCCAGCCCGACAGGCTGGCATCCGTGGTAACCGTCTCCCAACAAGGCACCAGAAAGGATCTGCACTTCACCAGATTGCTCGAGTCCAGCCACCACCGAAACGACTGCCGAACCCTGGGAGACATCCTGAAAGGTTGATCCAAAGACTGTGGGCTCCTGTTCTAATACGTCAATAGGAGAAGTTGAAGAGATCTCATGTGAAATTGTGCACCGCCTCGAAGGAGGACACCATCAGGCCCACCAGTTTCATCCCCTGTCGGATAGAGGGACAAGGGCTGGCCAGAAGAAGACGGATCAGGTCCTGAATCCCCTGCACCTTGGTCTGGGGCAGAAACACTCTGGCCCGACTGGTATCCAGATTCATGCCCAGAAATGAAATCACTCGAGACAGGGAGAGAGAAGACTTGGTGCGGTTGATCACCCAGCCGAATCTCTCCAGGGTCGACACCACCTGGAGGGTGTCCAGTTCTGCCTGCTGAAGGGAAGAAGCAGAGATCAACAGATCGTCCAGATAAGGCACAATGCGAATGCCCTGAGATCTGAGCAGAGCCATTACGCCCGCCAAAACCTTGGTGAAGACCCTCGATACCGAGGTCAGACCGAAGGGAAGAGCTACGAATTGATAATGTTGATCCCCCACCGCAAACAGGAGGAATCTCTGATGTGCCTGAAAAATCGGAACATGCAGATACGCATCCTTGATGTCTATGGATGTCATGAAATCCCCTTGGCGAAGGGAATTGATAGCCGAGCACAGAGTCTCCTTGCGGAACTTTTTGGCTCTGATAAACCTGTTGAGAACCTTGAGATCTAGAATGGGTCTCACCGAACCCTCCTTTTTGGGAACCGTGAAAAGGTTGGAGTAGTAAAACTTGCCTCTTTCCAGCGGGGGCACCGGGAATACAACCCCCATTTCCAGAAGGCTTTTCACTGCCAACAGGAGCCCCTGCGCAGCCTGAGGGTCCGAGGGCACCCGAGACCTTAAGAATCTTGGGAGCGGCCAGTACTCGAACTCCAGCTTATACCCGGAGGAGACCACTAACAAGATCCAATTGTCTGTGACCTCCCGGGCCCAGACCTGGAAGAAGAGCCGCAGCCGTCCCCCCACCCTTATGGGTGAGGGCGCCCCTTCATTGCTGAGCTGGTTTAAACGGCAGGCTTGGGCTTGGAACCCCAGGCAGCCACGGGACGTTCCCGACCTCTGCCTCTGTTCTAGGATGAGCCCCTGACCCCCCAGAAGGCCAGACCCCTAGACGCTCTGGCCCCTCGAAAGGAAGGAGTGAACGAGCCCACCACACGAAAGGGACGGCGCTGCTTCCTCCGCTGAGGTAACTTACCTCCTTTAGCAACAGCGTCCAATTTATCTCCAAACAGCCGCGCCTCCAAGAAGGGGGGAGCTGTGAGTGACTTCTTGGCTCCAACGTCCGCTGTCAACTGACGGAGCCAGACCAGTCTGCGCATGGCCACCAGCAAGGCTACTACACACGACAATGGAGTCTTCCATCGCATCCATGACAAAATCCATGAACACCTCGCACCTCTTAAGTACAGCGAACTCAGCGCTAGCTGGATCCAGCTGAGCGTTATTCAGCCAGTCCCTGATAAGAGACCTGGTAGCAAGCGACACCATGGCAGATGCACTAACCGGTCGCAGGGCCGAGCCCACGTTGGCAAATGCGTGGCACGCCATCTGATCCAGGCGCTTGTCCTCGCCATCCTTAAGTGAAGAGGCCTCAGGGGTGTTCAGTACAGAAGAGTTGGTCAAACCTAACACAGGCGTGTCGACTTTGGGAGGAGAAGACCAGCGATTGACCGCCTCCACCGGAAAGGGATACTTCTTATCCCATCCCTGAGGTGCACCAGGGAGCCGACAGGGCATCTCCCATTCCTAAGTATCAGCGCATCAAAATGACCCTGGGTAGGGAATTCCAGACGGGGCTTGTGGGCCCCAAAAAATTCCCCCTTCTTAAGAGGGGGCGCCTCAGGTGGATCAATATCCAACACCTCCAATAAATGTGTCAAAACATGTATCAACGGCATCCCCCAGCGCCTGCCCGGCATTGGAATTCCCAGGCTGACCATAGTCCGCCTCTGAATCCTGATACAATTCCCCCTCCTCAAGCGGGGAATAATCGGACAATTCGGCGGATTCATCGTCAGTGTCCCACAAGGGCTGGGCCGACGACAACTGTCTCTTTTTAGCCTGGGGCTTCTTGCCCACCGTGCTAGGAATCATTTTCTTTATGCTGGCCAACTTAGCCCAACATGAGAAAGCGACTCCCCACTAGTCCCAATGTCACTTGGGGTACGGATCAGGTGGGAAGGGGAAGGCGATGAAGCGGGAGGAGCCGACCCCGAAGGCTGGGTACCAGACTGCCGCGTTATGGCCTTTTGTGCGCATGGTATACAGATCAGCACCTTCTCCCCCGTAAGGGATACCCCACACATGGCCCGGATTGTCCCGAAGGGACCCCGGGCCTGGTATCCTGCAGAGCCTCCATATGGTGAATTTTTGTGGTCAGTCGCAAGACCGTAGGGAATTACGCATAAGCAACCCGGGACGCCCCTTAAAAGTCCCGGTGGGAGGATTTTTGGGGATGGACAATATTTATATCTAGGGACCCCAGAACCGGGAGAGACCCCTTAAAATGCACTTATACGGGGACCCTGTAACACACAAAATAGGTCACATAAGAGCAGCATAGTAAGGGATGCCCTAGCATAGATATTACAGTCACACAGCCGAAATACTCATATACAGACATATGAATATATATATATATATATTATATATATATGCAGTCATATGTCTGTATGCCGACGCGCTCCGCCGACGCGGGCGAGTGCCAGGTCCCACCCCCCCTCACTGAGGAAGGCAGAAGGTCGCACTCCCCGGCCAATATGGCCGCGGAGCTGACCAGTAGAGAACCGGCCCGCCGCCGCAAAAGAGCGTGCGCGCAGGCCGAACGTAAAAGCACTCACACACACATACACCTGTAAAGTGAACAAACACACACACACTGCGAATAAAGGCCAGGGATACAGCCCCCCCCCCCCCCCCGAGGAGAGTAAGGGAACCGGAAGGGGGAGTGGGAACCCTGCCATAATAAGGCCATAGGCATGTAGGGACGGGGCATCCCACACCAGGATCACCAAAAACCTGGATCACCGCCTACCCCGTGGTGGGGTCTCACGGTGGAGCAGTGCTCCTACAGCACCCAGAGGGTGCTCCTACCTTTACCAAGGACCCGCAACCGAAGCTGGGAGGCTCAATACAGGGACAATTTAGGAGGGTCCTGGCAGCAATAGGGACCAAAAAGGGGGCTGGGCACGAGCCCGGCTTACCTGCAAGTAAGAGAAGCTTCATCTTCTGTCTTGCTCGCTCCCTGCAGAGAAGACAACTGGGGAATTTGTGGGAGGTCCCAGGTAGTTATGGACCGGGAGGGGCTTCTTTTTTGCATTCATCTCTGCAGAAGTTCGCCCTCTACTGGAGAATAACCCAACTGTCAAGACTTATGGAAGCGGAGTGTATGTCACACTTGGAATATATGACCAACTCCACGCAGATGTTGCGGAACAGCTGCGCTTCTGAGCCACATTGAAGAGACTTACTAGACAACTTACAGTCTTGCTTACCCATGATCATGTGGGGGGAGCTGTTCCAGCAGCACTTCACAACACACAGATATATGCCTCACAAACATGGGGAAGCTCCATCTTGTTCTTTTACACACTTACACACAAAAAAAAGTTGCTGAGGGAGAAGTGGTTACATTTCAATGTCAATTGTGCGGTAGCACAGAGTATTTAGACAGTGTAATTATTTATCTAACATGTATGTAGGAGCAGTCTGCTGTGAGCAGAGCAATGACAGATTTCTACTTCTGGTTACAAATAAGGGATGACTGCACAGAGATCTGAGTTTTTCAGCACTCTCAGGTGTAAATCAAGATTGCAGATCCCATGTAGTTCAAGAGCACAGAATCAGCATGCCATTATACGATATCTTCATGGGGTTAACCCCTCCTAAATAGCTTACATCTCCGTTTCTCAACCTGCAGGACACATACCCCAGGGTTGGCATGGCGGTGTTCCAGGGCAAACCTTCAGGAGGTGTCTGACTGGTCTGGTATAATATTTTACCAGTGAAACATAATCCCTTCTTACCCTAAAAGTGCCACAAGGCCTATAGCCTACCTATTTTGGTACTACTTATAATTAACAGCGTGAATAGGTTGAGAACCACTGGCTTACATCACTGATTGCCAGAGGGCAGCCATGAGTGGGCCATGGATGCTGGTCTTGTCATTTAATTACTACAGCTGCAACCTAGTCCCTGCAGTAACCAGGTGAAAATAATCTCTCTATGGTGCTGGCAAGAAGAATGTAAAAGACTACATTGCTCAGTTCCTGGCATGGATACCAGCTGCCAGTGGGCCGAATGCATCAACCAACTTTATCTTACCAATTTTGTAAAATTTGTGTGAACCGAAGACCAAGCTGCTGCCTTGCAGATTTGGTCTGCTAAAACCTGGTGGTATAGGTCCGAAGAAGACCCAACTGTCTGTGTTAAGTGAACAGTTAACCAGAAGGGGAAAGACCTACCTTGTGACTGCTAGGAAAAATATACTAAAAATACATTCTAAAAACACTAATACAAAAATACTAAAACAGAGCCCTCTGACAATATCCGAAAATAGGCTCTCCATTACCTATGGTAGATTGTGGGAGAAGAAGCCTCCTGAGCACATAGTGGAGCGGCCCACTGTGTCCCCCTTGTGGGCCTGTTAAGAGTCCTCATTGACATGAAAAGCAGAGAACTCCTTAGAGAGGAGGTCTGGCTTCAGGAGGAACATGCCTCATCCCAATGGAGTACCATAGGATGTAGGTAGAATCAACAAAGAAGGCTGCCAATTCCGAGACCTACCTTTGACATTATGTCTATAGGCCACCTTCTGGGATAGCGGGATAGGGACCAAAAGAGACTGTATTCAATTTTTTTTTTTTTATGCATGGCCAAAAAGTACCAGATTGAGGCCCCATGGCATTAAGAAAAGTCTATGCTAGGAGGTCAGGTTAATGGCACTTAGCATAAAGGTTGTGGAAGAGACAAGTTAGGGCCAAAAGCTTGTGGAAGAGGATGGACAGTGTCCCTCAAAAGCACAGAGAGTTACCCTCTTTTGGGCCAGAACTATAAAACCAAAATACAAAAACAGAGCCCCCTGAGCATCCAACCCTATCTGTAATAGGATTGCCATTACCTTTGGTAGATCTTGGCAGTCTACGAATCTTATAAGTATGAGTAAGAGTGCACACAACAGCTGGAAAAGGGCCAATATCTTCTAAAATGTTGATTGTATAGTCTGTGTCAAAGCAATCAGCTGTAATGGGTGCCTGAGGGGCCTTTGTAAGGCAGATCTGGGCACCAACAGAGCCCCCAAAGCCCATCCAAAACCAAACTGATAACGTTTTGTACCATGACCACTCTTGGGAAACTAGAAAAACCATAAAGATCTCCAACCTGATCTTGATAATGAAACAGTAATTCAGGGCTAGAAAGGATACACTAGCCCGAGCCCCATTTAGGAGGTCACAAGAGCATGTTTCCAGGAGTTCCATAATATATGAAGGTGTCCATGTACGGAGCAGCCACCTGCAACCGAGTAGGCAAGACAGCCACATCCAAAAGCCTACTCTCCCTGAGACACCTGGCATTTATTTAGGTAGACTCTAGTCACATTGTACACTTACACAATGCAAACCACTAAAACAAAGCTAACAGATATATCTAAGCTTACGAGGACTATACCATCACTAATCAGTTGTTTAGTGCAGCCCACAACTGGAGTGAGGGCAACAGCAGGAGGCAACAGTAAATGAAGGATCTTCAGAAGAAAGTGCAGACAGTGGGAGGTTGCAACAATAGCCACCTTCTTGAGGTTCTAAAGCCCTCTGCTCTAGCAAGGACCCATGGAAGGACCCCAAAAAATACAATTCTGTGAAATACTCACCTGTAGAATTGGTATTATACGTATACAGTACGTCCTGCTCCAGATAGAATACTTACACTTGGGTTATCCTCCGCCAGATGGCGCTGCACTGCAGAGACATGCAAAACAGGCTCCTCCCGGCCCCTCAAATACGCGGGGACCTCCCACAAATCCCCAGCATTGAAAAGCAGTGAACGAGAAGCCGGGAGAATATAACCACCAAAAACTGGTAACTACAACAATCACCATACAGGGGATCCAGAAAAAAAAATGCAAAACCAGGGTGGGGTTGAGCAGGACGTACTGTATACGTATAATACCAATTCTACAGGTGAGTATTTCACAGAATTGTATTATTCTAAGTATACAGTACGTCCTGCTCCAGATAGAATACTTACACAATAGCAGTGTCCATAGAGTAGGGTGGGATCCCCAACAAAAAAGGCAACAGCAGACAGTTTAAAGCACTGTCACCTGCAAACCTTGCTACCAAGAGCAACATGAGCTAAGGCTCTAATGTCAACCTCGTAAAAACCTTTGAAAAAGGTATGGACAGAGATCAAATAGTAGTCTAGCAAAACTTGTCCAACAGAAAACCCAGTGCTGAAAGCCCAAAGGCGAAAAGAAGATTCTTCCCCTTAGAGGAACAGGCCTGAGAAACAGCCTGACAAGTCCAAACGCCAACAGTAGCCCTGGCAGAAGCCGAAACCTGTCCTAGGACCATAAGAGACCATCCCATCCAAGTAAAGGCCAGGCCAAAAGCCGCTCAACCCCTGGAGATCAGACGAGATCAGACACATACAGGAAGGAGATGGCCATAAACCCAAAGGGGCATCAGTTCCCCTAAGGGGTAAGTGACGATCCAGGAAACACTTCCAACACCAGTTGAAGGAATGTAGACCCCTTTCCTCAGCATCGCTAGGAATAAGGCACAGAAGGAGGAAGAAATATCTTGAATCAATGAACATAAGACACCACCTTAGGCAGAAGGTCCGGCGTAAAGCAGAGCACCACCTTATCCTGGTGCATATCAGGGAACGAGGGCTAGCTAAACAGAGCCGCCTGTTCCGACACACGTCTGACTGAAATAACAGTCCCAGAAGGACAACTTTGAAGGTAAAAGACAGCCAGACAGCCCCTGAATCGGTCCAAAAGGAACACCCCGCAAGGCAAACAGAATAAAATTCAAATCCCAGCAGGGACCATAGAATTACGTGGGGGACGCAATGAGCAACCCCCGAAAGAATGCTTAGCCAAGGAAAATAAGCAAAAGACTTCTACAGGAAGGCGGACAGGGCAGAACCTGACCCTTCAGAGTACTGAGTTGGAGAGCCAACTCCAAGCCATGCTGTAATAACTCTAGAGCCCTGGGAGCAGAGAACGCCCAACAGGGAAGAGACCTAGACTCACACCAATCCATATGGGTACGCCATACCTCATAAGAGATGGAAGAAGAAGAAGCTTGCTCTTAGACTTCCAATAGTCACAAACACAGAAAAAAGAAGCCTATCTCCATAAAGGTGGAAGATTCAGCAGTCAGGCCGCCTAGGCCAGAGTCTGTAGATTGGAGTGACGTAAAGGGGGCCCTGAGTGAACAGAGCGGCACCCCTAGCCACGGCCATAGGATCCTGGGACAGGGAAACGAGGGTCGAGAGCTTGAAATAGTGACAGGGGCACCAAACAGATCCACACTGGTTGAACCTCATAGTGACACAAGGATTAGCACATCCTGTCGCAGAGGGACCTCCACCGGAGCGAATACCACTAATATGCAGGAAACATTATCCTCCACCCAGATCAGGAACATATACCTTCCTGGGGGACCATCCTGCTCCAGGTCCCACACAGATGATTAAGGTAGGCCACAGTCGTCAGATAGACCGAGCGCCACCAAACAGGCAGGCTGTGAAGAGGAGAAGTCAAGCGAGATAGCGCCAACCTGGAAACTCACTGTTCCAATATTGATAGGTGCATGGACCTCCTAAAGGCCCCACCTCCCCCGGACCCGCATGGGGTTACAGAAGAAACCCCCCCCCCCCATCAACCTGATAGGTTGGCATCCATGGTGACCGTCTCTAGGAAGGGCAAGAAGGGAACTGCCCCCAGACAGGTTCCTAGGGTACATCCACTCCAAGAGGGACTCCTAACCAGGGGGGGAAGGCACACATGACCCTGCTCCAGGGATGCTGGGTCCCTGTCCAGTATTAACCATAGAAGTTGCAGAAGGGCCCCAGGTAGAAGAGTATAAGGGACCTCTTCTAAGCAAGTCACCAACTGGCCCACCAGCTGCATTCCTGCCTGGTGAAGGGGCGGGGACAGCAAGGAGGGGCTGAGCCCACGCAACCAGATTGTCCACCTTACTGCTGAGGAAAGAAGATTCTCGCCTGAACCGAATCTAGATTCATCCCTAGGAATGGAGTTACCAATTAGGGGACAATGAGGACTTGAGGTGAATGAACAACCATCCAAATGACTCCCAATGGGCACCACCAACCGAGTAACCAACTCAACCTGACGTAGAGATTGGGAAGCGAAAAAGGACGACCGGGTAGGTCTCACGCGGACGCCCCTTGGTCTCATCAGAGACATAGCCCCCGTCAGCACCTTGGTGAGCACTCTGGAAGCAGAAGAGAGGCCAGATAACAAGGCCACAAATTAGCAGTGTTGGACTTCCAACACGAACCTGAAGAGCCTCGGTGTCTAGAAGACACAGGGATGTGAGCATAAGCATCTTTGATCTCCCCAGATGGCAAGGGGCCCACTGGGCGCAAGGCGCTGATGGCCCATCTCAGATTTTCCATGCAGAAACTGCCTGTAAAAGTAGAATTGCCGAAAACCTGTGAATCCAGAATGGGCAGACTGACTCATCCTTTTGGGGAAATGTGAAGAGGTTGGTGTAGCGGCCCCTGCCTTTGCCTGTTAAGGGCAAACTGCAAGAGACCCCCAGACCCTGCAGGCCGTGCATGGCCTGCACCAGTATCTGAATAGAGGCAGGGACCAGGAGTACCCTGACAATCTTGGGGGAGGCCGCGCAGCAAACTTTATCCTGTATCCGGAGGAAACTACCTCCTGTATCCACCAGAATGAGGCCCAGGCGGGCGAGGGCGCCCCATCATGCTTGAGGGGCTTTGGTGGAAGATTTAGGCTTAGCCCCGCCGGAGGGGCCAGAGCGTTGTCTGCTGCTCGTGGGGCAGGAGTCTGCACGAAGAATCCGGAAGGACACCCCTGGTTCTTGTTTAACACTATGGTATGGAGGGGGAGGGGTGTCCCTGCCCCAAACAGGTCCAGACGGGCCCCAGACGGGCCCCAAACAGGCGTTGCCCTCTAAAGGGAAGCCCAGTCAGAGTCCTTTTAGCAGCATCGTCAGCACCCCACTGTCGCAGCCAGGGCAAGCGACGTATAGCCACCACAAGGGCAGAAGTCCTCGCACACATTCTAATGGTGTCATCCAGCGTTAAAAGGATAAATTTTACAAATACATCACAACTGGAGAGTGCATTAAACACCTCCCAGGGAAGATCCTCAGGGTGATGCTCAAGCATCTTTCTGATGAGCGTTCTGGCGGCCACTGCAGTGATGGCCGCGGCACAGACCGGGCGCAGCGCCGTTCCTGCCCAAGAAAAGGCGTGGGAAGCCAGCTTATCAATGCGCCGGCCCTCAGCATCCCTAAGGGTACTATAAACAGGGGCTGCAATAAAGGGGGGGTTAGGAACCCCAATGATCGGTGCGTCCACCACAGGGGGCGATGACCAACAATTAACCACCTCAGGGGGGAAAGGGTATTTCCAATCCCAGTCCCTTGGGACCCCTGGAAGTTTACTTGGGCATTCCCATTCCTCGAGTACAAGAGCATGGAAGTGAGCCTGCTCTAGAAATTCCAAGCGTGGTGTCGCTGTATGGAAACACTCCCCTCTCAGCTGGGAGCCGCGCTAGGGAGAGAGATAGACAGGGCCTTAAAGATCCTAATCAACAAACCATCGGTGTCAAACTGGCTCCAGTCTTCATGGCCAGAATCGTCATGACTCCTCGGCCTCTCGTCAGATGAGCCTGAGTCAGAGAACAGCCCTCCTTCATCAGAAGGGGTACAGGCACGCGGAGTAGTGAACTCCTCAGATCCCATAGCAAAGGCAGAAACAGGGGGCGTCGAGGACCGCTTCTTACCAGGGCCCAAGCGCTTTGTCAACCCCGCAATAATTTGGTCAGCCGTAGGCAGTCTGGAAGACACAGCCTGCTGCAACTCCCCACTTGTATGCGACTCAGCAGGAGTGAGATTTAAGCCTGGGGAAATAGGAGTATTGAAGCGAGTTGCAGCCACTGGTAATCCTGATTGCAGGGCCAGTGCTTGCTCGGCACACGGTGCGCAGACCCGTGCCCTGTCAGCATCAGTGTGGGGATATCCACACGTTATACACAGCCGGTCTTGTCCCAGAGGGACCCCGGTCACATAATTCTGAGATGCCTCCATATGGTGATTATCTAGGCACAATATGCCAGCAGGGATTTATGCAATAGGCAAACCTGGATGCCCCAAGACCCGCTAGGAATGTGGGAGAATTTTTTACAAGCCCGCTATAATTTGTGTGGGGCTGAGGGTAGCCACCTGAGTCTATGACGTCTGAAAAACAAAGATAATAAGAGGTGTCAGAGCCATGCGCAGCAGGAAAAAAAATTTATATTGAAAAAACCCGCAAGGGCACTTACAGGTCAAGGGAGGAGGAGGACCGCAACCACGTGCGCACGCGAAGATCATCAAAATGGCGCCAAGCGAACCTTGAAGGGCAGGCCCGATCTGGCCGTGACGCGGAGTGCGCCAAGCCAGGCCCCGCCCCCCCGAAGAGCGCGAAGCTCTGAGGCAGCAGTCAAAACTTGACCAGCAAAGGATAAGATACACTTAATATAAGCCTTTACTAATGGAGACGCCGTAGCCCAGCGCAGTACACTTTAGTAAAAGAAAAGACGCGCGCGGCGGCAGCCAAAAACTATGAAGAGCAAGCAGCGCGGCTCTGACACCCAGTTACAAGTCAAGGGCAATACTAAGGCCATAAGCGTGACAATACAGTACACTGAGACCACCACACGCATACCCCCCCCCTTTCTTTTCCCCCGAAATACGGGGGAAAAGAGGAGGATGGCGACCCTTTGCACAGGGTCCACCGCTACACAGGCATGGGCAATAATGCGGGAGGGGCATCCACTAGAGGCTCACCATCAGCCTAAACCGCCTACCCTTTGGTGGGGGACTGCGGTAGAGCATGGCTCCATAAGCACGCATGGTGCTGCCTACCTTCACCCGACCAGCGCAGCCCAGGCGGGAGGCACATCACGAAAAGGACGGGTGGGAATAGTTCAACAGGGCCGCAGGCTGTAATAGCCCCGCTCACCTGCGAGAGAGTGAAACTTCATGTCTTCGCAGTCGGCACTGCAGAGAAATCTGGAGATTTGTGTGAGGTCCACGGATATTTGAGGGGCCGGGAGGAGCCCGTTTTGCATGTCTCTGCAGTGCAGCGCCATCTGGCGGAGGATAACCCAAGTGTAAGTATTCTATCTGGAGCAGGACGTACTGTATACTTAGAATATACAATTCTGTGATCCTCACCTGTAGAACTGTTTTCTCTCTTTTTCCGCTCCAGGAAGTCAGAAAGAAATGGGTTAACTGTTGTCCTCCGAAGAGCTGGGACTGCAAGACAAAAGGTGTGGTGGAGTAAAATCCATGAGCTCTCTCAGGGGAAAGTGACAGACTACTCCAAGCTGCAACAGGCGAGTTAAAGCTGATCTCAATGCTTCTGCTTTTCCCGGATTCTGGCCCCCAATTCGATCTTGTAACCTGAAGAAATAATCTCCTGTATCCAAGCATCTGTTGCGTGGAGCCCCCAAATGGGAGCAAAATGTAGTAGCCGTCCCCTCAACCAAGGGGGTGGGGGCGTCCTCTCATCTCTGAGGGCGCTTAGAAGGGGGTTTTGCCTTATTTCACCAGAAAGATCTTGCCCTGTTCTGAGTCTTTGGCTTATTCCAGAATTCCTTTCAGGGTCCCGAGGAGACGGAACCTCCACGAAAGCGGCGAGGATTGGAAGATCTGCGAAAAAAATAAGTTAGACTTCCTTCTCTGTGGGAGTCTAGTAGACCTGTCCCCAGTAGCCTTCTTTGGAATCCTATGTCATCCAACTGCCCCCCGAACAGATGCCCCCCTTAAAAGCGGAAGACCATAACTTCGGTCGGAGGAAAAAAGGGTATTTAGTATATAGAACTTTAGGAATGAAGGGGAGCCTATCCGGCTTTTCTCATTCCTTCTGTACAAGTCTGGTAAAATGACACTGCTTGGGAAACAGCTGCCTCTGTTTTTCCAAAATTTCTAAAATAGAAAATATCAGACTCTCCATCTGCTCTCTAAACAGAGAGCCCCCTTGTTTAGATGATCCTCAATCCGAATTACCGTACTCTCTTCCCTACTGGCTGAGAGTTCCCTCTCCGACAACTCTTCGTGAAAATCTACGGCAGCATAAATATACTCCTCAGAATCAGAAGAATCCATGGAAACTAAATAGTTCAGTTTCTCTGATGCCTTTAAAAGACATTGAGACCAGAGGCTTTAAACGGCTCTCTATGTGGGCCAATCTTTCCGCTAAATCAAGCTGGACAATATAACCCTGGTTATCTGAGTGAGGTTGAGTCGTAAGCTCTGAGCCCAGCCAGACACGGAGGGTTCCATAGAAAATATTTTTGTTGGTGGTAACTATCACCTTAATCCTTAATCTGGAGAGTACTACCACTGAGGTACATTCAGAACAAATTCCCCTTCCAGACGCATTTGCAGGCACACAGGACATGGGGCGACCCTCTCTGCTAGTATACTAGGCCCAGGTGGCCCAGATGCCTCAGTCATGGTGAAAACACCGTCTACTATCCTGAGGGCTTAGGACCGAAGGGTATCAGGAATCTGGATAGTCACAAGTGACTACTCTGAGTACCTATGGGTAAACCACAACCTAATATCCTTACCCACAACCTAAAAAGCAAACATATAACGAAAAAATAAAAATCAGAAGATAGCATAAACACAGGAAATAGGAAGTAATACACCCATGTGTGGATGAGGCTTCCAGGACCAAAAGGAATGCAGAGGCTAGGCGGAGGTGCAGACATGCAGCTGCAGCTCCGGATGAGGGGGCTGCGAGGCGCTGCAGGACCGTAGAAGCGACCCTGCTATGCTGCCAGTGATCCGCGGCAGCTAAAGTGGCCCGAAAAAAACAGCCCCGCAATTCGGGCATTGAGCTGCTTTCAGATGCACCAAAGAAGCAGCTCTGTGATGCAGCCAGCAAGACACTAGCAGGGTCCTAGAAGAAGCGGCCGCAAGAAGAGCCAGCAAGCTAACACAGAGGCGGCAGAGGCTCTATCTGCCTCCGCTCACTCTCAGAAGGAAGCCGCCGACTTCCTCCTTTCTGTCCCGGGGAGAGGCTCCGCCCACCACCAGTGCATTCCCACCCCTCATTGGCGTGAAATTCAAACTTAAACATCAATCCAATACACATGTGAAAACCTACACCTGCAGGCTCAGCAGACAAAAAAAACTGTGGCTGGTTGTCCCTTCAGGCAGGAACCCCAGCTCTTGAGGGTCAGCGTAAAAAAACAAGGTGACACCCCGTAGCACCCACATGACCCCGATGCATACTCCTAAATCACCCTGATCCAAACTATTGGCTTAACCGACTCCAGGAAGCATAGGTGGGTTCGGATTAGCGGAACATAAAGGCCTGTAAGACAGGGTCCAATCCCTTACTTCTTAAACAAGCTCCTATAAGGAAAAAAAAAAATAAATGAATTAAAAGGAAAAGATATCGAGGTACACCTTCACAGTCCAGTCCAACTGCAAGAATGGGAGGAACCACACCTTTTGTTTTGCAGTCCTCGCCCTTCATAAGAGAGTTAACTCATTTGTTTCAGACTTCCTGATGCCCTGGAGTGGAATATGGGAGAAAAGATGGCCAGGTGCGGTGGCCAGGGCGGTGCAGCAAAGGAAATCCCAATGGAGCAAGCACCGCTGGACGCATTCCCACCCCTGCCTCTAAATGCTCACATGCCTGTGCTGCCCATTCGGGAAGGCCTGGTGCAGGCACACCCACAGCTAGAGGTATTAAGGGGATGCTGCTACGGTCATGACGGATGGGTGAGTAGATCAGGCAATTAGGGGGGGTTCACAAAGCAGGGCATCCCAGTTTGGGAAGCTCCATAAGGAGACACAAGCAACCCTCCCAAGAGTCCTGTAGACTGGAGGGGGGTGTTGCTCCTACTCAGGTGACACTTCATACATACATCTAATAGATTAACTCAACGCAAAATATAGTGAGAAAGGGATAGTAATATTTTTGGCGTTTGTACCTCCAATGAAAATATATAGACTGCAGTGGCTAAATAAAACAAAATATATATTTTGTACTGGTCAACATCTTGGTCCTGATGTCCTCCATTATTATTATTGATAATATATATATATATATATATATATATATATATATATATATATATATACACACACAAGTGTCATACACAAGTGTCATCCGCATAGAAGTGTGCCTAGGACAGAACCTTGCGGCACACCGACAGAAAGATTGGGAGGATGATACCATGTTAGAGTAGAATACACTGAATGATCTGTCAGAGGTAAGAGGTGCCCCAAGAGAGTGCAAGACCTTGAAACCCAAGAGAGGAGAGAATATCAAGAAGTTTCAGAGGAGTGGTTACGGCAGAATCCTGATCGTAAGGAATCAAGTAAATTGTTGGTAGATAGTGTTGTGCCAGTTCTGAGTGGACATGTTGTTCAAGAATTTTGGAGGAGAAGGGGAGTAGTGAGATAGGGCGGTAGCTGGAGAGGGCAGAGGGGTCAAGAGAGGGTTTCTTGATTATCGGAGTAATCACTGGCACCTTTCCTTGCTCCTACAAACATGCAGTTGAGAGGGAAAGGTTGAATATAGGAGGTTAAGGCTAAAGAGAGGGATGGAGACAATTGGGGAATAAGGTGGGATGGAATAAGATCAAGGGAGCAGGTAGGTTAATGAACCTACCTTCAGTGACCCAATGCAATTAAAAATGCAATGAAAAATGTCTCAACCAGAGCTTGTTGGCGCCAGCAGAATTATCTAACATATAGAACAGTTCTGTATTTTTTATATAATGTAACTATTTAGAGAATGACAGTAATGTTACAGTTCTGGATTCTTGAAAATGAAAGACATACAGCATTTAACAAAATAAGCCTTAGTGTTAAAATATGTGGGTAGATGGCCCTTCTACAAAGAAATGTTCTGTATAACTGGATGTACAGCATTGTAGCCTACAACATGAAAGCATAGGGTGTATACAGATTTCTTTTATATTTGTATCGCAACTATCCTAAATCATACATCATTCTAATTCCTGGCACACTTATACCTATGTTTGGATAATGAATTCTGGACATATAGGAATTGCCTACTCCTGTTCACCACACAAATATCACAGGCTGGCTATACAATCTACTATTGTGACTATGGCTATTCAAGCACGGAGTCACCCTGTCACGAGCCCCTGCCCTTTTTCCCTGTCCCCTTTGTCAGCAGGACATGGTCCAGTCTTGGGGTAGCAACAGGCAAAGGATATAGGAGAAGCCTGGTTGTCGCATGAGCATCAGCCAAAATTGTTTACACAGTTCCCATAAAGGCTCTTTTCCTGGTGAGCCTTTTAAAAGACAGAGAAAGAAGAAAAGGTACAATAATTGTAATGCTTCTCATAGATGACAAAAGAAAGGAACAAGGTGCATGGCCCAATAAGAAGGCACAGGCGAGACTAAAAGAAAGACAAGAAGAAGAAAAAAAAACAGAGCAGACCACATAGGATAAGGTTAGAACCACTAGGAGCAACACAGGACGGAGAAATGCCCAAAGCCTGGAGCGATGCTCATATTCATTTTGGCTCCATGGTCACAGGTATCCTCCAAATGATGGGTACATTTGGGTAGCTACAAAAGGAGACCTGCTGCTCAGATTTATACATTATTCACTTATTTAATACACC
The DNA here is from genome assembly GCA_027917425.1 of Gastrophryne carolinensis. Classification (NCBI taxonomy): domain Eukaryota; kingdom Metazoa; phylum Chordata; class Amphibia; order Anura; family Microhylidae; genus Gastrophryne; species Gastrophryne carolinensis. Next base: position 131,665,421 of record CM051237.1, on the reverse strand, counting down.
TACACTTCTACTCATATGACAAACGGTTGCTCTTGTACATGTAATAAATACACCTAACTTGAGACAGAAAAAATTTTCTTTACATGACAGACCCAGCTATAGGTATTGAATACACCTAAAAACATCTGACCTGAGTTTCCATAATTCATGTATCAGGTCATCAGGTTTGATAACCTCATAAATCAAATCTTCACCTATTCTATAAATATACAAATATGAACAAAAAAATATGACAATATTATAATACTACCACAAGAAGGAAAACTCAAAAAGGCATAGTGTATGGTTCAGCAGAGCAAGACCTTCTCACCACTGAAGCAAGTATGCAACCCTTGAGGTACTTAAACCGGACCTTCACCATGATTTAATGAAAAGCCCAAACTCTTAAAAAACAATTCCTCAGCATCTAAAATTAATATATTTTACATGTTTAGTCACTAATTTATTATACTTTCCCCCACTGGGCTGCAACTCTGTTCGGGAATTTAGGATACGGGCGCCGCCATCTTGACTCAGAAGCATCACACTTACTGAGGAGAGGAGAGTGGGATAAGGTACAGGGGGGCGGGTTATAGCTGTGCTTTGCTCAGACAGAGCAGAGCTGGGGTCAGGGAAAGGTCAGCAGTCCCAGAATGCAGAGCAGCACAGTCACTTCCTGTTTGCAGGCACTTCCTGTTTGCAGGCTGCCTGCAAAAATGGCAGCTTCCATAAGCCGCCATCTTGGATGTTTAAAGGCTTATAAAATGCAGTAGATGCAGGTAGGATGATTTTTAATGTGAGCAATCTGTATGTACAGGGTGTGGGAAACATATAAGATAGACTCTTATTTAGAGTGAAGGTCCGCTTTAAAATGTCAAACTTTAATCTTCATATTTAAAATCAGAGCCCTAACCCATTAAAAATAACCATTTAACCATGCAGATCAGTCTAAAGATTATGTGTTCCAGGCTCTGGATCATTCTTACCTTTGCAGTCTTGGCATAGTAGAGTGTCCTGCCTCGTAGCTTGAAGTAGCGCCTCCTCCATCTCTGAAAGGAGCTTGTCTGCTTGTTCAGGTGCCCTTCTTTTATGATAGCCTGAAAAGTCAAAATATACAAAAATGGAGATAATACCGTTTTGTGAGTACTCACCTTTAAAACGGGTATTATGAGTGTGCCATACACTCCACTTCGATCTTCATGACGTGGGTAATCTCCAGTAGAGGGTGAACTTCTGCAGAGATGAATATGCAAAAAAGAAAGCCCCTCCCAGTCCATATATACCTGGGACCTCCCACCAATTCCCCAGTGTAAAACAGCAGTAAGGGGACCAGGAAGAACCAATTAGAACCTAAACAATCAAAACCAATGGTTCACCATATAAAAGCCCCACAATACCGGAAAAAAAGGGGTGGGGCGAAGTGGAGTGTATGGCACACTCATAATACCTGTTTTAAAGGCGAGTACTCACAAAACGGTATTATTCTAAGTGTGCCATACACTCCACTTCTTGCCTGATCTTCATGACATGTGGGACATCCAATAGCAGTGTCCGTCATGGGTGGGAACCAGAAAACAGTGAAGAATGTACCAACTCAAACCACTGCAGCTTGCAGAACCTTGCGGCCAAAAACAGCATCCGCTGAAGCCCGCACATCAACCTTGTAAAACTTGGAAAAAGTATGAACGGAAGACCAAGTAGCAGCCTTACAAACTTGTTCAACAGAAGCCTGGTGCTGAAAAGCCCAGGATGCACCAACAGCACGAGTAGAGTGCGCAGTGACCCTAAAAGGGGGAGTCCTCCCCTTAGCAGAATAGGCCCCAACAATGGCCTGACGAATCCATTTGCTAATCGTAGACTTAGAAGGCGCCAAACCTTTCCTGGGCCCGTAGGGCACCACGAAAAAAGCGTCCGTCTTGCGGAAGGAAGAAGTAGTCACCAAATAGTACTTCACACAGCGAACAACATCCAAATTGTGCAGAACCCTCTCCTTGTCATTGTTAGGCTTAGGACACAAGGAAGGGAGAACAATATCCTGATTGAGGTGGAAAGCAGCCACCACCTTAGGATGGAAATCTGGCTTAAAACGAAAAACCACCTTATCCTGGTGTCTCTCAAAGTAAGGGGCCTGAATCGACAGAGCCGCCAACTCAGAGACACGCCGAACAGAGGTAATAGCCACCAAGAAAGCAACCTTCTGAGTGAGAACCGAAAGAGCAATATCCAGTAGCGGCTCAAAAGGAGGACCCTGGAGAGGCGAAAGAACCAAATTCAAATCCCAAACAGGAACCACAGCCTTCCGAGGGGGCCGCACATGCGCGACCCCTTGGAAAAAGGTCAACCAGCGGGTGTAAGGCAAAAGACCTCTGGAAGAAAACCGACAGAGCAGAAACCTGTCCTTTCAAAGTACTAAGCTGGAACCCAAGATCCAGATTATGCTGAAGAAACTCCAAAATCCTGGGAATCGAAAACACCCTGCAAGGCAAGGCCCTAGCCTCACACCAATCAATATAGGACCTCCAAGTCCTATAGTAAATGCCAGAAGAGGACCGCTTCCTAGCCCTAATCAAGATCTGAACAACAGCCGCAGACAAACCTTCCTCTTTCAAAATGAAGGTTTCAGCAGCCAAGCCGTCAAAGCCAGCGTTTGTAAATTGGGGTAAAGTAGTTGACCCTGAGATAGCAGATCCGGCAACAAGGGAAGCCGGTACTGATCTACGGCCAGCCTTACAACGTCTGCGTACCAAACCCTTCTTGGCCACCTTGGAGCCACCAGAATCGCTGGTGCCCCTTCTAGAACCAGTTTGCGAACTACTTTGCCCAGCATGGAGATGGGCGGAAACAGGTACAGAAAACCCAGATCCTTCCAAGCAAGGGACAAGGCATCCACTGCCAGAGATAGAGGATCCTGAGAAAGAAATAAAGGCCGGGAGTTTGTGATTGTGCCTTGAGGCAAAGAGATCCACCTCCGGAGTCCCCCACTTGCGGCAAAGATCCAGAAAAACCTCGGGGTTGAGAGACCACTCTCCTTGGCGAGAGGATCCCCTGCTCAGGGAATCCGCCTCCGTGTTCTCCACTCCGGGAATGTAGACTGCTGAAATGCAAGGAACATTGCTCTCTCCCAGTGCAGGATCAGAGAGACTTCCCAGAGGGCACTCCTGCTGCAAGTCCCTCCTTGGTGATTGATGCAAGCTACAGCCGTTTGGTTGTCTGAACGAACTTGAACCGGTAGACCCTGTACATGTGAGGTCAGCCGAGCCAGAACCAGTCGGATGGCTCTGAGCTCCAAGACATTGATGGGGGTGTGAGCCTCCTGAGGACCCCACACCCCGCTGAACTGATGACTTTTCCAATAACCTCCCCAGCCCGACAGGCTGGCATCCGTTGTAACCGTCTCCCAACAAGGGACCAGAAAGGATATGCCCTTCAACAGGTTGCTCGATTCCATCCACCACCGAAGGGACTGCCGAACCCTGGGAGACATCCTGAAAGGTTGATCCAATGACTGCCGACACCTGTCCCAATGCATCAATAGTTGTAGTTGAAGAGATCTCATGTGAAACTGTGCAAACGGTACCACCTCGAAGGAGAATACCATCAAGCCCACCAGTTTCATCCCCTGTCGGATAGAGGGACAAGGATTGGCCAGAAGAAGGCGTATCAGACCCTGAATCCCCTGCACCTTGGTCTGGAGCAGAAACACTCGGGCCTGAATGGTATACAGATTCATGCCCAGAAATGAAATCACACGAGACGGAGAGAGAGAAGACTTGGGGCAGTTGATCACCCACCCGAACCTCTCCAGGGTCGACACCACCTGGTGGGTGTCCAGCTCTGCCTGACGGAGGGAAGAAGCTGAGATCAACAGGTCGTCCAGATAAGGCACAATGCAAATGCCCTGAGCTCTGAGCAGAGCCATTATTCCCGCCAAGACCTTGGTGAAGACCCTCGGCGCCGAGGTCAGTCCGAAGGGAAGGGCTACAAACTTAAAATGTTGATCCTCCACCGCAAACTCGGCACATGCAGATACGCATCCTTGATGTCTATGGATGTCATAAAATCCCATTGGCGAAGGAAATTGATAGCCGAGCGCAGAGTCTCCATGCGGAACTTTTTGGCTCTGATAAACCTGTTGAGAACCTTGAGATCTAGAATGGGTCTCACCGAACCCTCCTTTTTGGGAACCGTGAAAAGGTTGGAGTAGTAACCCCTGCCTCTCTCCGACGGAGGCACCAGGCATATAACCCCCATGTCCAGAAGGTTTTTCACTGCTAACAGGAGCCCCTGTGCAGCCTGAAGGTCCGAGGGCACCCGAGACCTTAAGAATCTTGGAGGCGGCCAGTACTCGAACTCCAGTTTGTACCCGGAGGAGACCACTTCCAAGATCCAATTGTCTGTGACCTCCCGGGCCCAGACCTGGAAGAAGAGCCGCAGCCGTCCCCCCACCCTTGCGGGTGAGGGCGCCCCTTCATTGCTGAGCCGGTTTAACGGCAGGCTTGGGCTTGGAACCCCAGGCAGCCGCGGGACGTGCCCGACCTCTGCCCCTGTTCCAGGACGAGCCCCGACACCCGAGAAGGCCAAACCCCTAGCCGCTCTGGCCCCTCGAAAGGAAGGAGTGAACGAGCCAGCCCCCCCGAAAGGGACGGCACTGTTTCTTCCACTGAGGTAACTTACCTCCTTTAGCAACAGCATCCAATTTATCTCCAAACAGCCGCGTACCCAAGAAGGGAAGAGCTGTGAGCGACTTCTTGGCCCCAAAGTCCGCCGTCCACTGGCGGAGCCAGACCAATCTGCGCATAGCCACCAATAAGGCTGAAGTCCTACTACACATGACAATAGAATCTTCCATAGCAGCCAAGACAAAATCCATGAACAATTCACATCTCTCAAGGGTAGCGAACTCAGCGCTAGCTGGATCAAACTGAGCGTCATTCAGCCAGTCCCTGATAAGAGACCTGGTAGCAAGCGACACCAGGGCAGATGCACAAACAGGCCGCAGGGCCGAGCCCACGCTGGCAAATGCATAGCACGCCATCTGATCAAGGCGCTTATCCTCCCCATCCTTAAGGGAAGTGGCGTCAGGGGTGTTCAGCACAGAAGAGTTGGTCAAACCTAAAACAGGCGCGTCGACCTCGGGAGGAGAAGACCAGCGCTTAACCGCCTCCACCGGGAAAGGATACTTCTTATCCCAACCCTGAGGAACACCAGGAAGCCGACTGGGCCTCTCCCATTCTCTAAGGATCAGCGCATCAAAGTGACCCTGGGTAGGGAATTCCAGATGGGGCTTGCGGACCCCAAAAAATTCCCCCTTCTTGAGAGGAGGCACCTCAGGCGGTTCAATATCCAACACCTCCAATAGATGTGACAAAACAGTGGCCGTATCTACAGCATCCACCAGCGCCTGCCCGACATCGGCATCACCAGACTGAACATAGTCAGCCTCTGTTTCCTCATACAATTTCCCCTCCTCTAACGGGGAATAATCTGACAAATCAACGGAATAGTCGTCAACATCCCACAAGGGCTGGGCCGACGAGAAATGTCTCTTTTTAGCCTGGGCCTTCTTGCCCACCGTGCTAGCAATACATTTCTCGATGCTGGCCAACCTAGCACAAACATCAGAGTGCGACTCCCCGCTGGCACCAATGTCACTTGGGGTACGGATAAGGCGGGGAGGGGAAGGCGATGAAGCGGGAGGAGCCGACCCAGAAGGCTGGGTACCAGACTGCCGCGTTATGGCCTTTTGTGCGCATAGTATACAGATCAGCACATTCTCCCCCGTAAGGGATACCCCACACATGGCCCGGATTGTCCCAGAGGGAGCCCGAGCCCAGTATCCTGCGGAGCCTCCATATGGTGATTTTTGTGGTCAGTCGCAAGACCGCAGGGAATTACGCCCAAGCAACCCGGGATGCCCCTTAAAAGTCCCGGTGGGAGGATTTGTGGTGATCAAATTTACACTAGGGACCCCAGGACCAGGAGGAACCCCTTAACATGCACAATAATGAAGCAATCTGCAACACACAATAAGGCATATCAATTACTATACAGCAAATCTATATATACAATTTTAATTAAATAATTAAATAGATAAAAGGCAAAACCTGCCAAAAACCAGCACCACAGGGGGCCCCCCCACCAGAGAGGGACCCCCCAAGTGACAAAGAGGTGGCCGACAAGGAAGGCGGGGCCGAGGTGGCCGAACAAGGGCGGCCGGGCTACCGCGGCCGCGCCGAGCCCCGCCCCCTTTTCTTAACCCAGCCTGAGGGAGAGAAACTCCCCAGGCTAACAGGAAAACCACCACAGGCTAGAAGGCACCATGCACCAATTCATCCAGGGATACTTCCAGGAGATCCACACACACACAACACAAAGTAAAGTAAACACCAACACACATACACTCATATATAAATATTAACAAATGAAAAAGGGAGAGGCCGAGGATGACGGCCCGCCAGCCCCCCCCCCCCCCCCCAGAGGGAAGTAAGGGACCCGGAAGGGGGAGTGGGAACCCTGCCATTATAAGGCCATAGGCATGTAGGGACAGGGCATCCCGCACCAGGATCACCAAAAACCTGGATAACCGCCTACCCCATAATGAGGTCTCACGGTGAAGCAAAGCTCCTTCAGCACCCATAGGGTGCTCCTACCCTCACCAGGACCCGCAGGCTAAGCTGGGAGGCTCAATTAGGGGCAATTTAAAAAGGGTCCTGGCAGTAATAGGGATAATATACAGCCGGGCGCGAGCCCGACTTACCTGCAAGTAAAAGAAGTCTTCATCTTCTGTCTTGTCGCCTTCCCTGCAGAGAAGGAACTGGGAAATTGGTGGGAGGTCCCAGGTATATATGGACTGGGAGGGGCTTTCCTTTTTGCATATTCATCTCTGCAGAAGTTCGCCCTCTACTGGAGATTACCCACATGTAATGAAGATCGAAGTGGAGTGTATGGCACACTTAGAATAAAATATTTGCTGCAAGGGTCTTTTCAAAAAGGCCAACTCCAGAAAAAGGGAAATTGTGTACTCAATGTGTACTCCTTTCTTGTCCTCTTCCTTTCCAGGGCACCACCAGTAGCAACGTGTGGGTTAATCTCAGCCGTAGGCGGGAAATGCAAGATAGAAAAAAAATAGCTCCTCCTGGCCTATATAGGGCAGCCTGTGGCATGATCTCCTCAGTTAATTAAAAAGCAGTTCAGCCACAGCCCCGGGGGGGGGGGGGGGGGGGGGGAGAACGCTAACCTGCACATAATGCGCACAACTAGAAACAGTGCAACAGTTAGCACTGTCGCTAAAAAGTCTCTTCCAACTGCAAGAAAACTGAGGAGATCCTGCATGTCCTATATAGGCCCGGAGAAGCTAGTTTTTCCTATCTTGCAGTCCCTGGCTATGGCCAAGATTAACCCACACGTTGCTACTGGTGGTGGCCCAGAATGGAAGAGATGAGAAATAGCTCCTGGCAAGTAAAATAACACAAAGGCTTCATGTAAATCCCTGGCATGCCAGTCTCAGAAACCATGGTGAGGACCAACTGTCATCATTTTTGATGGGTTATACCTGAAGTGGGAAGATAAATCAATGAAGGTTAAAAAAAAAAAAAAAAAAAAAAAAAAAAAAAAAGAATTCACAATGTGAGTTTTAGGATTCCTACCCACTTCTACTCATATGCCAATCACTTCTATATTATGCCCATGGTCTGAATTCTGCTCCAAAGAAAGCAAAAAACATTCTGATTGACGCCCTTTTATACCGATTATGATTTACATATGTTATTAAGGGGCAGAAATGGCTCATGCAAAGCACTCATTGGTGTGGTTCACGTGTGTGTATTTTCACTGCACGGATCGAATAAGTGCGAATAACCAACTGCTATTTATCGACAAATCTACAATGAACACATTCGCATCAGCAGCCAACGCAAAGTACCATTCTTTGCTCCAGTTAGCAGTTATTTCTGTGCATATTAATTCCAAGGCAGAGTCTGTGCTTGCCCTGTAGAAGTTACTGGGTAAGCCAGGGGGATTCACACACAGGAGCATCCCAAAAACAAAACCCAGAAAAGCCAAATCCCAGGTTTTGGTATGCTTTAAGTGAAGCTGAATCTCGAAGAGGCGTGTGGCAGGCAACGCTCCCTCATACTTGACACCATACTGTTAGTTACTAGGCAACTATGTCTTGTAATCTTGATCGATTGCTACTGCTGCTTGTTAGTTGTAAAAGCTGGACCAGACAATGGCATTTTAATCTTTATTCTTATTCAATAACAAATAGTTTTTTTTTGGGGGGGGGGGGGGGGGGGTTATGCAATTTTTTCTCACTTTCAAACTTCCTTGATCCCACATAACACTGACTTTTGACTCACCTAAAATAAACAGAGCAAAAGAGCAAATGACCTACTTCCTTTCTACATCAGCTACATAAACAGCCAGACCCTTTTAGCTCATCTAACAGGTATTACCTTTTTACATGCTCTGTGTATTTTATCTTTTTATTTTTACCCACAGATCTTTCATTCAGTAGGGGGATCAGTTTAGGATTTTAGGGTGAATAGTGATCACAGTAGTATGCTTGACATCAGTACAATGGGAACCCACACTTTAGTTCTACTGCTTGCAGCCCATAGGGGGTTAAAGCCAAGACTTGATAAAGCCTGGCTGAATGAGACTACTCTGCATATGTGACAACAGCTGCTGGCGGCGTGTTCCTGACAATACTTTCTCTGAGGCTGTTCCTGATAGATCTCATTCACTTTCTGTTCCCAACATCACCCACTCATTGCCTTTCCTGCCAATATTCCTCCATATTACTTGTAAAGTCACCATGCATCTAGCCGTATGCTCCTGTCCCAGCTTGCCATTACACCCCAACCTTGCCTGGGAGTCACATCCTCTCTCCGCTTGGCACTGTCCTACATCTAAGTAAGACGCTAAACATTCTGCAATAACAATTGCACATTGCGCAGCACATTTCCCAGGGACATATTTTATGCCAGTCTAGTAAACAAACTGCACTGCTGGCCGCCTGCGTTTCCCCAGCGTGTTCCTTCCTCTATTTACAGAAGTAAGCTGGCTTGCGGAGAAAGTAGAGCTTTCCTTTTTAAGTGTCTGGGGAGTGAATTGTCTTGAATGGCCTACACAGTCCTTGATTCTCCCACAATGCACTGGAGAATGCCAGAGCCGGCTATGAAGAAATCCTTCTCTCAGATAATGGAGGCCCACAGTGTAGCAGGGCAGGAAGGACTATAGCGATACAGTCATTGTACTCAGTAACTGCAAGAAGGACTAACTTTTGCATGGATTTTTAAGTAGGTGGAAAGTTTATTTGAAGACATCAGCATACCTCCCAACTGTCCCTCATTTGGGGGGACTGACCCTCTTTTTTTATGGAAAGTCAAAAGGAGAACTTCTGATGATAATAGCTAATGCCCAATAAAAGTGGGAAGAATATCGCCTGATCCCAAAGTACAGAGAGTTATTCACACAAAGAAATGTATCCAGTTGCCTTTTAAAAGTGGTCAATGCCATCCCTACAGGTAGGTTATTCCAAAGCTTAATTACCTTAGGGTAAGACGTCCTTCTTAGAGACACACTCCAATCTATGTCCTTCTTGGCGCAATCATGTAAAACTTCTTCAAATGAAAGGCCGCCAGTGCACAAAGGGGGCATTTATCCCCTTTGTTTCTTGCTTCTCCTGGATTCCTACTATGTCCCCTACTGTCACAGTGAGTGAGGAGGAATCCAGAGGAAGCCATGTAGCAGAAGCATAAATGCCCTTTTGTGCATCGGGGAGTGTTTAGTCTTGCATTTTCTGGCAGCCTATCAGAGTGAAGAGAGGAGGAACCACTGCTCACCATGTCCACCAATGAGGATGAAGGGATGCCAGGACCAGACACTAGAATGAGGGGATAGGATCCAGCAGTGTGATGCGGGGTTGAGTTTTTCAAAATATATATTGGTAAATCATTTGATCTATCCTGAAGGGCATAGGGGCTGGTAGCTTGGTATGGCCAGAGGCCAGCTGTATAACTTCCAGGACATTGGCATACCAGTCCCTCTCTTTTACATGCATTTGTGTTGTGTTCCCATAGATTTTATAGGGGTGCATTTGGACTCCAGATGAGATGTGGTGGACCCAGATGCAGTGTGAAAGGGCCAAAATGAGTTTGCATTGTAGAACATTTTTATGTGATTTTTGTGCAGGGCAGTTGGAAAAAAGCGATTCTGCGAGTACTCACCTGTAGAATTGTTTTTGTTCTTGCATGGCAAGGCCCGCTTCGGTATTCATAACAGTTGGATTATTCCGCCACAAGGTGGCGCAGTGGTACTGCAGAAAGCTGTGGCATCTCCCGGCTCCCTATAAAAATGGGATTAACCATAGAGTTCCCAGCGTAGACAAGCAATGAGAATAAAGGTAAAAAATGTGAAAAAAAAAGGTAAAAAACCCCAATTAACTTGGAACAATCACCATAAAGAGGATTTAGCCGGAGGCAAACCCTTTTTAGATCCAGAAGTGAGAACAAATAGAGCATCAGACTTCCTGAAAGTCTCAGTAGCGACCAAAAAAACTTCAGAGCCCTGACCACATCCAGAGAATGCAGAGTCCGCTCCTTGGAATTACCAGGATTAGGACACAATGAAGGCAAGACAATGTCCTGATTGAGATGAAAGGCAGACATGACCTTTGGCAAGAAATCCTGCTTAAGCCGGAACACCACCTTATCCTGATGCCTCTCAAAATAAGGAGGTTTGATGGAAAGCGCCGCTAGCTCAGAAACTCGCCTTGCAGAAGTGATAGCCACCAGAAAGGCTACCCTAAGAGTCAAAATAGACAAGGCAGCCTCACGGATAGGCTCAAAGGGGGGCCCTTGCAGAGCAGACAACACCAGATTCAAATCCCAGACTGGTTGCAAAGGCTTACGGGGTGGACGCACATGAGAAACACCCTGGGAAAAAGGTTTTAACCAACCGGTGATTGGCAAAAGATCTTTGGAAAAAAAATTGCCAGAGCTGAAACATGGCCTTTTAGGGTACTAAGTTGAAGGCCCAGATCCAAACCATGTTGTAAGAATTCCAGAATCCTGGGAATAGAAAACACCCGACAGGGAAGAGACTTGGACTCACACCAGGCAATGTAAGCATGCCAGACCCTGTAGTAGATAAGGGACGAGGACTTCTTCCTAGCCCAAATCATGGTATCAACAACAGAGGCAGACAACCCCTTTTCCATCAAGATGGAGGTTTCAGCAGCCAAGCCGTTAAAGCTAGAGTTTGTAAATTGGGATGGCGTAGCTGCCCCTGAGTGAGAAAATCTGGATCCTTGGGCAAGACGTGCCGGTCTACTGCCAACTGCACAACGTCTGCAAACCAAACTCTTCTTGGCCAACAAGGGGCCACCAGGAAGGCTGGTACCCGCTCCTGGGCTATCTTGCGCATGACCCTGCCCAGGAGAGGAAATGGAGGGAACACATAGAGAAGCTGAAGCTCCGTCCAAGGTATTGCCAAGGCATCCGTGGCGAAGGCCAGAGGATCCTGAGACAGAGAGACAAATCTGGGAAGTTTGTGATTGTGACGGGACGCAAACAGGTCCACATCCGGCTGACCCCAGCAGTGACAGAGGGAGAGAAACACCCGGTTGTTGAGAGACCACTTCCCCAGACGAGACGTCCCCCTGCTCAGGGAGTCCGCCACCTGGTTCTCCAACCCTGGGATGTAGACCGCTGAGATGCAGGGAACATGCTGTTCCGCCCAAGACAATCAGGGACACTTCCTTGAAGGCTCGCTTGCTCCGAGTCCCCCCCGATGATTGATGTAGGCCACCACCATCTGGCTGTCTGAGCGGATCTGAACAGCCCGACCCTGAAGGTGAGTGGATAGGCGAGAAAGAACCAACCTGATCGCCCTCAGTTCCAGGACGTTGATAGAAGCATGGGCATCTTGTGGGCCCCACCGACCTCAGGGACATCCAGAAGCCTCCCCAGCCAGTCAGACTGGCATCCGTGGTGACCGTTTCCAGCATTTTCCAGAAGGTTCCTTGAGTCCAGCCACCACGAGAGAGACCGTCCGGCCAGGGGAGACAGAACAAATTCCTTATCCAGGGACACAGGGTCCCGATCCCAAACTGACAAGAGGTGCAACTGAAGAGGTCTCATGTGAAACTGAGCAAAGGGGACTGCCTCGAAGCAGGACACCATGAGGCCCACCAACTGCATCCTCTGACGGATGGAGGGATGAGGACATGACAGCAGAGCCTGAGCCTGCAGCTGAAGACCCTCCACCTTCTGCTGAGGAAGGAACACATTGACCTGAGAGGTATCCAAAGTCATGCCCAAAAAGGACCTCACCAAGGACAGGGACAGAAGACTTGGGATAGTTGATCACCCAGCGGAAAGACTCTAGTGGATGTCACCATTTGAGTGTCCGACTCGGCCTGAGGAAAAGACTCTTTTTGGGGACCGTGAAAAGATTGGAATAGTACCCCTGACCCCTTTCTTGATGGGGCACCAAACAAATGACTCCGGCCTCTAATAGGCAATGAACCGCCAGAAGCAACCCTTGAGCAGACAGGGGGTTTAAAGACATCCGGGATCTGATGAATCTTGGGGGGGGCCAGGCTGCAAACTCTAACTTGTAACCAGAGGACACTACCTCCTGAATCCACCGGTCTGAGACATGAAGCCTCCAGACGTGAGCAAAGAGCCGAAGCCGTCCCCCCACCCGGATGGGTGAGGGCGCCCCTTCATGCCTGAGGGGGCTTGGGAGAGGGTTTGGGCTTAGGATTCCAGGAGAGACAGGGTCGACCACGGGGTCTGTCACGGCCCCAAGAATCTCTGCGACCACTGGAGAGGAGGGAGCCACAGCCCCCTCTGGGAATACGGAAGGAAAGGAGGGGGGCAGAGGACCCCCGAAAGGGCCGTGACTGCCTACGCTGAGGCAGCCTTCCATCCTTGGCTAGAACATTAAGACGCTCCCCAAATAGCCGCAGCCCCACGAAGGGGAGGCCAGTGAGAGCTTTCTTAGCCGCAGCGTCAGTTGCCCACTGGCGCAACCAGACAGAGCAGCGCATAGCCACCAAGAGCGCAGAGGTCCTACCACACAGCCGCACAGCATCATCCATAGCAGTAAGGATAAAGGCCACAAAATCAGAGCAAAGTAAGAGTCCTATATTCCTCCCCCACACTACCAGCTGTTGCGCCATCAATGAGACGCTTGAGCAGCTTCTTAAAGGGCAATAGCAGTAATGGCGGCAGCACATACCGGGCGCAAGCCAGCCCCCACACAGGTAAAAGCATGGCAGGCCAATTGATCCATGCGCCGGTCCTCACCGTCCCTCAATGTGGTAGTGTCAGGGGAAGGCATGACCAAAGTATTGGACAAGCCTAGCACGGGAGCGTCCACTTCAGGGGGAAATGACCACCTCTTAACAAGATCAACAGGAAAGGGATACCTTTTATCCAAACCCTTGGGCACAGCAGGCAGCTTGTTAGGACGTTCCCATTCTTTAAGCACCAAGGTGGTAAAATGTTCCTGCTCAGGGAAATCTAGACGCAGTTTACCAGGGCGAAAAAGCTCCCCCTGCTTTCTCTTAGCTACCTCAGGGGCAGCAATGTGCAAAATTTCAAAAATATGTGACAGCAGATTATCAGTGTCCTCAGGGTACCATGATTCCTCTCCGGACGCAGACCCAGGGTCACTATCGCAACCCTCCTGCTGGTTCCCAGAGGAGTCAGAATCCTGGGAGAGCTCCCCCATCTCAAGGGGGTGACAGCCACCAAGATCATCAATCCCCACATACTCCTCAGTAAGGGGAGCAGGCCTGGGATCCAGGTGTCTCTTCTTGCCAGAGGCCTTCCTAGGAACAGTCCTGGCAAGCTGCTTTTCAATGTTAGCCACCCACAGAGCCAAATCAGAATGCGACTCCCTGCCAACATTCCCCTCACTGGGACCCAATTGCAGGAGCGGGGGGAGTAGGTGAAGCCGAGTGAGGCGCAGAGCTGGGAAGCGAAGCAGGCAAACCAGCTTGAAGTGCAAGGACACTTTCAGCGCATGGCACGCACACCGTGACACTGTTACTCACAGGGGATACCCCACACATGGAACACAGCTGGGCTTGCCCCGAAGGGCCCCCAAGCACACTATCCCCAGAAGCCTCCATATAGTGATTAACACAGGCGCAATAGGCCAGCAGTGGGTACAGGCTTAAGACATAAGCCACCCGGGATGCCCCCAGCAGTCAATAAAGGGGGAATGAGGGGGAGGAAGGAGTGGAGTCGGGAGAAACCACAACCCAATGGTATCCCGCCTGAAAGACTTAAGTAAAAACACACCTGAGCATCCCGCAGCAAATACAATTCAATAAAAAACTCCCCAAAGGGGACTCACGGACCAAAGACACCGCGGGGTCACACAGGCACAGACCGCTGGATAAGGCGACCCACCGGAGGAAGCAGCGCTGCAGCCAGGAAGGGAAAAAAACAGACGTGCAGCTTGTCCAAAATGGCGCCGGCAGAGGTACCTTGAGGGGTGGGCGATACGCGCCATCACCCGGCTCCGCCCCCCGAAGAGCGTGAAAAACGGCGCTCATGTGACCCGGCAGATGCCATGACAAAGCAAAATCACCTCAGGTTATAGCGCCCACTGCTGCGGAACGCAGTACAAAGCGGCGCGGCAGCTAAGACACCACAAAATACACAAAAAACGTCAAAACACCACAGATATCACCACTCGCCGCTACCACCCCCCAATGAAGTCAGAGAGGGGGGGGGAGAGAGAGAGATGAGAAGGCAGCGGCGAGCAGCCATGGCCAGGGGGGGGGGGGGGGGGGGGGGGACCCAAAAAGGAAAAAACTACTCACCCCCTCAGAAGCCAGGACAGAAACTCTGCATCCCTATTAGGCTCACCATAAAGCCTATGGCCGGCTACCCTTTGTGTTACAGGCTTGCGGCTTGGAGCTGTGCTCCAGGAGCACTTACCATAGTGCTCTTCTACCTTCACCCGATCTGTCAGCCGAGGCTGGGAGGCAGTGAGGGTCCAGAAACGGATGGAAATAGACATGCAGGGCCGCAGGCTTGGTTGCCCCGCTCACCTGCGCAAGAGAGAGAGCCATCTTCTAACTTCGCAGTATCACTGCAGAAAAAACACTGGGAACTCTATGGTTAATCCCATTTTTATAGGGAGCCGGGAGATGCCACAGCTTTCTGCAGTACCACTGCGCCACCTTGTGGCAGAATAACCCAACTGTTATGAATACCGAAGCGGGCCGTACCATGCAATAAAGAAAAAAACTGCACAGAATTTTTTTTTTAGTGGACTGAGATCTTAATGCATTAGTACACTTATATACAATAGTTACTGAGGAGGTGTGTGACCATAAAAGGCAGAAAACAAAATCGGTTTGGAGCCCATGTACTGGGGAAGCTCTTGAGACAACTTGGGGACAGTAAGAGCTTCATTAAGTATTATGATAGAGGGTTTGTTACAATGCTGAATAAGCTAGTCCCTGCTCATCAATTATAAACATTTAATGTCCTGTAGATAATGACAGCTCCAACGTCACTGTGGTATTATCTGAAGGACAGTGCTTCTCTGCACAATATGTCCTGTTGAGCTACAGCATACCACTCTGCTCTGTGTTACTTCTTCCTGTCAACTACATTTTGGCCTTGCAAATAAAATGAAGCTGAAAAATATTCACCTTCTACCAGTGCTGCTAGATTTCTTTACTCCACATGGAATTCAACCATTCATCCCACCCTGGGCAGCCCATGAAAGCCTTTGTATTGGCTAGAGAGGCCCATATGAAAATGAAGCTTAAAACTAATCAATATTCAAAAGGCAAATCAAACAAAAATGATGGTAGTGCAATCCAGGGCACTTCAGCTAAAATGATATTACAAATACCAGCAACTTTAATGCTGCATAATAATCAGCATAATGGGTGGGGTCTGTAAGAGCTCGAGATCCTGCTTCAGACACCCTGGCCTCACTCTCTTCCTTAGCGACATTGGACGCCTAGACCCGCACTCCAAAACACGTGCATGTAGCCCTTCACTCTCAAACACATGCATGCACCTCCACACTCGCAAACAGGGCAGGTGTGCAGGCTGCTGGGTAACCTGGTAGGTAGGCTGGTGGGCAGGCAACAGGAACAAAGGGGTGGTAGTGGAGGCTCAGGGGCGGATGATGGCCTATCTGCAGGCAGCTCTAACTACAGGTGGCCGCGTCTGGTGGCAACAACGGCTTCTCTATATGGCTGGTGCGGTTGGTAGCAGACATCTCGGGCAGTGGGGCTAATCTCCATCGGCTCGTCCAGCGATGGATTCTTAGCAGTGGGGGCCAGGGGGTCTGTTGCCCACACCTCCAGCTCCCAGCAACAATTGCACCGCCACCGCAGAGGGAGGGGGAAGAAGGTTGTCAGCACTGGGAGAGAATTGCTAAGAGGAGGTTGGGCAGCTTTGGGAGCCCATTTTGGTCAGCTTTAACAAACCTAGTTACTGAGGAGGCAACAGCAATGGAAAGGGGCATTTGAAGGCCATCCCTTTCCATTGCAGTTAATGGTGGAGAGAGTGTCAGGTCGCAGTGACTAATGACGGGGGGCGTCTTCGAGTTGAAAACCCAGAACGAAATGTGCGTTTTAGGAGGGAGGCGCGGGACATGGATCCAGCATTCAGATAAGAGCTGCAGACCCGCACTAGGAACAGTGGTCTTTGTAGGAGAAATAGCATTTTTGGAAAATAATTGTTTAATTAAAATAATAAATAAAAATAAAAGTACTCTGTTACAAGTGCAGCAGAAGACACAACAATCATTGGCGAGCATGTTAAAGAATACCTACCGTATTTTCCCTAAAATAAGCCCTAGCATGATTTTTGAGGACGCATAAAAAGTCCTACACTAAAAATAAGCCCTGTAAGCAGTTTCCCTACCTGCATCTGTAGAGGGAAGTAAGTCTTGGACACACACAAGACTGTTGCTATGGCCACTGCTGAGGTGAGGGAGCTCACTCAACCTTACACATGCCCAGCAGCATATAGAGTGTGTAGAGGGCTCACTTTTCTCTTCTTGGTGTACAGACCAAGTTTTGCCTTCCTTTCTTTCATTTGCATTTCTGCAGGACCATGCAAAAAACAGCAGTCACTCTGTCCCTTGGAGCAGGGCAAGCCACAGTGGTTGAGCAGCTGGCTCTGACCACAGCAAGGCAAGCACATGACTTCTGAAGCTGCACCATGACATGCTCCTCCCCAGCTCAGCCATACCCTCGCTTTACTAAAACTACATAGGGTATTCACAGAGAATATGATGCTTTGAAATGGCCCTACAGTTCCTACAGAGGATACAGCGGGTGAAAGGGTGTCTGGACAGGCAGCTATAAATGTAAAAAAGTGAAATCAATTGGCAATAGAATGCAGCAGGACAGATAGACCCATCGCCGAGAAAAGGAGACACCCCCCAAATGTAAGTGCTAGGCTCTACACACAGACCTGGTAGCCCTGTCCCCAGGGGGAAGTCAGCTGGCCTTCCCCCTGGGGCATCTCTAAAAAAATGTAAGACCCATATATTCAGAGACAGGATGTGTGTGTGTGGGTGCCTATTGCGATGGGCATGTGAGGGTGAGTAGATGGGCATGTGAGTAGTAGGAGTAGATGTGAGAATTGAATGTGTTTGGGATTGGTGGTGGGGGGGGTATAAAAGGGTAATACTGGTGGTTGTTTTTGAGACTGTGATTCAACAGTCTGTATCCTGCTTGTTTAAAGTGGACCAAAACCCAGGGTTTTTAACTATCCCAGGTTTTGTTCCATGTCCTGTGTGAAACCCCCAGATTGGCAGAAACCGCTTACCTTTCTTCAATCCAGTGGCGCATATGTCCAATCCAAGGTGTTTGCCATGCTTATGTCAATCAGCAAACGGCTTTCTTCATCTATCTGAATGGCAGGGTTGAGAGCACAGACACAGCCTGAAGATGCAGGGCATGTGCCCCGCTTGTGCCCTCCATTGCAAACAATCAGAGCCATGACATAGGCATGGCAAACGGCTCTGACTGGGAAAACCCATGCATGCACTGTTGGATCAGGAAAGGTAAGCTGTTACTGCTGATCTGGGGGGTTTCATACAGCGGGGAAGGCTAGCAGCCGTCATTGGTATCTTTTAGATTCCAGGGCCAGCCACACAGGGTTTAGTTCTGCTTTAAAATTCCTATTCTCTTTTCTATATTATAACCTTAAATCTCTATTCAATTTGCAATTTTGGAACCATTTCATTTCATTGTGGCTGGCGACCAGTTGCTATATCACTTAAAGTGGACCAAAACCCAGGACTATCCTAGGTTTTGGTCTGTGCCCGCTGTGTGAAACCCCCCAGGTCGCTTGAACAAACTCACCCGTTCCCAGTCCTACAACGCATGCGCGGACGCTTGTCCAATCAGCGTGCTCGGATCCACTTGAGCCCCTGCGTCCAGGAGCTCGTCTAATCTGAGCGCATTGGCGAGCACGTCCCCCGCTACCCTCTAAGGGGGAAGCATGCCAGCACTGGCCATTCATAAATGCCTAGCGCAGGCACGCACCCTGCTAAAGGGATAGCGGGGATGCGGCTGCAGCTCGTGCATGTGCCGTTGGACCGGGAAAGAAGATGGGTTTCCGGGCGACCTGGGGGGCTTCATACAGCTGGGGAGGAAATCCAGCAGCCCTGGAATCTGATAGATCTCAGAGCCAATGGGGCGTGAGTTTTGGTCCTCTTTAATTGTCCGCACTCTTCAAAAGGTTGAGCACCCCTGCTCTAAAGACAGCACACTGAATCATTTTCATAATCTGTTCATATTCTTTCACATCACAATTTCCACAACATACAGATATAAACCACCGTTATCACTGAAGAAAGCTAAAATAAAGCTACCACCATTCACTGCCCACTCAACACAGCCCTGCCCAGCTCACCTCTGCCATCCCGAGCCACGGTTCAGCATCGTACCTTATTCTGGTGCAGAACATCTAGTCTTCCTGCCTGCTGCCTGCCACAGCTGAAGCGAGCGGAGAGGCGAGTCCCCGGCTCACATTATGACTGCAGACAATTCCCACATATCACACCCTCCCTGTAACACCATGTCATTGCAAGTATTCATCTGAACAAAAGCTCTCTCATCTCTTGCTATATCATTACTATGAAAAATTATCACATTTAATGAAAGCATTGTTTATTAATTGTATAGCAGGGCTATGGTGTGCTGCTGTAACCCACGGCAACAGCCTGCACTGGAATTCATCATCAATGATGAAGGAGAACCAGCTGCTACAGGGTACAGCACTTATTTGGCTTAGGGTTTGACATGAAGCTGTCTAGAGGCCATGTTTAAAGTGGAAAAAAAAACTGGGATTTTGACTTTCCTGGGGGTTTGTTCTGTTCCCCTGGGGAATCCGTATTTGGGATGTCCCACTGCGTGAAACCCCCAGTCGCCCAGTTAAAGAGGACCAAAACCCCCTTTTTTTAACTAGCATCCCCTGAATTGCTTTCCCCACGAAGAGAACCTTTTGCCAATTTTCATTGCCCCAACTTCACTCTAATCCCAGATAATGGGGCCTGTTTTAGCTATAAAGCTCCGCCTCTGATGTGCATGGCTATGATGTCATTACCACAACGATGTAACGACTGATCGCCTGCCATCTCACAGAGAGGAACAGCAGAAAAAACAGTGTTCCTGGATGATTCTAAAACTGATAATATCCTTTTCTTTTTCTACACCCTGAGAGGGGAGTATTGGCAGGGGATTTGCCCAAATGTATTTCACAAGTTCAGTGGGTTTTGGTCCGCTTTAAATTCACCTCTCCTCTGTACAACGGTGCATGTGCGGGTATTCAACCAATGAGAGCCATTTGCTGCATTTACTTTTGGCAAACGGCTTTTACTGACTATAAAGGGGATCCTGCACAACGGCATCGTCGTTTGTGTGCGCGCTCCCACTCCAGCCTATCTGAATGGCTGGGTTGGGAGCATGCGCATGGCGCCAGGGATGCGGCAGCGTATGCTCCCCATTTACAACAATGAGTGCTGCCCGACTAATTATTAGTTCACCGGGCTACTCTCTTTGGATGAGAGCCCACGCATTTGTCGTTGGACCGAGTATGTACAGGATCCCTGGGGGTTTCATACGGGGGAGGAGGGGGCCCCCAGGTTTCACTGGGGAAAGGCCAGTGGCCGTCCCTGGACTCTTTTATATTCTCAGCCAGCCCCTGGTGGTTTTTGTTCGGCCTTATAAATGACTATAGGTCTGCATTACTAGTTAGCAGCAGGGCAGGAGGACCCGGGCTACCCCACTGCGCATCGCCACCATGACTTTCACCACTTCTGGGCCTCCTCTGCTGCCGTTGTCGCACAGCCTGTCAGACTAGCGCGGCCAGCGCTGACGGTCACGTGGGAGAGTCTAACTAGTAATGCGGCACTATAGTAATTTTTTACTATAGGGACATTCCAGCCAAAGGGCTAAATTCTGATTCTGACGAGCCTGCTTTCCGCTCTCCCCATGCTGGCTGTCAGGGGCTGCATCTTTTATTCCATTGGCTTTCGTTTATATTGTCACCTTCTATCCCCAGCCCAGTTCCCCAAAACAGACGTATTTTTTTTTTTCACTAAAGCGGTTGCTCAATTTTTCGTGGCCTAGAGGTAAGGTAGCAGCCTTGTGACCAGAGGGTTACAGGTTCATCTCTAACCCCCCCCAACTGATCCCCGGGCGCTGTACTGCAAAAGCCCCACCGCTCCAGGCATGTGTACACTCAAAGCACGGATGGGTAAAATGCAATACACAATAGTACACAATTTATATTATTTTAGGTTTATAAAAACACTGACTGGATGCAGTCTAATGTTTGAATGGGAGAAGGCTATATGGCTCCTAGTCTGTGCAACAGCGCTCCCTGGCAGTTTCTTCCTTGGCTCCCTTGCTGATGCCAACATGCGGCGGACGCATCCTTGCATCTTCCGACGCTCCCACCTCCAGCCATTTAGATGTTCCACTTTAAAGGGACATTACAGGCAAAGGGTTATATTTTTCTGCCTTCTGCTCTTCCCATGCTGGCTGTCAGGGACATCATCTTTCATTCATTCAGCCTTCAGCCATTCAGCCTTCAGACTCCTCCATCTAGGTTTCAATTAGAGGGTCCCTTCAGAAGTCAATTCCTTTCAGGGACCCCCAAAAAAAAGAAGCAGCAGAAGGAAAATGTTCTATAGAGTTTATCAGCTGCACACCAGCCATAGCTTGTCTTCCAGCAGACCCCAGCTAGATTGCCGGAGTTCAAAAATAGCTTTCAGGGAAAGGATGTGGTTACATGGTGCATTTAACGCCAACCACAAATGTTAAAAACAAAATCGGTACAAATATAAATATGGAGGTTGTCGTAACTTCTAAAAATGATAGATACCTGGCCATCATCCTTATATGGCCCAACATTATTGTTGAAAAGGAAAGGGATGACAGCCAGCATTCTATACCCCCCATGGCTTAAATCTTGTGGAGGCAACTACATTTTTCACCTGGCTACTGCCTTATAGGATGTAAAGGGCAAATTAAATCCCACAAGCAGCCAGCATTAGTGATCATTAAAGCAGCCCAAAGCTCAGCCCCTCTACCTGAAAGTCTGGTCTACTTCACAGGGGCATACAAATTCGGGATGCCCCTGTATGTATTATCCCATGAAACTGCCAGATTCTTACCTCATTCCACTTTCCCGCTGTGAATGTGCAGGCTCTGGTCCAAACAGACTAGATTGCCGGGCAACCAACCCTACTAAAGTCTATAAGACTCTTGTGTCTTATGGGGCATCCCAAACTGGGATAGATGCTCCACTGTGCAAAAATCCGGGGGTTGCCCAATACACTCATCCCCCGAAGGCCAGGCCACATCCCCACTATACTTTTGGCAGGAGAACGTACCTGCAGAAGACATTTCTGAATGGCAGACATGGGCATGCCCACAGCTAGAGAGAATGTAGCCAGCAGTCCTTGTTCCATTTACATTTTCTTGCAGCTCTGATCTCGGAGCAGCCTGCACATGTGCCAGGAAAAGGTGAGTTAAAGGTAACAGTAAAAATTTAACCTCCCCCTTTGCCCTGCCACCCTACCCTGGTGCTGAGGCAGGATGGGGGGTTACAAAGAAAAAAAAAAAAAACCTTACCTTATCCTCAGGCCGCAGCTGAAAATGACTCAGAGCGACATGCGCACGCACTCCAACCACTCATTCAATTGAATGGGTGGGCAAACCGCGCATTGAGCCAGGGGATGTGGCTCTGTGCCATTCCAGCAAGCTGGTGACGCAGCAATGGGCCGAAGGTCAGGTAATGGGGTTTTTTTTTTTCTTTGTAACCCCCCCCCCCCTTCTGCCTCACCTCCAGGGTGGTGTGGCAGGACGGGGGGGCAATTTTAGACTGAAGTTCTGCTTTAATGGCCAATCCCAGGGGATACAAACAGCTGTTGACAGGTAGCACGAGATGTTAAAATCATGGGTTTTGTTCCTCTTTAATACCCCCGATTGCCATGAAAAGAGCTTGGTGATCACATACGATCACTGTGAAGGATGGTGGGAGAAAGCGTTAGTCATGTGCCAAGGAATTCTGGAGGGAATGCCTGTTGTGGAACTTGTTCTGGAAGCTGTGTGCAGAGGAGAATAAGGGGAGTATTTTTTTTTCATTTGGGTTTACAGACCCTGTAATGCAATCATTTGGTAATATTGAACAGAACAGATTGTGAGGTGTATGACCAGTATAATACCGGTCAAATGTGATTGTACGAGATTACTTTAACTTAGCCTATCTGAAGTAAATGCAAGTTATCTTTAGTTAGAGCCCTTACACAACAAATATGTAAAGTAAAGTTAAATCAAAGCATTATGTAAGGATGCATTGCAAAAGGATTGTCTATAGACTAGTGAACATGGCAACCAAACCTTGGAAGCTGGACAAAACAAAATATGAAAGCTAGAACAGGAGTTCCCAACTTCTTTTCAATCAACTGTCTATTTTTAATTATATCAAGTACCACTTGGGATGCCTGTCACCTAAAACTACCTTAAAAGTGCATAAACAAACACATAATACAAAGGGTTTATCTCCTTTTAGAGCAGTTTTGTACTTAAACCTCAAAGTCAACTTTCAATGTAATTTTTGAAAGTGTATATTTTTGAATTTGCCAAAATTACGTGCTCAGGGTGCTGAGCTGATCTAGTATTTTCTCCTATGTTCGCAAATGTGTGTTTTATGGAAGCAGTTTTCACTGTTTTCATCTGCAATCTGATGCCATTGACAATGTAAACCATGTCTGTACACCAAGAAGAGAGAAGCGAGTCCTGTACACACAGAACACTGCTGCTATGGCCACTGCTGAGGTGAGGGAGCTCATTCAACCTTACACATGCCCATCAGCCATGTCTGAACTTGGTGTACATTGCCAGCATACAACTGATGATAACTACTTTGATAGAACACACATTTGCTAACATTAGAAAAAAATAAATTCTAAATAAGCTCAGGTCCTTTAAGGCATCATTTTGCTACACAAAAATTCAATTGACAGTGGACCTACCATCTGGGCAATATTGATTAAGTCCCGCACTCCTCATCCCCTCACATGTGGGATCAGATTTTTGTTCTTAACCAGATAGCCTTATAAAATAGGAAGGCATTCAAACAGGTTGCAGCATATGGCACATCAAATAATGTTTCCTTCCCCTTGGTTATCAAATGTTTAATCAAACTAGTGAATAATAGATCAAAACAACAACTAGATGTGTGATGCTGCTTTCAGTCAACAGAAACAGAACTGACAGTAATAGAGAAAAGTCTTGACCTCTAACCAATCAGACCGTCAACCTAACCCACAGCTAAACATACACATAGCAAGACCTGGCTGATCTGATCGCAGTTTGATAAATAAATAAATTAAAAAAAAGTGGTCATTCAATGCACAACATAATATTACACATAATACACATAATATACACATAATATTATTCAGATTGCGAGAAGCGCTTCACTTCAGCTCTGTAAACACCCCCATTCTAGTGCCTGCTTCACCTTAGTTCTGTAAACACCCCCATTCTAGTGCCCGCTTCACCTCAGTTCTGTAAACACCCCCATTCCAGTGCTCGCTTCACCACAGTTCTGTAATCCCCCCATTCCAGTGCTCGCTTCACCTCTGTTCTGTAAACACCCCCATTCTAGTGCCCGCTTCACCTCAGTTCTGTAAACACCCCCATTCCAGTGCTCGCTTCACCACAGTTCTGTAATCCCCCCATTCCAGTGCTCGCTTCACCTCTGTTCTGTAAACACCCCCATTCTAGTGCCCGCTTCACCTCAGTTCTGTAAAGACCCCCATTCCAGTGCTCGCTTCACCTCAGTTCTGTAATCCCCCCATTCCAGTGCTCGCTTCACCTCAGTTCTGTAAACACCCCCATTCTAGTGCCTGCTTCACCTCAGTTCTGTAAAGACCCCCATTCTAGTGCCCGCTTCACCTCAGTTCTGTAAAGACCCCCATTCTAGTGCCTGCTTCACCTCAGTTCTGTAAAGACCCCCATTCTAGTGCCCGCTTCACCTCAGTTCTGTAAACACCCCCATTCTAGTGCCCGCTTCACCTCAGTTCTGTAAAGACCCCCATTCTAGTGCCCGCTTCACCTCAGTTCTGTAAACACCCCCATTCTAGTGCTCGCTTCACCACAGTTCTGTAAAGACCCCCATTCTAGTGCCTGCTTCACCTCAGTTCTGTAAACACCCCCATTCTAGTGCCCGCTTCACCTCAGTTCTGTAAACACCCCCATTCTAGTGCTCGCTTCACCTCAGTTCTGTAAACACCCCCATTCTAGTGCTCGCTTCACCACAGTTCTGTAAACACCCCCATTCTAGTGCCTGCTTCACCTCAGTTCTGTAATCCCCCCATTCCAGTGCCCGCTTCACCTCAGTTCTGTAAACACCCCCATTCTAGTGCCCGCTTCACCTCAGTTCTGTAAACACCCCCATTCTAGTGCTCGCTTCACCACAGTTCTGTAAACACCCCCATTCTAGTGCCCGCTTCACCTTAGCACTGTAAATACCCCCTATTCCTTTACCTGCCTCACCTCAGCACTGTAAACATCCCCCATTCCTTTACCTGCCTCCCCTCAGCACTGTAAACACCCCCCATTCTTTTACCTGCCTCCCCTCAGCACTGTAAACATCCCCCATTCCTCTGCCTGTCTCCCCTCAGCACTGTAAACATCCCCCATTCCTCTACCTGCCTCACCTCAGCACTGTAAACATCCCCCATTCCTCTACTGCCTCACCTCAGCACTGTAAACATCCCCCATTCCTTTACCTGCCTCACCTCAGCACTGTAAACACCCCCCATTACTCCACCTGCCTCACCTCAGCACTGTAAACATCCCCCATTCCTTTACCTGCCTCACCTCAGCACTGTAAACACCCCCCATTACTCCACCTGCCTCACCTCAGCACTGTAAACACTCCCCGTTCCTTTACCTGCCTCACCTCAGCACTGTAAACACCCCCATTACTCCACCTGCCTCACCTCAGCACTGTAAACACCACCCATTCCTTTACCTGCCTCACCTCAGCACTGTAAACACCCCCCATTACTCCACCTGCCTCACCTCAGCACTGTAAACACCACTCATTCCTGGCTGCTGTTTATGTGACACCCAGCAGCGAATAAGGTTTGCTGGGCCAACAGCCGAACATTAAACCGAACCTTCACCATGATTTATTGAAAAGCATCTAAAATTAATATATTTTAAGTTTTTAGTCACTTATTATTCTTTCCCCCACTGGGCTGCAACTCTGTTCAGGACTTTAGGATACGGGCGCCGCCATCTTGACTCAGAAGCATCACACTTACTGAGGAGAGTGGGATAAAGTACAGGGGGCGGGTTATAGCTGTGCTTTGCTCAGACAGAGCAGAGCTGGGGTAAGGAAAAGGTCAGCAATCCCAGAATGCAGAGCAGCACAGTCAGAAGGCACTTCCTGCTTGCAGGCTGCCTGATGTTACATGACACCATCTTGGATGTTTAAAGGCTCATAACATGCAGTAGATGCAGGTAGGATGATTTTTAATGTGAGCAATCTGTATGTACGGGTGTGGGAAACATATAAGATAGACTCTTATTCAGAGTGAAGGACCGCTTTAATGCGCAAGCTCACCTAAACATGGTGGTCACGTGAATGGGGAAGGTTGGTAGGGAATGTGGAAGCAGCAAGTAGAGAGCCTCCTGTTATCCTATATCTGGATGCCCCATGTGTGTTCTTGTCTTTTTCAATAAATACATACACAACATGAAAGGAATCAAACAAAAAAGAGAACTGTGCACGCTCGCCGTTATCCATTTCATGATGGGGAGGTATACAAGCATCACAATTTGGTAAGTGTAGGGTGCAGCAGAGATCCTGTCTGTCAACATGCCACTAAGAATTTTCAAGGCCAGACTAAAAATCATACCATAACTAAAACGTGCAGCAAGCACGCAGGTCAAGGATGATGCTGGAAGCCGGGACATGCGTCGTGTGATTCAAGGAATCAGACAGCTCGAAAGACAGACTCTAGGGCCAACCAGAATGGGTTTTGAATCTTTATGGAATACAATGGTGTTAAATTATGCCATTAAACATGGCCATGGCCCAGCACCCAGTGGCAATCTCAATCAGGTTAAAGGGACTGTAAACCCAACAGCAATAATAAGACAGCAAGCAAATTACCGTACCTCCTGCCTGTCTACATTTCTTGTAGAACTGAGTAGAAGCTGTAGCAGTGCTCCAAAGTTTGCCCTCCCTTCCACTCCTATCCTTCAGGACCATGCAGAAAAGTGGTCTAATGACTGCTCTGTCCCTTGGTGTCCTTTTAAAATAAGTGAATCCCATTGGTCCAGCATCTCTCTCTGACCACAGCAGAGTATGCTCACAATACTAAAAGCTGTGCAATGACATGCGTTGTGTAGAATACACAATGTATTTAGATGTAGGTATTGGCACCCACTTCACAAAATGGGTGTTCCTAGCATGGGGGGGGGGGCATCCTGATTTCCGATGTCTGTGCGCATTACCCCAGTTAAAGCAGAGAGATTTGAACTCTCTTTGGTCCGGCCCATAAAATAATGTACTGCAATTGGCTGCCAGCAGCTGGATACCTGAGAGAAGCCTGCGGACCAAATGACCATGGCAGGCAATCGCAAAGCTCGATTTTGCAGGGAGACCAAGAAGAAAAGTAAGATTTCTTGGTTTTAAAGTGGACCAAAACCCAGGATAGTCAAAAGTGTTGACTATCCTGGGTTTTGTTCCTTTTCCCAGGGGCACCCCACTGTGTGAAACCCCCCCCAGATCACCGCAGCTAACGCACCTTATCCCAGTCCCACAGCGTGTCTAAGAGCAGCGGCTCTAACAGCCGCATCCCCCGCCTCACTCTAACAGGGAGCGTGCCCGTGCCAGACAGTGTAAATGCACTGCTAGAGGGAAGCGGTGGATGTGGCCATCAGAGCCGCTGCTCTTACACGCGCCGTGAGACCGGGAAGAGGCGAGTTGGCTGCGGCGATCTGGGGGATTTTACACAGTGGGGAAAGGACCAAAACGCAGGATAGTCAAAATCCTGGGTTTTGGTCCACTTTAATGCGCAGGGGGGCACCAGCAATCGGGATGAAGTTACATCTGCACAATGAGGTCACAGATAGCAAAAATTAGAGCCACACACTGTGGCCGTGGTCACTGAGACAAAATCTCCTGGTTCTTTTACAAAGTTTTTATTGGTGGTTTGCAGAATAGTAGTGCATACAAGATAAGCACAGACAAGGTTCTAGGAACACAGGAATAAAATAAACATTACATATTCATGCAGATGTTCCAAAACGTGGTTTTCACCAGTGATATTATCTAAAATTTAAAAAACATCTATGTGGATTCAGCAAAGAAGATTATTCTAAACGGTATGAGGTCTGGCACAGCCACAGAAAGTAAGTAAGTATGTGACCGTCCATATAGAAAAATGGAAAAGAAAAACTTTATGATTAACTGAATACTCATAAAATACTATCATGGTGGCATCTAATAATTTTACAGATGGACCTTAAAGCGGCCCTTCACTCTGAATAAGAGTCTATCTTATATGTTTCCCACACCCTGTACATACAGATTGCTCACATTAAAAATCATCCTACCTGCATCTACTGCATGTTATGAGCCTTTAAACATCCAAGATTTTGGCTTATGGAAGCCGCCATCTTATCAGGCAGCCTGAAAACAGGAAGTGCCTCCTGACTGTGCTGCTCTGCATTCTGGGACTGCTGACCTTTACCTGACCCCAGCTCTGCTCTGACTGAGCAAAGCACAGCTATAACCCGCCCCCCTGTACTTTAACCCACTCTCCTCTCCTCAGTAAGTGTGATGCTTCTGAGTCAAGATGGCGGCGCCCGTATCCTAAATTCCTGAACAGAGTTGCAGCCCAGTGGGGGAAAGAATAATAAGTTAGTGGCTAAAAATGTAAAATATATTAATTTTAGATGCTGGGGAACCATTTTTTAAGAGTTTGGGCGTTTCATTAAATCACGCTGAAGGTCCGCTTTAAGGCGATAGTGGTAGGATGTGCAAACATTTTTAAGGGTATGACAGACAAACAGTAGGGTAGTGGGGTGGGGATGTGGGGGAGAGGGAATGTATAAAGAGGTAGGTGGGTCTAGAGGATTAAAAATAGTCAATCCGCTAAAGAGGCTCAGGCAAATCTCCTGGTTCAATGACAAAATTCTGCTCAAACACATATGGCTGAAATTACTGTACACACATTACCACAATAGTCACAAAATAAAAAAAAAAAAAAAAAAACATTAAAGTAGAGCCAGCAATTTCCTTAAAGTGGAACCAAACCCAAGGCGATCGCCCCAGGAATCTATAAGATTGGACGAGCGACCACGCATGCCCTGTAGGACCGGGATTGGACGAGCGGCCACGCATGTGCCGTAGGACCGGGATTGGACGAGCGGCCACGCATGTGCCGTAGGACCGGGATTGGACGAGCGGCCACGCATGTGCCGTAGGACCGGGATTGGACGAGCGGCCACGCATGTGCCGTAGGACCGGGATTGGACGAGCGGCCACGCATGTGCCGTAGGACCGGGATTGGACGAGCGGCCACGCATGTGCCGTAGGACCGGGATTGGACGAGCGGCCACGCATGTGCCGTAGGACCGGGATTGGACGAGCGGCCACGCATGTGCCGTAGGACCGGGATTGGACGAGCGGCCACGCATGTGCCGTAGGACCGGGATTGGACGAGCGGCCACGCATGTGCCGTAGGACCGGGATTGGACGAGCGGCCACGCATGTGCCGTAGGACCGGGATTGGACGAGCGGCCACGCATGTGCCGTAGGACCGGGATTGGACGAGCGGCCACGCATGTGCCGTAGGACCGGGATTGGACGAGCGGCCACGCATGTGCCGTAGGACCGGGATTGGACGAGCGGCCACGCATGCCCTGTAGGACCGGGATTGGACGAGCGGCCACGCATGCCCTGTAGGACCGGGATTGGACGAGCGGCCACGCATGCCCTGTAGGACCGGGATTGGACGAGCGGCCACGCATGTGCCGTAGGACCGGGATTGGACGAGCGGCCCCGCATGTGCCGTAGGACCGGGATTGGACGAGCGGCCACGCATGTGCCGTAGGACCGGGATTGGACGAGCGACCACGCATGTGCCGTAGGACCGGGATTGGACGAGCGACCACGCATGCCCTGTAGGACCGGGATTGGACGAGCAGCCACGCATGTGCCGTAGGACCGGGATTGGACGAGCGGCCACGCATGTGCCGTAGGACCGGGATTGGACGAGCGGCCACGCATGCCCTGTAGGACCGGGATTGGACGAGCAGCCACGCATGTGCCGTAGGACCGGGATTGGACGAGCGGCCACGCATGTGCCGTAGGACCGGGATTGGACGAGCAGCCACGCATGTGCCGTAGGACCGGGATTGGACGAGCAGCCACGCATGTGCCGTAGCACCGGGAAGAGGTGCGTTTGTTTCGCCGACCTGGGGGGTTTCACACAGTGGGGCACCCCCGATTGGGGGCAAGGAGCAAATAGATAGTTAAAATCCTGGGTTTTGGTCCACTTTAAAGGTCTTATCCAGTCAACTAAAAAAAATCCAAAGCCCACTTACCCGTTAGCCTGCAGGCTCAATTATATGGTGTCCTGCAGACTGCAGCATTTTTGTTTCAGCATTGACAGCATAGACAACAGCGCACCCTGCATCAGTGTTTGTCCCTGCTGTCAGTCACAAGGAGACTCTGATGGGCACCAGGGGCAATTTGGGGGGGGGGGGGGACAGTTTCAGCTTCGGAGCTGAATCACCTCTGCCCATAGCCCTCTCCCCTCCTGTATGAGGGCATACCGATTTGGGATGCCCCTCCGCGTGTGTGTCCGCAGATCACTTGTAAACTCACTTTTCCTTCACCCTCTCACAGCGCAGTGAGTTCTGACCTCAAAAGAGAATGCAAAGCTGGATGGAACCTGTGCCACAGACCACACCCGCCTATGCCTATGTGCCGTGGAATCATTGGAAAGAGGAGTTTTGCCGCAATAACTTGGGGTTTTACACATTGGGGAATTCCAAATTGGGAGACCACCGGCCCTGGAGCCTTATGGACTCTTTAAAGTAAACCAATGACAAGTCTATAGTCTCTCAGGGCGGTTGCCTACCTCTATATGGGGCATCACGAATTAGGATAGCCCACTGTGTGAAACCCCGGGGGTCACACGATTGATTTACATCTTCCCCGAGCCTTCGCATCATGGTGCTGTGGCCACATCTCCACTTTAAAAAAAGAACTTCGGAGGCCGCGGAGTCTAAAAGACTCTAGGACTGTCTGTAGTTCTCTCCTGGGGGTATCCCAGACTGGGATGCCCCTCTGTGTAAACCCTCCCCCCAAATCCCCAGATCCACTCACTTGATCATGGAGTCCTCGCTGCTTCCGCACTCACCTCTAGCTGTGTGCACGCCACAGGTAGAAGCTGAAAGGGGGATGCGTCCGGCAGCTCACTGAGTGCACTGATTGCCCGTGCAGGCTGCCTGAGCCGTGGGAATGACAGGAAGGTGAGTGAATCGGGGAACCTGGGGAGATCACACGGCGGTGCCCCCACAGGAAAATCTAGGCATGTGCCCACCACTGAGCGCCCCACGCATGCCCCATGGTAATGAGGAAAATGTGAGTTTACAGGTGACACCAGATACACAGTGGGGCATCCCTAACCAGAATGCCCTCACCAAGACAAACCTAAGACCCCAAAAAGGAAAATCTTAGGTTTTGTTTTGTTACCAGACTTTAGATTTCATTGATCCAAAAATGTGCCCAACTCCAGGTAAAATGTTGGTAAAAGGCACCTCCTCATGACAGAATGTGAATGAATACTCTCCCATGATTTCAACCAGACCTTCACCATGATTTATTGAAAAGTTAATATATTTTTAGTTTTTAGTCAGGTACTTATTATTCTTTCCAACACTGGGCTGCAACTCTGTTCAGGACTTTAGGATACGGGCGCCGCCATCTTGACTCAGAAGCATCACACTTACTGAGGAGAGGAGAGTGGGATAAAGTACAGGGGAGCGGGTTATAGCTGTGCTTTGCTCAGACAGAGCAGAGCTGGGGGTCAGGAAAGGGTCAGTAATCCCAGAATGCAGTGCAGCACAGCACAGTCAAAAGGCACTTCTTGTTTGCAGGCTGCCTGATGTTCCATGAGCCACCATCTTGGATGTTTAAAGGCTCATAACATGCAGTAGATGCAGGTAGGATGATTTTTAATGTGAGCAATCTGTATGTACAGGGTGTGGGAAACATATAAGATAGACTCTTATTCAGGGTGAAGGACCGCTTTAAGTCTAGCTAGGCATGTGCCCACCACTGATTGGCGGGACGCATGCCCCATGGTAATGATGAAAATGCAAGTTTACGGGCGACACCAGATACACACAGTGGGGCATCCCTGACTGGAATGATGTTATGGAGTGCTGGGCCGCTGGGGTCCTGCCATGCAGAGCATCCCTAAGGGTCTGGCCCAGACTGCATGTGACTGGGAGACAGGTAAGTATTATGACATTCTAATTAGTCTAATCTAAGCAATGAAATGGTTAGCATGAGAAGAAGCGCATCCACCACTCGCAATAAATGCCAGCCTGGCTCTGCTATGGGGCCAATGGGGCAGGCAATGAGCGGTGGCATTGATGACAAACGCCAGCCAGTGTTTTGACAGATATCATTTTGGCATAGCACAGTTTCTGTTGATTGGCCAGCGAATAAATGGGGTTTTATTATGTTTAGGCATTTTTCTAATAGATAATGGTCACTTTTCTACATAGTAACGCAAGAGTCCATGCAGTGGTATAGGGATGTCTGTTATAGGGATTGATTGGCCAGCGAATCAATGGGGGTTTTATTATGTTTAGGCATTTGTCTAATAGATAATGATCACTTTTCTATGTAATAAAGCAAGAGTCTATGCAGTAGCATAGGGATGTCTGTGTCCCACTGATCAGGGCCCCCTGACTCAAATCCAAGGACAACCCCAAACAAAACTGGGACTCCAGGCTTGGTCCGGGGGCAATGGTGGCAGATGTCACCCTGAGAAGCCCCCTTCCCGGCCACAGTATATAACTACATGATGGCCTGCCTGATGGGGCATCTCCCCGCCCCATGGCCTCCCTGCCCCCCTCCTGCCCGCTCAGGCCAGCTCTCCCCTCCAATCCGCAGCAAGGCCGGTAACAAGCAGGGAGGGGGTGCTGGGACTTGTGGTGCCCCCGATCAGCCGGAGGGCCGCAGGTTGCCATGTCCCCAGTCATTAGGTGCCCCCTGCTCCCCGCCCGCAGACGCCCCTCACCTTCCTCTTGATCTGACCCGATGTAGACACTTTGCGGCTCAGCTTCTGCGGCTCGGGCTCCGGTTCGCTATCCGAAGAATCTTCGGCTGGGGCCCCCGGATCCGCCGCAGCCAGCGAGGCCGCCATCACTAGCCGACAGCTGGGGACATGGACACCCACAGGGCCAGCGGTGGGGGACCGGGATCAGCCGGGGACACAGCGCCATCTGCCGGCCGCCGGGGACATGTGGCCCAGACATGGCACAGCGCCAGCTGCTGGAGGCTGAGAGAATGAAATTTCCCATAATGCCCCGCGCTCTCCAGGACGACAGGCTGCCTTATGCTGGCTGCAGTGCCGCACTCACCGGAAGTCTCTTATGGCGGTCCCATCTCCGACCTTGAAAGCATCTAATTAATGCCTGATACTAGTATGAAGTCGGGAAACACATTCAGCACTGTTACATGTAGACAGCAAAGCAGCAGTAATGCGATTTATTGACTTTGCAGATCCGAGCTTAAACTGCACCTTCAACATGATTTAATGACAAACCCAAACCTCTAAAAAACTATTCCCCAGCATCTAAAATTAATATATTTAAAGCTTTTAGACACTTATTATTCTTTCCCTCACTGGGCTGCAACTCTGTTCAGGACTCTAGGATACAGGCACCACCATCTTGCCTCAGAAGCATAACATACTGAGGAGAGGAGAGTGGGATAAAGTACAGGGGCGGGTTATAGCTGTGCTTTGCACAGACAGAGCAGAGCTGGGTCAGGAGAAGGACAGCAATACCAGAATGCAGAGCAGCACCATCAGAAGACACTTCTTGTTTGGAGGCTGCCTGATGCTTCGTGATCTTGGATGTTTAAAGTGGACCAACACCCAGGAGGTCCACTTCCCCGGTGCACCCCGATCGGTAATGTGAAACCCCCCAGATCGCAGGATTCAACTCACCTCACCCCGCTCCTACGGCGCATGCACGGCCGCTCGTCCAATCAGCGTGCTTGCAGCCGCTGAGCTATGCGCGTCAAAGCTCAGCGGCTCCGAGCACGCTGGAGGCCGCATCTCGCGCTGCCCTCTAACAGGGCACGTGCCCTGCTAGAGAGAAGCGCAAGATGCGGCCCGCGCATGCGCCGTTGGACCGGAAATCAGGTAAGGTTTGCGGAAGTCCTGGGGGGGGGGGTTTCACACAGCGGGGTATCCCGATTTTGGAAGCCCCGCAGGTAGGGATTTGATCGGCATTACCGAGTCGATCAGGCTGGGTGTTGGTCCACTTTAAAGGCTCATAACATGCAGTAGATGCAGGTAGGATGACTTTTAATGTGAGCAATCTGTATGTACAAGGTGTGGGAAACATAAGATATGCTCTTATTCAGGGTGAAAGTCCGCTTTAAAGCGGACAAAAAAACACCATTGATGCGAAATCAAATGAGTCAATCTTCCCCTTTTTGGCGTTCTATTCCTGCACTCCTAAATAGCCGGATCTGGCCCAGGGGGCTACCAATTCATCTATAATCAAAGAGTACGGAGTGGCATTAGATTAGAACAATCGCTGCCTGATCAATTCCCTCCCCCACGGGGCATCCAAAACCCATATACTTACCTTGTTTCCCGGTCCAACAGCACATGCGCAAGCTGCATACCCGCTATCCCTCTAGCAGGGCACATACCCACGCCAGACATTTGTGAATGGCCGACACGGGCACACTCCCTGTAAGAGGGAAGCGGGGGACGTGGCCGTCAACTCGCTCAGAGCCGCTGGCCTCAGACACAGCCTTAGACAATTTGATATCAGCGGCTCTAAACCGCGCTGATTGGATGAGCGGACGCGCATGCGCCACAGGACTGGGGAGAGGTGAGTTGGCTTAGGCGATCTGGGGGGTTTCTCGAAAGGGTAAAGAACCAAAACCCGGGATAGTCAAAATCCTGGGTTTTGGTCGAATTTAAGACCCCCGTAATCTGTGATTCGAGGAAATTGCCAGATCTATTGCTGGTGAAGGAAAGAAGACAGGATGGTGGTACTGCCTGTGATGGATGCAGGGATAGATTTAAAGAAAATTCAATTCTGTGAGTACTCACCTGTAGAATTGTTTTTACTATGCACAGCACGGCCTGTTTCATGAAGTCCTTACATCTGGGTATTCCGCCACAAGGTGGCGCAGTGGACTGCAGAAGAATTGTGGCTCCACCCAGTCCCATATAAAAACGGTAATCACCCATAGACCTCCAGTGTTGACAAGCAGTTATACAAAAAGCCGAGAGGTAATAAAGGTAAAAAAAACCCTTAACTAACTTGGAACAATCAGCATAAAGAGGCAACCAGGAATAACGATAACAAGGGAGGGATGAAGCAGGCCGTGCTGTGCATAGAAAAACAATTCTACAGGTGAGTACTCACAGAATTGTATTTTTCCTAATGCACAGCACGGCCTTACATCTGGGACATCCAAAAGCAGTGTCCGTAAGGTAGGTTGGGATCCCCAAAAAGTAACGACATGCAGTTCAAACCACTACTGCCTAAAGTACCTTGCGGCCAAAAGCAGCATCAGCTGAGGCCTTAACATCAACCTTGTAAAACCTGGAAAAGGTATGAACAGAAGACCAAGTAGCAGCCTTAAAAAATCTGATCAACAGAAGCTTGGTGCTGAAAAGCCCAAGAGGCACCAACAGCACGAGTGGAATGAGCAGTAATCCGAAAAGGGGGAAACTTCTCTTTAGCAGAATAGGCGTGTACCACCGCCTGACATATCCACTTGCTAATAGTAGATTTAGCCGGAGGCAAACCCTTCCTAGGTCCAGCAGGAAGAACAAAAAGAGCATCAGATTTCCTGAAAGACTCAGTAGCAACCAAATAAAACTTCAATGCCCTGACAACATCCAGAGAATGAAGGGTCTGTTCCTTGGAATTAGCAGGGTTAGGACACAAGGAAGGTAAGACAATGTCCTGATTGAGATAAAAAGCAGACACAACCTTTGGCAAGAAATCCGGCTTAAGCCAAAACACCACCTTATCCTGATGCCGCTCAAAATAAGGAGGGGTAATGGAAAGTAATAGCCACCAAAAAGGCCACCTTAAGAGTCAGAATGGGCAACGCAGCCCCACGGATAGGCTCAAAGGGAGGACCCTGCAGAGCAGACAACACCAGATTCAAGTCCCAAACCGGTAGCATAGGCTTACGTGGCGGACGCACATGAGTAACTCCCTGGAAAAAAGTCTTAACCAACCGGTGATTGGCAAAGGATCTTTGGAAAAAAATAGCCAAAGCTGACACCTGTCCCCTGAGGGTACTAAGTTGAAGGCCCGAATCCAAACCAACAGCGCTATGACAGTCCGTATCGCAGACACAGCAGAGGCTCCGGCCGCCGTGGAGCGTGGTACAACCGCGGCGGCAGCGGCAACACAACAACGGACAACAACCGAATAACCACCCATTGGGGAGAAGGGAGAGGGCAGGCAGCGGCGGGAGCAGCCCAGACGGGGCCGGATGGTAGGGAGGAGGGGGCACCAAAGGGAAGGGAGACGGAACAAAACAAGGGGAGACTAGCTAGCAACACAAGTCCCCCAAACACAACTCACCCCCTACACATAGCAAAGGCAGGATCTCTTCATCCCTCAGCAGGCTCACCATAATGGCCAGCTACCCTTTGTGGGACAGGGTCTGCGGCTTGGAGCAGCGCTCCCCGCCCACCTGACCCCAGTACTCCTCTACCCACCCCCGATCCGACAGCCAAGGCTGGGAGGCACAGAGGGTCCGGAAGCGGGTTGAAATAGACATGCAGGGCCGCAGGCTTGGTTGCCCCGCTCACCTGCGCAACATAGAGAGCCATCTTCTATCTTCGCAGTATCACTGCAGAGGAAACACTGGAGGTTATGGGTGATTACCATTTTTATATGGCGCCGGGAGGAGCCACAATTCTTCTGCAGTCCACTGCGCCACCTTGTGGCGGAATACCCAGATGTAAGGACTTCATGAAGCAGGCTGTGCTGTGCATTAGGAAAAATGGCATTTGGTCCGCTCTAGGTTTTTTTTCTCTAAAGTGGAAAAAAACCCAACAGGGCTGTCCCTGGCATCTAAAATATTCCAGAATTTGTAGCTGGCCTTCTACTGCAGTATCCCAAGTCGGAATGCCCCTCTGTGTGAAATCCCCCTGGGGTACCGCAAACATATATTTTCCTGGCTCCCTCGTAGATGTAAATATTGGCAGCGCATTCAGCCCCAGTATCTTTGATCTGTGCATGCATTCCGGCTGGAGGCGGGAGCACACCTGACTCTGGGGATGTGCCCATTCTCGCTCCCCATTGCCAGAAACAGAGCCATTTTCTGCACATTAAATATGCACGGCAAACAGCTTTGATTAGACAAGAGCCTGCACATGCCCCATAGGACCAAGGAAAGGTGAGTTTTACTGAGCGATCTTGGAGGTTTCACACAGCAGACAGGTGGCCTGGAATATCAAAGATTCCGGGGCCAGACAGTGGCTTTTCCCCTGAGCATCCCAAATTGAGACGTCATTTGGGCAAAAGGCTCTGATTGTTTTCAGTGGGTAGCCATTCAGATAGGGAGTGCGGAAGCCTATCTAATTCATTTAGAGCCCTTTGCTGAAGGAAGTAAGAAAGGCAAAGGGTCTACATCTCCTAACTAAGGCTGTGTCCACATTTTTTTTAGGGTTAAAGTGAACGTAAAGTGAATTTAAAAAAACTTGTGCAGCCCAGCCCTGGAGTCTAAAAGTCTCAACACTTGGCTACCTGATTTGGGATGGCCCACTGTGCAAAACCCCCGGGATCGCCGGTAAATCCTTGACCAGGGCTTCCACAGCCACGTCCCTGGCATCTTTGGGCTGAGACTGAAAAAAAATGTGTATATATGGTCAGGATAGACGAGCTTTATTTTATTCAAAACTGACACATGTCCATAATGAAAAATAATCTGCTTGTGATGACATTCGAGGTCCTATACAGTCATTGTAAAATACCATACACAAAATAACTTGAAAAACATGATCACATTTACATATCAAAACAGACCTGACACGTATTGGAGGATTCTAGGAGTTCTAATCGAGGAAGCTTGCAAACATTATATAATAGGTGCAGTATCAGTCACTTGTAGGAATAGTCTTGTATGGGTTCATAATGCCTTTTGGATCCAGCATGTGTTTGATCCTCTGCATAAGCTGCACTGCTTCTCTGGATTTGCTGTAGTAAATATGGTCCCTTTTCTTGAATCCCAAGCCGTGCTCTGCACTGATACTGCCATTGTGTTTCGAGGTCCATTCATACACAAAGGGCTCCAAGGCAGACTGCAAGGTATTGCTGTGCGTTTTTTCTGTGATGTTTAAATGCAAATTGCCGTCACCTAATTAAACATTTATCATAGAACAGAAAAGAGT
Source organism: Gastrophryne carolinensis (assembly GCA_027917425.1). NCBI lineage: Eukaryota > Metazoa > Chordata > Amphibia > Anura > Microhylidae > Gastrophryne > Gastrophryne carolinensis. Next base: position 131,627,207 of record CM051237.1, on the reverse strand, counting down.
TATTTTCACATGGAAAGCCTTTACTGTTCAATGTGTACTTTTTACATTCACACTGTAATAATATAATGAAGAGCCAAAATAACATATAGACATTTTTCACCGCCACTTAAAGCAGGCCAAAACCAGCCATCTATGAGACTCCAGGGCTGGCTGTTTTATTTTCCCGCTGTGTCAATCCCAATCGTTTACCCACAATTCTTACCTGTCTGACGTGCCCACAGCACATGCGCGGCCGGCGCCGGCATCACTCACATCCTCTTTTGGCTGTGCATGGCCACACCCGCGGCAACTGCATGTCTATGTGTGACTGCGTACAACCGAAGGATGCGAGTGATGCCACGCGGCACCAATGTGTGCAGCTGGGATTCCATTCAGCTTCTCCAGCCACACAATAAAGAAGCACTATCACGAAAAATGGCCCAATGATAAAAATCCATATAAATATGCTGGATGGCGGGAGGAGAGGTCACTTAAACACCCGGCATCAAGAAATATCCAGCCAGGCTTGTTTTTCTTTCTTTTAATTGAAGGAAGTGGACATCAGGGGTGACAGGCTCGGTCACCCCTAGATTGTATTCCTACCAGGAGAGAATAAACCATAGGCTTGGCAGGAGTTTTATTCAGTTTTGTGTATAAGTGACCCCTCCTCTCATTAGCTGACATGTTTATATGGATTTTTAACATTACACAATTTCGTAATAGTGCTCCTTTAATATGCATGAGATGCTGCACATGCACCGTTGGACTGAGGAGCGGTGAGTTTACTGGGTGAATGGTGGGTTTTCACACAGCAGGGCACCCCAAAACGAGGGGACAGACCAAAACTGGGAAAAGTTAAAATCCTGGGTCTTGGTCTACTTTAAAGGGGAGCAACACCCCATTTGGTTGATCTTCCTCTTTATGCCGCGTCCCAAATTGTGACCCCCCCCCCCAGATCGCCTGATCCATGAGCCTGCGCTGCGGCAACACCCCAAGCACATATTTAGCTAGGGGTGTGCCCGGTCCCCAAATTTGGGACGATCCCTAAATTGGGGTGCAGCCGCTTTCGTTCCCCTAAAATAGGAGTAAACAGAGCCATTTGTAGAACATTAAATATGCACAGCAAATGGTTAATATTGGATGAGAGCCCATGCATGCACCGTAGGACCGGGGAAAGGTGAGTTTGTATAGGTGATCTAAGGGGTTTAACACAGCCAGGGATGCCCCAGGGATAAGAAACAAGACCCAGGAAGTCAAAATCTTGGGTTTTGTTCTACTTTAATACACCTGATCCTACAGGTGGCATTTATTGTATAATGTCAGCCATTTTCCTTTTGTTCGACAAGATGTACATATTAAAGTCTCTGTCCCCTAAAGGCTAAAAATACAATTCTGTGAAACTCACCTGTAGAATTGTTTTTGAATATATCCAGTCCAGGTCGTCCCAGAAGTAATGATATATGGGTATTCCGCCCCCCAGGGGGCACTCAACTGCAAGATCAAAAGCTGTTGCTCCTCCCGGCCCCCTATAAAAGCAGGTGTCTCACCATGATTTCCCAGTGGTTAAACAGTAGTAAGAAAAGAGAGACAGGCCAGGAGGCCAAGAAACTGTGTTACTTCACATAGCTTCAGCATGTACTCTCTCCAACAAAGAACTTTAAGGACAACAAGTCCAAGAATACAAATGGTAATCACCATAACAGGCAAACAGAGATAATGAACAAGGGCGGGGTGGGACGACCTGGACTAGATATATTCAAAAACAATTCTACAGGTGAGTTTCACAGAATTGTATTTTTCCCTATATCCAGTCCAGGTCGTCCCAGAAGTAATGACATATGGGACATCCAAGAGCAGTGTCCATTAGGGCGGGATCCCCAGTGCGGAACAGCATGTAGTTCATTTCACTACCGCCTGAAGCACCTTTCGGCCAAAGACAGCATCAGCTGAGGCCCTAACATCAACCTTGTAAAACTTGGTAAAGGTATGAACAGACGACCAAGTGGCGGCGTTACAAACTTGTTCAACAGATGCCTGGTGCTGAAAAGCCCAAGAGGCACCAATAGCTCTGGTAGAATGAGCTGTGAATCGAAAAGGGGGTTCCTTCCCCTTGGCAGAAGGACTTGGCTGGTGGCAAGCCCTTCCTAGGGCCCTCTGAGCAAATCTGACAAAGAGCAAATCCGACTTCCTGAAGGATTCAGTTGCAACCAGGTAATACTTAATGGCTCTGATCACATCCAAGGCATGGAGGGTCCTTTCCTTAGCATTAGTCGGCACTAGACACAAGGAAGGCAAGACCATTTCCTCATTAAGATAAAAGAAAGAAACGACAAAAAAATCAAGTTTAAAACGAAAAACCACCTTATCCTTATGCCGCTCAAAATATGTAGGCTTCATACAAAGCGTGGCCAGCTCTGACACGCAACCACCTTGAGGGTCAAAATAGGCAATGCAGCATCGCACAAAGGCTCAAAAGGGAGGCCCCTGGAGAGCAGAAAGCACCAAATTCTAGTCCCACACCGGTAATACAGGCTTACGCGGTGGACGTACGTGGGTGACTCCCTGGAACAAAGGTCTTGATCAATCTATGATTGGCAAAGGATCTCTGGAAAAAAATGGCCAAGGCAGAGACCTGGCCCTTGAGGGTGTTCAGCTGGAGACCAAGTCTAGAGATAGAGAAAGTGCGACAAAGGAGACTATTGGATTCACACCAAGCAATATAGGCACGCCAAACTCTGTAATATATCATAGAAGAAGACTTCTTCCGTGCCCGAATCATGGTATGCACAACCGTGGCAGACAGGCCCTTTTCCATCTCAATAGGTCTCAATAGCCAGCCGTCAAAGCCAGCGTCTGTAAATTGGGGTGCCGCAGCGACCCCTGTGTGAGAAGCCCTGGGTCGTCGGGCATGATGTAGCAATCCACTGACATCTGAACTATGTCCGCAAACCAACTCCTTCTCGGCCAGCGTGGAGCCACCAGGATGGTTGGGACCCCTTCCTGGGCTATCTTGCGCAGCACTCGGCCAAGGAGTGGAAACGGAGGAAATGCATAAAGGAGCCTGAACTCCATCCAAGGAATTGCCAGAGCGTCTGTGGCAAAAGCCAGAGGATCTCTTGACAGGGAGACGAACCTTGGGAGCTTGTGATTGTGTCTTGACGCAAACAGGTCCACATCCGGCTAACGCCAGCGGAGACACAGAGCATGAAAGATCTTGTTGCTGAGAGACCATTCCCCCAGACGAGATGCCCCCTGCTCAGGGAGTCTGCCTCCTGGTTTTCTACCCTGGGGATGTAAACCGCCGAGATGAAGGGAACATTCTCCTCTGCCCAAGTCAGAATCTGGGTCACCTCCTTGAGGGCTTGCTTGCTCAGAGTCCCACCCTGGTGGCTGATGTAGGCGACAGCCGTCTGATTGTCCGAGCGAACCTGGATCGCACGACCCCTTAAATGTGGAGACAAGCGAAGAAGCACCAACCGGATAGCTCTCAGCTCCAGGAGATTTATGGGCAAGTGGTTCTCCTGCGGACCCCACTGACCCTGGATCTTCTGCGTCTGCCAAACGCCTCCCCAACCGGTCAGACTGGCATCTGTGGTAACTATCTCCTACCGGGGAGTCAGAAAGGACTTGCTCACCAACAGGTTTCTGGGATCCAGCCACCACAAGAGGGACTGTCTGGTCAGGGGGGGCAGTGAAAATTCCTGTTCCAGCTACTCCTGCATCCGGTCAACAGGTTCAATTGAAGAGGTCTCATGTGGAATTGGGCCAAGGGCACCGCCTTGAAGCATGACACCATTAGGCCCACCAGCCTCATCCCCGGACGGATCAATGGCCGCTGACAAGACAGCAAGGTCTGCACCTGCGTCTGAAGGCCCAAAACCTGCTGCTGCGGCAGGAAAACCTTGACCTGAGAGGTGTCTAACGTCATGCCCAGGAAGGACCTCACCATTGAGAAAGTGATCGAAGACTTGGGGTAATTGATTACCCATCCGAAATCCTCTAGAGTGGATAACACCGTCCGGGTGTCGCTCTCGGCCTGCTGAAGGGACTGAGCCGCAATCAGTAAATCGTCCAGATAAGGCAGCACACAAATGCCCTGATGTCCCTGGAATATCGGGATGTGCATCCCTGATGTCCACCGTGGTCAAGAAGTCGCCGGGCCGCAGCGAGCTCACCACTGACCGTAAGGTTTTCATGCGGAAATGCCTGACTCTTACAAACCTGTTGAACCCTTCAGGTCCAGGATAGGTCTTAACGTTCTGTCCTTCTTGGGAACCGTGAACAGGTTGGAGTAAAAACCCTGACCCTGCTCCTGACGAGGTACAGGGCAAATCACACCTAACCGCAGGAGGTGCTGCACGGCCATTCTCAGGCCCTGTGCCATCACTGGGTTCTGGGATATGCAAGACTGAAGAAATCTTGAGGGCGGCCTGACTGCCAGCTCTAATTTGTAACCGGAGGACACCACCTCCTGAATCCACTGATCCGAGCCGCACCATCTCCATATATGAGCAAATAACAGAAGCCGTCCCCCCACCTGGATGGGTAAGGGCGCCTCCTCATGCCCAAGGAGCCTTGGCAGGGGGCTTGGACTTGGATCCCCAGGAGGGATTGGATCGGCCGCGGGACCTACCTCGTCCCCAGGTATCTCTGCGGCCACCTGAAAATGAAGAGCCTCTTCCTCCTCGAAAGGAGCGAAAGGCAGAGGAACCCCGAAAGGGCAGCGCAGGCTTCCGTCGCTGAGGGAGTCTACCATCCTTAATCAGGAGGTCCAGACGCTCCCTGAACAACCTGTGCCCCACGAAGGGGATACTAGTGAGCGACTTCTTGGCTGCGGCAGCAGCCGACCATTGCCGCAACCAGAGCGAGCGACGAAGCGCAACAAGCAGGGCAGAAACCCTGGTACCGAGCCGGACACCATCGTCCATGGCAGAGACAACAAAGGCAACAAAATCCACGCAAGCCTTGAGGTCCTTATACTCCTCCGCCCGCTTGCGAGACTTAGCAATATTCCCAAGACGTCTCACCTTCTTTCTGATGGCTAAGGAGACCAGCAAAGGTGAAGGCATGACAAACTAACTGATCCATGCGCCTGTCAGCTGCATCACGCAAGGAAGCAGTATCGGATGACGGCATAACCGTAGTGTTGGATAACCCCGACACAGGGGAATCCACTTCGGGGGGATGGGACCATAGGCGGATCAGCTCCTCAGGAAAGGGATACCGCCTGTCCAGGCCCTTAGGCACCGACGGTAGCTTGTTAGGCCTTTCCCACTCCTTGCAGATCATATTAGAAAAATGGACATGCTCAGGAAAGACAAGCCTCTGTCTCTCAGGCCGAAACAAATCACCCTGCTTCCTCTTAGCCGCTTTAGGAGGGACAATATACAATGTCTCAAAAACTGAAGCCAGCAACTTCTCCGTATCATCAGGGAGCCACATATCCTCGCCCGAGGAAGAGCCAGTCCCGCTGTCATAGTCGTCAGAATAATCCACAGTGGAAATGGAGTCCTCATGCAACTCGCCTTCCTCCATAGAGCCCAGACCTCCAAAAAGATCATCATCATCATTATCCAAGTAAACGGGCTCGATGTGCCGCTTCTTACTCGTGGCCTTCTTAGGAGCCGTGCAAGAGATCTGTCTCTCAAGGCTGGCCACCCGGTATGCCAAATCAGCTTGGGACCCCTTGCTGGCTTCCCCCTCGCTGGGGGCTGAGTGCAGTAGCGGGGGTTCTGGAAAGGCCGCAGGCAATAACGGGCTAGGGGCAGATACGCCCGCCAGATCATGCTCCAAAAAGACGCTCCTGGCGCAAGTGACACAAACAGTGCTGAGTCCGCTTAGAGGGCTGGCACTGCACATGGGGCAGAGCTTCACCCGCCCAGATGGGGCCCCTAGCTCACTATCCCCAGAAGCCTCCATTATGGTGATTAGAATAATTGGTATGCTGGTTACAAGGCACTGACGGCCCAAGCCTGATAAGTCCTCTGAAATAGTCCATCATTTGAGATCCCTCCTAAAAGGGAGAGGGCGTGGGGGGGGGGGGTGGGGGCCTGGGAGGAACCACAACCCTCAATCTATCAAAGGGGCCCACCTAGAACACACAAGCAGAAAAGTGCCATCAGTATCCCACAGCACATGCGCAATACAAACACAACAATAGATATTAGCAAGAGGGACTCATGACACAGACAGTGCTCAGCAGCACGGAGGGCTCCAGGCAGCGTGGCAAGAGAAGGCAGCACAAGATGGCGCAGAGCCAGCAGCTCGGCGCATTGCTCGAGGGGCGGGCCGCACGGCAGTGATGCGAAAAGAGTCATCGTGCGCCCCCCGCCCCACCAACGGCGCGAAAGGAGCAGCCGCCCCCAAAATGGAGGACAAAGCCATAGCAGTAGCAAGACACAGGGCAGCCCACGGAGGGGCCCCTGTAACAGCCCGTGCGGCGTGCGCACGTGGCCGCACCTCCGCACCAGAAGTCGCGGCCTTAGCCAGAAAAAACCTCCGCAGAGAGGCGCCTTCCCCCCCCTCACAGCGCAGCAGCCAAAGATGGAGGGGAGAGAGGAGCAGGATAATTTGAGGGAGCGAGGCAGGTAAATACAAAAAAACACAGTGCATAAGCCATTTCATCAAGGGACTTTTCAAAGAGCCACTATGATGTCTGCGCAAGATAAAGTGAAAGGTCCACAAAACACACCACACAGTAATAAAGCTTGTGGGACAGGGAGGGTATGAAACCCGTGGCCATAAGTGGTCCCCCCCCCCATAGGCTCACCATCAGCCTATGGCCGGCTACCCATTAAACAGGGTCTGCGACCCAGAGCCTAGCTCTGCCAACGCCTGACCCCGGCGTTCTCCCTACCGTCACCGTGCCGATCAGCCATGGCTGGGAGGCAATAGTGGGTCCACGAAATCAGTGGAAATAAGGTTGCAGTGGCTGACGGGCTAGGAGGCCCCGCTCAGCTGCAATATCCAGGAGAGAGTATCCAACGATCTTCAGCAGCCAGACTGCAAGATGAACACTGGGAAATCATAGTGAGACACCTGCTTTTATAGGGGGGCCGGGAGGAGCGACAGCTTTTGATCTTGCAGTCGAGCGCCCCCTGGGGGCGGAATACCCATATGCCATTACCTGGACTGGATATAGGGAAAATAAGGTTTTTTTATCCCACCAGGGTGTAACTATAGGGCGTGCAACTGCATCTGGGCCCGAAAGGTGAGGGAGACCTCCTCTCGTATTTATTATATTATAAGTGTTGACTTAACATCATTTAAAAAAGAAGCACCATTGTTTTCTGCTGTTTCAGTCAGTCTGATTCCCTCCCGAGGCATCCGAAATCGGGATGCCCCAATGTGTCAATCCCCAGGTCACCCCGTTCACTTACCTTGCCTTCACATCCCCACTATCCTGCTAGCAGGGCGCGTGGCATCTGTGAATGGCTGCCACAGGCACGCTCCCTGTTAGAGGGAAGCGGGGGATGCGGCCACCAGCACGCTCAGAGCCGCTGGCCTTAGCTTAGATGGCGTGATGTCAGCGGCTCCGAGCGTGCTGATCAGATGAGCGCCCGCGCATGCACCGTAGGGACGGGGAGAGATCAGTGAGATCGGGCGATCTGGGGGGGGGTTTCACACAGCGGGGCACCCCCAATTAGGGTGTCCTGGGGGAAAGGACCAAACCCAGGATAGTCAAAATCCTGGGTTTTGGTCCTCTTTAACTTTTAGTAACTCTTGCCTTGGTGAATTTGACCACCAAAATGACCTCCTATGGAGCTGCCTGTGGGCTGCAAAATGGAAGTGCTGCTGGGTTGTGGGTTAAGCTGGTTAAATCCAGACAGCAGCACAGATGGCCCTACTAGGAAAAATCAGTGAGGTGGCTTTTCAGCTTTCAGTGGGTGCAGCTTTGCAAATGTAAATGCAAATGGGGCAGGTGAGTTTTGCGAGGTTTTATTTTTAAATGTTGGTCCGGTTTAACACTCCAATGTCACATTCCAATACTAAGAACAGCCGCCTCCTTTTATTCTATTCTGCGCATAGCAGATATAGCTCTGCATCTCTGGAGTATGGATGTAGTAAGTATTTCAGCCTCTTTTTCTAGCATCCTATTTCGTATTACACCAAGGTGCACCCCAAATCATTATACACTAATGCGGCTGTTTGGCTGTCTAAAGTCTTTTTAGGACCACTTTAAGATGGCAGACACTGATCACCTAATTCTGCCATTGATCTAGGTCAGATGTGCTGTTTGTCAAATTAGCTTGAATTATAAAAAACAACGTTTTATTGTTTTTGGATACTGGCATGACAGATAGACTGACAGATATTGGTAGCACTTCCACATCTGACACCATGATTATTGGCCTTCAGCAGCATTGTACTATAACCATACTTTACCCCAAATGATCATTACTGCAATCCAATCATAAAAGCCTGATAGTAACTGAACATAGTTATGATATAGCAGTGTACAAGACTTTCCACTAACCCCCCCCCCCCCCAGCACAGAGAGATATGGGAGCTAAGCTCCTTTTGAAAACTATTTATTAAACACTGCCCTGTAAATAATGTGCAGACATTGTCTAGACATAACTTAACATAAATGCTGATGTTTTCCTGATCAGTGACTACGCAAACTGTAAACAGGGATTATCACTGGTGTAGACAGCTGCAACAGTGGCTCCTCCATAATTCACTTTATTAGCCTCTAAGTAAGTGCAGCCACTGTTTATGCTTTGTTTTTACATTTTTGTAAATAAAATAAATATTTTACACAAACAGTAATAACTTACCTAAATGACCGTAACCAACCACAGATTTGGCAGAGGAACCTACATGGGCCTTTGTTTCTTCTACAAGGCTATAGAGCTTTTCTACAGGCAATGACAAGTCGTATTTGTACACATAGCCATCGTGTGCCAGGGCCTCTGTGATACGCTCCCGCAGAGCCCAAATGGACTAGGTGAGAAAATACAATCAAATGTAAAACAAGGACTTGCTTACAGTTATCAATGCATTGGTTAAATAATACAGTACGTCACGTTGTCTAAGCCTTCGTCTAAGGCCAGCAGCTCCGAGCGCGCTGGCGAACGCATCTTCCGCTTCCCTTTAACAATGAGTGTGCCTGCGCTGGGCCATTCAAAAATGCCTGGCGCGGGCACGCGCTCCTGCTAGAGGGATAGCGGGAATGTGGCTGCAGCTCGTGCATGCACCGTTGGACCGGGAAGCAATGTAAGTGAATGGGGCGACCTGGGGGTTTCACACAGTGGAGCATCCCGATTTTAGATGCCCCCGGGGGGGGGGGGGGAAATCGATCAGCCCGGGAATCGCCGGTGCCACTGGGTTTTGGCCCACTTTAAAGCGGAGCAAAAGTCTGCCGCCAGAAGGTATTGCGGGATTCAGGGCAAGGTAATGAGTCCTTTATTTGCGTGTGCCTCGCGGTGATTGGGGAGGGATTGTGCTGCACATTTTGCCACACGACCAAGGTATTGGAGGGGGATGGAACGCATGCATGTGCTTTTGGGAGTGCGCATCTGCAGGTGCACAAATGTGCATTAGGAAATGTGTGGATCTGAAGGTGCGTGAATGGGCATTTTGGATGCGTGCATGTGCGTTTAGGGTTGCACGCATGTGCATTTGCGGGCGCCCATATGGGAGTGGGTGCATGTGCGTCTGGGGGAGTATGCATGTGCATTTTTTTGAGTGTGCACCCGGGGGTGTCTGCATCTGCAGAAGCGCATATGTACAGTTGGGAGTGTGTACATGTGCGTTTGGGAATGTGTGCATCTACGGGTGCGTGCATGTGCGTCTGTGGGTGCATGCAAGGGGCGTTTGGAAGTACTTGTCCGTTCATATGGGGATGCATACAGGTCAGTCTCTAACCGGAACAGGCCTTTTACTGAAAAAGTCCAGTATCTTACAGGAACAGGTCAGTTCTTTACAGGAGCAGGCTGATTCATGACTAGCGCCAGGTATCGGCAGATGAGTGTCTGTACAGAGGAGCTTAGAGCAACCTCTAGTATACGCTGTGATCGGCTATTGGCCGCTGTTAAAGAGTCATCTCAGTCGCTGTAGTAACCTGGCCGGCATTGATGTATGAGATGTATGTTGGGTGTTCTAACACCAGTACAGCGTTGCAGGGAGCGAAAGGTAGCGCCAGCTCATTGCGACCGACTCTCAGCGACACCATATTCAACAAAAAAACTGACACATACAGCGTCGGCGCTCTGGATCTGGTCGCTATAGCAAAAACACATGGAATTATATTGTTGTAACATTGTGACATTAATTAATGCCCAAACTGTAATGACAATTCTGCATATAAATATAAAAAGTCAAAAAAGGTTGCAAAAATGACCTATTCTAAGTATGTCACACACCCCACTTCAATCATTAAATATTACACTTGGGATTATACCCACCGCTAGGTGGCAGTGTTGCAGAGAATCTCCAAAAAAGCAACAGGCCCCTCCCGGTCTATACATACCTGGTACCTCCCAACAATTCCCCAGTGTTATTCTCTGCAAGGTGGCGACAAGACAGAAGAAAGAAGTCTCCTTCTTGCAGGTAGCCAGGGTATCACCCCGCCCCCCCCCCCCCCATGGTCTATTTCTGTCCGGCTCTGTTTTTTCCATTTCCCTCATATAACTGGCAGCCTCCCAGCTTAGGCTGTAGGCCGGACGAGGGTAGCCGGCACCCTTGGTGCCTAGGAGATTAGCTCCTCCGTTCGACCTCATATTATGGGGCATAACGGTATCCCGGAGTGGTGATCCGGACGTGGGATGCCCCCATTTACCTAGCAGTCAGATAGCCTTTTACATGAGGTGATCTGGGCATGGGACAGTGGTCTACTCTCTTGCACCGGGTGTCATGAGTGACTGTGTGTGTTTGCGGCTGAACTGGATGGTCTATGTGGGGCTCCTGCGTTTTTTGTTTTATTGCGCTTTTCCGGCGGGCGTTTGGTGTGTGTGTCAGGATTCGTCAGGCGATCCGGCCCGCTGCGGGTGTTTTTGTACTTGGGTGCATGATGGCGCCGTTTTGCGCGGGATTCCTCTCAGGAGCCGAGGGGCGGGGTCACGCGGCGCGCTGCGCCTGGTTGTGGAGCGCCGAGTTGGGCGCTTGCTGCTCTGCGTTATTGTCAGCGGGTGTTTGTGTATGTTTTATGGCGTGTACACTATTGGGGACCGGCCGGTAGCTCCGCCGGTCCTGTTAGGCAGGGATGTGAGCACTGTCCCCGCAGGGCCAGACGCTCGGCGATGCTGGAGAGGGGCGGGACCGCGTCGTGCGCGGTCCGCGCGGTGGTTGGTCGCGTTAGGGAGGGGCGGGACTAATACGGCTCCCGCGCTTCCAGGGGCACGCCTTCCTCCTTCCTCTCCTGAGCGGCGCTGTGTTCTGGCCGCCATCTCGCTGCGGTGTGTCGGTCGCGCTGAGGCAGTGCTCTCCTTCAGGTAGGCTCATTTGTTTCCCTTGTCAGGATGGGGGTAGCCTACGGAGATTGTCTAGTTAGATATGCTTCTCTTTCTCCCCTGCTTGATTACCCCACTTCCCCCTCCCCCTCGCTCCCACCTTTTGGAGGTGATGGTAGGACCTATTAACCATCTTCTTAGATTTGTGGTTAAAGGGGGGGGGGGGAAGACGTTTTCAGTGGGTATAAATTGTATGATTATTGTATTTACATGTGTATTGTTGTGCCCGGAATGATTGTTGTCCCTGTTTTTGTGTCTTTCAGATCCTGGGACCCCATCTTACAGGGCTCTCCCGGTCTTATATACCTGGCTAGTTTGGGAAATTTGGGATATTTGTCTGTTTAAATCCCATGGTCAGGGTGGTATAGAATTATAGCTAGATAGGTAATTAAAGGGGCATCCCGGGTCGCTTACTAAGTAAATCCCTGGGTTCTGCGAATACCATAAATTTCACCATATGGAGGCTGCCAAAGATACCGGAAACGGTCCTTCGGGACAATCCAGGCTGTGTGGGGGTTGTGGGACTCCGCTCCCGGGGGATGATGTCATTATATGTATCCCATGTGCGCAGCGGAACATTGAGCGCCAGTCCGGCACCCCGGTGCCTGGTACTTCATCGGCCGCGCCATCTCCCTCTCCTCCTCGCCTGTTCCGGACCCCGTGTGACGTTGTCATGGGTGGGGATTCGCAATCTGAGGTGTGCGCCCGCTTGGCCAACCTTGAGAAAATGTTTTCCGCTATGTCCGCTCAGAAGGCTCCGACTAAGCGTAAACACCTATCTCCGCCTCCGCCGGACTCTGACGAGGAGGTTGTTGAGGATCTGGATTGGTCAGATCGTCCCCTTTAAGAGGTTTCTTCGCTTTGTGGTGGAGGATCGGCATTTCCAGTTTGTAGCTCTTCCATTTGGCCTCACCTCGGCTCCGAGAGTGTTCACCAAGGTGTTGGCGGGAGTGATGGCCTTGCTCAGAGTTCAGGGGATTCGCATTGTGCCTTACCTGGACGATCTTCTCATCATGGCACCTTCCTTCAGTCAAGCGGAAGGGGACACCAGCATGGTGGTGTCTATGCTGGAGAGGTTCGGCTGGGTGATCAATTACCCCAAGTCCTCTCTGGTTCCGGCCAGGGTGGTGACCTTTCTGGGGATGTCGTTGGACTCTTGCCAGCACAGAGTGTTTCTCCCTCAGGCCAAGGTTCTTTTGATTCAGGAATTGGCTCAGCTTCTTCTTTCCAATCCTCGCCCGTCCATTCGGCTAGGGATGAGACTGGTGGGGTTGATGGTGGCCTCGTTCGAGGCAGTTCCCTTCGCGCAGTTTCACACGAGGACGCTTCAGCTTCATCTTTTGGCGTCTTGGGACCGGCGACCGCGGTCGTTGGATCGGTCCTTCCGGATGTCCCCTCGGGGTCGTATTTGTACACATAGCCATCGTGTGCCAGGGCCTCTGTGATACGCTCCCGCAGAGCCCAAATGGACTAGGTGAGAAAATACAATCAAATGTAAAACAAGGACTTGCTTACAGTTATCAATGCATTGGTTAAATAATACAGTACGTCACGTTGTCTAAGCCTTCGTCTAAGGCCAGCAGCTCCGAGCGCGCTGGCGAACGCATCTTCCGCTTCCCTTTAACAATGAGTGTGCCCGCGCTGGGCCATTCAAAAATGCCTGGCGCGGGCACGCGCTCCTGCTAGAGGGATAGCGGGAATGTGGCTGCAGCTCGTGCATGCACCGTTGGACCGGGAAGCAATGTAAGTGAATGGGGCGACCTGGGGGTTTCACACAGTGGAGCATCCCGATTTTAGATGCCCCCGGGGGGGGGGGGGGGGGGGAATCGATCAGCCCGGGAATCGCCGGTGCCACTGGGTTTTGGCCCACTTTAAAGCGGAGCAAAAGTCTGCCGCCAGAAGGTATTGCGGGATTCAGGGCAAGGTAATGAGTCCTTTATTTGCGTGTGCCTCGCGGTGATTGGGGAGGGATTGTGCTGCACATTTTGCCACACAACCAAGGTATTGGAGGGGGATGGAACGCATGCATGTGCTTTTGGGAGTGCGCATCTGCAGGTGCACAAATGTGCATTAGGAAATGTGTGGATCTGAAGGTGCGTGAATGGGCATTTTGGATGCGTGCATGTGCGTTTAGGGTTGCACGCATGTGCATTTGCGGGCGCCCATATGGGAGTGGGTGCATGTGCGTCTGGGGGAGTATGCATGTGCATTTTTTTGAGTGTGCACCCGGGGGTGTCTGCATCTGCAGAAGCGCATATGTACAGTTGGGAGTGTGTACATGTGCGTTTGGGAATGTGTGCATCTACGGGTGCGTGCATGTGCGTCTGTGGGTGCATGCAAGGGGCGTTTGGAAGTACTTGTCCGTTCATATGGGGATGCATACAGGTCAGTCTCTAACCGGAACAGGCCTTTTACTGAAAAAGTCCAGTATCTTACAGGAACAGGTCAGTTCTTTACAGGAGCAGGCTGATTCATGACTAGCGCCAGGTATCGGCAGATGAGTGTCTGTACAGAGGAGCTTAGAGCAACCTCTAGTATACGCTGTGATCGGCTATTGGCCGCTGTTAAAGAGTCATCTCAGTCGCTGTAGTAACCTGGCCGGCATTGATGTATGAGATGTATGTTGGGTGTTCTAACACCAGTACAGCGTTGCAGGGAGCGAAAGGTAGCGCCAGCTCATTGCGACCGACTCTCAGCGACACCATATTCAACAAAAAAACTGACACATACAGCGTCGGCGCTCTGGATCTGGTCGCTATAGCAAAAACACATGGAATTATATTGTTGTAACATTGTGACATTAATTAATGCCCAAACTGTAATGACAATTCTGCATATAAATATAAAAAGTCAAAAAAGGTTGCAAAAATGACCTATTCTAAGTATGTCACACACCCCACTTCAATCATTAAATATTACACTTGGGATTATACCCACCGCTAGGTGGCAGTGTTGCAGAGAATCTCCAAAAAAGCAACAGGCCCCTCCCGGTCTATACATACCTGGTACCTCCCAACAATTCCCCAGTGTTATTCTCTGCAAGGTGGCGACAAGACAGAAGAAAGAAGTCTCCTTCTTGCAGGTAGCCAGGGTATCACCCCGCCCCCCCCCCCCCATGGTCTATTTCTGTCCGGCTCTGTTTTTTCCATTTCCCTCATATAACTGGCAGCCTCCCAGCTTAGGCTGTAGGCCGGACGAGGGTAGCCGGCACCCTTGGTGCCTAGGAGATTAGCTCCTCCGTTCGACCTCATATTATGGGGCATAACGGTATCCCGGAGTGGTGATCCGGACGTGGGATGCCCCCATTTACCTAGCAGTCAGATAGCCTTTTACATGAGGTGATCTGGGCATGGGACAGTGGTCTACTCTCTTGTACCGGGTGTCATGAGTGACTGTGTGTGTTTGCGGCTGAACTGGATGGTCTATGTGGGGCTCCTGCGTTTTTTGTTTTATTGCGCTTTTCCGGCGGGCGTTTGGTGTGTGTGTCAGGATTCGTCAGGCGATCCGGCCCGCTGCGGGTGTTTTTGTACTTGGGTGCATGATGGCGCCGTTTTGCGCGGGATTCCTCTCAGGAGCCGAGGGGCGGGGTCACGCGGCGCGCTGCGCCTGGTTGTGGAGCGCCGAGTTGGGCGCTTGCTGCTCTGCGTTATTGTCAGCGGGTGTTTGTGTATGTTTTATGGCGTGTACACTATTGGGGACCGGCCGGTAGCTCCGCCGGTCCTGTTAGGCAGGGATGTGAGCACTGTCCCCGCAGGGCCAGACGCTCGGCGATGCTGGAGAGGGGCGGGACCGCGTCGTGCGCGGTCCGCGCGGTGGTTGGTCGCGTTAGGGAGGGGCGGGACTAATACGGCTCCCGCGCTTCCAGGGGCACGCCTTCCTCCTTCCTCTCCTGAGCGGCGCTGTGTTCTGGCCGCCATCTCGCTGCGGTGTGTCGGTCGCGCTGAGGCAGTGCTCTCCTTCAGGTAGGCTCATTTGTTTCCCTTGTCAGGACGGGGGTAGCCTACGGAGATTGTCTAGTTAGATATGCTTCTCTTTCTCCCCCGCTTGATTACCCCACTTCCCCCTCCCCCTCGCTCCCACCTTTTGGAGGTGATGGTAGGACCTATTAACCATCTTCTTAGATTTGTGGTTAAAGGGGGGGGGGGAAGACGTTTTCAGTGGGTATAAATTGTATGATTATTGTATTTACATGTGTATTGTTGTGCCCGGAATGATTGTTGTCCCTGTTTTTGTGTCTTTCAGATCCTGGGACCCCATCTTACAGGGCTCTCCCGGTCTTATATACCTGGCTAGTTTGGGAAATTTGGGATATTTGTCTGTTTAAATCCCATGGTCAGGGTGGTATAGAATTATAGCTAGATAGGTAATTAAAGGGGCATCCCGGGTCGCTTACTGAGTAAATCCCTGGGTTCTGCGAATACCATAAATTTCACCATATGGAGGCTGCCAAAGATACCGGAAACGGTCCTTCGGGACAATCCAGGCTGTGTGGGGGTTGTGGGACTCCGCTCCCGGGGGATGATGTCATTATATGTATCCCATGTGCGCAGCGGAACATTGAGCGCCAGTCCGGCACCCCGGTGCCTGGTACTTCATCGGCCGCGCCATCTCCCTCTCCTCCTCGCCTGTTCCGGACCCCGTGTGACGTTGTCATGGGTGGGGATTCGCAATCTGAGGTGTGCGCCCGCTTGGCCAACCTTGAGAAAATGTTTTCCGCTATGTCCGCTCAGAAGGCTCCGACTAAGCGTAAACACCTATCTCCGCCTCCGCCGGACTCTGACGAGGAGGTTGTTGAGGATCTGGATTGGTCAGATCGTCCCCTTTAAGAGGTTTCTTCGCTTTGTGGTGGAGGATCGGCATTTCCAGTTTGTAGCTCTTCCATTTGGCCTCACCTCGGCTCCGAGAGTGTTCACCAAGGTGTTGGCGGGAGTGATGGCCTTGCTCAGAGTTCAGGGGATTCGCATTGTGCCTTACCTGGACGATCTTCTCATCATGGCACCTTCCTTCAGTCAAGCGGAAGGGGACACCAGCATGGTGGTGTCTATGCTGGAGAGGTTCGGCTGGGTGATCAATTACCCCAAGTCCTCTCTGGTTCCGGCCAGGGTGGTGACCTTTCTGGGGATGTCGTTGGACTCTTGCCAGCACAGAGTGTTTCTCCCTCAGGCCAAGGTTCTTTTGATTCAGGAATTGGCTCAGCTTCTTCTTTCCAATCCTCGCCCGTCCATTCGGCTAGGGATGAGACTGGTGGGGTTGATGGTGGCCTCGTTCGAGGCAGTTCCCTTCGCGCAGTTTCACACGAGGACGCTTCAGCTTCATCTTTTGGCGTCTTGGGACCGGCGACCGCGGTCGTTGGATCGGTCCTTCCGGATGTCCCCTCGGGTTCGGCAGTCCCTTCTGTGGTGGTTGGTCTCGGACAATCTTCTGAAGGGCAGGTCGTTTCTGACCCCGCTTTGGGAAACTGTCACCACGGATGCCAGTTTGTCAGGATGGGGAGGTTTCTGGAAGGATCTTCAGTTTCAGGGGCAGTGGGACCCTCAGGAAGCCCACTTGCCCATCAATGTTCTGGAGTTGCGAGCCATCAGGTTGGTTCTGTCTCACTTGACGCATCATTTACAGGGCCTGCCGGTTCAGGTTCGATCGGACAATCAGACGGCGGTTGCTTACATCAATCACCAAGGAGGGACTCGCAGTCTGGGTGCCCACAGAGAGGTGTCTCTGATTCTAGTTTGGGCAGAGACTCATGTCCCTTGCATCTCGGCAGTTTACATTCCAGGAGCGGAGAACACAGAGGCGGACTTTCTGAGCCGGTGTTCGTCCCGCCGGGGGGAATGGTCTCTCCATCCCCAGGTGTTTCGGTCACGTGTCTTCGGTGGGGGATGCCGGAGGTGGATCTGTTTGCCTCTCGTCACAATCAAAAGCTTCCAACATTCGTGTCACTGTCTCGGGATCCTCTGGCTCTGGCGGCGGATGCCATGGCCCTGAGCTGGAGGGACCTGGGGTTTCTTTATCTGTTTCCTCCGATTCCCATGCTAGGCAGGGTGCTGCGAAAGCTGGTTCAGGAAGGAGTTCCCGCCATTCTCGTGGCTCCAAGGTGGCCAAGGCGGGTGTGGTTCGCAGACATCGTTCGTCTGGCAGTGGATCAGTTCGATCTGCCTCTTCGGCCAGATCTTCTCACTCAGGGTCAACTGTGTTACCCCAGTTTACCAACGCTGGCTTTGACGGCTTGGCTGCTGAAACCTCCATCTTGAGGGAGGAGGGTCTTTCGGATTCGGTCATTCGGACTCTTGTTAGTGCTAGGAAGAGGTCTTCCTCTTCCATCTATTATAGGGTCTGGAGATCTTATATTGATTGGTGTGAGGCTAGATCTTTGCCCTGCCGGGTCTTTTCTATTTCTCGGATTTTGGAATTTCTTCAATCGGGGCTGGATTCTGGTCTTCAGCTGAGTACCATGAAGGGGCAGGTTTCTGCCTTGTCTATCTTTTTTCAGAGGTCTTTTGCAAGCCATTCTTTGGTCAAGACTTTTTTCCAGGGGGTTTCGCATCTGCGGCCTCCTAGGAAGCCTTTGCTCCCAGTTTGGGATTTGAATTTGGTGCTCTCTGCGTTACAGGCTCCTCCTTTTGAGCCTTTGCAGGATATTGCTCTGTCCACTCTGACTCAGAAGGTTGCTTTTCTGGTGGCCATCACTTCGGTTCGGCGTGTTTCAGAGTTGGCAGCTTTGTCGATTCAGGCTCCTTATTTTGAGAAGCATCAGGACAAAGTGGTTTTTCGTTTCAAGTCAGATTTTCTCCCTAGAGTGGTATCTGCTTTTCATCTTAATCAGGACATTGTTCTTCCTTCTTTGTGTCCTAAGCCTAGGAATGACAAGGAGAGTGCGTTGCACTGCTTGGATGTTGTGCGTTGTGTCAGGTACTATTTGCGTGCCCTGTGGGCCTAGGAAGGGCTTGGCTCCGGCTAAGTCTTCCATTAGCAAATGGATTCGTCAGGCGATTGTTGGAGCCTATTCTGCCAAGGGGAAGGATCCCCCTTTTCGCGTTACTGCTCATTCTACTCGTGCGGTTGGTGCGTCCTGGGCTTTTCAGCACCAGGCTTCTGTTGAACAAGTTTGTAAGGCCGCTACCTGGTCTTCGGTTCACACTTTTTCTAAGTTTTATAAGGTTGATGTGCGGGCCTCAGCGGATGCTGTTTTTGGCCGCAAGGTTCTGCAGGCTGCAGTGGTTTAAGTTTTTTCTGCGTTATTGCCTGGTTGGATACCCGCCCCTTTTTTCAGGATACTGCTGTTGGATGTCCCAAGTGTAATATTTAATGATTGAAGTGGGGTGTGTGACATACTTAGAATAATACCATTTTGTGAATACTCACCTGTAAAATGGGTATTATAAGTATGTCACACACCCCACTTCACCCGCCCTTTTTGGTATCCTGGTTCTTTATATGGTGAAGTTTTGTTCTTTACAGTTGAGGGTTACATTTGTTTGTTCCTGGTACCTTGTCTTACTGCTGTTTTAATACTGGGGAATTGTTGGGAGGTACCAGGTATGTATAGACCGGGAGGGGCCTGTTGCTTTTTTGGAGATTCTCTGCAACACTGCCACCTAGTGGTGGGTATAATCCCAAGTGTAATATTTAATGATTGAAGTGGGGCGTGTGACATACTTATAATACCCATTTTACAGGTGAGTATTCACAAAATGGTATTTTTCTAGGCCAGGAGAGGTGACACAATTATTTGAGAGAAAAAAAAAATATTAAAACAAAAAAACTGTTTAAACAGAAGAAAAGGAACGAACGTCCATTGAAATGTATGGGAGAGCGACAGGTAGCAACAGGTCTTACCTGAGCTGCCTGTAATGATGAATCATACGCTACATGGTGCTGTTCCAGTTGCTGACCAGATTCGCTTTCATACATGTGGTACTGCGTACAGCGACCTGCGTTCACCAGACGCTGCCTGCCGCTTACAAGGCACTACCTGGCACTAGAGCTTCATGAATAAACCCCATAGAGGCTTCTGGCATTAGTTCAAATATAGCCTCGTGAAAAGCAGAGAGGACCCGACTTTGATGAGGCCCTAAATGGCATAAATGCGAAGCTGCTTTCTTAGCGTCAAATCTGGATTACAGTTAGGTCCATAAATATTTGGACAGAGACAACATTTTTTTAATTTTGGTGCTGTACACTACAATGAATTTTGAACAAAACTATTCAGATGCAGTTGAAGTTCAGACAAAAAGATTGCATAAAAATGTGAGGAACTAAACCAATTTTTAAATCGCAAAACTTTGTTTCAGGGGCTCAAAAGTAATTGTACAGATTAAAAAATTGTAAATAAAATGTTCATTTCTTATACTTGGTTGATACCCCTTTGTTGGCGATGACTGCCTGAAGTCTTGAACTCATGGACATCTGCAGACACTGGGCTTTATACATCAAGAGATAGCGACAGGTAGTGCCTTGTAAGTGACAGGTAGCGGCAGGTGACCGCCGGGCGCTGTACACAAAACCACATTTATGAAGGTGATTCTGGTGAGCGCCTCTTACAGTGACACGCAGCGACCGATTCATCATCATAGACTGCTCAGCAGATCCCAGTGGCGCTCTGGCTTTCAGAGCGCCCGGTATTACCTGTTGCTACCTGTCGCTCTCCCATACATTTCAATGGACGTTACTTTTCTTCTGTTTAAACAGGGTTTTCTTTTAATAATTTTTTTTTGTTTTGTATCAAATCATTGTGTGGTCGCTCTTAGCGCCGCTGTACAGATGCTCATCTGCCATTACCTGGCACTAGTAATGAATCAGCCTGCCCGTGTTTCTCCTCCTTTTTTAATGCTCTGCCAGGCCTTTACTGTAGTGGTTTTCAGTTGCTGTTTGTTTGTGGGCCTTTCTGTCTGAAGTTTAGTCTGAAGAATATTCCACTTTGGCTTTATGTTTTGGGTCACTGTCCATCTGTATTATAAAATGCCGACCAGTTTGGCTGGATTTGTGCACATAGTATGTCTCTGAATAGCTCAGAATTAATCCGGCTGCTTCTTTCCTGTGTCACATAAACAGTAAACACTTATGACCCAGCAGCACTTATGACTGGCAGCCATGCATGTCCAAGCCATCATACTGCCTCCGCCATGTTTTACAGATGATGTGCTATGCTTTGGATCATGAGCTGTACCACGCCCTCACCATAACTTTTTCTTCCCTATCATTCTGGTAGAGGCTGATCTTGGTTTTATCTGTCCAAAGTCCAATCTAGCCTTTTTATTCTCAAGGCCTATGAGTGGCTTGCACAGAGCAGTGACCTCTGTATTTACTTTCATGCAGTCTTCTCTTTACAGTAGATTTGGATATTGATACGCCTAAATCCTGGAGAGTGTTGTTGCCTGCTGTGAAGGGGTTTCTCTTTACCATGGAAATTATTCTGCGATCATCCACCACTGTTGTCTTCCAGGGGCGTCCAGATCTTTTTGCAATGATGAGTTCACCAAAGGTTTCTTTCTTTTTCCAGAATGTACCAAACTGTAGATTTTGCCACTCATAATATTGTAGCAATTTCTCTGATGTTTTGTTTCTGTTTTTGCAGCTTAAGAATGTCTTGTTTCACCTGCTTGGAGAGCTCCTTTGACTGCAAAATCTTCCAAATGCAAGAACCACACCTCAAATCAACTTCAGACCTTTTGTCTGCTTAATCGCAAATGACATAACGAAGGAAAAGCCCACATCTGCCCACAAAACAGCCTTTGAGTCAATTGTCCAATTACTTTTGGTCCCTTTAAAAACAGGGTGGCACATGTTAAAGTGGACCAACACCCAGGATTTTGACTATCCTGGGTCTTGGTCCACTTCGATGGGGCACCCCCGATCGGGGTGCCCCGCTGTGTGAAACCCCCCCCAACCCCCCGAAAAACTCACCTCTCCGCGCTCCCAGCGCCAACGTACAAGGACGTCTAAGCGGCTGCCGCCGCCTCCCGCGCGTCCCTTTTGACGCGCGCGCGCCCGCGCCGGCCATTCGCAGACGGCCGGCGCGGGGGCGCGCACGCCTGCAGGGGCGCGAGGGAGGCGGCGGCGGCCGGCCGCCGCCGAAGATCAGGTAGGGTTTTTCGGGGGTTTTGGGGGGGTTACACCCCGCGGGACATCCCGATCTCGGATGTCCCGCGGGGTGGGGGGTGATCGGCCCGGGAATCTTATAGATTCCCGGGCCGATCACCCGTGGGTGTTGGTCCACTTTAAGGAGCTTCTAAACCCTTCATCCAATTTTAATGTGGATACCGCCAAATGAAAGCGGTAGAGCTATAACTCCAATATGTTTCAGTAAACGAGTAAATAAAATAAATATTTGTGCCAGTGTCCAAATATTACTGGACCTAACTGTACATAGTTACATACATATTTACTCATATCTGGGGTATTTACCGATAATCATTTTTGAGATGCTTTGAAACAGCTCATTTTATACTGTTCCATTGGGGAATAAGGTGGGGGGGAAGTTAATGCATGCCTCAACAGGTCATTTAAATCCTAGCTATAAAGTTGGCAATCAGACTTTCAGGACCATAAAAAAAGCATACCAGGATTTTGCTAGGATCTGTGGCCACTGTGCCTGTAGTCACTGATCCAGATTCCAGGGCCTTCTCCAGAAAAGCATTGAGTTTCTCTTCATCGTGTTTTGCACAGGATCCAGATGTTTCCACCAAAACATAGAATGGATTCTCTGTAAATAAACTGCTTTACTAAAATAACTTCATTGTATCAACCACAATTTGTTAGATAGAAGTGCCAGGGATTACCTGCAAGAGGATTTGTAAGCTTTAGATATGTTTCCACCAGCCTCATGCACTCAGAGTCCAGGAACTCGCAGGCAGACAGGATTTCTCCCAATTGATCCCGGCACATAGTGAAAACCTCAAGCACCTTGTTAAAGCTTTCGCATCCTGCCACAAAGAAACAGAGAGTATAATTAGCATTACAGTAAATGTTAATATGCAATACTATTGTGCAACTAATGTGATCACAAGCCCCACAGAATCCCAGTATTCAGAGGGTTCAGAATGCTTTAATGTACAGTATTAGCATTGTATTGGCTAATTACCTAGATTGAAAGTGCAAGCTTTTGATACCCTATAATTTTTTGGGTAGGCAAACCTATACTACATCAAAGAAGTCCACTGAAGAATCCAGAGGAGGTTATTATTAACCGATGCCTTTCCAGCAATGGCAAATTGACCTTTGTGTAATTTAGATGGAACTGGCAGGCTAGAAGCCCCTAGGGCAGTCCTATCCTCCCCATCTGCAGGGATTGGGTGTTTTTTCAATAAAACAAAAAGAAGAATGTAGCCAATATAAAGTTCCGTAGGAATTATCACCTTACTGATATGACTTCCTGGCTGAAGTGATTTTCTACAACAACCCTTAGTCTAGTTTAGGTCTGTCCTGAGGCTTGAGACCAACAGAATAAAGAAGAGACGTTACCATGTCACAAAATAAGTGACCTGTGGTAGACTGAAGTAGTGCTGCACGGTATGCATAAAAGCAAGCAACTCTTTTTATCCCAACAGTAAGCACCTAGCTCAATTATTTATATGGGTCTACTCAAAAGTACAGCCAAGACCAATGGCACTGTTTTTTAAAATCAAATTGTACAACCTTTTTATGGCTGGCTTCACACAGGGGTGTGATCAGGCAGTGATTTCCATTTGCGGTTCCAGTTTTCTGGAATGGAATTGCAGATACTTTTCCTAAAAAACGCTGCAGGTAAGGCAAAAAACAAGATAGCCTATATGAAAGGATCCCTATGGGCAAAGTTTCACTAGCGATTGCCCCTGCAATTTAAGCCAAACACCCCTGTGCGAAAGGGATCTAACACACTGATTAGTATATAGAAATGTAAGTCGCTCTGCTAGGTCTGTGAGCATTTGCTCTGGCATTTTACTCTACAAAACTCAGGAAGCAGAATCAAGCAGAAAATGAGGTTATTACCAGCATCATTCTTGTGCATTTAACAACCCCAAAACTGGGGTGTGTTATTATACACAGGAATGTAGGATTACGCTTCCCAGTGTAGTCAAGTCATTGTCCAAGCTAACAAAAAAAAAAAAGCTATACTCATCTTTAATCCTTACAGATAATCACTCCAAGTCCAACACTGTATGACTTACCTGATCGCCAGATCTGAATAACGTGCCACCTGCCCTGATCGTCAAGCACATCCACCTTCATGACAGGGTGCCATCCCCCGCTATCTGTCACAGTACTGCTGGTATGCCCCCTCCATTCACTGCAACCACTTCTGCAGTGTCTTTTGCTGTCCTTGGCAGGGCAGGTATCAGCACTGGGCTTACCAGGGCCGGCGCTGGGGCCCTTCCACCTTGGGAAGGCGCCACTTAATTCCCTCTACCCTCTGAATGCAGGGCTGTGCAGTAACCAGGACTATGGACTCTCAGCCAGGGGCAGAATGGGCATGAGAGCCTCTCTTTCTTTCAGTCCTGTTTCTTTCCAAATATTCATTCTTACTTTCCTCTGTTCGTTCAGCCATCCCTTTTCTTCATTTCTTTTTTCCTTCTATTATTTCTGTCTCTTACTTTCTTTTGATCCATTCCTTGTGGCTTTCTGTCTTTCTCATCATTTTCTTTTCCTTATCTTTCTTTCTTATATTCTTACTTTCCATCTCTTTTTTTTCTGCCATTCCATCTCCATAAAAACATGCTTTCTTTTTTCTGTCAATTCTGTCATTTATTCATTTTCTCTTTTTATTTCCTTTCCCTCATTTTAATTAATTTATTTTATTCTAATATTTCTGTCATTTTCCTTCATCTCTCCTTGTATTATTTTTTTGTAATTCCTTTTTTTCTCTTTTTTCTGTCATTCCTACTTTTACTTCACTCTTTCCTTCTCTCATTCCTTTAATACTTTTTTCTGCAATTCCTTCTTTTATTCTTTGGTAATATTCACCATACATGCAACTTTATCACCATGTATGGAGAGTCATACCACACTGCAAGGGGCCCACTGACATGATAGCCTAAGGGACGCATAAACCTGAAACCGGCCCTGGTTTTTGGGGCCCGACAACTCCCTGAGATCACTGTCCTCAAGACTCTGTGCTTTTGTGAGCTGGGTCCTGCACTTTTGACCAGGCCAAAAACCTAAAGCAACTAATGGGTGCCTCTATCTCAATCGCGGGCTTGTACTCCACACATGCCCACAAAAGCTAGTCCCAGGGGCAGCAATAGATGCTGAGGGAGCAGGTGCAGGTAAGCCGGGGAACCTCATGACGATCAGTGGTTCTAGTCAAAACACAAAAACATTTATTGACTTTTAAAAATTCCGCAGACAGCAACACATACAACTTACCCAAAAATACCACATTGACAGCACCAGGTCTGCGTGGGCACAGTATAGAGACTGCGGTTATAAGGCCCAAAGTTCCTTCTGAACCAATAAACAGCTGCTTTAGATCATAACCTGTGTTGTCTTTGCGCAGGGAGTTTAAGCAGTTTAGAACAGAGCCATCAGGAAGAACCTGACAAAGCAAAACTGAGGTTACAATACAGTACGGAAACATTTATTTACACAAACTCCATTCATCATAATAGGAATATCTCACAGCTTCCAGTCCTAAAACTGTCCCACGAAGAGATCCGTATCTGAGAAGTCTCAGGCCGCCAGCATTTGTAGCCAAGTTCCCTCCAATATGACAGCTTCCCTTTGCCCCAAGATCTAGTGGCATAGTATAACCACGCTCTGCAAGATATTGATTCAAGGATTCCAAGATGCATCCTGCTTGGCACACCAAAACCCCTGAAACAAATATGGACATTATTATCATCCAATAGGAACACAGCTTTTTTAACAGATATCCTGCAGATATTTTAATTAAATTGTATTTGTAGACCAGGTTGCATAGAAGGTGCAACAAAAATACAATTCTGTAAGTACTCACCGGTAGAATTGATTTTGTAGTATACAGCACGTCCTGTTTCACTAAATTCTTTACGTCTGGGTTATCCGCCACAAGGTGGCGCAGTGGACTGCAGAAAAGACTTGTGGCATCTCCCGGCCCTATAAAAGGACAGGAACCTCCCACAAATTCCCAGTGTTCTAAAGCAGTTAGACAAGAAGCCGGGAGAATAATAATGAAGGAAACCCCAACCAAACATTTGAACAAATCACCATACAGAGGTAACCAAGAATAATGATAACAAGGGAGGGATGAAACAGGACGTGCTGTATACTACAAAATCAATTCTACAGGTGAGTACTCACAGAATTGTATTTTTCCAAGTATACAGCATGTCCTGTTTCACTAAGTTCTTTACGTCTGGGACATCCAAAAGCAGTGTCCGTAAAGTAGGGTGGGATCCCCAAGAACAACGGCGGGCAGTTTAAACCACTGCCGCCTGAAGAACTTTGCGGCCAAAAAGCAGCATCAGCTGAGGCCCCAACATCAACCTTGTAAAACTTGGAAAAAGTATGAACAGAAGACCAAGAAGCGGCCTTACAAACTTGTTCAACAGAAGCCTGGTGCTGAAAAGCCCAAGAGGCACCAATAGCACGAGTGGAATGAGCAGTAAGGCAGAAGGGAGGTTCCTTCCCCTTAGCAGAATAGGCTTGCACCACCACAATGAAGGCAAGACCATGTCCTGATTGAGATGAAAAGCAGATACCACCTTAGGCAAGAAATCTGGCTTAAACCGAAACACCACCTTGTCCTGGTGTCGCTCAAAATAAGGAGGTTTGATGGAAAGAGCCGCCAACTCAGAAACACGCCTGACAGAAGTGATAGTCACCAAAAAGGCTACCTTAAGAGTCAAAATGGGCAAAGCTGCCTCACGAAGAGGCTCAAAGGGACGACCCTGCAAAGCAGATAACACCAGATTCAAATCCCAAACTGGTAACATAGGTTTACGTGGCAAAAGATCTTTGGAAAAAAATTGCCAGAGCTGAAACATGACCTTTGAGGGTACTAAGTTGAAGGCCCAAATCCAAACCTTGTTGCAAAAATTCCAGAATCCTGGGAATAGAAAACACCCGACAGGAAAGAGATTTGGACTCACACCAGGCAATGTAAGCATGCCAGACCCTGTAGTAGATAAAGGACGGGGACTTCTTCCTAGCCCTAATCATGGTATCAACAACAGAGGCAGGCAGCCCCTTTTCCATCAAGATGGAGGTTTCAGCAGCCAAGCCGTCAAAGCCAGCGTTTGTAAATTGGGATGGTGCAGATGCCCCTGAGTGAGCAGATCTGGATCCTTGGGTAGGACGTACTGATCTACTGCCAACTGCACGATGTCTGTGAACCACACCCTTCTTGGCCAACAGGGGGCCACCAGAATGGTTGGCACCCCTTCCTGGGCTACCTTGCGCAGCACCCTGCCCAACAGAGGAAACAGGGGGAACACATAGAGGAGCCGAAACCCCTTCCAAGGCATTGCTAGCGCATCCGTGGCAAAGGCCAGAGGGTCCTGTGACAGAGAGACAAAGAATGGAAGCTTGTGATTGTGACGTGAAGCAAACAGGTCCACATCCGGCAGATCCCAGCGATGGCACAGGGAGTGAAACACCCTGTTGCTGAGGGACCACTCCCCCAGCCGAGACATCCCCTGCTCAAGGAATCTGCCTCCAGGTTCTCCACTCCCGGGATGTAAACTGCTGATATGCAGGGGACATTCTCTTCCGCCCAGGACAGTATCAGGGACACTTCCTTGAGGGCTCGCTTGCTCCGAGTCCCTCCCTGATGATTGATATAGGCAACCGCCGTCTGGTTCTCCGAGCGGATCTGAACAGCCCGACCCCGAAGGTGTGGGGTCAACTGGGAAAGAACAGACCTTATCGCCCATAGTTCCAGAATGTTGATGGGGGCATGAGCCTCCTGAGGGCCCCACTGACCCTGGAACTTCAGAGACTTCCAAAAGCCCCCCCCCAACCTGTCAGACTGGCATCCGTGGTGACGGTCTCCAAGCACGGGGGCAGAAAGGTCCTGCCCACTAGGAGATTCCTTGAGTCCAGCCACCACGAGAGGGACTGACTGATCAGAGGGGACAGAGCAAATTCCAGATCCAGGGACACAGGGTCCCGATCCCAAACTGCCCACTAGGAGATTCCTTGAGTCCAGCCACCACGAGAGGGACTGACTGATCAGAGGGGACAGCGCAAATTCCAGATCCAGGGACACAGGGTCCCGATCCCAAACTGACAAGAGGTGCAGCTGAAGAGGTCTCATGTGAAACTGAGCATAGGGGACCGCCTTGAAACATGACACCATCAGCCCCACCAACTGCATCCCCTGCTGAATGGAGGGATGAGGGCAAGAAAGTAGAAACCGTGCCTGTGTCTGCAGGCTCTCCAACTTCTGCTAAGGCAGAAAAACCTTGACCTGAGATGAATCCAGAGTCATGCCCAGAAAGGACCTCACCAAGGACAGAGACAGAGAAGACTTGGGATAGTTGATCACCCAACCGAAGGACTCGAGTGTGAAGACCACCATCTGGGTATCCAGCTTGGCTTGATGGAAGGACTGAGATGTAATCAGAATGTCGTCCAGATAAGGAAGGATACGAATACCCTGAGATCTCAACAGAGCCATCACCCCCGCCAGCACCTTGGTGAAGACCCGAGGGGCTAAGGTAAGACCGAAAAATAAGGCCACAAATTGGTAGTGCTGATCCTCCAGAGCAAACCTGAGAAATCTCTGATGACCTGGAAAGATTGGAACATGAAGGTAAGCATCTTTGATGTCCACAGAAGTCATGAAGTCGCCCAGGCGCAAGGTACTGATCGCCGAGCGCAGAGTCTCCATGCGAAAATGCTTGAACCTGACAAATTTGTTGAGGCGCTTCAAATCCAGGATGGGCCTCAGGGACCCATCCTTTTTGGGAACCGTGAACAGATTGGAGTAGAAGCCTCTGCCCCTTTCTTGGAAGGGCACCGGGCAGATGACACCCAATTCCAAAAGACTTTGGACCGCAAGCCCTGAGCTGACACGGGGCTTTGAGCCATCCGGGATCTGATGAATCTTGGGGGCGGCCAGGCTGCAAACTCTATCTTGTACCCGGAGGACACCATCTCCTGAATCCACCGGTCTAAGACGCGCAGTCTCCAGACGTGACCAAAGAGCCGCAACCGTCCCCCCACCCGGATGGGTGAGGGTGCCTCCTCACGCCTGAGGGGGCTTGGGGGAAGATTTGGACTTGGGACCCCAAGAGAGACCGGGGCGTCCACGGACTCTGCCCCGGCCCCAAGGGTCTCTACGTGTCCCCGCAAATGGTGCACCCCTGCCAGATCTGGGAGCATGGAAGGAGGGGAGGGAAGAACCAGCCCCCCGAAAAGGCTGCGGTTGCCTCCTGCGTTGAGGCAGCCTACCATCCTTGGCAAACAGATCCAGACGCTCACCAAAGAGCCGTAGCCCCAGGTCGCCCAATCTCACTCACCCTCCCTCAGTTCTACGGCGCTTGTGCAGCCTCTCAACAGTGTGCTGTAAAATCCAAGCATGCCGACAACAGGGAGCGTGCGCACGCTGGCCATTCACAAATGCCTGGCGCGGGCATGCGCCCCGCTAAAGGGATAGCAGGGATGCACCTGCTGCTCATGCATGCACTGTTGAACCGGGAACAAAGGTGAGTTTTCGGGCAAGCTAGGGGGTTTGACACAGCAGGGCATCCCGAATATGGATGTCCTGGAGGGAGTGAGCATGCCTGCCCTGGAGTCTCATAGACTCCAAGGTGGGTTTTGGTTCACTTTAGAACAACTATCAGTAAATATTAATCTATATATAAAACACAGACTTGAAGAGGCCCTTTAGTCAAATAAGACTGGAGAGGTCACTGTAAAGGTTAGCGCGGGGGCATCCAATTAGGCCCGCAACCAGCCCCAGTACTTGCCTAATCTGTTTTGGCAGCTGAAATTCTGCTCCACAAGACTTTGGGGGCAGGCTTACACATAAGCATATGCAACTGCCAGCCCTGCAAACCTCAATGCCCAGCAGTGGTCACATGGGCCCACAAACCACTGTGGACGCAAAAAGGGCAATTATCAAGCACCAAGTGCAGGCTCTCTGTGAGGGTTGTGGAGCAGGGCATCCCTCATTCGGATACAGGGGGTATCCGATTCAATAATGTATTGCTCCACAACCCTCACAGAGAGCCTGCACTTGGTGCTTGATACTGGCCACTGTTTTTTTCCCAGGGCAACCCGAATCAGGATACCCCGCTGAGTGAAACTACACGGGGCACCAGTAAACACTCACCTTTCCCCGTTCCAACAGCGCATTCCAACAGCGCCATGACTACATCATTCGCAAACAGCTCTCATTGTTGTCAATGTGCTCCCAACCCAGCCATTCTGATATTGAGTCAATGAAAGCTGTTTGCTGATTGACATATTCATGAGAGCCAGCGTATGTGCCATTGCAACAAGGAAGAGGTGCGTGATTTGCGACGTTCTGGGGGTTTCACACAGCAGGGCATCGCAATTCAAGATGCCTCGGAGGAATGAAATTCAAATTCCCAGGTTTTGTTCCACTTTATTATTCGCCCTTCCATGTTCTCTGGATGTAGGGGTGGCAAGAGAATTTGTCCCAATGTCAGGCTTCCCAGGTATTGTTAAATAAAAGGGGCATTCCAAATCTGCATACCATGGGAGTGGGGTTGTTAGCAAACCTAAACCCTTTCTATAAAAAAAAAAAAATGTTAATGATTGTAAATTGTATATCTACAGTCATAGGATGTGGAGCCCTGGGTTTTCAAGGAAACCTAACTAGGGGAAGCCCAGTTAATCCCCACCCAAACCAGTGTATCTACAGTTACGCCAAGATATGGGTAATTTTTCCCTCATGTGGTTTAGTTGCAGTTTATATGCTGCAGTTCTTTTATTTTTGCATTTTGCAATGTGTCGTTCCATTTTTGTACAAAATATTTAGGTTCAGTCAACAGTGTGGCATACAAAGCTGGATACAGTTTTCATGCATACATTTCAACACAATCCAGATATTGAATCACTTACCAGAAACATTGTCAAAGCTGGTTACTTCATTCATCAATGTAGTAGATATTAGAATCTCATCAAAAACAGGGACACTGCCTCCAACTAAGCCTGTGTTCCCACCCTGAGGGGTTACAGCTAGGTTCCTGTCGTTACAATATCTGTTATCACAGAAACAGGAAAAAAAAATCAGTCCTAGAATCGCAAACACATCCTGCTGTGATGCAAATTAAATTTAGCCTCTGTTCTGTAGTGCAGCCCTTGGATTTTATTCATGCATGACCACCATTTTTTTCACTCTGAGAGGTGGACCTATTTGCACCCATCTTTCATGAGACTAAGTGGGACATGCCATTTCCTACTTGTCTGAGCTCAGTAAAAATGTATTTTTTGTTGTTGTTGGTGAGTGAAAGAGAGAGCTACAAAGGTTTCCAAAGACACTGATATTGCTTCCAATAGCTAACACAGTAAAACACATTATTGCTTTCCCCTGTTTTTACAGATCTTTATGGGTCGATCCCAGCTTTTTTCACACAGAGACAGCAAATGACAGCCATGCTGCAGAAAAGGGAGACATGAAATCATCCCTACAATTCCTTTCTGCGTAATCAGACTGGCAGAATTTTTAGAAATGTGAACCCCTCCCATGAAACCAGAAAAAAACTCACCTAGCCATGCTCCAACGGTGCATGTGCAGGCTCTCATCCAATGAGAGACGCCTGCTGTTACATCTTTCAACACTGGCACTGCTGGAGCCTGCAGCCCTGTCCACTGCACAGTAACCTCACAGTTTCCAGGAACGAGGGCGGCGCTGGGTGGGCGGTCACTCCCTGACCAGCAAGTGGTGCGTTCTCTGCTGATCTGAGCCTCGCAGCTTCCGCCAGATTGCGCTTGTGGCTGTGTGCCGTCCATTCGTTGCAATGCAGGGAAGGACCTGCCATGGCAAGGAATGGACGGCGCTGCGTGACTGAGATTCTTTTATTGTTATTGCCTAAATTGTGCTTGGCACAGGGGAGGGGAGCGGTCCTTCACCCTTAATTAAGAGCCTATCTTATATGTTTCCCACACCCTGAACATACAGATTGCTCACATTAAAAATCATCCTACCTGCATCTACTGCATGTCATGAGACTTTTCAACACCCAAGATGGCGGCTCATGGAACATCAGGCAGCCTGCAAACAGGAAGTGCCTTCTGACTGTGCTGCTCTGCATTCTGGGATTGCTGACCTTTTCCTGACCCAAGCTCTGCTCTGTCTGCGCAAAGCACAGCTATAACCCGCCCCTGTACTTTATCCCACTCTCCTCTCCTCAGTAAGTGTGATGCTTCTGAGTCAAATGGCAGTGCCCGTACCCTTGAGTCCTGAACAGAGTTGCAGCCCAGTGGGGGAAAGAATAATAAGTGAATAAAAACTTAAAATATACTAATTTTATATGCTGGGGAATCATTTTTTAAGGGTTTGGGCTTTTCAATAAATCATGCTGAAGGTCCGGTTTAAGGTACGTTGTAAGTTGAATTAGCCCTATGTCTGCTGGTGACCAAAGGGGTATCACAGGCACATATGTCCTGTTAACCAACCTCCACACTTAGATTTGCTGATAACTGAATTTTCAGTCTCTGGTGACCAAACAAGTACAACTATTGGTGGGGTTGGTGGTGCAGTGGTAGTGGGGTTGGTAAACCTAGACCTAACTCTTTACATTCTATTAAAACTGCAGATAGATTAAAGGACACATATCATTAAAGAGGTATAAAAATAAAATGCCTATTTATAGAAATATGCATTATAAAACACATTTCACTAATATCCTTAATTAAAAAAAAAAAAAACTATGATTAAAGTGGACCAACACCCAGGGGTGATCGGCCCGGGAATCTTATAGACCTCCCTCACTGCGGGGCATCCGAGATCGGGATGTCCCGCGGGGTGAAAGCCCCCCCAAAAGCCCCAAAAAACCTTACCTTATTGGCGACGGATCAGCCGCCGCTGCCTCCCGTGCGCCCCTCTAGCAATGCGCGCGCCCGCGCCGGCCGTTTGTGAATGGCTGGCGCGGGCACGCGCCCTGTAAGAGGGACGCGCGGGAGGCGGCGGCGGCTTGTCAGTTTTTTGGGGGGGGTTTCACACAGTGGGGCATCCTGATCTCATAGTAACATAGTATGTAAGGCTGAATAAAGACTTTAGTCCATCCAGTTCAGCCTGTTTAATTCCTTCCAGTGGTCTAGTAGCCATAGCCGGAAATGTTATTACATGCCAGGAAGGCATCAAGGCCACTTTTGAACATTTTTAATGTATCCCTCATTACTACCTCCTCTGGCAGCGAGTTCCATAGTCTCACTGCTCTTACAGAGAAGAATCCCCTCCTATGTCGGTGGAGAAAGCACCTTTCCTCTAACCTTAGTGGATGCCCCCGGGTTATGGTTACACTCCGGGGTACAAATAGATTGTGGGACAGATCCTTGTATTGACCCCGAATATATTTATACATAGTTATTAGATCACCCCTCAATCGTCTTTTTTCTAGACTAAATAAGCCTAACTTGGACAATCTTTCCGGGTACTCTAGCCCCCGCACTCCTTTTATTAACTTTGTTGCCCTTCTTTGAACGCGCTCCAGTTCTGATATGTCCTTCTTAAGCACAGGTGCCCATAACTGTACACAGTATTCCATATGGGGTCTGACCAGTGACTTGTACAGGGGTAATATGATGCTCTGGTCATGAGCACCTATGCCCCTCCTGATGCACCCCATGATCCTATTTGCCTTGGCAGCAGCTGCCTGGCATTGATTACTACAGTTGAGCTTATTGTCAACTAAAACCCCTAGGTCCTTTTCCATTGTTGTTTTACCAAGTGTTTCTTCATTTAGTGTGTAATCATGACACAGATTTCTCCTTCCCATGTGCATAACCTTACATTTATCTGTGTTAAACTTCATTTGCCATTTAACTGCCCATGCTTCCAATTTATCTAAATCTGTTTGTAGCTGCCTGTTGTCCTCTTTTGTTTTAATTACTTTACTCAGCTTAGTATCATCTGCAAAGATTGAGACTTTACTGTTTAATCCATACCCAATGTCATTTATATATATATTGAAGAGAATAGGTCTCAGAACTGACCCTTGTGGTACTCCACTAGTAATAGTGACCCAATCTGAGTGTGTACCATTGATAACCACCCTCTGCTTCCGATCATTAAGCCAACTTCCCACCCATCTGCACACGTTTTCCCCCAGTCCAAGCATTCTCATCTTTTGTACCAGCCTTTTATGTGGCACAGTATCAAATGCTTTAGAAAAGTCAAGATATATGATATCCAATGACTCCCCCTGATCCAATCTTGAACTTACCTCCTCATAAAAGCTGATTAGGTTTGTCTGGCAGGAGCGATTCCTCATAAATCCATGCTGATATGGAGTAATAAGGTCATTTTCCCCAAGGTGCTCCAGGATAGTATTCCTTAAGAAACCTTCAAACAGCTTGCCCACCACAGATGTTAAGCTTACCAGTCTGTAGTTCCCATCTCGGATGCCCCGCTGAAGTGGACCAACACCCAGGATAGTGAAAATCCTGGGTGTTGGTCCACTTTAAGGACTTCTGACCAGTGCCTGTAACAGGGGGCTGTACTGTATATTCTACTCTTTTAGAAACAAACTCACTAGCCCTGTCAATAATTTACAGCATCGTAAACTATGGCCAGGTGTACCTCAAAGAATCAGGCGAAAGCAGACATTTCTTCATTCATGTCATGTGCCTCTCGTGCAGCACAGGGCGGAAGTAGCAGGGCTCCAAAATTTGCCCTTTCCTCAATTTAATTCCTCCAGCACCATGCAAAAAAGTGGTCTTACAGCCACGTTGTGCTCTCAGGGTGAGTGAGCACAGCAAGCCAAAGTGGTCCCACAGCATATTTAAGACTGATAAAGCTGCATCATGACATGCCCTTCCCAGATCAGCCACAAACCCAGAAGCAAGGATATCAGTTTTGCTTACAATACATTAGGTATTTACATACAATTAGAGATTTGCAGGTGCTTTGAAATGGCTCATTATTTACTGTTCCCAAAGGCAATGAGGTGGGAGAAAGGTAGTGTTTGCCTGGACGGGGACTTTAATGATACTTGTCCATTAAAGCAGGGGTCCCCAACCCTCCTCTTCAAGGCCGACCAACAGGCCAGGTCTTGCAGATCTTCACACAAATGCACAAGTGTAATAATCAGTGCAGCTCGTTCTATAGCCCCATTACTGTACTAATTACTACAACTGTGCATCTATATGGAGATCTGCAAAACCCCGCTTGTTGGTGGGGGGCCTTGTGGAGGAGGGTTGGGGACCCCTGCTTTAAAGAGAAAACAGTGAGACTGGTGGCTTGAACCCAACCAAAAGCCCCTCCAGGTCCAGGTCTCTGTGGCCCCAGTGACGTATGTAAGCTTATGACCATACAACAATTCAGGGTGAAATAGAGGGACAATTTTTAAATTAACCCACACCCCCTCATTGATTGATGGATAGGAGATTGTAACAGTTACAACAATATAAACACTTTGAATAGGCAACTGAATTATTTATTGATGCAGATCTGCATGTTACACCTCAAAGAGGGGCAAATGAGAACAACGAGGGACATGCACTCAAATGAGGGACAGGCCATCCAAATTAGGGACAGTTGAGCGGTATGTTATAATGGGGCCCTGCTCTCCAATCAACCTGGTCACGGGCAGCTTTTCAGGCAACAGGAAGACCACTTGCCCTGCAAAGGGGGCCTCCACCAACCTTTGGGTTATGGTCTGGTCCAGGAGGTTTTTCAGTCTTTGGTCTGATGGGCTGCGGGGCTATTGGCGGCAGTGGGGGACCCCTGCACCTGGGCAAGCCTTTTTTTGTTTTTGCAAACCTGCAGCCAAAGCCACCACTGGGAAGGATGGAGAGTCTAGAGCAGCAAAGCAATTCTACAGTGATGGGTGGGTGCAGAGCTGACAATTGGCAGCCACTCGCTATACATAAGCCACCAAGCACAGCCGCTGGCAGCTCAATGCAGGGAACTGTTTTCTGCTGGACCAGCTGGGTGACTGCACTACCCCCCGCCCTGAATGGCAAAGCAGGAGTTCCCGAGCAGCAAGCATCCGCACAAGGGAATCGATCTGATGTTCCAGTAAGTAGGTGGGAGCAGATTATTATTATTTTAAAGAAAAAAAAAAATACTGTATCTAGGGCCTCCACCAGATTTTGTGCCCAGCTCCCCCCCATATTTAATCTGGCCCTGTGCAGACCCCATCTCCTATGAATATATGAGACCCAGAGGTAGTAAAAGACAGAGAACATAAATAAGTACCTGCATGATGCCTATATACTGTATTACTATAGATACAGACATCGCTTTAAAACTGAGATATCTGACATTAAATATTCTTAAATCTAGATACAACTACTTACGTCAAAATCTGAGACACTTCTTCAGAAGTTTTTGGCTTTAAAAGAACTTTTCCATGACCTGGATATTTAAAATAGCAGAGAAGAAAAGAAGTAATTAAATGGTTCTACACAGTTTAGTTTATCTTGACTACTTTATGGAGTTTTCCAGTTTTTCAGCCAGAGAATAGACAAAGCCATCTGTCATTCTTAAAATAAAACTCAACACTATACACTGATGAAATGATTTAGCATATGTTACTTTAGGTTTTTTCTATTGTGGAGAGTTATGTAACTTTCATCTGCTGATAATAATAGCAGCTTACACAACTTGTGATTTGCCCTTTTCCCTAGGTATAAAACTCAAATAAAAAAAAAAGGCACTTAAAGTGGACCATCACCCTCGGGTGATCGGCCCGGGAATCTATAAGATTCCCGGGCCGATCACCTCCCTCACCGCGGGACATCCGAGATCGGGATGTCCCGCGGGGTGAAACCCCCCCAAAACCTTAGCTTCCCTCGCGCCCCTCTAGGCGTGCGCGCGCCCGCGCCGGCCGTCTGTGAATGGCCGGCGCGGGCGCGTCAAGAGGGACGCACGGGAGGCAGCGGCGGAGGAGCCACGGACAAGCGGCTGTCAAATCGCTTGTCCGTCGGCGCTGGGAGCGGGGAGAGGTGAGTTTTTAGGGTGATCGGGGGGGTTTCACACAGCGGGGCACCCCCGATCGGGGTGCCCCACCGAAGTGGACCAAGACCCAGGATAGTCAAAATCCTGGGTGTTGGTCCACTTTAAAGGGACTGTAAAGCCAATGTCAATAATAATGCAACAAGCAGCTTATCTGATCCCTGTCTCATGTGCCTTGCCGCCACTTTCAGTAACACAGGGTAGAAACCATAACAGGGCTCTAATGTTTGCCACCCCTTTCTATTTCATTTCTCCAGGACCAGGAAAAAAGTCTCAAAAGGTCTCAATGCCACCTTGTCCATTGGTCCTCTCAGTGTGAGCAAGCATTGCAAGCCCTAGTAATCCCACAGCTGTCTCTGACCACAGCAGGGCATGCGCATGGCTCATAAAGCTGCTCCACGACACGCCCTTCCGAACTTAACCATGACCCAGAAATTGAAGTGAAGAAATTGGCTTTGCTTACAATATATAAGCTATTTGCATATAATTGGAGAATTTTGAGATGCTTTAAAATGGCTCATTTTACACTGTTCACAAGGAAAGGGGGGGTTAAGTCGGGAGAAAGTTAGCGTGTGTCTGGACAGGGACTTTAGAGCAGAACAAAACCCTTGCATGTTTCATTCCTATTCAGATAGGCTCGGAGCAGGATCACTGGTGAGGATGTGCCCACTGCCCTCCTGATCTCAGATCTCTGATTGGACGAGAGCCTGCGCATGTGCCATAGGCCTGGGAAGAGTTGTTCTGAGCGTTCTGGGGGGGGGGGGGTTCACTCAATTAGTGATGCCCCCTTAGCAGGGAACAGAACCCCAGTTAGCCAAAATCCCTGTTCAGTTCTGCTGTTAAAGAACATCTGTAGGCTTTGTAAACAATCAAAGCTCACTAACCTTTGCACCCAAAAAAGTGGAACCCCTCCCGAGGCAGCACAAAACTCACCTTCTTCCTGACTCTCTTTATTTACATCAGGGGATGCATTGCAAACAGCTCTGATTGAACGAGAGCCCACACATGCGTCGTAGGACCTGGGGAAATGTTAGTTTTTCTGGGCGATCAGGGGGGTTTTACACAGATGCCCCAGAGGCAGGGAACAAAACCCGGGATAGTAAAATCCAGGGTTTTTTTCCACTATAAAGAACATCTGTAGGCTTTGTATGCAATCAAAACACACGAACCTTTCCACCTAAGAAGCGGATTCATTCTGGCCTGCTGTTGTTTCTATAGCTATGCTCCCCCGAGCCTGGGGGCAGTGGACTGGGTGGGCAGCAGGCAGAAAGTGAGGCACATAAGAAAGGATGGACGTTTTTAAGTCTCTGTTCAGGCATTAATAGAAAAATTAACTTAGCTGCCAATTTTTATTGTTGGACCATTTTAGTTCCTCTTTAAGCAACAAAAAAAACACAGCATTACCTTTCACAGTTTTAAGCCAGTCAATGTTGTGAGCTTTTAAGTCACTTTCATCTGTAATAACCCTGCCAGGAATTAATTGCTGGAAGTGCCTGAGATCCTGGGCTGTGACCTGTGAAAAGGGCAGCCGGGATACCCTGTAGCGCTCTGAAGTGTGGGGTGGTTCTGCAGGAGAGCTCATAGATCTACAGCATGTTGGCACGTTTCTGTTTCTCCAGCTACCAATTGTCAGTCGGTGGCCACGCAACACGGCCCATGATGTCCGCACACATAACCTGAGCCCGGAGAAGCCCATGGTCAGCCTGTAAAGGACACTTGTTAAAATAATCCTGTGCTCAGAAAGGCTCACATACAGGCATGCTGCTATTACAAATAATGTGCTCCGGGCATATTTACATACATATAAGGAAGGTTACATACATACAAAGGAGGTTCCATACATACAAGGGAGGTTCCATACATACAAGGGAGGTTCCATACATACAAGGAAGGTTCCATACATACAAGGAAGGTTCCATACATACAAGGAAGGCTACATGCATACAAGGAAGGCTACATGCATACAAGGATGGCCACATGCATACAAGGAAGGCTACATGCATACAAGGGAGGTTACATACATACAAGGGAGGTTACATGCATACAAGGAAGGTTACATGCATACAAGGAAGGTTACGTGCATACAAGGAAGGTTACATGCATACAAGGAAGGTTACATGCATACAAGGAAGGTTACATGCATACAAGGAAGGTTACATGCATACAAGGAAGGTTACATGCATACAAGGAAGGTTACATGCATAAAGGGAGGTTACATGCATACAAGGAAGGCTACATGCATACAAGGAAGGCTACATGCATACAAGGAAGGTTACGTGCATACAAGGAAGGCTACGTGCATACAAGGAAGGTTACGTGCATACAAGGAAGGTTACATACATACAAGGGAGGTTACATGCATACAAGGAAGGTTACATGCATACAAGGGAGGTTACATGCATACAAGGAAGGTTACATGCATACAAGGAAGGTTACATGCATACAAGGAAGGTTACATGCATACAAGGAAGGTTACATGCATACAAGGAAGGTTACATGCATACAAGGGAGGTTACATGCATACAAGGAAGGCTACATGCATACAAGGAAGGTTACGTGCATACAAGGAAGGCTACGTGCATACAAGGAAGGTTACGTGCATACAAGGAAGGTTACATACATACAAGGGAGGTTACATGCATACAAGGAAGGTTACATGCATACAAGGGAGGTTACATGCATACAAGGAAGGTTACATGCATACAAGGAAGGTTACATGCATACAAGGAAGGTTACATGCATACAAGGAAGGTTACATGCATACAAGGAAGGTTACATGCATACAAGGGAGGTTACATGCATACAAGGAAGGCTACATGCATACAAGGAAGGTTACATGCATACAAGGGAGGTTACATGCATACAAGGAAGGTTACGTGCATACAAGGAAGGTTACATACATACAAGGAAGGCTACATGCATACAAGGAAGGTTACATGCATACAAGGAAGGTTACATGCATACAAGGAAGGCTACATGCATACAAGGAAGGTTACGTGCATACAAGGAAGGTTACATGCATACAAGGAAGGCTACATGCATACAAGGAAGGCTACATGCATACAAGGAAGGTTACATGCATACAAGGAAGGTTACATGCATACAAGGAAGGTTACATGCATACAAGGGAGGTTACATGCATACAAGGAAGGTTACATGCATACAAGGAAGGTTACATGCATACAAGGAAGGTTACATGCATACAAGGAAGGCTACATGCATACAAGGAAGGCTACATGCATACAAGGAAGGTTACATGCATACAAGGAAGGTTACATGCATACAAGGAAGGTTACATGCATACAAGGAAGGTTACATGCATACAAGGAAGGTTACATGCATACAAGGAAGGTTACATGCATACAAGGGAGGTTACGTGCATACAAGGAAGGCTACATGCATACAAGGGAGGTTACGTGCATACAAGGAAGGTTACATACATACAAGGAAGGCTACATGCATACAAGGAAGGTTACGTGCATACAAGGAAGGTTACATACATACAAGGAAGGCTACATGCATACAAGGAAGGCTACATGCATACAAGGAAGGTTACATGCATACAAGGAAGGTTACATGCATACAAGGAAGGTTACATGCATACAAGGAAGGTTACATGCATACAAGGGAGCTTACATACAAACAAGGGAGGTTACATGCATACAAGGGAGGTTACATGCATACAAGGGAGGTTACATGCATACAAGGAAGGTTACATGCATACAAGGGAGGTTCCATACATACAAGGGAGCTTACATGCATACAAGGAAGGTTACATGCATACAAGGAAGGTTACATACATACAAAGGAGGTTACATACAAGGAAGGTTACATGCATACAAGGAAGGTTACATGCATACAAGGGAGCTTACATGCATACAAGGGAGCTTACATGCATACAAGGGAGGTTACATGCATACAAGGGAGGTTACATACATACAAGGGAGGTTACATACATACAAAGGAGGTTACATACAAGGAAGGTTACATGCATACAAGGAAGGTTACATGCATACAAGGGAGCTTACATGCATACAAGGAAGGTTACATGCATACAAGGAAGGTTACATGCGTACAAGGGAGCTTACGTGCATACAAGGGAGGTTACATACATACAAGGAAGGTTACATGCATACAAGGAAGGTTACATGCATACAAGGAAGGTTACATGCATACAAGGAAGGTTACGTGCATACAAGGAAGGTTACATGCATACAAGGGAGGTTACATGCATACAACGAAGGTTACATGCATACAAGGAAGGTTACATGCATACAAGGGAGGTTACATGCATACAAGGAAGGTTACATGCATACAAGGGAGCTTACATGCATACAAGGAAGGTTACATGCATACAAGGAAGGTTACATGCGTACAAGGGAGCTTACGTGCATACAAGGAAGGTTACGTGCATACAAGGAAGGTTACATACATACAAGGAAGGTTACATGCATACAAGGAAGGTTACGTGCATACAAGGGAGGTTACGTGCATACAAGGAAGGTTACATGCATACAAGGAAGGTTACATGCATACAAGGGAGCTTACATGCATACAAGGAAGGTTACGTGCATACAAGGAAGGTTACGTGCATACAAGGAAGGTTACGTGCATACAAGGAAGGTTACATACATACAAGGAAGGTTACGTGCATACAAGGAAGGTTACGTGCATACAAGGGAGGTTACGTGCATACAAGGAAGGTTACATGCATACAAGGAAGGTTACATGCATACAAGGAAGGTTACATGCATACAAGGAAGGTTACATGCATACAAGGAAGGTTACATGCATACAAGGAAGGTTACATGCATACAAGAAAAGTTACATGCATACAAGGAAGGTTACATGCATACAAGGAAGGTTACATGCATACAAGGGAGGTTACATGCATACAAGGGAGGTTACGCATACAAGGAAGGTTACATGCATACAAGGAAGGTTACATGCATACAAGGGAGCTTACATGCAAACAAGGACGGTTACATGCATACAAGGAAGGTTACATGCATACAAGGAAGGTTCCATACATACAAGGAAGGTTACATGCATACAAGGAAGGTTACATACATACAAGGGAGGTTACATGCATACAAGGAAGGTTACATGCATAAAAGGAAGGTTACATACATAGAAGGAAGGCTACGTGCATACAAGGGAGGTTACATGCATACAAGGAAGGCTACATGCATACAAGGAAGGTTACATGCATACAAGGGAGGTTACATGCATACAAGGAAGGTTACATACATACAAGGAAGGCTACGTGCATACAAGGGAGGTTACATACATACAAGGGAGGTTACATGCATACAAGGAAGGTTACATGCATACAAGGAAGGCTACATGCATACAAGGGAGGTTACATGCATACAAGGGAGGTTACATGCATACAAGGAAGGTTACATACATACAAGGAAGGCTACGCGCATACAAGGGAGGTTACATACATACAAGGGAGGTTACATGCATACAAGGAAGGTTACATGCATACAAGGAAGGTTACATGCATACAAGGAAGGTTACATGCATACAAGGGAGGTTACATGCATACAAGGGAGGTTACATGCATACAAGGGAGGTTACATGCATACAAGGAAGGTTACATGCATACAAGGAAGGTTACATGCATACAAGGAAGGTTACATGCATACAAGGGAGCTTACATGCAAACAAGGGAGCTTACATGCAAACAAGGGAGCTTACATGCAAACAAGGGAGGTTCCATGCATACAAGGGAGGTTCCATACATACAAGGAAGGTTCCATACATACAAAGAAGGTTACATGCATACAAGGAAGGTTACATGCATACAAGGAGGGTTCCATACATACAAGGGAGGTTACATTAGGTGACTACTTTACTTTAAGAAGGAAAAAAAAATTCTTTTATAAACAACTTTTTTTTTTACCAGCTATAAGCCTTCCCTTCAACTGTGCCAGCGAGAGTCCAGCCCCACAGGGACATTAAACCAACCTAACCCACCCTCTTCTGCCAACAGTGAGCCTGGCATTAGAGGGATACTCACCTTTTCCTAGCTGAGCTCCATCTGATAGGGGACAGGGAACTAATTCACGCATGGCACCTATACCACAGGTGCATTACTACCACCACCACCTCCTTCAATAGGAGTCATGCAGCTCCGCAGTGGAGCTTCATATCTGATTTGCTAAGGATTTTTAATGCCCCATGCGCCATTGGTAAAAAGGACCAAAAGTCATTTTTGATTTTTGTTGTCTCCTTTTCCAGCAAATGGGTAATGGGACACTGCTTATGCTATTTTGGGTGCCAGCCGATATGACCGCACGAGACCACAGTTTATTGGGGGGGTCATGATTCAGGTGAGTGCAGGGGGTTAAACATGGGGGGCCTTTAGCAATCTAGTTTTGGTTCGCTTAACAGGACCATCCCAATTTGGGATGCCCCTGTCTTGTGTGTGAAAGTGGAGTGGGAGTTTTACAGTACTCCCAGGGGATTTCACATAACAAGTCATCCCTAATCCGGATTTGGTCCACTTTAAAGAAGGAGAGAGCTTAAGTTAGAGCCTGTCAGGTCAGCTCTGAAAGGCTTTCTGAAAGACTTACATTAGTGAGGTTTTTAGGCATTGGCTGGGTGGGAGGAGTTTTAAAGTGGAACAAAACCCAGTGTTCCCCACACTATGCACAGCCCCAGCCGCCCATTCACATGGCTGTGCATGTGGGGAATGCGCTCTATGGCGGCATGAGCAGCTGTGGGAAAGATGGCAGCACCCAGTATTGGAGTCACCCCATCATCAGTGCTGGATTGCAGCTGAGGTTTTTTTTTTTTATATTGTAACCCCAAAACAGGAAGTCTGTCTGGACTGGCCCTATAATATGAGCGGCAAATGGCTCTCATTGGACCACACGTGCACCATATGACCGAGGAAAGGTGAGTTATGAGCAATCGAGGGGGGGGGGGGTCACAAAGCAGGGAATCCCATATCAGGATGCCACTGGGGCAGAGAACACAATAATAAAAAATCACGGATTTTGTTCCATATTAACATATATTTCAAATATTTACATATATTTGCCTATGGCTTATCATTAGATAAGTTATAACATTTTCTGCTGCTGCTGCTGTATATAACTATCTAGTCACAGCCTCGCAGAACCAGTACAAGTCTTTGAATGGGTGGTAAATGCGGAGCTCAGGGTAAGTATTATTGACCCCCTCCTGCCTCTCAGGAATAGCGCCCGCCACCGGCCAAGAATTATACATGCTTTTCGCACCAGCATCAGAACGCTCGAATCCTTGTATACGGGCGCCGCGTCATCAGCCAGCGCCGGCCTTTGCTCTGCGAACTTAGGCAGAAACACCCTAGAGACAGCGGCGCCATTATTGTTGTGGGCAGTTTTCCCAGGACATTTCAAGAATGCAGCGCGTGTCCGTGGTATGCGAACATGCGCTGCATTTTGGTGATGGTTTGATCAGGTTTAATTAATATATATATTATGTATATATGTATATGTGATTTTCCAGTGAGGCTGAACATATGTATATGCAGGACTGGTAATGTTGCCATCTTGTGGTCATTTACCATAACTATTTTTTCAGACCAGCCTGCAAAAAAATAAAAACACTTACCTGACAGCCGTGTTTCACTTCCAAACAGACACGTGATGCACCCCCTGCTGCCAATAGATGACAGGGCCTACTCCCATGTAATGGGCGGCAGGGAGAGGAGCACTGTGTGCAAGCACCCCTGAAGCAGGGCAGCAACCTACAGAACTCCATAGGATAAAGCCTGAGAGGTAACTTTCTAGTGTGTTTTATTGCAGCCTGCACAGGGACTTTAAAAAGGAAAAAAAACCAGAAATATGACTTTCCCGGCATACCCCTGAGGCATCCCTCTTGTGTGAATCCCACTAGAACTAACCTTTTGCCATCTTTACATCGTTCCGTGAAGGGCTCGGATTAAATTGAATGGGGAACGTGCACTGCTGCATCCCCCGTATCCCCGATGGCGCGCGCACGCCACAGGGGATGCGGCAGTGCACGCTCCCAATTGAAAACAATCAGAGCCCCTTGCCAAATGGCGTAGTCAAGGCAAAAGGCTCTGATTGGACAAGAGCCTGCACATGCGCCAT
This sequence comes from Gastrophryne carolinensis, assembly GCA_027917425.1. NCBI lineage: Eukaryota > Metazoa > Chordata > Amphibia > Anura > Microhylidae > Gastrophryne > Gastrophryne carolinensis. The sequence continues at coordinate 131,582,619 of CM051237.1, read as the reverse complement.
TGGCACAGGCCCCTCAGTCTCTATTCTTTATGCGATTTGACTTCTTGGTTACTCATAAACCTGGTCAGATAAACACTTGTGCTGATGCCTTGTCCTGGTCCATTGATACAAATAACTCTGAACCTACTGTCTTCCCCGAGCCAATTCTGAGACTGGATCAGGTTCAAATCAATTCAACTTTAGTACTCAAACCAGGAAAGACATTTGTTTCTTCAGCCTATCGGAATAAATCTCCTTTAATGGGCCCATAATTCTACATTTTCTTGACACCCAGGGTTCCAGCGTACCTTTGAGTTTTTGTCTCGCCATTACTGGTGGCCATTCCTTCATGGAGATGTTAGAGACTTATGCTTTATTCCTCAAGGGATAGCACCAGGTAGTGCCTGGTAAGCGACAGGTAGCGGCAGATGAACGCTGGCCACGGCACGCAATTCTACATTTATGAAGGGGATTCTGGTGAGCGACTGGAACAACGCCATGTAGCGTCCGATTCATCATTACCCAAGGCTCAACGTGCCGTCGCTGAAGTTCCAGAGCGCCAGGTATTACCTGTCACTACTTGGACTAGGGGAAAACGTGTGCAGATGGGTGGGAAATTGGCTTAATGTTCGGAAGCAGAGCGTGGTTATCAATGGTACACACTCAGATTGGGTCACTGTGGAGTACCACAAGGGTCAGTTCTAAACAAACACTTGGTAAAACAACAATGGAAAAGGACCTAGGGGTTTTAGTTGACAATAAGCTCAACTGTAGTAATCAATGCCAGGCAGCTGCTGCCAAAGCAAATAGGATCACAGAGTGCATCAGGAGGGGCATAGGTGCTCATGACCAGAGCATCATTTTACCCCTGTACAAGTCACTGGTCAGACCCCATATGGAGTACTGTGTACAGTCCTGGGCACCTGTGCTTAAGGACGACATATCAGAACTGGAGCGTGTGACAGGGGGCGTGGCATGGCACGCTGATGAGGAGGACGTGAGCTTCACTTGCTCCGATCCCCCATGGGCCTTGAGAGAGAATTAAAAGCGACGGAGTGAGAAGAATACAAGAAAGATGACAGGAAAGAAGCAGAGAAAGAAGGAGAAAAAGAGGAGGGAAGAGAATACCTGGAGCGGCGACTAGGAGAGAGGATACAGGGGATGGCGGGTCGGCGAGCCGGCTGGGATCGTGATGGCGGGTCAGGCGGCGTCATCTGAGACGTGCGACAGCGGCGAGGGGTCGCCGGGGTGGCTGCGGGAGCCGCGGAGAACGGAGGCGGAACGGCCAGCGGCATCAGATGCGGAGGAGACCGTCCGCGAGGTGTGGAGGCAGCCAGAGAAGGCGGCGGAGGAAAGCGGCAAAATGGCGCCCGGCCGCGGAGCGTCTAAAGGTACCTCCCCCTAGTCAACGAGCGGGGGGGCAGTCTCCTGTGGCCACAGAGACGGCGGGGGAGCCCAGTGTCACGGCCCCTCCAAGAGTGCAGACACCGAAGGGAGCGGGCGATGAACCGCTGCGGGGGCGTACCTACAGCCCCCGGGGCCAGAGTCACAAAATGGCGCATCTTGACATTGGGGGCCCTAAGGATAAGGGGCTGGACAGTATGCCTGCACAGAGCCCTGGAACTCAAAGGCGGGGCATTAATGAGGAGGGGAGACCGACAGATGGCCTAATTTGGGGCAACCCAGGGAAAGGGGGATGCCCTGAATGGAGCAACCGAGTAGAGGATGAGATGGCCCCCTGGGCAGGAGTGGAAGGGGAGAGCACGGAAATCCGTGACCCACATTGCAGCACTGCATCCAGGCTGTCATGCTATGCCTATGCCCCGACAGCGGACGGCCCGGGGTACAGGGGTCCCCCTGCGGAGGATAAGGGGGAAACGGGGCCCCGCATCTGGACTCCAAGAGGTGATGAGCTGTGCCTTCCCCCCTGCCAGCTTGGTCAACAGGTGGATGAGGGAGAATCTGGTCTTCTGGAACTAAGCACATCGCGTATTCCACCTGATGACTCGACGTGGCTGTCTAGTGCGCTACACACCCCACATTCTGACCGCTCACTATGGCTACCGCAGAAACATGATGAGAGGCTTGCAGAGCAGCTCCCCCTAGCAGGAACCTCGCAACCATCTGTCTCGCCCCCTCGGGGGTCCCTCCTTCAGGCCACCTCAATTGCCCTGCCATCCCCGGAGGACTCTTCTACCCCGCTGCTGACCCGCCGGGAAGGAGCCGAGCCTGGGCGCCGAAAATATACATATGGAAACCCTGTCGTTCCTGAAAGCCATCCCATCCAGAGCGGACTTCGAGGCGCTAATCGCCGTTATGAATCAGCTTATAAAAAAGAGATCGCAGAAGTGCGGGAACAAATCCAAACGCTTGACTCCAGGATCACCTCCAATCAGACGTCCAGCGAAGCAGCGGTTGCGGTCCTGACAGCGCGAGTGGAGGAGCAGAGCCGGCAAATCTTACAACTCCAGCTGCAGCATGACGACCTTGAGAACAGGCACAGAAGGAACAATCTTCGACTGAGGGGCATCCCGGAAGCTACTGCAGGGGAAGACGTGAGACGTATCATAACCACAATCTTTAACACGCTCTTAGAAAGAAACGTGGACACCCCAATTGAAATCGACAGGACGCACAGAGCCCTGGGCCCACGCAACCCTGATCCAGCGTTTCCGAGAGACATAGTGTGTAGGGTTCATTTCTACAACGTTAAAGAGGAAATAGCGCGCAAGGCTTGGCAGCATGGCCCACTGAACTTCGACGGGGCAAGGATTACTATCTTACCAGACCTCTCTAGACGCACACTGCAAATGAGGAAGTCATTGAAACCTGTCCTGGAGCTGATCAGAAGCAAAGGAGCGACATACCGCTGGGGCAACCCATTCCACCTAATTGTGGTCAAGGAGAGAGGCACCTACATGCTCAGAACCTATCAAGATCTTGAGGGTCTCTTTGCTTTTTTGGACTGTGACCCCATCCCGGTCCTCAACTGGCTCTCGCTGCCGACGGAGCTGCCTCCGCTGAGTCGAGGTGGTTTACCCCAGAGACGTCCCCGCACAAGAAGGTCCGAGATGAGAGGTGGGAGACGTGAGGGGCGGCGCTTGGAGAGGCGTCCCGGCCCAATGGACAGAGAGATGTGACCCTGAAAACTCTGGTACTACTGGTCTCTAGAGTAGTAAGTCTGTTTCAACTGTTGATGATGGAGCAGGAATGCTCGGGGGTCTGGCGTTGGGCTCCCTCTGAGTGCCGGTGGGGGGCAGCGGGCTTGCGGTTATCCAAGCCAGATCTAAATGGGGGTACCTTCCTGTACTTCTGTGCCTCCTCAGTTGTGGACCTGGTTGCTTCCCTGCTGGCGCTCGGGGGGGGGGAGGGGGACCTGGCCGGAACCGCTCGGCTCCGAGAGAGAGACTTGGTTCCCTTTGCTGTTAACTTGTTAAGCCGTGTTCAGCTGTTTTGCCTGTTGTTTCTTCTTTCCTGCAGTTGAAGTTGTTTGATTTCTCGTTGTTGCTCAAATGATGAATGTTGCCCTGGGGACGGAGGGGGTGCCGCCTCTGAATCCGGTGCTTGACATAGTTTCCCCACTTAGGCCGGGGTCAATCTTCACCCCCTTGGGTGGAGCTAAGACTTAGCGTAAACCGCACTTTAGCTCTCCTCTGGTGGGGCTCTTGGGGGAACTCGACTGTCAGTTGGGGACTTGTCTGAGGGCTCTACCAGAGGTGTTTGTATACTCTCTTTAGTTTCTTTGCTTCATTTCCTTTTCTTTGCTTCTCTTCTCTCTTCTCCTCTGTTGATCTTCCCTGTCCCTGCTTAATCCCCCTTGACATAGAGATCCGGGGCAGGTGGGGCCCTAGCTGATACTGAGGACAGGTGTGTGCTTGCGCTTTCTCTCCGTCCTTAACACGTCTGACCCGCCCATCTACTCTTGGCGCTATACTTGAGCTCCTTACCGACTGTTGCTATGGGTGAGACTAATTTGATTTCTTTCAATGTAAAAGGGCTCAACACCCCTGAGAAGAGGTCCATGATATTGAACAACCTCAGAGCGTTAAAAACAGGTGTGGCCTTTCTACAAAAGACGCACTTCAAGTCGTCAAATCCGCAGACCTTCCGTAATAAGGTATTTCCGGTGTCCTACCATAGCCTCTCACCAGACTCACGATCGCGGGGGTTGAGCATACTCATCTCTCGGTCTGTGCCCTGGGAGGAGGTGGGTTCTCTGAGTGGTGGAGAGGGGAGATGGTTGTTTGTTAAAGGGAGGATCCGATCGGATTCTTGGAGGGAGTGCTGGGGAGACTCACCGACTTTGCAGAGGGAAGGTTGATCATTGGAGGTGATTTTAATTTCTCCCTGGAGCCCTTGATAGACACCTCCAAGGGACACTCCTATATGTCCTATGCTAAATTGAAAAGGGTTAGGAAACTATTCCATACTCACCAGTTGGTGGACCCCTGGCAGATCCTAAATCCTGACTCCAGGGACTATACGTTCTATTCCCCCCTCGCACAATATGTACTCCAGGATCGATTTGTTCCTGGTTCAGCACCACTCTCTCCCCTGGGTCTCCTCTGCCTCGATAGGCAGTATCACTATCTCCGACCATGCCCCAGTCAGCATCCAGCTGGCCTCACAGGAACGGGTACCACGGGCGTGGTCGTGGACACTAAACAAGTCCCTAATTCAGGAACCCCAGATCAGGGAAGAGATGAAGCAGGTTCTATGAAACTACTTCCAGGAGAATGACTCTCCGGACATAGGTGCTAAGATAAGAAACTGGAAGCGGTGCACAAGCAGTCACTGGCAGGAGCGCAAATAGCTGCACTTTCTGCCCTTAGAGACAGACTCCGGAAGATCTATAGTGGCAGGATCAAAATCCAACTCATCAAGAGCCGGAGGGTCTTTTATGAGTCTGGTGATAAATGTGGGAGACTTCTGGCCTCGGCTCTGAGAGGGGAAAGGGCAAGAACGTATATCTCCAAAATTTCAGACCAAAGGGGGAAGATAGTCCACAGGGACAAGGACATTGCGGAGGTCTTTAAAAAGTACTACGAGGTGCTATATAACATTCCCACCCACTCACGGGGTGACAAACTAGCAAAAATAGATGAGTACATCGCCCAGTCAAGTCTCCCTAGACTACCGAGAGAACTGATTGAACAGATGGAGGATCCTATATCTGCGGAGGAGCTGGCGGGGGCTATTAAGAACTCTGCGAATGGGAAAACTCCGAGGCCCGACGGGCTTCCGTTGCTCTACTATAAAATCTTGTCACCGCACCTCCTTAAAGCGCTAAACTCTATTCCTGCAGGAGCGTCCCTCCCATGTGACAGTCTTCGGGCCCAGATCTCAGTCATACCGAAAGATGGTAAAGTCCCAACACAGAGCTCTAGCTACAGGCCTATCTCCCTGCTCAACACAGATATAAAGCTCCTCGCTAAAGTATTGGCCAACCGTCTGTCCCCCCACCTACATCATGTTATCCATCTGGATCAGGTGGGCTTTATGCCGTATAGAGAGGCAAGGGACAACACGATTAAAGTCTTGAACCTTATAGATCTGATTCACAAAAGAGAGCTCCCTGCAATCCTCCTTGCTACCGATGCTGAAAAGGCTTTCGACAGGGTCCAGTGGGACTACATGAAAAGGGTCCTGAGACATGTGGGTCTGGGGCCAGGAATGTTGTCCTGGATAACTAGCCTCTACCAGTGCCCTTCAGCAGTGGTGAGAGTCAATGGACTACTCTCGGAGCCTTTCAGTATTGGGAATGGGACGAGGCAGGGTTGCCCCCTCTCGCCGCTCATCTTTATCCTGACCCTGGAACCTTTTCTCTGTAGGGTAAGAGCTAACCCCAACATCCAGGGTGTGGCCCTGCCCTCAGGTCACTATAAAGTGGTGGCATATGCGGACGATCTGATCTTCTTTGTGTCGTGTCCTGAGGTCACTCTCCCAAACTTAATGCAAGAATTAGATACATACAAGGAAGTCTCGAATTATAAAATCAATCTGCAGAAATCGGAGGCCCTGAATATTAACCTACAGAGAAGCAGGGAGGTTGCCCTCCAGAACGCCTTCTCCTTTAAGTGGGCGAGTGACCACATCACATATTTAGGTACAAAGATAGGTAGGTCGCTAGACGCGATCTTCCCACTTAATTTCCCCCCATTGTTACAGAGCTTCACCATGGACACAGAGACCTGGGCCTACAAGAAGCTGTCATGGTTCGGGAGGTGTAATGCCTTAAAAATAAATTTACTGCCGCGTCTGTTATATTTGATGCAGGCGCTCCCGGTAGAGATCCCCGGCGCCTTCCTGCAGAGAATGGGCGCCTTATTTGGTAGATTTATATGGCTGGGGAAGAACCCCAGGGTTGGGAAAAGAACTCTGAGTAGATCAAGAGAGAATGGAGGGATAGGGTTTCCGGACCCTTGCCTGTACCACTCTGCCGCGCACCTATGCCGGATAATAGACTGGTGCAGACACTCGCAGGATAAACAATGGGTACAGATCGAACAGAGCAACACTCCCCTCCCGTTAAAATTCCTACTCTGGTTGCTTAAGCAGCACATGGGGCCTATTGCGCGGCACCCAACGATCGGGGCTACCATCAAAATTTTTCAGAGATGTAGGTCACACAGCGACATTTCTCCGGATTTCTCCCCGATGTACCCGGTCCTGGGCAACCCGGCATTCCCGCCGGGAGTCTCGGGTAGATTGGCGGAGAGATGGCTGAGGGGAGGGGTAGGTAGGGTCTGTCACTTCCAGAGTCGGGGAACGTGGGAGTTACTAGATAATCTGGCAGATGCACGGGGTTTGCAAAGATGGAGTACCTGGCAGGGCATTCAGCTGAGACACTTTTTCTCAACTCTTCAACGGGAGTTCCGGGAAGATAGAGGGCTCACCACATTCGAGAGGCTATGTGAAGAGGAGGGCCCCATAAGACATGTACTCTTCCGCTTATAAGATGCTGACCAGTCCGGAAAACATGGAGGCGCCGTCTTTCATCTCCAAGTGGGGGGATATCTTGGGCATTCCCTTTACCCCAAAACAATGGACTAAAATAGCTAAACTGGCTCATGAAACAGCGAGATGCACTAAATATAAAGAATGCAATTATAAAATTCTAACCGGGTGGTATAGAGTACCTACCTCCCTTCACAGATGGTTCCCGGAGGTGTCACCTCTCTGCTGGTGGTGTGGACAGGAGAGGGGTGATTTCCTACACATCTTTTGGTCTTGCCCGGGGGTGCTTGGTTTCTGGTCTACAGTCAAGGAAACAATGGAGGGGGTGCTGGGCGGGGAGGTTCCGGGGGGTCCGGCCTTCTTCCTTCTCCACCACTCGGAGATACCCGCCAAAAGATACCGGAGGTCCATAATAGGTCAATTAATTAATGCAGCTAGGGCGTGCATTCCCATGCAGTGAAAGAAATCAGATCCACCTAGTATCCTGCTCTGGCTCAACAAAGTCTCGGAGATGGAGCGATTTGAGGGCATCATTGCTGAGCGCAACGAAACATCGGAGGCCCACCGCCTCAGATGGATGGGCTGGGACGCATTTACATTTTCAACAGATTATAAGGGGTTAGTCGAACGAAATCAGTAGGAGCATGAACAAGGGACACCGATATTACTCTACTTCTGCTTTCTCTTCTTTCCTTCTTTTCCCTGTTTACTAGTTCTCTTCTGGGTACAGTGCTTTTGGATTGTTTGCTTCGTGCCCTGTGGGGCGAGAATAGGTCCCGGACCCTTGGGGCGGGCGTCTTGGCAGCTAGGTCGGGCGCCGATACAGTTACAGAAAATGGACCACAAGGAAGTTTACTTGATAATTCCTTTTTATTTTAATACGCTGTACCATTCTTGCTGGTTATATTTTAATGCTGTCTTTATATACATCTTCTATATGTATGTATTCTGTTTTGAACATGCAATAAATAAAGAATATATAAAAAAAAAAAAAAAAAAAGAAGAACTGGAGCGCGTTCAAAGAAGGGCAACAAAGTTATTAAAAGGAGTGCGGGGACTAGAGTACCCTGAAAGATTGTCAAAGTTAGGTTTATTTAGTTTAGAAAAAAAGACGTTTGAGGGGTGATCTAATAACTATGTATAAATATATTCGGGGTCAATACAAAAATCTGTCCCACAATCTATTTATACCTCAGAGTGTAACTATAACCCGAGGGCATCCACTAAGGTTAGAGGAAAGGTGCTTTCTCCACCGACATAGGAGGGGATTCTTCTCTGTAAGAGCAGTGAGATTATGGAACTCGCTGCCAGAGGAGGTAGTTATGAAGGATACAGTAAAAATGTTCAAAAGTGGCCTTGATGCCTTCCTGGCATGTAATAACATTTCCAGCTATGGCTACTAGACAAGTGGAAGAAGATCTATAGTGGCCGGGATACCCTCCTAGCATGTAATAACATTTCCAGCTAAGGCTACTAGACCACTGGGCGGAGTTAAACAGGCTGAACTGGATGGACTAAAGTCTTTATTCAGCCTTACATACTATGTTACTACCTGTCGCTCTCCCATACATTTCAATGCATGTTACCTTTCTTCTCTTTGAACAGGGTTTTTTTTTTTTTTTTAATCAAATCATTGGGTGACCTCTCCTGGCCTATTTAAATACATTAGTGGTGCCTTCTCTGAGGATAAAGTTTGGGGAATAGTGGGGTTCCCTATTTTTGTTGCTTATATCAGCAGGTTGCAATTGCACACCTTTCCTCTTTTGAGCACACATTTATTCTTTTGTTAGCTGGTGCAGGCTTTCTTCAGTTTTGTTCATAAATACATTTTTAAAAACTTTTTTGATTTTTAAAATTTAAATGCAGAATTGTAATTACAGGTCTGGCATTAAAGTGTTAATGTCACAATGTAAATGTAATTTTATGTGTTTTCGCTTTGTTACTAGTGGATTCGTGTTCAAAAGACTTTAATCACATAGCTTCTGAGCTACAACGACACAATTTTGAGCTCCGGCGCTGTGTGAGGCGTTTTTTCAATTCAATTCAATTCTATTGTTCGCCAAGTACATCGTGAGATGAACAAGGAATTCTTTTCGGCATATACACAGTGCAAAAAAGAAAACAGTACAGATAACTACAGTTAAAGTTACAAAGGAAGGGGAACATGGAAGACAGAGATACGGAAGCAGATAATCTCTTATAAAGTCAGAGTATGAGGACCCATCGATTCCAGCTTGATCCTGAGCCTATGATGCCTGGATATTGTTAAGGATGCGGACGGCCAAAGGAAAGAAACCCTTCCTGGACCTAGAAGTCCTGCAGGCTGGGACCGCAAGACGTCGCCCGGATGGTAAGTAGTGGAATAGGGTGTGTCCAGGGTGGGACGGATCCCGGAGTATCTTTCCAGCTCGCGTCTTGATTCTCTGATTGTGCAGTTCCTGTAGGGATGGTAAGGGGGCTCAGATTATTCTTTCTGCCGTCTTTATTGTTCTTTGGAGTCTACCCTTGTCCCTGCTTGTAGCTCCTTCGAACCAGACAGAGAAAGAAAAACACAGAACAGAATATATTTGATGAATATGGTTTGAGTTGCTCACACTGATCAGTCGCTACTGTTCGCTCCCATATAGTGCTGCACTGGTGTTATAGCGACTCACACATCAAATTCATCAATGCCGGCAATATTACTACGGCGACTGAGGCGCTCTGTAATAGCGACTGACGGCCGATCAGAGCGACCACTAGCGCCACAGTACAGACACTCATCGGCTATTACCTGGCGCTAGTAATGAATCAGCCTGCCAGTCTACACCAGTATGCGCACAAATGAAATCTCTCTCTCATTCCCCAGCTGGTCAGCTTGTGTCACTGCAGGTTCCTACCTAACCATGGTCTCAGATCTCTATGGACTTCATTATGGACTTTCCTTCCTCTCAAAGTTACACTACTATATGGGTGGTAGTGGATAGATTCTCCAAAGTGGCTCATTTTGTACCTTGCCTCTGCATCCATCTTCATACATGAAATCTTCAGGCTCCATGGTATACCTAACTGTGTTCGATGGGAAGAACGGTTTACTTCTCAATTTTGGAGAGCTCTGTTTCGGTCCTGGAAAATCTCCTTGAATTCCTCATCCTCCTTTCACCCGCTAATTTAATGCCAGTCTGAGTGGGTGAATCAAGATCTGGAGAAATTTCTGCACATGTTTTTCTCTGCTCATCAAGATAACTGGGCATCACTTCTCCCTTGCTCACAATAATCATGTCATCAGCCGCTCCCTTTTTTCACTGTATTTGCCAGACATCCATTGTTCCTATTCCCTGTAGCTCTGTCCAGTGACATTCCTGCCCTTGCCTATCATCAAAAGACTCACAATAAGGTTTGATCTGAAGTTGCTCAGAATCAGACCGCTGCTAGCTCTTATCACAAACATTTGGTAGATCAGCATAGATGTAAAGCTCCTCTTGTCCTTGAGATAAAGCCTGGCTCTCCACTCGTCATACAAGCTTGAGGGTACCAAGTATAAAGCTTGCTCTTCGATTCATTGGTTCTTTTCATGCCTTTCATGTCTCACTATTAAAACCATTAACCGGTTTTCAAGACATTCTTCTGAGCCCTCCCCTTCTTCGGCCGCAGTGGCAGAGGATTCACAGGAATATGAATTGAATCAGATTCTGGATTCCAAGATATTTCATGGCAAGTTGTTCTACCTTGTAGACTGGAAAGCTTATGGTCCAGAAGAAGGGTCTTGGATCCTGCTGCACAAGTGTCCAATCTCTGACTTGTTAAACAGTTCCATGGCAAGTATCCTCCTTAAGCAAAGTTCCCGGGAGTGGGGGACACCCCCTAGAGGGGGGTAATGTCAGCAATCCTGCTCTGGCGACCCTGCAACGCCGGCCCTCTTGGAGACAGGTGTAACCCTATCTCTCTTACTAAAGCATCTGCACATCTAAAGGGATCTTCTTTAGGTGGGGAGTGATCCACTGTAGCTGATCTGCGTTCCGCTTCCCTCTCTCTTTCCCCCCCCCCCCCCCCGCGGGGAGCTGTGGCTTTGTTTCTCTCCCCTTGTAGCGTGTGCAGCTGCGTGCTTTTCATTGTGGGGATTGGGATGGGGATGACAGCCATCCTCAGTGTGTGCTGTGTATTCTCCAGCACGATGGGGAGGATAGTGCTCACACCTGCGGTGTCAGGTGTCATGTATTGACATCAATTAAGGCATGGGGCGTGCGGGGGCGGGGTGGCTATTTCAGAGTAGAGATTGAGGGCATGATTTGGCCAATTACTGTGCTTGGATGTATTTGGAGGGCGGGACAAATTAGTGGGTGTTCTCTATTTAAGGGAGAGCTGTCTCCACACACATTACCCTTGTCCTTGAAGCAGCATGGGGGCTGCGTGCGCAGACATTTTTCACTGAGGTTGGCCTGACTGTTGCCCTGGGTGTTATCTTATGACGTGAGATTTAACCATTTATTTTCTCTCTGCTGGCACTTGCATTTATATCATATATTGTTATTGTCTGCACTTTAAAGTCTTATTGGTATGGGTTTCCCTGTGCAATATTAGGTAGTGTTTTAGGTTTATGTGTTTTTCATGTATTTGCACTTTATATATTGATATTTTTTTATTGTATATTCACTGTTTTTGCACATATTTTTGCCATATATATTATTAATATTTTTGTAGTATTGGTTTCATGAATTTGCACATATATTTACATGTGGTTTAGGATTTTTTGTGCCGGCACAAAAAGGATGGGTTATGACTATTCTAGGATAATCAATATTATTCACCCATAGGGCAGTTATTTAAGCGGCCCTTAGGGGCCATATACATTGATATAGATACATTTGGCCATACTGGTTGTTTTTAAATTTGTCTTGTGGTGTATGTATTTTAATTCTTTGTTTTTTTGTACTAATAAAATCATTAATATATACTGTTGATTGTAGTGGTGCTTCCTTTGGGAGATTGGTGTGTTCTTTGCACGCCCACTCCAAATTATTGTGGATTGCATTTTTTATGGGTGAGCACACAGTTGTATACATTTTGTAGGAAGATTTGGGCGGTGCACCCTTTGTTAGTAAATTGATGCAGGGGATGCGCTTAGCAACTGCACATGGGCCAGCCTCACTTCCTAGTTTTGTTTAAAATCCTTCACAGGCTTAAAGCCGGTGCCTGAACAACACATGTGTTCCGTAGGCTCCTGAAATCCTGGCGTGTCAGTCCTGTGACTTCATCCACCCTGCATCCTTTCTCTGGATCTGCATCTAAGTCTTGCTGAGCTGCTGTGCAATCTAGGAATCCTGCCGAGAGCCTGCCCTGCATCCCTTCTCTGGACCTGCATCTAATTCCTACTGAGAGCCTACCCCGCATCCTTTCTCTGGTCCTGCATCTGTTTCCTGCGGAGCTGCCATGCAATCCTGCTGAGAGCTTTCCTCCTTCACTGGGCAAGTACTCCTCTTGGTCTCTGCTGTTACTGTCGGCACACCTCCCCCTGAAACCCTGGTGGTTGTGACCTGGGGACAGCCTCCCCACCGACCCATCACCAGGACTATACCTCTAGCTGTCCCTTAGACTCTGCGCCCCTCACCAACTCAGACGGACGACAGAGAAGCCACTCTACCCGCCGTGACATAGGAAAAAAGATGACCGCAAGCTGCAAGATGAGTGGACAGTATAGCCAGGCAGTAGGAAAAGCAAGCAGGCATAGCTTGAGGCATCACCAGTAGGAAGAGGGAGGTTGTGATGTACAGAGCCCTGGAGAGGCCACAGCTAGAATTCAGTGTACACTTCTGGAGACTTTACCAACAAAAACACATTCATATAGAACAGGTCCAAAGGCGGGCAACAAAAATGGTGGAAGGACCTGAACTTAAAACTTATTAAAAAACTTAATTTGTACAGGCTGGAGGAAGGAAGGGAGAGGGTGAACATGATTGAGATCTTTATATATGTGAAAGGATTGAATACATTTCAAGAGGGAAGTATTGTTAACAAAGTGATGGGCAAGTCAAAAAATAAACATCAGTAGCTTACCTTCCATTCAGTGACTTAAGTGCTGCGCTTCTTCCTCTGTCTCCTTAGTGAGGAAAATCAATTCCATCATTTAGCTTTCAGTCCCTACCCCGCTGACCTAGTCCATTAATCAACCTTTGGCAGACCATGAATGTAAACGCCCCCATCTCCCTGCCCAAACATCCTGATTGGCTGCCTCTCTCCTCAGCTCTGAAACCCCACCCTCCTATCACACACAGTCTGCCTACATCACTGATGTTGCCACACCCACTGTTTCTGTCCACTTTTTCTATGAATCTCCAAAGCTCGAATACTTTTAAAAATAATTTAGCACCTACAGGATCTTTGTGAAAATGGATTGAAATTTAGGACAGTGCAATGTGTAGCCCGAGACAATGGGACAACAATCGATCTTGCCTTTAGTATAACTTTAAAGTATGTATTCAGTCAAATAAAAAAATATATACTGCCCAGCTCTTACGTGGTAGCTGTATCCATGTCCCGCGCTGCCCGCTTGAATGCGCATTACTTCCAACTTCTCTAATGGGGAGACACTCAGTCACTGCAAGCTGGCACCCCCCTACATTTACTGCAATGGAAAGGGGCATGTAAGGACCTAATCAATCAGGTAAGAGTTGCAGCCTGGGACGAGGCGCAGTGGTCTGCGTGGGCTGAAAACGTCTGATGAAAAGGGGGCATAACATGAAGCTAGTCAGAGGGCAATGTTAGAAAAAAAATATTTTACAGAAAGAGTATTAGATGCTGGGAACCTCCAGCAGAGGTAGTTGAAAAATCAGTAAGGGACTTTAAATATGCCTGGGATAAGGCATCTATCCTAAGATAAAAGAGCATATAGTATACGGGGCAGACTAGAAGGACCATATGGTCTTCTTCTGCTGTCAACCTTCTAGGTATCTCTGAAAGACTAAACCAGTAATAATATCCTTCAATAGCGTTCTCCTGCAAGAATCACCAAGGTGAGCCTCTCATAACAAAATTCCGCTTCAATAATACCACTCACAATTGGTTGTGGAATATTATGCCTGCTTATACCACCTTAACCTAATGTGTAGGCATACCCTTACATTTGCCTGGTTAAAGAGAATACCTTAGGAATCCTATTGGTCCTTCAGAACAGCTCCTTCCTGAAAAAAAAATAAGTAGTATCAATATTAACTTCAAAGTGACTGCAATAACTAACAGAACTAAATGTGATCTGTAAGCAAAAGATGAAAAAAAAAAATATGCCTTTGAGAATTCTGTGAAGGTATGTACCGAAGACAGTTGCTTGCCAAGTCTCGGCATACACCCGAGTGGATGTGCCATAAGGTGGACTTTTGTCTTGGGGGAGACGCCCATTCCCCCATGAACAGGGACCGGCGCCGGTTATCACAGCAGTGCGTTTGAAAACACTGTGGAAAACCGTTTAGGACAGTGCCAAACGAAGCCCGATGCAATGGTGTAACAATAACTTTTGACTGCAGTATCACTTTAAATTCTGTCATTGCATCTCTGATTCTGCTGCCTCCCTGATAATACCATTTTGTGAGTACTCACCTGAAAAATGGATATTGTTGGTGTGCCACACACCCCGCTTCACCTTTAATATTCTTCACTATTGGGTTAACTCACCACCAGGTGACGCTGTGCAGAGGGGAAGTCTTGTAACGAGCCCCCTTCCGGCCTATATATACCTGGTACCTCCCATTTATCACCAGTATATTAAAAAGCAGAAAGAAAAGGTACCAGTATTTTAACGGTAACCTCAAAATAAATCAATATAAATAAAAGCTTCACCATATAAAGGATTCGGAATACCGAAAAGGGTGGGAGTGAAGCGGGGTGTGTGGCACACCAACAATATCCATTTTTCAGGTGAGTACTCACAAAATGGTATTATTCTTGGTGTGCCACACACCCCGCTTCACCTTTAATATTCTTCACTATTGGGACATCCAAAAGCAGTGTCCACAAGGGATGGGCATCTCAAGGCCAGGTGAAGCATAACTTAAATGACTGCAGTCTGCAGCACTTTGCGGCCAAAAACAGCATCCGCTGAGGCTCGCACATCAACTTTGTAAAACTTAGAAAAAGTATGAACAGAAGACCAAGTGGCGGCCTTACAAACTTGTTCAACAGAAGCTTGGTGCTGAAAAGCCCAAAGACGCCCCAATGGCGCGAGTAGAATGAGCAGTGATACGAAAAGGAGGAACTTTCACCTTAGCAGAATAGGCCGCAGTAACGGAGTACTTGACGTGAGGAGGGAAGAACAATATCTTGGTTCAAATGAAAAGAAGAAACAACCTTAGGAAGAAAGTCTGGCTTGAACCGAAAGACCACTTTATCCTGATGCCTCTCAAAGTAGGGCGCCTGGATAGACAAGGCCGCCAACTCTGAGACACGCCGGACCGAAGTGATCGCTACCAAGAAGACAATCTTCTGAGTCAGGGTAGACAAAGCAATATCTTGCAAAGGGTCAAAAGGAGGAGCCTGAAGAGCAGAAAGAACCAAATTCAAATCCCAAACCGGGAGTAATGGTTTCCTGGGAGGCCGCACATGCGTAACCCCCTGGAAAAAAGTTTTAACTAAAAGGCTGAAGCGCAAAACGCTTCTTAAAAAAGATAGATAAGGCAGAAACTTGCCCTTTCAACGTACTTAGCTGAAGACCAGAGTCCAGCCCTGATTGTAAAAATTCCAGAATCCTGGAGACCGAAAAGACCCTACAAGGAAAAGATCTCATCTCACACCAAGCGATATAGGCTTTCCAAGTCCTATAGTAGATGATAGACTCTGATCAGTGCCCGGAAGAGGTCTTCTTCTAACGACTGAGTCAGAAAGACCCTCCTCCTTCAAGATGGAGGTTTCAGCAGCCAGGCCGTCAAACCCAGCGCTGGTAAATTGGGGTAACACAACCGACCCTGAGTGAGCAGATCGGGCCGAAGAGGCAGAACGAACTGGTCCACTGCCAACCGAACGATGTCTGCGAACCACACTCGCCTTGGCCACCTTGGGGCCACGAGAACGGCAGACACCTTTTCCAGAGCCAACGTCCGAAGCACCCTGCCCAGCATGGGTATCGGAGGAAACAGGTATAGAAATCCCAGATCGCCCCAGCTCAGGGACATGGCGTCCACCGCCAGAGCCAGAGGATCCTGGAAGAGCGACATGAAGTTCGGGAGCCTGTGATTGTGACAAGAGGCAAACAGGTCCACCTCCGGTGAGCAAAACACCTGAGGATGGAGAGAGCCCCTGCTCAAGCGGTCCGCTTCCTGGTTCTCCACTCCTGGAATGTATACCGCCGAGAGACAAGGAACATGGGCCTCTGCCCAGGTCAGGATCAGGGACACTTCTCTGAGAGTACTCAGACTGCGAGTCCCTCCCTGATGATTGATGTAAGCAACAGCTGTTCGATTGTCTGAACGCACCTGGACCGGAAGGCCCAGAACGTGTTGAGTCAGGAGAGCAAGAACCCGACGGATGGCTCTCAGTTCCAGAATATTGATGGGTAAGTGGGCCTCTTGAGGCCCCCACTGCCCCTGGAACTGCAGCTCCTTCCTGAATCCGCCCCATCCCGACAGTCTGGCGTCCGTGGTGACAATTTCCCAAAGGGGGGTCAGGAAAGACCTGCCCTTCACGAGATTGGTCGAGACCAACCACCACTGGAGGGACTGACGGACCCGGGAGGACAACTGGAAGGGCTGATCCAGCGACCGAGGCTGCCGGTCCCAAGACGCCAACAGATAAAGCTGAAGCGTCCTAGTGTGAAATTGAGCAAAAGGAACTGCCTCGAAGGAGGCAACCATCAACCCTACCAGCCTCATCCCCAGACGGATGGACGGCCGAGGATTGGAGAGTAGGACCCGAGCCAACTCCTGAATCAGATGAATTTTGGACTGGGGGAGAAACACTCTGTGCTGATGAGAGTCCAACTGCATCCCCAGAAAGGACACCACCCTGGCCGGAGCGAGGGAGGACTTGGAGAAGTTGATCACCCAACCAAAGCTTTCCAGCGTGGAGACCACCATCCTGGTGTCTGTCTCCGATTGATTGAGTGACGGAGCCATGATGAGAAGGTCGTCCAAATAAGGTACGACACGAATGCCCAGAGATCTGAAAAATGGCCATCAACCCTGCCAGCCCCTTGGTGAACACTCTTGGAGCCGAGGTAAGGCCAAACGGAAGTGCCACGAATTGAAAATGCTGATCCTTCATCACGAATCGAAGAAAACGTTGATGAGCGTGGCTGATGGGAACATGAAGATAAGCATCCTAAAACGGATGAACTTGTTGAGTAATTTCAGGTCCAGGACGGGACGAACTGACCCGTCTTTCTTGGGGACTGCGAAAAGATTGGAGTAGAAACCGAGTGTAGCGATAACCCTTATCGCCGGAGGGCTTCACCACCCGAGACGTCCTTTTCCAATGGTGAGAGGTGCTGCAGGAATTCCAGAGTCATCCGTGAGGGAAACAGGAACAGCCCTTACAAGGGCTAGTGAATTGTAATATAGCGTTTCCTCCAATAAGAGACAGAACTCAGTATTGAGGGTGAAGATGAACTCTGTAATACAATCAATCAGAACAATGCCATTGTCTGTGACGTAATCAATCAACACAATGGCAGTCTGTAACCTGCTTAAGAAAATGAAAGTAATAGGTCTATGCAAAAACAGTGCCTTTAAAATCCAAAGGCATAGAGTCTGTCACACCAAGGCCCATCTCTAAGCGAGGTACCGGCCGGATGACCGCCATTTCTAACAGATTCTTTACCGAAAGAACCTTGAAGGAGGGCGAGACTCGAACTTCAGTTTGTAACCGGACGACACTACCTCCCGGATCCATCTGTCTGGAATCTTCTGGTTCCAAACCTGGGAGAAGTGTCGCAATCGTCCCCCCACCCACACGGGTGAGGGCAGCCCCTCATTGCTGAGCGGGCTTATCAGCAGGTTTGGGCTTGGTGCCCCAGGACTGAGTGGGACGGCCACGGCCCTTCCCACGAGACCAACCTGCACCTCTGGTAGCGGGAAAGGAAGCCCCCCTACCCGCTCTGAATCCCCGAAAGGAAGGTCTACCAGAACTTGCCCCCCGAAAGGGACGACGAGGCTTCTTACGTTGGGGCATTTTACCACCTTTGGCAACTGAATCAATTTTATCACCAAACAGCCGCAACCCCAAAAAGGGGAGAGCTGCGAGCACCTTTTTAGAAGCTGCGTCCGCCGACCACTGACGCAGCCATACTGCCCGACGAATAGCCACCAGCATTGCAGCTGTCTTGCTGCACATAGCCAGCGCACCGACCTGAGCAGACAGAACATAGGAAACAAAAGACTCACACTGCCTGAGAGCAATAAGCTCCTTGCAAGTGGGATCAAGATCCACACACACAGACCCTGAATTACAGATCTAACCGCCAATAGAAGAAGCGCCGAAGCACACACCGGGCGCATCGCTGACCCGGCGTAACTAAAAACCATGGCGAGCGTATTGGTCAATCCGACGATCCACACCATCCTTAAGGGCAGTAGTCTCAGCAGACTGCACCTAGCCGTGCTGAAGAGCCCTAGTACAGGGGTATCGACGCCAGGAGAAACCGACCAAAGCTTCACCAATTCTGGCGGAAAAGGATAACGTTTCTCCCAACTGGAAGGAATTCCAGTTAACCACATGGGATGTTCCCATTCCTTGAGCACAATTTTCTCAAAGTGGTGTTGCCTGGGAAAAACCAAAGGCGGCTGAGGGACATTAAAGCACTGACCCTTTGGCAGGGTGACAGGCTCAGGTGGATCTAAATTCAAAATTTCAAACATTTGAGCAGGAATGGAGGGGGTGTCACAAAAACCCCCCGCAGACAAATCGCCAAAAGCATCAACCTCAAGCGGATCTGCAGGCTCATCTGACTCCACCAACAATTCTCCCTCCTCGTCCAGGGAGCAATCGGACCAAACCACAGGCTCACATACATCATCCTGTGAAGCCGGAGGTACAGGAGTCAGGTGCTTCCGTTTCGCAGTGGCATTTAACCCTGCTGTAACAGAAACTATTCTCTCGAGGTTGGCCACCGTGCCGCCACCTCGGATTGCGAATCCCCACTCTTGACTGTCACGCGGGGTCCGGAATAGGGAGGGAAGGGTAGGGGATGATGGGAATTGCGAAGGGCCAGCAGCCGGAGCAATGGACTGACGCGCAATACTCTGCTTTGCACAAGGAATGCATACACAACATCATCAGCTGGGAGCGGAGTCCCACAGCCTCCACACACCCTAGATGGCCCAGAAGAACCATTTCCGGTAATATCGGAAGCCTCCATGTGGTGATTTATAGTATTCGCTAAATTTTGGGTTTAAGGCATAAGCCACCCGGGATGCCCCTTTATGTTAATGTCCCGGGAGGGAGGATTTAATTAATGATAATAAAGGTCCCCCCTTAAAATATAATAGTATAAAAAAAAAATTTATTTTTTTTATTTTTTATTTTTTTTTTAAATATATATACACAAGTATATATAAATAAATATAAAAATATGGGAAACTGGGAGGCTACTAATTGAAGGAATCCCAGGATCTATGGGGAAAAAACAAACCAACAGTAAAAAAAACCCAGAAACCAATGGCAACATGCAATATAACATACAAACACAGCACCAAGTGCTTTGAAGAGGCAATAAAACTGGCCTCTGATTTTCCTCCTTATATATTTTTCCTTTTTTTTTTTTTTTAAAAAACAAAAGTATAATTCCATTAAATATATTACTTTTTAATAAACAGTCAAACCCATAAAAAAAAAAAATAGACGGCCCCACACCAGGTGAGGCCACTTACCTGCCCCAGTAAGGCTTACAAAAGCCCAGCAAAAGACCAAAAGAGGTGGTGGAGACAGGCAGAAAATGTCAGCGAAGGCGGGAGTGGCCGATTAAAACAAAGAAGAAAAGCGGAGGGGGGAGGGGAGCTGAATAAAGTGAGAAAAGCGCAGGCAGCCAAAAGCAAGCCTGACACCATACAGCCCGCCCCGGTCACCCCTAAAGCTGACCCAAAGCTCTGGCTCTACAGGCCAGCAGCAGCAGCCCGCAAGACAGAGACTGCCATATAAGGAGGAATCAAAGTCAGGCAATATGCACTCTCACATGCAGTGCAGCCTGACAACGTTGAAATAAGCAAAACACATGAACATACAGTAAACCATACACACAATACACATCCCTCTACCCCCCCCCCCCCATAGTGAAGGGAGAAGGGACCGCAACGGGAGAGTAAGGGGCTAAGGGGACCCTCGGGACAGGGGCATCCCATTTCCGGATCACCATGCCAGATAGCCGCATTGCCCCCAAAAGAGGGGGTCGAGCGGAGGAGATAAGCTCCTAGGCACCTATAGTGCCGCCTACCAATTGCCCAGTGAGCAGCCTAGGCTGGGAGGCTTCCATTAAACCACAAAGGTAATAAACAATCAAAACCGGGCAGAAATAGACCAAAAGGGGGTGCCGGGGTAAGACCCCGGCTACCTGTAAGCAGGAGACTTCAATCTTCTGTCTTGTCGTCAAGCAGAGAGAAAAATACTGGTGATAAATGGGAGGTACCAGGTATATATAGGCCGGAAGGGGGCTCGTTACAAGACTTCCTCTCTGCACAGCGTCACCTGGTGGTGAGTTAACCCAATAGTGAAGAATATTAAAGGTGAAGCGGGGTGTGTGGCACACCAAGAATAAATGATATATGCAAACAATATGGTATTGTCCGACTATTGCCATGTCAGTGTTCAGAGTCCTCACCGAAAAGATGCTGCCTTCAACTTGGAACTTATAGTTGGCCATCTCTCAAACCATTCTACGGCAACTAACAGTCCATATATGACCGTTCGCTCCATCCAAGGCTGGGGCTCTCTCTAGCTGGTTGTCCAGATAAGGCATGATGGGCTTTTCTTTCAGGTAGCAGATCAACAATGCCATATATATATATATATATATATATATATATATATATATATATATATATTAATAAAAACGCAATTCTGCAGATAATAGGATCAAGAAAAGCATGGAGCCCACAGGGCGCTTACAAGAATGGCGCCGTCCACAGACCGAGATGCAGAGCACGAGGCGAGGCAGAGAGCGAGATGAGGAAGAAGGAGGGCAGGCCGGCGCGGTTCGCGCCCGGCACCGCCCCCCTCCCCCGACAGAACGCGGCCCCAGCAGCACAGGGGGCGGGGCGTAGGATTGCGCCGAGCGCCCAGCCCCCCCCCCCCATCACCGCACCTGAGGGGAAGAAGCTCCCCCAACGAAAGAAAAATACAATTCTGTGAAATACTCATCTCTAGAATTGATATTATAAGTATACAGTATGTCCTGCTCCAGATATAGTACTTACACTTGGGTTATCCTCCGCCAGATGGCGCTGCACTGCAGAGACATGTAAAAACAGGCTCCTCCCAGCCCCTCAAATACCCAGGGACCTCCTACAAATCCCCAGCATTGAAAAGCAGTGAACAAGAAGCCGGGAGAATTTAACCACCAAACTGGTAACCATAACAATAACAATCACCATACAGGGGATCCAGAATAATGCAAAACCAGGGTGGGGTGGAGCAGGACGTACTGTATACTTATAATATCAATTCTACAGGTGAGTATTTCACAGAATTGTATTATTCTTAGTATACAGTACGTCCTGCTCCAGATATAGTACTTACACTTGGGACATCCAATAGCAGTGTCCATAAAGTAGGATGGGATCCCCAACAAAAAAGGTAACAGCAGACAGTTTAAACCACTGCCGCCTGCAAAACCTTGCGGCCTTCAGCATCAGCTGAGGCCCTAACATCAACCTTGTAAAACTTTGAAAAAGGTATGAACAGAAGACCAAGTAGCGGCCTTGCAAACTTGTTCAACAGAAGCCTGGTGCTGTAAGGCCCAAGAGGCACAACTAGCACGAGTAGAATGAGCAATAAGGCGAAAGAGAGGACTCTTCCCCTTAGCAGAATAGGCCTGAATCACGGCCTGACGAATCCCTTCGCTAACAGACTTGGCAGAAGCCAAAAACCTTTCCTAGGACCAGAAGGAACCATCCCATCCAAGAATGACCAGGCCCCACACCGCTTAGCCCCCCCCCCCCCCCCCCCGAGATCAGACGAGATTGGACGCATTCAGAATGGAGAGGCCGTAGGCCCAAGGAGCAACAGTTCTCCTAAAAGGACACAGTGACTACCAAGGAATACTTCCAACACCTGTCCAAGGAATGCAGAACCCTTTCCTAGGGAATAGGGCACAAGGAAGGAATAACAATATCTTGAATCAAAGAACAGAAGACACCAACTTAGGCAGAGAGTCCGGCTTAAGGCGGAACACCACCTTATCCTGGTGTCTCTCAAGGAATGGGGGCTAGATAGACAGAGCCGCCAACTCAGACACAAGTAATAACCACGAAAAAGACAACCTTGAGAGCAAGTACAGCCATAACAGCATCCTAAATAGGTCCAAGGGATCACCCTGCAAGGCAGACCAGGTTCAAATCCCAAACAGGGACCATAGTATTACGTGGGGTGCGCACATGAGCAACCCCCTGAAAGAAGGTCTTAACCAAGGAAAGCAGAGCAAAAGACTTCTGAAAGAAGACGGACAGGACAGAGACCTGACCCTTCAGAGTACTGAGTTGGAGACCCGACTCCAACCCATGCTGTAATAACTCCAGAACCCTGGGGACAGAGAACACCCGACAGGGAAGCGACCTAGACTCACACCAATCAATATAGGTACGCCATACCCTAAATAGATGGAAGAAGAAGTTTGCTTCTAGTCTTCCCATAGTCTCAAACACCGAAGCAGATAAGCCTGTCCCCTTCAGGAAGGGTGCTTCAGCAGCCAGGCCGTCAAGCCAGGGTCTGCAGATTGGGATGAAGTAAGGGGCCCTGAGTGAGCAGATCTGGCACACCTGGCAGAACGTACAGAGCTACTGCCCTCTGCACCACGTCTGCGAATCACGCTCTTCTTGGCCACCCGAGGGCCACCAGAAGCACTGACACCCTTTCCAGAGCAAGCTTGCGCAGGACCCTGCCTAGCAGGGGGAATGTAGAAAGACATACGGAACAGAATGTCCTGCCATGATGATACTAAGGCATCCAGGACCACGGCCAGAGGATCCTGAGACAGGGAAACAAGGCCGAGAACTTGTAAACGTGACGGGACACAAAAACAGAACCAAAACCGGTTGTTCCCCGTAGAGGCACAGGGGTTGGCACACCCTGTTGCAGAGGGACCCTCAGCGGAGCGTATACCGCTGTTATGCAGGGAACATTGACCTCCACCCAGATAAGGACCAGAGACACTTCCTGGAGGACCCTCCTGCCCCGGGTCCCTCCCTGATTATTAATGTAGGTCAAAGCCGTCAGACCTAGCGCCCCCGAACAGGCAGGCACTGACGGGGAGTAGTCAAGCGAGGTAGACTAACCTGAACGCGCACTGTTTCAAACATTGATAGGTGTATGGGCCATCTAAAGGCCCCACCTCCCCTGGAACCGCAGGGACTTCCAGAAGAAGACCCCCCCCAACAACCTGATAGATTGGCATCCCACGGTGACCGGTGTCCCAGGAAGGGGAAAGAAGGGAACTGCCCCCAGACAGGTTCTTGAGTTCATCCACTACAAGAGGGACCTCCTCACCAGAGAGGAAGGCACCCATACCCTGCTCCAGGGATGCTGGGTCCTTGTCCCGTAGAACCAATAGGAGAAGTTGCAGAAGGCCCCAAGGGGAACTGAACATAAGGGGCCTCTTCGGAGCACGCCACCAACGGGCCCACCAGCTGCATCCCCTACCTGGTGGAGGGACGGGGACAGCTATGAGGGACTGAGCCCATGCAACCAGATTGTCCACTTTACTGCTGAGGAAGGAAGATCCTTGCCTGAATTGTAACAGAATCATTCATAGGAATGGAGTTACCAATGAAGGGGACAAGGAGGACTTGGGGTGTTTGATCACCCCTCCAAATGACTCCCAAATGGACACCCCCAGCCGAGTATCCAACTTAGTCTGACGTAGAAACTGGGAAGTGATGAAGACGTCCAGGTAGGTCATCAATCGGACGCCCCTTGGTCTCAACAGGGCTATCCCCATCGTCAGCACCTTGGTGAGCACTCTGGGAGCTGAAGAAAGGCCAGATGACAAGGCCACAATTAGCAGTGTTGGTCAACCAACGCGAATCTGAAGAACCTCGGTGTCCATAAGACACAGGGAAGTGAAAATAAGCATCATTGAGCTCCACAGACGGCAAGAAGCCCCCGACGTGCAAGGAGCTGATGGCCGAGCCCAGTGTTTCCATGCAGAAACCGCCTGTAATCGACGAATTGCTGAAAATCCGTGGATCCAGATTGGGCCTGACTGACCCATCCTTTTGGGTCAGTGGAAAGGTCGGTGTAACGGCCTCTGCCTCTGCCTGGTAAGGGCAATCTGCAAGAGACCCCGAGGGCCCTGCATGGCCCGCACCAGCACCTGAACAGAGGCAGGGACCAGGAGTACCCGGGACCTGATAATCTTGGGGAAGGCCGCACAGCAAACTATCTAGTAGCCGGAGGACACCACCTCCTGAAGCCACCAGTCTGAGGCGTGATGCCTCCTGACATGAGCAAGGTGCCGCAGCCGTCCCCTCACCCAGATGGGCGAGGGCGCCCCATCATGCTTGAGGGGACTCGGGGGAAGATTTGGGCATAGCCCCCTGGAGGAGCCAGGGCGTTGTCTGCTGCTCCTGGGACAGGAATCTGCGCGAGCCCCTGCGGACACCCCTGGTTCCTGTTTAACATCATGGTAGGGGGTAGAAGGGGTGCCCTGGCCCCGAAGGGGCCGAGACAGCCGCCTGCGTTGGGGTAACTTACCCTTCTTACCAAACAGGTCTAGGCGGGCCCCAAACAGGCGTTGCCCTTTAAAAGGCATCCCGGTAAGAGCCCTCTTTGCAGCATCGTCAGCACCCCACTGTCGCAGCCAGACCAAGCGACGTATAGCCACCACAAGGGCAGAAGTTCTTGCACACATTCTAATGGTGTCATCCAATGCTAATAGGATAAATTTCACAAACACCTCACAACTGGAGAGTGCATTAAACACATCCCAAGGGAGATCAGGGGGACGATCAAGCATTTTTCTGATGAGGGTTCTAGTGGCCACGGCAATAATGGCAGAGTCACAGACCGGACGCAGCGCCGTCCCCGCACATGCAAAGGCGTGGGAGGCCAATGTGCCGGTCCTCAGCATCCCGAAGGATAGTATAAGCAGGGACTGTAATAAAAGGGGGGTTAGGTAGCCCTATGATCGGGGCATCCACCTCGGGGGGGGGGGGGATGACCAACATTTAACCACCACAGGAGGAAAGGGATACTTCCCATCCCAATCCCCTGGGACCCCGGGCAGTTTTCTGGAGCACTCCCATTCCTTGAGCACAAGGGTATGGAAATGTGCCTGCTCCAGGAATTCCAAACGTGATGTTGCTGTATGGAAACGCTCCCCTCTTTGCCTGGGAGCCTCACCAGGGAGAGAGATAGACAGAACCTCAAAGATCTGGATCAACAATCTGTCAGTGTCATCCTGGACCCAGGGGTCAGGGCCAGAGACTTCATGAGCAGTCGGACTCTCATCAGATGAGCCTGATTCAGAAAAGAGCTCTCCTTCATCAGAAGGGGTATAGCCACACAGATTCATAAACTCCTCAGATCCCATAGGGAAAACAGTAACATTAGGCGTCAAGGGCCGCTTCTTACCAGGGCCTTTCTTCCCGATGGGCGCGAGGTCCAACAAGCAACCAATGGGGACGCAGAGGCATCTGAGGTAACGCCGCCACTCGGCGCGGAACATCCAAGGGAGGAAAAAGCACGTGCGGCGGCGACAGTTACACGAGGTGAACCTTATGGCTATAAAATTGCCTCTGCTCAAAGCTAAAAATACAAATCAGCGCGTCCGACACCACAAGTACAAGTCCAAAAGACATTACAAAGGCCATATGCATGAAATCACAATACAGTGACACCAAACACACCCCCCCTTTCTTTCCCCCCGAGCTACGGGGGGGGACGTGGGAGGATGGCGGCCCTTTGTACAGGGCCCACCGTTACACGGGACAATAATGCAGGAGGGGCATCCCATAGAGGCTCACCATCAGCCTATACCACCTACCCTTTGGTGGGGGACTGCAGTGGAGCAGCGCTCCATAAGCACGCAAAGTGCTGCCTACCTTCACCCGACCAGCGCAGCCCAGGCTGGGAGGCACATCACAGGGTTGGACGGGTGGGAACAGTCCAACAGGGCCGCAGGCTTTAATAGCCCCGCTCACCTGCGAGAGAGTGATACTTCATGCCTTCGCAGTCAGCACTGCAGAGAAATCTGGGGATTTGTGGGAGGTCCCTGGGTATTTGAGGGGCCGGGAGGAGCCTGTTTTTACATGTCTCTGCAGTGCAGCGCCATCTGGCGGAGGATAACCCAAGTGTAAGTACTATATCTGGAGCAGGACGTACTGTATACTAAGAATAAACCCCTTGTCCATGGCCAGCGCCGCAGCAACAGCCGCCCCCGGCCAAGGTGTAACAAAAAGACACACACACACACTAATAAAACGCAGTTCTCTATTATATAAATAATAGGGCTACTTATATATAACATAAAGCATATTTATTGGAATACAATTTCTTTAAGGAACATTCCAAACAAAGGGTTAAATTAGCTGCGTTCTGATTTCTCATTGTTGGCTGTCAGGGGTGGTAGCTTGTATTCACCAGCATTTTGCATTCCCTTGTAAACCCTACTGAACTTACTCCTTTTTGAGGACTCCTCTCTGTCCCAAAAATGAATGCACTTCAGAGGGGGGCCCCTCACATTCAGCCTGAAGAGAGCAGAAAACAGGCTAATTTAACCCTTTGCATGGAATGCCCCTTTAAGTTTCCTGTCCAGTTAATATCATCAAAAAGTCCTTTTGACCTCCATAGCTCCGCTGTGCAGGGCAGGCGCCTTCAGTCCTGTTCCAAGGCCGGGATTCGAACCTGCAACCTTACCTCCACCCTGTGGCGGGTTACAAATTTACTGAAGGTGGCGGCTGAGATCTTTTCTCATCTAGTACATCACTGTGATCCAGGCGTCAGATGCTTCATAATATCCTGATCTTAGGTACAACTGAAAAGAAGCTATGAAACGCGATAACTGCATTCAATACGGCTTCAGCCAAAACACAAGCTCCTATGGTTGCACAGAGGTTGACACTTGGAGCCCCGATCTGGAAGACTGAAGGGACCATTCTGAATCACTCTTCCAGGCAGGCAACCTAGCAGTTACTGCAGGCATCATCTCCCCCTCTATCGGACAGGTCATGCTGTATATTCAGTTCCCCCCCCCCCCCCCCCCAGGGAAGGCCTCCCCTACAACTTTTAGCTTTCAGAGGTTTTGTTAATACTCTGGTGTGGCCCCCAAATGCATTCAATTTAGCTGTAGGAATTAAAAAAGGCAACTGGATTTTTAAATTCTCTTTAAGGTTGACCAAAGCCTGGGATTTTCAGCATCTTGGGACTTGGTCAGTTCCCCTGTGGCACCACAGAAAAACGTACCTCTTCTCTGTTCAGCAGCAGTGCAGGCACAGCCTCTCATCCATTCATCTCCAGAAACTGAATGGAATCCCAGCTGCACACAATGGTGGCAGTGTGGCATCACTCAATCCTTTGGCTGTGTGTGGCGATGACCAGATATTCAGTTGCAGCAGGTGTGGCTGCGCACAGCTGAAAGAGGATGCAAGTGACACCACCGCCTGACACGCATGCATCGTGGGCTCGGACAGGTAAGGATATCAGGCAACTGGGGGGGAGGGGGGGGGGGTTGGGGCAGAGCTTCAGATCTGGGTATCCCGGTTTGGGATGCTCTGGCGCAAGGTGATCATCAAGCTCTGGTCTCAGACACCAGGGCTGGTTTTGGTCCACTAAGATGGCGGCGATTGGCTGATTGCATTAGCATGACTGGAGCTATCAGGTGTTAGTAGCATGCCTAGAGAGGAAGGCGCTTTAGACATGGCTAACAATAGAAGGAAACGGGGCTCCTCCAGTAATTGCAGGTTATAGTTGCAGGTGTTTGAGGAACTGCTTCACCCCCCTGTGACTGACTTGAATGAATGGCAGCTTTCACAAACATACTTCAGATATGATCTGGAGGGTCAGCCTAAAATTATAGGCCATCAAAAGGACAATTGACTTTTCTCTTATAGACAAATCTTGGAGGGGCCATGGCACTCAACCCTTCTATCAAGGTTATCTAGTAACAAGTAAATGACAAACAAGCAGCAGTTAGGTGTACGAGTTTATAGAATTTATATTAAACATTTAACAATTCTAAACATTGTATTAATGTTCCAGATAAACTTGAATGTTTCTAAGACTGCAACACGCAGCTCTTTAAATAGAAGATTTACATCATTTAGGAAGTCATAAGTTAGACAACTCCATTATATAGAACATTCTCATAGGTTTTAAACAATGAGTTTGTAACCATCTATAAAACCTGGGGGGGGGAATAGAATACCAAAATACACATATAAAACATTCTGTCATCAGGGCTACTAGAAATAGACAATTTATCACACCAGTACTTTGGTCACAGTTGAGAGGGATTAACATTTAACAACATTAAATATGTATATATAATATACACACAATTATGGCTACATTCAAAAAACAATCGCTCAGATACAAAGATTACTGGACCCACTTATGGCAGACTGGTTCACCATTATACTTCTGGCAGTGTAACCCTTCTGTACTGACTATTTAAAAAATAAGAAGTCTAAAAGATCTTTTATCAATGGACACATGGCCGAAGGTAAACGACCATACTCTAAAATCCTGTAGCCCATAAAACACCAGCCACTGAAACATTGCTTCATTGGTTGAGGATCCAAGTGTTGGCAGACAACCACTGTGGAAATATGCAAATCACTACAGTTGTTAAGTGGTGCACCCCCAAGAAGCAAGGAAGCCTGCTACTTGGTGACTAAAGGCATTGGAGCCCACTGTCGGGGCACGAGCTGACAGGTGAACACTTGCCATGTTCCAGCCAATAGGGATTCAAAAAGGGTTCCAATAGGATTTAGGCATAAAAGCCTGCACGAGATGAAACATTTACTGAGTATGTTCTTAGTAAAAGGAACAAGCCCATCTTCAGTAAAGGAAAACTAACAATCGTTATGGCAAAACATTTTGTAGGGTGTTATTATGACTAACTAAAATGTTTATACTAGGGTCTGTCCCACAAGCTCACTATGTATGGGAATAGTGGCAGGTCAATGTGTCATACAATAACACTAGAATGGGGATACATTCAGATGATTATTGCACACTATCCATGGGGGATTTGGCAAGTATATGTTTTTGTAAGGTGGCACTTACTTCCACAAGGTCACCAGTTTTATCTGCACACAAAACAGTGCTGTGTGCAATAGTGTCCACTGCCACATGCAGACCTGGCAGTGTTAGGAGACCCTACAAGCCATTTAAAGTATATGCCATGTTAAGCATATGCATTGGATACAGTACCTAAAGTGGGCCTCACAATTTCAGTTGAGGTTAAGAATGGGCAGTTTGACATTGTAGACAGCACATACCCACCTACCAGCTGGAGTGCTGAAGGGTGGCTCCCGTCTTGAGATCCTAGGGCTGCAGCACAATCTATGCAGACGAGCCTCGTTGTTTTGTTCCTTTAACCACTGGCATGGCAACTCACTCGGGATCCAACAGCTCTTTTCCAAACACTAGTGGAAAGCAACATGGCCTTTATTTCTCTTAAGAATTTGTCCCTTGTTAGGGGCGCAATGTTGTTTACATAAAATTCGCCGCATGTGGAAACAGAAGTTGACCACAAATAGGACATAAAGCAAAACAGCAATCTCAAACAAACAATCGCTATAACGACATATCTTTCACTCTCATGCAAGTTGTAGGTGCGGTCAACAGTCAATTTATCTATTCATGGAAATGGGCCGTAACTCTGGGAACACATTTGGCTGTGAATTGAACCCTGCACATCTGTGAGCTTTCTACATTTAACACACAAAGAAAGTACAATATGACAGTTTTGCTATAATTATTTCTCCAATGTGTTAAAGTGGACCAAAACCCAGCTTGATCAGGATGCCCGCTGTGTTAAACCCCCCCCCCAGGTCACCCCATTCACTTTCCTTGTTTCCCAGTCCCAAGCCGCATCTTGTTCTCCCTCTAGCAAGGAGCATGCCCACGCCAGGCAATTGTGAATGGCCGGTGCGGGCACGCTCCCTGTTAAAGGGAAGCGGAGGATACAGCCATCAGAGCCACTGCTCTTAGACACGCTGTGGGACTGGGAAGAGGTGAGCTAGTCTTGGCGTCCTGGGGGGGTTTCACACAGCGGGGCAACCCCGAGAGGACCAAAACCCAGGATAGTCAAAATCCTGGGTTTTGGTCCACTTTAAGGATAATTTTTGAAGGTTTGGAAGCCATAGCAGCCTTTGGGCTATGCAGCATCCTGGATGCCCCCCCCAGCCTATCTTATAGCGACGGGGACCAACAACCGCACAGGTGTTGGTTCGCTTTAAAAAGCTCACGATGGTGCAGGTTGCAATTCACAAGCAAACAATATTCGTCGATGGCGATCCCATGGCTTATGTGCAGACCACCACCAGCATCCCTTTAGGGTATTTCTGAATAGCTGGCACATATAAAGGGGAGTGGTCAGTGGCTGAACTACCATTCAAGTTTTCAAGCCACTCCTTCATGTACACGGCTAGGAAACCTGATTGGCTGGTAGCATATGTCGTGGGATCGCCAGTAAGGTACCTATAGGTGATGAGCAGGGCATTTTAAATTAGAGGAACAAAACCTGGGATAATGTACATTCTGGGTTTTGTTCCTCTTTCGCGTGGCAAGTGGGGGTTACATGGCAGGACAGAGTAAAACTATAAAAAGTAACAAGACCAGACGGCACTGGAAGAAATAAAGCATTGACGTGGGTTCACTTTATGCCATTAAACCTTTTGCAACTCCAGAATGGGCATTTACGGTCAATGAATGTTGTGAGCTCCGGTTATAATTTTAAAATTAAAATCTACTACAAATTTGAAGATCCAGTCAGAAATGACCGTACTCCCTCTTTAAACTGGACCTTCACCCTGAATAAGAGCATATCTTATGTTTCCCCAACCCTGTACATAGATTGCTCATATTAAAAAGGTATCCTACCTGCATCTACTGCATTTTCTGAGCCTTTAAGCATTCAAGATGGTGGCACATGGAGTTTTAGGCTGCCTGCCATCGGGAAGTGTCTTCTGACAAGTGCCGCTCTGCATTCTGGGATTGCTGACCTTTTTCTGACCCCAGCTCTGGTCTGTCTTTGCAGGGCACAGCTATAACCCACCCATCTCCTTACTATGTGATGCTACTGAGCCAAGATAGCGGCATCCGTATTCAGAGTGCTGAACAGAGTTGTAGGCCAGTGGGGGAAAAGGGTTTGGGCTTTTCATTAAATGACGCTGAAGGTCCGGTTTAATATGCATCTGCAACACTATACTAAAGAACGGGGCCATCCGGATACTCCCATCTCTGGGTTTCACGTGACCACGAGCAGCCTGCCAGGTCGAGCACATAACTGTTCAGCCTTATAGGCTGTTCCAGGGATGCGTAGAAGGATCCCGGAAGAGGAGAGTATACGGGTAGCCTCATAAAGGACGACGAACAGCAGGGAAGCCATATGCTGCATATTAAAGAGGGAGTCAGGTCAATTCTAAAGGGAGTCTCTATTTAAGGAAAGTGCTTACTGTAGCAGGTTTCTGCTCTAGGTCCAGCAATCACCCCCTCCCCCAAAAATATAAAGGATTTTAAAAACATAAAATCAGGAAAAATATAACTGATAGAAAGAAATGACAATAAATGACAGGCAATATGATGAACAGAGCAGGACTGAAATGAATAGTACAAGTACAGTGCATAGAAGATCCTAACCAAATTTACTGTACACATGCATAAAGGCAAACAATAGCTACACTACAGAGTACCCCTTCACATGAAGACATGGTTACCCCATCTGGAAGAATTCTGACCACGATAGTTCCATACAAAAACAAAGGCAATATATTCACAGTACGTATTTATCAAAAATATTTATTACCATACCAGGCGCATATATTTGCTGTGGACGATCATCCACTTTGCAATTGCAATGTTAGAATTCCTACATGTGTACCACCACCTTCCTCCACCCATGAACCCGGCCTTAGACAGATACTTGCCTTTTCCCTGTAGTGCCCCATCTGATGGATGCGGGGAGGGGACAAGGAAATGGCTTGCACAATGCAGTGCTGCACGACCATATCAGTTATGGGACTCATGGGAGACCTGACCTGGGTGGATTAAGGCTGTTAAGGAGCCTCTGTGGACCCTCCCCTAATACAAAGCATTTAGGTCCATTTTTATTAAAAACATGTAGGATGGTAGCCAGTTACCTTTACAATACAGCTGCTGTAATGCACATGCAGGTAAGTAATACAACTACTATGGAAAATACATTAACACCATTCAGTAAGAAAATGCAAGACTGGCTTTCGATATTGCACCAGAAAATTCATAGAGACAGTAGGCTTGATTCAGAGCCGGGTGAGAAAACGCACTTTTTTTTTAGAAGAGAAAACTGACATTCACTTTCACTGCCTACCTTGGGGCAAGGGGGCTTGGGAGATTCAGAAACCAGATGTAAATTTTCAGGAGTTTTCTCACCTGGCTCTGAATAGAGTTTAGTATCTGCCCAATAGACCTGTTCAAAATGTAAACCAGCACAATACAAATGCAACTCAACATCTATACAAAGCTTTGTATCTAGCATGGACAACCAGAAAAGTGCAACCCCATTTGACCTAAACTCTAATAAAACTTAAAATGGACCAACACCCCCTGCAGTAAGAATGTTGGTGGCCGCCAGCACTGCTATGTGACAGGCTAGGGGGGGGGGGGGGGGGGGGGGGCATCCAGAATTCCGGAACCCCCCAGGACACTCAATCCTTATCTTAACCTTGCTCCCCCATCGGGAATCCAGCGCCGCAATTGACTGCCCGACACTCATGTGGGCAGGGACGTTCTAGCCACTGAAGAGCATGGGGGGGGGGGGGGGGCTGTCATTTAGCAGGGGCCACTGACTGGAGGGTGTTGGTCCATTTTAAGGTCTGCAGCAAAACCTTTCCCCATTTTGGGATACTCCGCACCTTAATCTGGATCCTCTTATGGATGCCTGTGCTGCAGACCTAAAGTCTTCAAAAATGTTAGTTTAACATTAAAGAGCTTTATTAATCCTGCATTTACAGGGATGCATCCACGGAAGCAAAGAGGGTACACATTGCCATAAGCCGCCTGCTTTCAGGCATTACCCCTCAATGAACAGACTTAACTAAACAGATAATAAGCGGCTACATCAGAGACCATCTGTATCTAGAACAAGCAAACTTGTCACTTTTACCCCTTTTAAAAAGGTACCAGACAACAAAATAAGCTTCACTGAGCAGCAAAACACTCACAGGGCTATGGCTACACATCCCCAAGTACAAGTGGTAGTCCTGAATTCTTCATTTATATACTCCCCCCCCCCCCCCCCCCCCCCCCCCCACACACATACAGACACACAAACTGTAAATGATCATCATATATATTCTAATCTCCATATACATTTACATAATTTTATGTATTTATATTTGAGGGCCAGTTCTATTTAAAAGCAGAGTAAGCTTAAACAATATATATATAATACAAACATATAATATTTCTAATAATCGCTCTATATATTTTCAGTTAAATATACTTTAATATGGGATTTTGTTATAGGCAATCTTTGGCTTTCCACAACTCGCCTCTCTTTTTTACAATATTCTGACACTGCAATGGCAGAAGCTATGATTTCTGCTCACTTATTGCTGATATTGTAAAATGACATCGGGGCACTGTTAGGAATCTTTGCTTAAATAATGCATTGATTGGTTTGCCCATACCCAGACGGAGCAGATTTATGCTGGGCATTTTATTCCCAGGTTTATCTGAAACTGAACCAACACCTGTTTTTTTCTTTGACGGATGTTGCAGCATGCCAGTACATAACCCCTCCCCCCAGAACACGCAATATCCTTACCTTCACTTTGGGAAAGGAATTCCACGATTGGCAGCCGGTGCGCACGTGGGTGGTCCGGTGGCCAGCGCCAAGGACATGACCATGGCCCACATGACTGCCCAGTGGCCAGTTGTGGGACTCCTTTCCCGGTGCTGACTTGAGTTCAAGGTAAGGCTAGCGTTCTTGGGAGGGCATTCTGGTTGCACCCGCAAGCTTGTTCATATTCAGTGCACTTACTTGCCAGCCTGCAGACTTGATCACACATCAAGGCTGAAGCCACAGGGCAGGTAAATGCCATTTGCAGCCTGGACTGTCCCTTTAATGTGGCAGTTACACGTGATACATTCTGTGAACTAACACAAAACATGGTGGCTTACTCATGAAGCCAAAAGAACAATCATCAGCTAGTTATAAAATAAAAGATAATCTGCCATATTTACTTCCTTGACAACTAAAAATCATGTTGCTAGTGTACTGCCTTTATGTTGCAAGGTTACCATCTCCCGATACATAGCAAATTTCTGTATGTAAAGACAATACCCACTTGCTCACATACGTGTTAGTAACACGGGTGCCAAAATGATATTTTACAAAGCAGCTTAGCTTAGGTCATCAAGGGGATGCACTGGGAAAGGAAAAGGGTGGCAGAAACGTTTGTAGTTTCTTAATGTTCCTTATTGTACTTCTCTGTGTAGCAAATCAATTATTCATGTATGTTTATAGGGACCCCTCTTCTGCACCTCCTTGCCATTTTAGATGCAAGTTTTTACTAGTGTCTGGACATTGTGCGAGGTTGACAGTGGCCATCAGAATGCTGCGCTCAGCAGCTCCACACCTGGGTCTGAAGTAAGTGGTATCGCATGTGACGGCAACCCAACTCCTATTAATAGGAATAGTGGATGCAGGGAAGGGAACCATTAAGGAGGCAGAAGCTGCTCCTTTAAAACAAATACCAAAACTCTTCCTGGTATTTTCGGGCCGGTCTGTTCACCACACCGGCATCTTTAAAAAAAAAAAAAAAAAACCCCACACACACACACACCTTACTTTAAAAGAAAAGTGCATTTTGCTACAACAAAATTTTAAAAAGTCCCACCTTGAGCCTCTCTTAAAAAAATAGATACTGTATGTTACATTTCATGATGTCTTCTACCAGTAACCATGGCTGGCGTACAAACATATCTTCAGGAAGATTAAATGGGCCTAGAAACCAGCAGTACCAGTTCCAAAGAGCTACAATCTCCCTAGAAGAGAGGTTGCACACGCAGCACAATCCAAATTGCTGCTTTCAGCTTTTCAAAGTTAGCAGTTCAGAAGCAATGGCAGGTGCGATACATGGACATAAAAACACAAAAACAGACAAATGGAATAAGAGATGAGGCCCTTGTGATCATTTCTTCCGTTCCTGGGAACACCGAGGACAGAACCTGAAAAAAGACAGCAACATTCTATTAAATATAGATTTTAAAAAAAGAACAGTGTTTCTGACTTCTAAGCAACAATTTATTTACTGTATATTTCTCCCTATACGACGCGGGGGGGGGGGGGGGGGGGTAATGTCAGTTCGTCTTATTGGGCGAATGTAAAGGGAGGAAAAAAAAAAAAAAAAAAAAAAGGAAGAAGAAACATTCCCAGCTCCCACCGACATAAAAAAAACACACACACACACACACACACACTACTGGCTTCCGCTGCCATCACATCCGCTGCTGCCAGCAACCCCAACTTTAGGCAACCAGGTGGGGCGTGGCATGTGACTCCTACCAGCGTTCAATGATAGGATTAACAGGACACACCCACCCAGAAGTCGGAACCGGCATTCCGCGAGCTTGATGTGGCAGGCAATGGCGGCTACAGGGACGGCAGCAGTGGTCTGTAATGTTTGTGGTCTGTGGGAGTTGGCTGCGTGGGAGCTGGGGAATGAGTTTTTTTTTCTATTTTCTTTTGGGGGGGGGGGGGGGGGCAATGTGGAGTCTGTAATGGTGTGATTGGGGGAATTCGGTTTACTGTCTATAATAGGGTGAGGGGGGTATTTTAGCATACCATTTGGTTCAGAATATTTTTTTCAAATTTTTCTCCTCCAAATCCTTGATACGTCTTATAGGGTGAAAGATACGGTATTTGATATTTTTACATTTATACTTGACAGCCAGTTCTTTTTAAAAAACAGAGTAAGCTTAAACAATATATAAATATAGCCAACAAACAAGAAAAAGAAAAAGGGGGGCCGCACTAAACTATTAGCCCAGGAATAACCAGCTATAATATATAGTATAAAATGTGGTGTGCACACCAATCTAAACACCAATTAAATCAAAAGGACAAGCAAAAAGGGGAGGAGACCAAACCTCCCAAAAGGTGTTACAGAAAGAGTGGCACCAACCCACAGTGTATCTAAAGAATCAAATTTTTATTACAATTTAATACATAATGAGCCACAATTTAAAACCACATATAAACACTAACATGACAAACATAAAACAACATCAGGGGGCGCCAAAGCTCCTAAATAATATATATAGTGAAAAGATTCATTCCAAACAGTATTTGAATAAAATACATTATAAATAATCTATATAAACACACAATCAAAGGTGCAAAGTGCTGTATAAGTGCAAAGTGCAAACCAATTAAGTATATTCTGGAATATTTAATCAATAATTATCAAAAAATATACCAACCAGGTGCGAAGCAACGCACCTGGGTGGGCGCAAGGCAAAGAAATAGTGAAAATGCAAACCGGCCAAAGGCGCCCCCACAAACCGTCGCCAACGCGTGTCGTAGTGTATCCCACTACTTCCTCAGGGCAGAGTCAATATATAAATATAGACTATATAATAGAGAAACATTATAACATTATATACAATATATAAAAAAGAAAGCTGTACTGTATTTTTTGCCCTATAAGACACATTTTTCACCCCAACAGTGAGGGAAATGTCAGAACATCTTATCATGCAAATGTAAAAATAAGAAATAATGAACTTGCATAACTGGGGCTCTCATGATGCTGGCAGCCACCGGGAGGTCAGACAATGGATGAGGTAGGCAGATGGACGGGCCACTGTCCTCGCTCTGGGCAGCGTGACCAATCAGACGCATCACACGCCCTATGCAAACACCCGATCTGTGCAGCATGTTGGCGTAACCTGCGTGCGCCCATTGGACACTAGGAATTGGGGGGGGGGGGGGGGGGATTGCCACATTGCACATTTTGGGAATAGAAGGGGCCAGAATGCAACACTTCCCGGAGGCTTTCCGGGGGGGGGGGGGGGGGGGATTTGTTATAGCCAATCTTTGGCTTTTAATTTTGTACAATATTTCAACACCGCAATGGCATTACACGTGATTATTTTTTTGTGGGGGAGTTTTGTGTCGAGTTGGCTCCCCAAAATCATTGCACATATATTAAAGCACTCAAAAATGTGGGGGGCATCATAAAATCTTATTAAAATCACCCACGAGAGGGGCCCCCCCTCTTCTGTCGGGGGTTGGTCCTAACAAGAAGAGCAAATGGGGGGGGGGGGTATGCTATTATTACAGCGGTGGATACTGATGGCGGAGTGATATGTGGGAATAGCACGAGTAGTACTGCTGGAATTGTATATAGATGGAAGACTCTGGTGGAGGCATTAATGCTTGATTTCAGGGGGTGGGGGGTCTGTGCGGATGCAGCGAATGGTGGGGGCTTCAGCCCTCTGCCATTCGTTGCGCCAGAGACTCTTGGTACGAAGTGCTCCCTTGAGATAGCTTGCCAGGGGTGGGCGGGGTGCAGGCGCTGACTCACACTTATCGGGATTAGAGAGGTCGTGGGGGGTACCCAGAGTCTCAGCGTGTCACCTGAATTGGTTTATAAGCTCAGCGCGGGGTGGCCTGAGGTGCCCATAATGATGGAGCGGGCTTATTTGGAGGTATCTATCATTATATAGCACAATGTTGAGTCTCATTTTAAGATTGATGTACTATTCTGTCAGAGGGGGCTCCCCCCTTATTTTCTGTTCTTGCTTCTTGATCTTCAATAAAAACAGATTATACAGAAAAAATAAAATAATCAGCACTTGTCACTTAATCATTACTCACCATTTTCCTTTTGGTTTTGTAGTAAGATCCACACATGCAAAATGAAACCACTCAATAGGGCACTGCGGGTTGGGAGAAAACAAAATGTACTTAATATAAACAAAACGCCTATAACTAGTTACATTACATAGTTACATAGTACAGTTGAAAAAAATACAACTCTGAAGTACTCACCTGTAGAGTTGGTATTATATGCAGACAGCACGTCCTGCTCCAGACATATTCCTTACATGTGGGTATACCTCCGCCTTCAGCGCCATGCACTGCAGAACATGAAGAAAACAAGCTCCTCCCGGCCCTACATATACCGGAGGACCTCCCACAAATCCCCAGCATTGAAAAGCAGTGAGAAGAGAAGCCAGGAGAAACAAAACCACCCAGAAAAACTGGCAATAATACCAAGTGATAACCACCATACGGGGGATCCAGAACAAGTGAAACCAGGGTGGGGTGGAGCAGGACGTGCTTTATGCATATAATACCAACTCTACAGGTGAGTACTTCACAGAGTTGTATTATTCTAAGCATACAGCACGTCCTGCTCCAGATATAGTAATAACGTGTGGGACATCCAATAGCAGTGTCCAAAAAGTAGGGTGGGATCCCCGTGAGAAAGGCACAGCCAACAGTAAAGCGCTGTTACCCTCAACCATGCTACCAAGCAACGAGAGCAATGCTCTGACCTCAACCTTTGAACCTTGTAAAGGGAGAACTGAACCCAAGCAGCGGACTAGCCAGCTTGCTCGCCAGAACTTAGTGCTAAAGGGCCAAAGCCAAGCACAAGTAGTAAGAGAACAAAAACAATAGAGAGTAAGAATCTTCCCTTAAAAGAATAGGCCAGAGTAACAGCCTAACCATGCTACTGCAAAAGAGGGTAGCCATGGCAACCTCAAAACTTTCCCCCCCAACAGGGAATACGAGCCCTGGTCACAGATGGAACCAGCCGTAATACTAACAATACTCAGCAGAAGCCGAAAGAGTACTCCAGGCTCAGAAGGTCAAAACCAACCGAGTAAGACCAATCCAGAGGGCACCTTGCCCATGGAAGCAATCAGATCCGGTACTTCAAGAAGGGGACACCGGTAGGCCCCAAAAGGTAAAATCCCTATCAGGGACAAAGACAGTTCAGGCAGATCTCTAACCCCTGTAGAGGGACACAGATCCCTTTATCTCATAGTAAACGAGACAATAGCCCAGAGACCGGAGGATCTGGGACAAGGCAGAAGGAAAAAACATCGCCTGGAACCAAACGTGGCGTAAGGCGGGCACCCTCACCTCATGGTGTACAGCTATATAACAAAAGTATATACATATATAAATATATATAAATGACTAGGACCGCCAACAGAGCCATTCTTTATGGCACACTTCTGACTGAAGCAACCGCCCCAGAAGAGCAAAATGATGGGAGGAACAGGTCAGACAAGAACCTGAAGAAGACCGATGGGAACCCTTAGCAGGGCATCAGAATAGGTCATCCCCCCCAAAGGGGAACTAGGAAATCCCCAAGGAATGCACCTGAGCAGACCCTGAAGAATGCTCAACACAAAAGATTGGATCAGGCTTTTGCAATAGGTGAACAGGGCAGGCCCCAACCATACACCGAACCAAGTTGTGAGCCAACACCAAACCCTGCTGATAAGACCCTAATCCCCAGGAACAGAGATCGTCCCACAAAGGAAGGAGCTTAGACCCAGCAAGACAGTATGGGTACAACATAACCTAACATAGCGTGGCAGAAGGAAGAAAACTAAGAAGAACCAAGTCCTGACCCTCCAAGGAACAAGACACCCCGAGATATGTCATCTCCAACAGGGTAAGCACAAAAGCCTGCCAACGCTAAAGTAAGCCTAAGGTAAGGGCACCTTACTTATGTAAAATAGACCTCGTGAGTGAACATACAGGCCTACTGTTCTCAGCAGAATCCTCTGCGGACCACACCCCACTGGGCCACCCAGGCCCCTAGCATAATGGTGCTGCTTGCCATCTGAGACTTGCGCAAGCCCCTGTCCCCCCCCCCCCCCCCGCCCGGTAGGGCAAGGGGATACGAAATTTCAAGCTAAATATCCAGCCAGAACCACTAACCCCCACTAGGGCAGACCAATCTGGCCAATAACAGAGGTAGAACCCTGCGATAGAGACGGAGTCCAACGGGACCCTGCCAGTGTGAGCTCAATGGAACAACAGAGAACCTCCCACAGGAGGGATACTACAGGAAGGACAAGGATTATTATTAATTCCCCCATAGAAGGAATCAGGGCTCCCCTGGAATAGAGCCAGGCCCAAGAATTCCACAGGGAACAAGGAACAAAAAGTCCCCCAATTGGACAGGTACTAAGAAGTAGTCCCCAAACTAGGACCCACCGAATGCTTATTGTGACAAAAAATCCACATAGGTAACCGGATCCTTCGAGGTCCCTACCTAGGAACCACCTGGGGTTTCAGAAGAATAAGCCCCCCTTTGTCATCCTGCCAGATTAGGTACCATGGTAACCATCAACAGGGAAAAACAGAAAGGTAGGGAATGATCCCCGACGGTTCCCTCGAGTAAACCAGCGGAAGAATAACCGCCTCCACTAGGAGTAAGGTAAAGAGACCTAGACCCAGGGTGCAAACCCCTCATCCAGGACTAATGGCTAAGGCGCCACAGAGCCCAAAGAGCACAGAGACAAGTGATGTCAACAGACCAGCCGCCAACGGTCACACCAGGTGCAATTCTGCCTGGAGATAATAACTAGACAGGACGGAGGACCAGAGGCCTCATTCCAGTAAAATCCTTATAGCCAAGAGAAAAAGGCACTAGCTAAAGCCTAATCCAGGTACAACCTGGAACTAGAGGATGGAACAGAGTAGGGCTAGAGTCAACCAAGGTCCATCCAAACAACTCCCTTTGTGAATGAACAGGAGGGCCTGATAGGTCCCCTGGTAGCTGACCCCTGGTGTCGTGCGAGACATCACACCCTTCTAGAGCCGAGCGAGCACATGGACGCAACAGGGGACCCAGCCTAAGCCACAACGGTGGCAGTGACCACCAATACCCAGCAGTAGTGGGCTCAATATCCAGAAGACACCTTGGAATCAGAATAAAAATCTGAACACGCCACGGGCGGTCAGAGGACCCCTGGAATATAGGGCACAGACGGCCCTGTCAAAGGCGCCAAGGGTATTTCCAAACCCAATCCTCTGGGGCCCTTTGAAGTGCCGTGGGGCAATCCCATTCCTTAAGTACAAGAGCATGGAAGTGAGCCTGCTCGAGGAATTCTAAGCGCGCAGGCGCAGTATGGAAGCGGTCCAGAGACCACACCAGGAGGCGAAATGGACAGGGCCTTAAAAATCCTGAGTAACATACCACCAATATCAAGCGGGTCCCAGGCGTCCTGACCAGCATCATCCTGACACCTCGGCCTCTCGTCAGAGGAACCCAGGTCTGAGAACAGGTCTCCATCTTCCGACAAGGCACTGGCACGCGGAGAAGAAGACTCCTCCGAGCCCATAGCACAAGCCACAGCCGGAGGAGTCCAGGGCCATTGTCTGCCAGGACCCACACGGCCGGATAACCCTTCCACAATCTGGTCAATCGAGGGCCGTCTAGGAGAGGTGTCTATTTGTAACTCCCCACTTGTACAAGACTCAACAGGAGTGAGATTTAGGCAAGAGGAAAGGGGAGAGAAGGAGCGAGGTGCAGCCACAGGCGTCGCTCGCAGATCCAGCGTCTGCTCGGCACAAGGCACGCAGACCCGTGCCCCGTCCGCCTCAGCATGGGGGAGACCGCACGATATACACAGCCGGTCCTGTCCCAGAGGGACCCCGGTAACACAATCCTGAGATGCCTCCATATGGTGATTGTTTAAAGACAGAATGTCAATAGGGATTTATGCAATAAGCAACCCTGGATGCCCCAACTACCCGCTGATTAATGTGGGAGATTTTTGGAAGGCCCGCTAATATCCTTATACGTATATGTATAATATAAATATGTATATCGGGCTGGGAGAAGCCACCGGGAACTCAGCATCTGAAAGACATAATGGGAAAGATGTCAGGGCCATGTGCAGCTGGACAGACAAGAAATGGGGATTCGCCAGCGAGGGCACTTACAGAACCAATGGAGGAGGAGCAGAACGCCACCACGCGCAAAGCTCGACAAAATGGCGCCCAGCGAACCTCGAAGGGCGGGCTCTATGCTCTGTCATGATGCGGAGCGCGCCGAACTAAGGCCCCGCCCACTCTAAAAAGCGCGAAGCTCTGAAGTAAAAAAGAAGGCAAGGATACAACCACACGGCCAAAAGTTCAATAGAAGTTACTTAATAAAGACGGGCACCGCAGAATCAAGATTATGCAGCAAGCAATGCATTAAACATACGGCGTCAGCCGAAAAAAGAGCAAGCAGCGCGGCTCTGACATCTCTGAACTAATAATGGGCAGAATAAAGGCCACGAGCGTGACACGCCGGTACACTGGGACCGCCACACACATAACCCCCCCCCCTCCTTTCTCCTTTCTTTTCCCCTTAAATAGTTGCGGAAATGAGGGAGAATGGCGACCCTCTACATAGGGTCCAGCACTACGCGGGGTACGGGGCAAAAATGCGGGAGGGGCATCCACTAGAGGCTCACCATCGGCCTAAACCGCCTACCCTATGGTGGGGGATTGCGGTGGAGCATGGCTCCGTTAAGCACACACGGTGCTGCCTACCTTCACCCAACCCACGCAGCCCAGGCTGGGAGGCATATTCTTTCAAGAAGGATGGGTGGAAATAGTCCCGCAGGGCCTCGGGCTGTAAAGCCCCGCTCGCCTGCGAGAGCGTGATACTTCATGTCTTCGCAGTTCCAGCACTGCAGAGAAATCCGGGGATTTGTGGGAGGTCCTCTGGTATATGTAGGGCCGGGAGGAGCTTGTTTTCTTCATGTTCTGCAGTGCACGGCGCTGAAGGCGAAGGATTACCCACACATTATTACTATATCTGGAGCAGGATGTGCTGTATGCTTAGAATAATCGAATCTAATCCTGTTTTGAAGCTGTCAGCTGTTGATGTTGTGACAAGCTTCTGTGGGAGGCTGTTCCACAATTTGTAGGCGACAATCACTTTTTACTGTAAGAACTATAGAGATTGAATTTTTTTTCCCCCCAGTCCTCTCAAGACTAAACAGATTTTAATTCCTTAATTTCTCATAAGTTAGGTGGCTCTCCTCTGCACCCTGTACAAAATCAGGGCGTCCTTTCTATGACCGGGTGCCCAGAACTGGACGCCATATTCCAGGTGTGGAAAGAGGCAATATTACATCTATGTCTCCCGATGCCCCTTTTAAATGCATGATATCTTGGTGGCCTTAGAAGCAGCTGCATGGCATTGCATACTGTTATTTAGTCTGGTCTACCAGTACCCCCAGATCTTTATCAACTAGCGACACTCCCAGTTTTACTCCCCCAAGGACATATGTGGCCTGCAGAATTATGAAATCACTATAATTTAAAGTCATACTTCAGGCAAAGCAGGAAAAAATACAATTCTGTGAAACTCACCTGTAGAATTGTTTTTGAATATATCCAGTCCAGGTGGTCCCAGAAGTGATGACAGTTGGGTAGTCCGCCACCAGGTGGCGCAGTTACTGCAAGATCCAGAGCTGTAACTCCTCCCTATAAAATGAGCTGTCTCAATAGAATTTCCAGAGGTCAAAGAGCAGTAAAAAGACAGGCGGGAGGCCAAGAAACCACGTTAACTCACATTGTTTTTGTTGGAGAGAGTACATGCTGAAGCTAAGGACAACGGTCCAGTATAAAAGGTAATTACCATAACAGGCAAAAAAAGAGATAATGAAACCAGGGCGGGGTGGGACGACCTGGACTGGATATATTCAAAAACAATTCTACAGGTGAGTTTCACAGAACTGTATCCAGTCCAGGTCGTCCCAGAAGTGATGACAGTTGGGACATCCAAAAGCAGTGTCCATCAGGGGGATCCCCAGTGCAGAACAGCAAGTAGTTCATTTCACTACCTCCTGAAGCACCTTTCGGGCCAAAAGCAGCGTCAGCTGAGGCCCTAACATCAACCTTGTAAAACTTGGAAAAAGTATGAACAGAAGACCAAGTAGCAGCCTTACAAACTTGTTCAACCGAGGCCTGGTGCTGAAAAGCCCAGGAAGCACCAATAGCTTTAGTACAATGAGCTGTAACACGAAAAGGGGGAGCCTTCCCCTTGGCAGAATATGCTTGCACCACCGCCTGTCTAATACGCTTACTGAGAGTGGACCAAAGTGCTGCCCAGTTCTGACACACAGCGCACCGAGGTGATAGCTACCAAAAAGACCACCTTTAGGGCCAAGATAGACAATGCAGCGTCACACAAAGGCTCAAAGGGAGGACCCTGGAGAGCAGAAAGCACCAAATTCAAATCCCACACCGGTAATAAGAGGCTTACGCGGTGGACGTACATGGGTAACTCCTTGGAAAAAAGTCTTATCAGTCTATGATTGGCAAAAGATCTTTGGAAAAAGATTGCCAAGGCCGAGACCTGACCCTTGAGGGTGCCCAGCTGTAGACCCAAGTCTAAGCAGTGTTGTAAAAACTGCAAAATCCTAGAAATGGAAAAAGTGCGACAAGGGAAACTCTTGGATTCACACCAAGAAATGTAGGCATGCCAAACTCTAGTAAATCATGGAAGACGACTTCTTCCACGCCTGAATCATGGTCTGAAC
This sequence comes from Gastrophryne carolinensis, assembly GCA_027917425.1. Taxonomy (NCBI): domain Eukaryota; kingdom Metazoa; phylum Chordata; class Amphibia; order Anura; family Microhylidae; genus Gastrophryne; species Gastrophryne carolinensis. Next base: position 131,537,790 of record CM051237.1, on the reverse strand, counting down.
AACCGTGGCTGACAGCCCCTTTTCCGTCAGGATTGAGGTTTCAATAGCCAGGCCGTCAAAGCCAGCGTCTGTAAATTGGGATGCCGCAGCGATCCCCGAGTGAGAAGCCCTGGGTCGTTGGGCATGATGTAGCAATTGACTGACATCTGAACTATGTCCGCAAACCAACTCAGTCTCGCCCAGCTAGGAGCCACCAGGATGGTTGGTACCCCCTCCTGGGTTACCTTGTGTAACACCCGGCCCAGAAGCAGAAAAGGAGGAAATGCATAAAGGAGCCTGAACTCCGTCCACGGAATTGCCAGAGCGTCTGTGGTGAAGGCCAGAGAATCTCTTGACAGGGAAACGAACCTTGGAAGCTTGTGATTGTGTCTGGACGCAAACAGATCCACGTCCGGCTGACCATAGCGGAGACACAGGGCGTGAAAGATCTTGTTGCCGAGAGACCATTCCCCCAGACGAGAGGCCCCCCCTGCTCAGGGAGTCTGCCTCCTGGTTTTCTACCCCGGGGATGTAAACCGCCGAGATGCAGGGAACATTCCCCTTCACCCAAATCAGAATCTGGGTCACCTCCTGAAGAACTCGCTTGCTCCGAGTCCCGCCCTGGTGATTGATGTAGGCGACAGCCGTCTGATTGTCCGAGCGGACCTGGACCGCACAACCCCTTAGATGGGGAGTCAATTGAAGGGGGGACAGTGAAAAATCCTGATCCAGGGACTCCTGTGTCCGGTCCCAACCGGTCAACAGATTCAATTGAAGAGGACTCATGTGGAACTGGGCGAAGGGCACTGCCTCGAAGCAGGACACCATGAGGCCCACTAGTTTCATCCCCAGACGGATCGATGGCTGCTGACAAGCCAGTAGGGCCTGTACCTGCGTCTGGAGGCCCTCCACCTTCTGCTGGGGCAGAAATACCTTGACCTGAGAGGTGTCCAACATCATGCCCAGGAAGGACCTCACCATTGAGGGAGTGATAGAAGACTTGGGGTAATTGATTAGCCACCTAAAATCCTCAAGTGTGGATAACACCATCCGGGTGTCGCTCTCGGCCTGCTGAAGGGACTGGGCCGCAATCAGCAAATCGTCCAGATAAGGAAGAACACGAATGCCCCGGCTCCTCGGGATGGCCATGATGCCTGCCAGCACCTTGGTGAACACACAGGGATCGGAGGCTATCCCAAACCGAAGTGCCACAAACTGGTAATGCTGATCCTCCAGTGCAAACCTCAGGAACTTCTGATGTCCCTGAAAAAAAAAAAAAAAAAACATTTTGTGAATACTCACCTTGTAAAATGGGTATTATAAGTATGTCACACACCCCGCTTCAAGATATTCATAACCTGTGGGTATACTGACCTGAAGAGGGCGATCTGCAGAGATGGAGGAAAGTAAGCCCCTCCCGATCCATAAATACCTGGGACCTCCCACTCACTCCCCAGTATAAAGAAAGCAGTAAGGTAAGGGACCAGGAAGAGCCAAATATAAGTCATAACAACGCAAAGTTCACAAAATGAAGGATCCAGAATACAAAAGGGCGGGTTGAAGCGGGGTGTGTGACAATACCCATTTTACAAGGTGAGTATTCACAAAATGGTATTATTCCAAGTATGTCACACACCCCGCTTCAAGATATTCATAACCTGTGGGACATCCAAAAGCAGTGTCCAAAAGGGGTGGGGATCCAAAACAAGGTATAAAGCACAACTTAAACTACTGCAGCCTGCAGAACTTTGCGGCCAAAAACAGCATCCGCTGAGGCCCGAACATCAACCTTGTAAAACTTTGAAAAAGTGTGAACAGAAGACCAGGTAGCGGCCTTGCAAACTTGCTCAACAGAGGCCTGGTGCTGATAAGCCCAGTCCTGATTCAAATGAAAGGACGAAACCACCTTAGGAAGGAAGTCCGTCTTAAAACGGAAAACCACTTTGTCCTGATGTCTTTCAAAATATGGGGCTTGAATAGACAGAGCCGCCAACTCAGAGACACGTCTAACGGAAGTGATAGCTACCAAAAAGGCTACCTTCTGCGTAAGGGAAGACAAAGGAATATCATGCAAAGGCTCAAAGGGGGGACCCTGAAGTGCAGAACGAACCAAGTTCAAATCCCAAACTGGAATCAGAGGCTTCCTAGGAGGCCGCACATGTGTAACCCCCTGGAAAAAGGTTTTAACCAACGGATGAAGAGCAAAAGGCTTTTGGAAAAACACCGCCAGGGCAGACACCTACCCCTTCAGAGTACTGAGTTGGAGCCCTAGGTCCAGACCATGTTGCAAAAACTCCAAAATTCTAGAAATAGAGAATTCCCTACAAGGGAAGGCCCTGGTTTCACACCAATCAATATAAGACCTCCAAGTCCTATAGTACACAGACGATGAGGACCTTTTCCTAGCACTAATAAGAGTCCGAATCACAGCATCCGAAAGACCTTCCTCCTTCAAGATGGAGGTTTCAGCAGCCACGCCGTCAAAGCCAGCGTTGGTAAATTCGGGTAATGAAGATGACCCTGTGTGAGTAGATCTGGCAGCAGGGGCAGAACGAACTGATCTTCTGCCAACCTTACCACGTCTGCGAACCAAACCTGTCTTGGCCACCTTGGAGCCACCAGGATTGCCGGTGCTCTCTCCAGAGCAAGCTTGCGCACTACTCTGGCCACCATGGGAAACGGAGGGAACAGAAACCCCAGATCCCTCCAGTTCAGAGACATGGCATCCGTCGCAAGGGCCAGAGGATCCTTCGCCAGAGACACAAATGACGGAAGTTTGTGATTGTGACGGGAGGCAAAGAGGTCCACCGCCGGTGACCCCCACCTGCGACAAATTGAGTGAAAGACCTTGGGATTAAGAGACCACTCCCCTTTGCGGGCTGACAGCCTGCTCAGAGAGTCCGCCTCCGCATTCTCCACTCCCGGGATGTAAACTGCCGAGATGCACGGGACATGGCTCTCCGCCCAGTCCAGAATCAGGGACATTTCCTTGAGGGCATTCCTGCTGCGGGTGCCTCCCTGATGATTGATGTAGGCCACTGCCGTCCGATTGGACCTGGACCGGCAAACCTCGCAGTTGATGAGTTAAGTGACAAAGAACCATCCTGATGGCCCTTAATTCCAGAACATTGATAGGCTCGTGGGCTTCCAGGGGACCCCACAGACCCTGAAATTGCAGATCCTTCCAGAAGCCCCCCCAACCAGAGAGGCTGGCATCCGTGGTGACTATCTCACACTGGGGAGTCTGAAAGGATCTGCCCTTCAGCAGGTTGGTTGAGTTCAGCCACCACTGAAGCGAGCGGCAAACCCGGGGGGACATCTGAAAGAATTGATCCAGCAACTGAGGAGACCTGTTCCAGACCGACAACAGATGGAGCTGTAGTGTCCTTGTGTGAAACTGAGCAAAGGGAACTGCCTCGAAGGAGGCCACCATCAGACCCACCAGTCTCATCCCTAGCCGGATGGACGGTCGAGGAATGGACATAAGCGACCGAACCAACTCCTGAATCAGAAGAACCTTGGACTGAGGAAGGAACACTCTGGCCTGATCTGTATCCAGAGACATCCCCAGAAAGGAAATTAACCTGGACGGGTGAAGGGAGGACTTGGGGTAGTTGATCACCCAGCCGAATCTCTCCAGAGTGGATAGAACCGTCCTGGTGTCCAATTCCGCTTGGCCGAATGACGATGCCAATATGAGGAGATCGTCCAGATATGGCACTATGCGAATTCCTTGAGCTCTGAGAAGAGCCATTACCCCAGCAAGTACCTTGGTGAAAACCCTTGGAGCTGTGGCGAGACCGAAGGGAAGGGCTACAAATTGGAAGTGCCGATCCTCCAGAGCGAACCTTAGGAACCTCTGGTGCGCGGGAAAAATGGGAACATAGAGATAAGCGTCCTGGATATCTATGGACGTCATGAAGTCCCCCTGACGAAGAGAGTTGATAGCGGAACGCAACGTTTCCATGCGAAATTTTCGCAGCCTGATGAATTTGTTGAGAATCTTTAGGTCCAGGATGGGCCGCACGGAGCCATCCTTTTTGGGAACCGTGAACAGATTTGAGTAAAAACCCCAACCCCTTTCTAATGGAGGTACTGGACAAATGACCGCCATTTCTAGAAGACTCGATACCGCCGCCCGGAGCTGCAATGCAGCCTGTACGTCCGGGGACACCCGAGACGTGAGGAAACGCGGGGGGGGGCTTGTACTCTGACTCCAGCATGTAACCGGAAGACACCACTTCCCTGATCCATCTGTCCGAGACCTCCCGAATCCAGACTTGGGAGAAGTGTCGCAGCCGTCCCCCCACCCGCACGGGTGAGGGCGCCCCCTCATTGTTGAGCGGGCTTGGCCGCGGGCTTGGGTTTTGAACCCCAACTGTATCCTGAACGGGCACGACCTCTGCCCCTGTTCCAGGAGTCTCCTCTTGTAGAAGGGAAGGCAAAACCTCTTCCCGCTCTAGCTCCCCGAAAGGAAGGGGTGAAGGAAGCCGCCCCTCGAAAGGGGCGACGTTGCTTCCTACGTTGAGGTAATTTTCCACCTTTAGCTACTGAGTCCAATTTTTCTCCAAAAAGCCTTAGACCAACAAAGGGAAGAGACGTCAGAGACTTTTTAGACCCAAAATCGGCCGCCCACTGGCGCAACCAAATTGAACGCCTAATGGTAACCATAAGAGCAGAGGCCCTGCTGTTCATCATCAATAAATCATCCAGAGCAGTTAAAATGAAGGAAAGAAAAAACTCACAACGTTTCAGTCCAAGAAATTCATCGCTGTCCGGTTCCAAGCCGGACGAGGATAGTAAATCCCTGATCACCTTTCTAGCAGCCACCACCAACAGTGATGAGGCACAAACTGGCCGTATAGATGCCCCAATACTGGCAAAACCATGACAAGCCATCTGGTCAATGCGTTTATCCTCACCATCCTTGAGGGAGGAACAATCAGGGTTATTTAAAACGGCAGAGTTGGATAACCCCAAAATTGGGGCGTCCACTTCGGGGGGGGGAAGCCCAGCGCTTAACCGTGTCCGCGGGGAAAGGATACCTTCTATCCCAACTCTGAGGAATGCCTGGGAGCCGAGCTGGTCTCTCCCATTCCTTGGAAATAATATTATCAAAATGCTTTTGATTAGGAAATTCTAAGCGCGGTCTGGATTCCTCATAAAACTCCCCTTGTTGTTGGGGGGCCTCCCCCGGAGGCGAGATTGCCAAAACCTCAAACATCTGAGTCAAAACGTTAGGGGTGTCCAAGGAACCTCCTGACCCCCTATCAGAATCAGCGCCAACAATTTGTTGATCCTCGGAATTATCTGAATCCTCAAACACCTCCCCTTCCTCTAGAGGAGAATAATCTGACCAATCCAGACCATCCGTATCATCATATTCATAAAGAGAAACCGTGGACAAATGTTTTCTCTTAGCCGGCGCCTTCTTAGCTACCGTAGAGGAAATACATTTTTCAATACTGGCCAATCTGGCACATACATCAGATTGCGACTGCCCCCCCATGGTAACATCGCATGGAGCACGGGTTAAAATGGGGGGGGGAGAGGATGACGCCGGCGGTGCTGACCCAGAGGCCTGGGGTCTTGACTGCCGCGTAATAGTGTGTTGTGCACAGGATATACATAAAAAGAAATCATCCCCAGTTAGGGATACCCCACACCCCAAACACTTCCGGGACTGTCCCGAGGGGAGCCCGGATTCCTGGGATGCCTCCATAAGGTGAACTTAATGAGTCGCTATGACAGAGGGAATTACGCTATGAAGCAACCCGGGATGCCCTTATAGTGTCCTTTTTAAATGGGAGGAATTTTGTAGGAAAGAAACCCAGTGAAAGTACCCAGGGACTTAGGACCAGGAGAAACCCCCTTATAACTATTCCCTGAAGAATTCACCTAAAACACAGATAAAATAATTAGAAACCAAAAGTTATATTGGCTAATAAAATGACAAAAGGCCCACAGGGCCACTCACAGAACCTCCGGACCAGACCAGGACCCAGCAGCATGCAGCCCAGATGCGTGAGGTAACTGTAATTCAGCGCAGCTGTGAAAGACAGAGCAGAGGGGCGTGGCCTGCGCGATCGCGCGCTTTTACCGGCCCCGCCCCCCTAGAGATAGGCAGATAGGAGCCAAAGCTCCTCAGCGGTGCCCGGGCAAGATAGGGGGCGGGCCGCGGCGACACGCCGCAAGTCCGGCTCCGCCCCCAATGACACTGCGCGTGAGGGGAGAAAGCTCCCCTCCGCTAAGCTATAATGCGCCAGAGACGCGGGGACCCGCGTCTCCTCACATATCACCAGAGACCGGCAGCGGTCTGCAAGAGGCCCGGTCCCGCCCCTGACAGAAGAGCGTGAGGGGAGAGCCCCTCCCCTCCGCCTTCTGAGGTAAAAATACCATTTTGTGAAATACTCACCTGTAAAATGGGTATTATAAGTATGCGTCACACCCCGCTTCAAGATACCCATAACATGTGGGTAATACCGACCTGAAGAGGGCGTTCTGCAGAGATGATAGTAAAAAGAAAGCCCCTCCCGGGTCCATAAATACCTGGGACCTCCCACTCATTACCCAGTATATAGAAGCAGTAAGGTAAGGGACCAGGAAGAGGCAAATATAGACCAAGGCAACGCAAAGTTCACAGTATAAAGGATCCAGAATACAAGAAGGGCGGGTGAAGCGGGGTGTGTGACATACTTATAATACCCATTTTACAGGTGAGTATTTCACAAAATGGTATTATTCTAAGTATGTCACACACCCCGCTTCAAGATATCCATAACATGTGGGACATCCAATAGCAGTGTCCATAAAAGGGCGGGGATCCAAAACAAGGCAACAAGGCACAACTTAAACCACAACAGCTTGCAGAACTTTGCGGCCAAAAACAGCATCCGCTGAGGCCCGAACATCAACCTTGTAAAACTTGGAAAAGGTGTGAACAGGAGGACCAAGTAGCGGCCTTACAAACTTGCTCAACCGAGGCCTGGTGCTGAAAAGCCCAGGACGCTCCAACCGCACAAGTAGAATGAGCAGTAACACGAAAAGGGGGACTCCTCCCCTTGGATTCGTCAGGCCATCATTGGGGCCTATTCTGCCATTTACTAATGGAAGATTTGGCAGGAGCCAAACCTTTCCAAAGGGCACCACAAAAAAAGCATCAGTCTTACGAAAGGAAGACGTAACCACCAGATAATATTTCACAACACGAACTACATCCAAGGAATGCAGCGCCCTTTCCTTGTCGTTGCTAGGATTAGGACATAGAGAAGGCAGAACAATGTCCTGATTCAGATGAAAGGCAGAGACCACCTTAGGAAGAAAATCCGGCTTGAAACGAAAGACCACCTTGTCCTGATGCCTTTCGAAGTACGGAGCTTTAATGGACAAAGCTGCCAACTCAGAAACACGCCTAACAGAAGTGATAGCCACCAAAAAGGCCACCTTTTGGGTAAGTGAAGACAAAGCAATCTCATTCAAGGGCTCAAACGGGGGACCCTGAAGAGCAGAAAGAACCAGGTTCAAATCCCAAACTGGAACAAAGGGCTTCCTAGGAGGCCGAACATGCGTAACCCCTTGGAAAAAAGTCTTGATCAAGGGATGAAGTGCAAAGGACCTTTGAAAGAACACCGCCAGGGCAGAAACCTGCCCCTTCAAGGTACTAAGCTGGAGCCCCAGATCCAGACCATGTTGAAGAAACTCCAGGATCCTGGAAATGGAAAACTCCCGACAAGGGAAAGACCTACCTTCACACCAGTCAATATAGGACCTCCAGGTCCTATAGTAAACAGTAGAGGAAGACCGCTTCCTGGCGCTAATAAGAGTCTGAATCACCGCATCAGAAAGACCTTCCTCCTTCAAGATGGCGGTTTCAGCAGCCACGCCGTCAAAGCCAGCGATGGTAAATTGGGATAGCGTAGCCGACCCTGGGTGAGCAGGTCCGGCAGTAGAGGCAGAAGGAACTGATCCTCTGCCAGTCTTACCAGGTCTGCGAACCAAACCTGCCTTGGCCACCTTGGTGCCACCAGAATCGCTGACGCGCCCTCCAGGGCCAGCTTGCGCACCACTCTGGCTAACATTGGAAACGGAGGGAACAGGTAAAGAAACCCCAGATCCCTCCAGTTCAGAGACATGGCGTCCACTGCCAGAGCCAGTGGATCCTGCGAGAGAGACAAATACCGGAAGCTTGTGATTGTGACGAGAGGCAAAGAGGTCCACCGCCGGGAACCCCCACCTGAGGCAAATCGAACGAAACACCTGGGGACTGAGAGACCACTCTCCCTGGCGAGAGGAAGACCTGCTCAGAGAGTCCGCCTCCGTGTTCTCCACTCCCGGAATGTAGACTGCTGAGATACACGGGACGTGGTTCTCCGCCCAGTCCAGAATCAAAGATACTTCCCTGAGGGCACTCCTGCTGCGAGTCCCTCCCTGGTGATTGATGTAAGCAACCGCCGTCCGACCGGACCTGAACTGGCAGGCCCTGCAACTGATGAGTCAAGCGAAACAGAACCAACCTGATGGCTTTCAACTCCAGAACATTGATGGGCTCGTGAGCCTCCTGCGGGCCCCACAAACCCTGAAACTGGAGGTCCTTCCAAACACCCCCCCAACCTGACAGACTGGCATCCGTGGTGACTGTTTCCCAACACGGCGCCAGAAAAGATCTGCCCTTCAACAGATTGACAGACCCCAGCCACCATTGCAGGGATCGACGAACTCGGGGGGGGTCATCAGGAAGGACTGATCCAACGATAGCGGAGACTTGTCCCAAACCTTCAACAGATGAAGCTGGAGTGTCCTTGTGCGAAACTGCGCAAAGGGAACTGCCTCGAATGAAGCCACCATTAACCCCACCAGCCTCATCCCTAGCCGGATGGCCGGACGAGGGGCCGACAAGAGAAGCCGAACCAACTCCTGAATCAAAAGAATCTTGGCCTGGGGCAGAAACACCCTGGCCTGCGAAGTGTCCAGAGACATTCCCAGAAAGGTCACTACCCTGGACGGAGAAAGAGAAGACTTGGGGTGGTTGATCACCCAACCGAACCTCTCCAGAGTGGACACCCCCACTCTGGTGTCCAACTCAGCTTGGTTGAAGGAAGAGGCCATAATCAGAAGATCGTCCAAATAGGGCACAATGCGGATACCCTGAACCCTGAGCAGAGCCATCACCCCCGCCAGCACCTTGGTGAACACCCGAGGAGCCGAGGTGAGACCGAAAGGGAGTGCCACAAACTGAAAATGCCGATCCTCCACCACGAACCTGAGAAACCTCTGGTGTGCTGGAAAAATCGGAACGTGCAGGTAAGCGTCCTTGATGTCTATGGACGTCAGAAAGTCTCCCTGACGAAGAGAGTGAATAGCCGAACGCAGCGTTTCCATGCGGAATTTCCGCGGCCGGATGAACCTGTTGAGAAACTTCAGATCCAAGATGGGTCGGACCGATCCGTCCTTCTTGGGTACCGTGAACAGATTGGAATAAAAACCCCTGCCCTGGTCTGAGGGGGGCACTGGGCAAATGACAGCCATGTCCAGAAGACTCTCTACTGCCACCAGGAGCCCCTGCGCCGCCAGAGGTTCCGAAGGCATCCGAGACCTGAAAAATCTGGAAGGGGGGCGGAGCTCGAACTCCAGCTTGTAACCGGAAGACACCACTTCCCGGATCCATCTGTCCGAGACCTCCTGATCCCAGATCTGGGAGAAGTGTCGCAGCCGTCCCCCCACCCGCATGGGTGAGGGCGCCCCCTCATTGCTGAGCTGGCTTAGCAGCCGGTTTGGGCTTAGAGCCCCAACTGTATCCTGGACGGGCACATCCTCTGCCCCTGTTCCCGGAATCTCCTCTGGAAGAGGGGAAGGCAAATCCCCTGCCAGATCTGGCCCCACGAAAGGAGGGGGTAAAGGAAGGCGCCCCCCGAAAGGGACGGCGTTGTTTCTTGCGTTGAGGTAATCTACCACCCTTGGTGACAGAGTCCAATTTTTTTCCAAATAGCCGTAATCCAACAAAAGGTAGAGCCGTCAGTGACTTTTTGGACATAAAATCGGCCGCCCACTGGCGCAACCACACCGACCGCCGAATAGTCACCAGCAGAGCCGACGTCCTACCACACATCATCAAAGTGTCATCCAAGGCGGTTAATACAAAAAGACAAAAACAACTCACACCGTTTAAGGCCAAGGAACTCGTCACTACCAGGACGAAGCCCGGAAGAAGTCAACAGATCCCTGACCACGGACCTGGTGGCCACCACCATTAGTGCCGAAGCGCAAACGGGCTGCATGGCTGACCCAACGCTAGCAAAACCATGACAAGCCATCTGGTCAATGCGTTTATCCTCTCCATCTTTGAGGGTGGAACAATCAGGATTATTTAAAACAGAGGTGTTGGACAACCCCAAAACCGGTGCATCCACCTCGGGGGGGGGATGCCCAGCGCTTAACCGTATCCAAAGGGAAGGGATATTTCTTATCCCACCCCTGAGGAATGCCAGGGAGCCGAGCCGGCCTATCCCATTCCTTAGCAATAATTTTGTCAAAGTGTCTTTGAGTAGGAAACTCCAAGCGCGGCCTGGATTCCTCAAAAAACTCACCCTTCTGCTGTGGAGCCTCCTCAGGAGGGGAAATAGCCAGAACCTCAAACATCTGAGCCAGAGCGTTAGGAGTATCCGAGGATCTCCCCAAGTCCCCCAGCTCAGCATCAGCGCCAACAAACTGCTCATCGTCTGAATTATCAGAATCCTCATAAACCTCCCCTTCCTCTAGCGGGGAATAATCAGACCAATCCAGATTATTAACATCATCAAGGTCATCCACCGGCGGAGCCGGCGACAAATGCTTTCTCTTAGCCGGAGCCATACGGGCGACCGAGCTGGAGAGAATTTTCTCAAGGTTGGCCAATCTGGCGCACATCTCAGATTGCAGCTCCCTGCCCATGACAACCTCACACGGGGTGCGTATCAAGGTGGGAGGAGGAGATGAAGCGACCGGCGGTGCTGACCCAGACGCCTGGGGTTCGGACTGCCGCGTAATAGTTTGCTGTGCACAAGGTATACACAGAAGTACATCGTCCCCAGTAATGGATACCCCACACAACATACACTTCCGGGGTTGCCCCAAAGTGGTCCCGAGCCCAGTATCCGGGGATGCCTCCATAAGGTGAACTTTAAGTAGTCGCTATGACCAAGGGAATTACGCCAATAAGCAACCCGGGATGCCCCTTTAATGTCCCGAGTGGGAGGATTTGTGAACAGTAAATTTAAACCCAGGGACCTAGGACCGGGAGAAACCCCCTAAATACCACTGAACATCCACCTGAAAGACACAAATAACCCCAATAAATGCCAAATAAGGACTAAAGAATAAAATGATGAATGAATACGGGCCCACAGGGCCACTCACAGTGCCGTCGGTAGCGGGAGTAGTGGCGACCTGACACCGTCCATGAGGGGAGAAGGCAGACCGAGAATGGGGCGTGGTCAGCGCGGACCGCGCGAAATGCTCTGTTCCGCCCCCTTCCTGTCATCCAAGCAAGGAGCGACAAGCTCCGCAGTGGCGCCTGTAGTAGAGGGGGCGGGCCGCGGCGACGCGCCGAAAGCCCGGCCCCCGACGTAGACGCGTGAGGGGAGAAGCTCCCTCCCGTTCTGTCCCTCAGAGACCGGCGCCGCTGAAGTCCCGCGGTGCCGGTTAAGAGTGAAACGAGCAGCGTGTGCGGCCACAGAGTCCTGCGGAGCACCCGCCCCGCTCCCCGCTCAAAGACCTGTGGGAAGCGCATAGCCTAAGGGGGGCTGGCCGCGGCAGCGCGCCGAAAGGCCGGCCCCGCCCCCAACTGAAGTGCGTGAGGGAATAACTCCCCTCACAATATCTGAAGTGAAAACCGGCGCCCCGGCGGCAATGGCGGCCGCGGAGAGAGAACCACAAGTAAAAACACAGACGCTCCCCAAATAACCTGAGCGACTTCTTGGCCGCAGCGTCAGCCGACCACTGCCGCAGCCAGAGCGAGCGACAAAACGCAACAAGCAGAGCCGAAGCCCTGACGCCAAGCCGGACGCTATCGCCCATAGCAGAGACAACAAAGGCAATAAAATCCACACAGGCTTTGAGGTCTTTGTACTCCTCCGCCCACTTGCGAGACTTGGTAATATCTACAAGTCGTGTCACCCTCTTCTTGATCCATGCGCCTGTCAGCAGGGTCGCGCAAGGAAGCCGTAATCGGGAGACGGCATAACCGAAGTGTTGGATAACCCCGACACAGAAGCATCCACATCGGGGGGGGGGGGGGGGGGGGGGGCGTGACCAGAGGCGGACCAGCTCCTCGGGGAAGGGATACCGCCTGTCCAGGCCCCTAGGCACCGATGGCAATTTATTAGGTCTTTCCCATTCCTTAAACACCATATTGGAAAAGTGGGCCTGCTCAGGGGAGACCAGCCTGTCTCTCAGGCCGGAATAAATCACCCTGCTTCCTCTTAGCTGCCTTAGGAGGGACAATATGAAAGGTCTCGAACACAGAAGACAGCAACTGCTCCGTGTCGTCAGGGAGCCACATATCCTCATCTGAGGAGGGACCAAGCTCGCTGTCATAACCAACCGACCGATCCCCGGAGGAAACTGAGTCCTTAAACAACCCACCCTCCTCCGAAAAGGTCGTCATCATCATCAGCAAAATCGGAGTAACCCGGCTCGATGTCCCGCTTCTTACTCGTGGCCTTCCCAGTAGCCGTGCCGTCTCTCCAGGCTGGCCACCCGGTGTCTCAAATCAGTTTGGGACCCCTTGGTAGTTTCCCCCTCGTTGAGGGCTAAATGCAGCATCGGGGGTGTAGGCGAGGCTGCAGGTAAAAGAGGGCTAGGGGCAGGGACGCCCGCCCTAACATGTTCCAAAAGTACACTCCCAACGAAAGTGACACAAACCGTGCCGAGTCCGCCCAGAGGGCTGGTGCCGCACATGGGGCAGAGCTTAACCCGCCCAGATGGGGCCCCTAGCTCATTATCCCCAAAAGCCTCCATTATGGCGATTATGGTGATAAAATACAGGTTACAGGAGGGACTCACGAAACCTGACTGGCGAGGTAGCGGTGGTCCGGAAGGCAGGCACCAGAAAACGCAGGCAGTGAGTGATGAAAACTGATGCCGGTCAGCCCATGGGGACCCACAGCAGGGTTCCGCAATTGACAAAATGAGCAGCACAGAAAATGGCGTCCGAGCGCAGCAAAGACGAACCTCGAGGGGCGGGCCGCGCAGCAATGACGCAAAACGCGTCACCGCACGGCCCCGCCCCCCGCTGCTGGGTCCACGGGCACAGTGGTAATAGGGGTGCAGTGGCCGACAGGCTCAAAATGCCCTGCTCAGCTGCCGTATCCAGAGAGAGTTCCAGACGATCCTCGCAGCAGTACTGCAAGACGAAATCTGGGAATTCTATAGCGGCAGCTCATTTTATAGGGGCCGAGAGGAGTTACAGCTCTGGATCTTGCAGTAACTGCGCCACCTGGTGGCGGACTACCCAACTGTCATCACTTCTGGGACGAACTGGACTGGATATAGTGAAAAACAAACGCTGTGCATAGTAAACTAAGCAGCCATGAAGACAACCAGGTTTCGTTTTTTCGTCTGTGCTCCCAAACATCCTGACAGCTTCTTTATCCTCACTTCGAAGTTTCACTTGGTCTTCCTGGTCTACGGACAGACGTCTCTTGTCTCTAACAATGTCCTGTGTCCCCCACAAGCTCCAATCATGCCCACCCTCCCTTTCCAGCGAGACCTCGGGCTCCAGCACAATGTCTGGCTGTAAGCAAGCGCAGCCCATTCACAACTTCCCTGCTGTGTGCGCTCACACAAGTGTCTCTTGTGTCTCGCTAGAAAGAATGGGCGTGGCTTGAGCTTACGGGGGGGTGGGGGGGACAAAGAGTCCAGAGACAGACTGAGGGGACAGGACATTGCTCGAGATTAGAGACGTCCGTCCACAGACGAGGAAGACAAAATGAAACCAGAAGTGAGGATAAAGAAGCTGTCAGAAAGAACGTTTGGTGCTGAGCGAGTATTGGGATCCTAAAGGTGTTGGTTCATTTTATGAAAAATAACCATTTGCTTACATCCGCAGTCATGTTAGTGGTGTCAGATTAACAGGTAAATTGTGCATAGCACCACTAGTAACTCAAGGGCAAATAAATCAGATTAATATAAAAATGGGCCTTACATCTGGATTGTCACAGCCAATCATCTCTCCATAGGAAACCTGGTGACACAGGCAGTAGGTGGGCTCATTAGGGTCTACAGGCATATCAAGGACATCTGAAGGATGAACAGACAGTACTGCATCGGAAAACACAGGTCTGTTAAAAACAAAAACAGAAGTTAGTTCATTATTCCGTTAAAAGGCAGGGGTCACTTCCTCCGATACGTGCAGCATTAGGGAATCCCAATCTGGTAAGTGTATCCGTATTCCAGCAATATAAGCTAAACGTGTGACCAATCTTGGGCTTTATTCATCATGGGATAGCGGCATGTAGCGCCTTGTAAGCGACCGGTAGCGACAGGTGAATACCGGCCGTAGCACACAACTCCACATTTATGAAGCAGATTCTGGTGAGCTCCTCTTACAGAGACACGTAGCGACCGATTCATCATCACAGACGGCTCAGCGGATCCCGGCGGTGCTCTGGCTTCCAGAGCGCCTGGTATTACCTGTCGCTACCTGTCGCTCGCCCATACATTTCAATGGACGTTACTTTTCTTCTTTAAACAGGGTTTTTTGTTTTTTCATTTTTTTTGTTTTGTATCAAATCATTGTGTGACCTCTCCCGGCCTATTTAAATACATTTTTGAAAAACTCTTTTTTTTTTTATGCAGAATTGTCTGGTATTAAAGTGTTACTGTCACAATGTAATAACAATTTTCGCTTTGTTACTAGTGGATATGTGTTCATAAACATAACTTTAAATCAGCTTCTGGCGCTCTGGACTACAGCGACACAATTTTGAGCGCAGGCGCTGTGTGAGGCTGTTTTTTTTATAAATATGGCTTGAGTCGCTCACACTTACCAGTCGCTGCCGTTCGCTCCCATATAGCTCTGTACTGGTGTAATAGCGACTCACACATCAAATTCATCAATGCCAACAATGTTACTACAGCGACTGAGGCGCTCTGTAATAGCGACTTATGTCCGATCAGAGCGACCACTAGCGGTCGCTCTTAGCACCGCTGTACAGACGCTCATCTGCCGGTACCTGGCGCTAGTAATGAGTCAGCCTGTAAATGTAACAATCACAGTACGATTCACAGAGGCTAATGGGAAAACTGGAACATTGCCTAGAAGAAGCGCTAGGAGTCCTGAGAAAGTACTAGTAAAAATACGATGCTTGGCAGGTAAGGGGAGCATGCTTTGATGTTCCACTGAGCCTTCGCAATAAATCTTCATCAAGGGTTCAGCTGACTGCCCTACTCTGATATTATACGTAGTAGTTTGCACTTGTTACAGTGACTGCTAAAGATTACAAAATGGCACCGTACCCTCCCTTCAGTTTCTTCTTTTTCACAGTGTCTTCTTCGGATACTCTGCGGCCTCGAGAGCCCCGCTTATCTTTTTGTGATCGATTCTCTACAAAAACAAAAATACAATGTCATGCTCTAAGACAAAGCTCTAAATGGAGTTCGAATCTGGTGAACTTTGCTTACTTTTTATGCCACGACCAGATGGACTGTCAAAATCGGATCCTTCCAACTTCTCCTTCAGATCAGCTTCAAATCGGGCTAGGTCTGCATCAAGCCTTCTGATGTGCTTATCCACCTTTAAAAGCAGCAACAACAAAACTATTTTCATTTAAATTAATCAAAATAATCTGTCTATGACTATTAACAAAAGTGTAGACTTTGACCATTTAAAGTGGAACAATATCCAGGAATTTGACTTTCCCTGGTTTTTTCCGTGCCGGGCTTAGAATTCAAAGGGTTAAAGCCCAACTTTATCCTAAAATATATTTTGATAACGTGTGGACAAGCAGTTATTGTTTATTTAATATAGCGCTATGTTTTTCCATGGCTTTGTACAAATAAGTTGTTGGGGTAATTCCCTGGGGTATCCTGCACCCCTGCCTGTTGAGCGTCTGCCTCTGAGAAATCCCTACGTAGCCAGGCTAGGAACTCATATGATGCGCAGATAGACAGCTTTCATCATACAAGTTCAGTTTAAAGCGGACCTTCACTCTGAATAAGAGCATATCTTATATGTTTCCCACATCCCGTACATACAGATTGCTCACATTAAAAATCATCCTACCTACATCTACTGCATGTTATGAGCCTTTAAACATCCAAGATGGCGGCTTGTGGAACATCAAGCAGCCTGCAAACAGGAAGTGCCTTCTGACTGTGCTGCTCTGCATTCTGGGATTGCTAACCTTTTCCTGACCCCAGCTCTGCTCTGTCTGAGCAAAGCACAGCTATAACCCGCCCCCCTGTACTTTATCCCACTTTCCTCTCCTCAGTAAGTGTGATGCTTCTGAGTCAAGATGGCGGCGCCCGTCCTGAACAGAGTTGCAGCCCAGTGGGGGAAAGAATAATAAGTAAGCGACTAAAAACGTAAAATATATTAATTTTAGATGCTGGGGAATCATTTTATAAGGGTTTGGGCTTTTCAATAAATCATGGTGAAGGTCCGGTTTAAAGAAGAGAAGCTTACAATCTTATACCCTGCTCGCAGCCAGTGCCCCCCACCTTTCCAAAACAAAATCTCACACAGGACACAGATAAGCAACACTTCTTAAGAAAACAAAAAGAAAACAGACGGATGTGCGACCTTGTAGCTGGGCACATTCTGCTTAGGGAGGGGAGATAACATACAGAGAAAAGACAACAGGCACATTCCGTTACGCTAGGTTATAACAACAAAAACCATTTCTTCTATTTTACAGTAAATGAATATCTTAAAGCATAACTCTCAGCCTCTATTCGAGGTTTAAGCAAGCCTTGGCATATAATGGGTTAAATTCCCCTCCCCCTCCATAAGTAATTACAGGCATGGCAAAACACTTAAAACAAGATGCTACATTGAAAGCTTTTCAAGGCCCTTTTCTTCTATGCCAATCTAAAGAGAAGATTTAGAACCATTTTAGTTGGGGGGGTCACTGGCACAGCAACTCTATATTCTGTACTAGCCAACAACTTTGATGCTAATGACACACACCAATTTTAGGGTTAAACAAACCTGTTTTTTATTGACTAGCAGCAAAAAGAAATATAATGGTGGTTCTGAGGTTTCCCAGTGGCGGCTACATGGCTCTCTGGACCACGCTGCTTCCTGCTTTAGCTGACACATGCTGTGAGCACGCTCTCTCGTTCTATGCTGGGCTGTTTGTGACTAAATGAATGACTGCAGCATGGCCAGAAAGGCAAAGAGCCACTATGATAACATACTGCATTAAGTAAGGGGTTTTATGAATATTGTGCAATGGCTTAAAGCAGACCAACACAACAAACAGTGCTCATATGTATCCCTTCCCAGGGCAATTTAGATTGCAACACATAAAAAGAATTAATTTACCTTTTTCTAACTGGTCAATTTAAAAAGCAAGATGGTGGTTCATGCATTTTCAGGCCACCTGCAAACAGGAAGTGCTGCCGGGCTTCCCGTTACTCTGCATTGTCAGTTATATCAGTTGGGAGAGAGAGCTCCAAATTGGCAGGTACATTTCTTTTCCTGTGGCAGGCTGTTGGGCCGGTTTAAGCGAGAGGGCTGGGATAGAAGAGGCTACATAATCCACCTTTTTGGGTATAGGATCACTTTAAAGTGGACCAAAACTCACCACGATCGGCCCCGGAATCTATAGAATCCCAGGCCAATCGATTCCCTACCCCGGGGCATCCAAAATCAGGATGCCCCGCTGTGTGAAACCCCACAGGTTGCCCCAAACACTTACCTTGTTTCCTGGTCCAACGGCACATGTGCGAGCCGTGGCCACATCCCGGCTATCCCTCTAGCAGGGCGCGTGCCCACAACAGCCATTTGTGAATGTGCAAGCAGTCAGCGCTTCCAGAGCCGACGGATGAGCGGCTGTGCATGCAACGCAGGACCGGGAAGAGGAGAGTTGACTTCGGTGATCTGGGTGGTTTCACTCAGCGGGGCACCACCAATCTGGGTGCCCTGGGGAAAGGACCAAAACCCAGGATAGTCAAAATCCTGGGTTTTGGTCCATATTTTGAAAAAAAAAAAAAAAAAAAAAAGGTTTTGCCAAGTAAACTTATGCATGTGAAAGAAGATGTAACATTTACAGAAAACCAGGCAATGGGGGCGTTCAAGTGCCAGTATGCCTTTATGGGTAAGGAAATCACCTTGATGGGACACGATTGGGAACAACTGCTAGCCACTATTGACCCTGAATGTTATTTTAATATGGGTTTGATTCTAGAGCTTCTAAGTTTGATCTGAAAAGGTATTATGCTTCAACTAAATGAGTATTTCACCGGGTGTTCCTCTCAGACGGGGCATCTTGATTTGGGATGCACCTCTGTGTGTATCCCCACAAAAACTCACCGTCCTTGCGCACTGATCAGCATGCTCAATTCCGCTTGGCTCTGCCAAGCAGCCAGGTGAAGCAGAGAGTGCCGCCAGCCCATCCCCGCTAACTTTCTAGCTGTGGGTGTGCCCTCGCTGCCAATCCAAAAAGGCCTGGTGTGTGTACTTACACAGCTACAGGTGACCAGGGAATGCGGCTTCAAGGGCTCCATGAACAGTTGAGTGGAGCCGTCGATCTGGGTATTTCACACAGTGGGGCATCCCAATTCAGGAAGCCACAAGGAGAGGGGCTCGGAAGGCCCTAAGGCAAATGCTCCGGGTCCTCTGAAGTTCCTCATTAACAGTTACAGTTAAGGTTTCCAGACTTACCATCTCATAAGTTTGCATAGCTAACTGCACTTTATCATCACTGAACTCCTTGCATTTGCTGTAAGCATTCTGAATTCGTTGTAAATGTTGCACTCTTTGTTCAGGGGTGAAGTCTCGCACCTTGGTGATATATTCATTGGCCAAAGAATCAATCTCTTTCTTTTTGTCTGTTTTAAAACACAATGTGTTAAAATAAATGTAACATCTTAAAACTATCTGTAGACAAAAAAAAATAAATAGAAAAAGCTTAATACTTACCTGACAGTTGCAGGATTAATCTATTGCAGGCTTGCTGGGGGTATCACACCCATTCTTGCATGATCAGATCAGTTGGCTGGATCACACCTGACAGTGTTCACTGCTGACCATAATATAAGCAAAGAAGGGTCACATGTGCCCTGTGCCGCTAATAAGCGAGGGGGTCGGATCAACAAAGTTGGCTGGGAAGCAAACTGCCAGCACAAGAAAAGGCTAGCTTCTACCAGCAGATTGTTATGGGACAACCCTGCTAGTCCGGTTAAAGTGGAGCAAAACCCATCCGGGCCTTGGAATCTATAAAACTCCAGGATCACCAGATTCCCACATATAGGGATGCCCCGGAGAGAGATTTCCCAATGTATGAAACCTGCCGCACTATGCTATAACATTAGGCAGATGCATTCCTGCGCCAGGCTCAAACATTTTATACTATAATGATTTTTTTACATAGTGCATTTCAATGCATCACTAACCAACCAATGGACAGTCAGCTGTTTACTTTGCAGTAAAATAATGAAACAGATTTATCAGCTAAGGGGCAGAGACCTGTCTAATAAAAATGTGTTTAGTCTGACGGTTGAAAAAGGGAAAACCCTGAAACACGCGCAAAGAAAGCAGTACCACCACTCCGGTTGTTCAAAGCACACAGATTTTAAGAGTAAAGGTTATGATTTAATTTTTTTTCACACTCATCCTGCAATGCCTGTAATTGTGCTGGACATTCTCAGTATTCTTACTGGCTTCTCAAAAGCAGGCTTGCGGTAGCCTCTCCTAGCACCTTTGCGGACATGATTTAAAGGGGAACAGAACATATATGGGAAAGAAAAGTAAACCTCCAGTTACCAGGGACAAAACAAAAACTGAGCACGTATCTATCCAATAGGGTCACATCCAGAAAAAATAATCTGGAATGGACTAGAAACCTTCCACAATATTAGCTGGAGTGGGACGTTAGTATGTCTGTCCTGGAACAAAGGTCTAAAAGTGATTGGCTGATGTAGAATAAATAAGTAATTAAAGACTAGCAGGGATAATCTGTGGGGGATATAAGGTAAGTGTAGCTTTTTTTTTGAAGAATAAATTCAATATTAAAAACGGTACTAACAGCCTTGCACAGTTGAAAAAAAAAAATACTTAAAAAGAGGAACAACGCGGCTGTAAACAAGTAGGTCCACTTAAGCCCCGAATGTGATGCTGCATACCTTTTGGATGTGGGCTGTAGCTCCCCCGGACGCCTTAGCAGTCTGTGACAGGCACCGGGGGAGCTTAGCCATCCTGCTGTCCTCCGACGTCCCCCCCCCCCCACCACCTTCTCCTTTCCACCGCTGTTGCAAGTTCCTATAAAGTCTTGTGGCTTTTCTGCTGCTACTACTACTACAACCGCCCTGGGGCACTACACTGCCCTACGGAAAGTGCCTGAGAAGAATGGTCAAGCACATGAGGAAGAGCAGAAGACAGGTGTTAAGCCTGCCAAATGGAGAAGCAAAAGTTTAAAGGGAAAAGAGGGCGAAGTTTGGGTAGTTTTTGAGAACTTCCCAGACTGTCCAATGTTCCTCTTTCAGTTAGTTACCTGGTAACTTATTTTCTAAACATCCGAAAGAGCAGCATACCACTAAGATATTAAGGCTCCGCCCCAAGGTAGGAACACATGACCACCAGAATACACAAATGCTTTAGCTCCTCCTCCAAACACCAGTAGTTTAAAGTGGACCAACACCCAGGGGTGATCGGCCCGGAAATCTATAAGATTCCCGGGCCGATCACCTCCCACCCCGCGGGACATCAGAGATCGGGATGTCCCGCTGGGTGAAACCCCCAAAAGATCTTACCTGATCCGCCGCCGCTTCCCGCGCGCACGTCTGGAGGGGCGCGCGGGAAGCGGCGGCGGATCAGGTAAGGCCGGCCCGGCCCTCTGTGAATGGCTGGCGGGGGCGCGCGCGTGCCAAGAGTGACGCGCGGGAGGCGGCGGCGGAAGAGGCTTGTACGTTCCTGTCCCCCGCCTAGACGTTGGCGGGGATTGGCTGCGGCGTTCACGTGGGAGCAGGGAGAGGTGAGTTTTTTGGGGTTTCTGGGGGGTTTCACACAGCGGGGCACCCCCGATCGGGGTGGCCCACCGAAGTGGACCAAAACCCAGGATAGTCAAAATCCTGGGTGTTGGTCCACTTTAAGAGATCTGAAGAAAGCATCAACTGAAAAATCAGTAGGATAACATACACAATAACATAGCCTGAGGGAGAGAAGCCTCTATGCTGCCCTTTCAGATGTTTAGAAAAGAAGTTACAAGATAACTAAGTTCCGTTTTCTCAAAACATCCTTAGGGCAGCATACCACTGAGAGGATAAGCGAGATACTACCTTTACTGGGTCGGAAAGGCTGCCTGCAACACACATCTGACAAAGGATTGATCTTGCAAGGTGAGCAGATCCAGGCAGTAATGATTAATGTCTTAAATAAAGACCAGGTTGCTGCTCTACAGATCTGTTCTATAGAGGCACCAGCTTGCTTCACCCAAGATGTAGAAATGGAAATGAATAAGCTTTCGGCCTTCCAATCCTTTGTTTGTCATATTCCAGCAAACAGGCCCTGACATCCAAAGATTTATCTACAGAACCCGTGGAAGAATCACTATCCCCGTCGGATGGAAGGATAACGGTTCGATGAAAGACGGAAAAGATCTTAGGAAAGTAGCAAGGATCCACCTGTAATATTATATGATCCTGGAAAACTTGGATAAAGGGGGTGATGGCAGGATAGAGCCTGGATATCACGATTTTGCGGGCTGAAGTTATTGCCACTAAAAAGAGAGCCATCCATGTAAGAAATATAATATGAGAGCTCGACAGAGGTTCAAAGGGTGGTGCGGTCACAGCTCTAAGGACCCAGGCGAGATCCCATTGAGGAGCTAACCTCAAGCCGGTCTGGACCACCTAACAGCTAGCAAAAAACACCTGACCAACACAGAAGATGAAAGTATCTTATCCACACAAACCGAAAGAGCTGCTAATTGGACCTTCGGGGTACAGATACTGAGACCCAGGTTGACTCCTTCCTGAAGGAAATCCAATCTGACTGGAAGACTAGAAGGGAATCTGATTACGGACCTTCTAGGTGTTAAAAGTTTTCCACATTTTCAAATAAAATTTTCCTGGTCCCCTTCCTTCTGCTGGAAAGCAGAGTCTTGTACGTCTCCCTCACAAAAACACTTTATCAGAAGCATCGCAATGTCAGAAGCCATGTTTGCGGATCCCAACAAAGCACGGGCCCAATGCTCTTGCACCAACACATCTTCAGAGTCGAAAACCATGGTATCTTCGGCTATCATGTCAGCAGTCAGCAATAGAATTGTGGTTGACTGGCAGGATATTTTGTTTAGAACCTGAGGGAAGATCCAAACTGGAGGAAAAGCATAAGCCAGACTGAAACACCGCTGGTGAGCCAGGGCATCTATTCCTAAAGCTTGATCGGAGGGATCGAGGGAGAAAGAACTTCCTCATCTTGTTGTTTCGACCGGAGGCGAAAAGATCCACCTCCGGAGCAACTCAAAAAATCTGCCACCTGATTTTGGCATCCTTTCAAGTGGATGGCTGATATGGATAAAAGGTTCAGTTCTGCCCAATTTAGAATTTGCCGCTTGTTGCAGGACGGATGACCTTATCCCTACATGACGATTCAGATATGCCATAGTAGTCGCATTGTCTATTCTGATTTGTACATGAGGACTCTTCAGGTGGGGAGAGAAGGCTAGCAATGCCTCTTTCACAGCGATACTCTGAGATTTGATAACGATAGGCTCAATCTGCTGGACCATTTTCCTTGAGTGGTCAGGGATCCGCAACGGGCCCCCCCAACCCAATGAAGAGACATCAGTCCTTGGGATCCGACCAGGATAGGACACTGACAAACCTGTGCTTACCTTGCCACCAACTCAGATTTCGTTGCTAAATCTAGGACTTCGATTATCCTGTCTATGGGCTCCTGAGACCTGTCCCAATAATTTAGTATATGCAGCTGTAGAGTCCTTGAGTGTAACTGACCCCATCTTACAGCAGGGAAGGACAAGACATTAGCCCCAAATAGCTTGATGAACCAAACCGATTGACTGGAACACAGGGACCAAACAGCTTCCTGAAGGATCATTATCTGCAGCTAAGGCAGAAAGATTTTCCGAAGGATCATATTGATCATGAACCACAGATAACCTGTGATGGGACTAGACAGGACTTCTGGTAATTCATGATCAAACCCCATTGTAGTAAAAAATCCTTAGTCAATTCAAGATCCTGGAGCAACTTCTCCTGATCTGGGGCAAAGAGGAGGAGGTTGTTTAGATAAGATATGATCATAAGTCCTTCCTGTCTTAGTGCAGCTAGAGGTCCCACCAGAACTTTGGTAAAAATTCTCAGAGTTGATGCCAGCCCGAACGGTAGGCATACAAATTGGAAGTGGAGTATTTGGTCCCCCAACTTTACTGCAAATCTCAAAAAAGCTTGAGCCGACAGGATCACCGGTACCTGCCCATAGGCATCCTACAGGTCTATTGAGACATTGAAGGAGCCAGGTGAGAGCAGATGGACATCATGCTGTAGCATACCGACAGATTCAGCTTCTTCAAATGGAGAAAAGAAAAAAAAAATGCTAGAACCCTTCCTCCCCATCGGTGGCAGGGAACTGATACAATCACTCCCATATCCAACATAGAATATAGGTTGCTGCAAATAGCCAGTCTCCCCCCATCCCCCACCACCTGGGAGAGCAGTAATAAAAAAGTTCCAGGGAGGGACGTGCATGAATTAGTTTGAGAAACCCTTCCTTATTATCCTGGAAGTAAAAGGGGGAATCCAGTACAGTCTCCTACCAAATGTGGAATTGTTTTAACCGGCACCTATTAAGGACCCGGCATCATTGCTTATTAGGGACCAACTGTTGGGTACCAAACAGAGTGGATCCTCCTAGAGGTAGGAGGGGCCCTCTAAACGAGTCCTTGCTAACGGCCGTCTATAAGAGGACCGAGTAGAAACAATGTTCCTGAAATCCCTACGTTTCGTGAGAAAAGACTTATATTTGTTAGCAGACCTGTCTAACACCTTCTCTAGTTCTGGGCCAAAGAGGACATGGCATGGTGCACAGGCGCAACTCTGAACCTGTATCCCCTGACCAAGTATGCAGCCAAAAAGCCCTACGCACCAAATTGGTGAGGGCCATGGCCCGTGCCAAAAATATCACTGCTGAGAAGAGAATTGGTAAAGCCTTAATAGACAGGAGACATGATTTAAGCTGCTGAAGCCAATAATTAAGATTCCTGGCAATGCAAGTAGAGGCTAGAATCTGTTTGAGTGTACCAGATTCAGCCTGCCATGCTTTCTTCAAGAGGGAATCCATCTTGTCTAAAGGATCTTTGAGGATACCGAAGTCCTCAAATGCTAAATCTACCCCCTTGGAGACCTTAGAAAAGGGGGCATCCAGTTTGGGGCATTTATCCCAAATACGCGAGTCTTCCTAAATGAACGGATAACACCTCTTAGAGCCCCTGGTCTATAAACCTTCTTAACTGGATCCTTCTCCTCATTAAAAAGATAGCCTCCTTAACAGAGTTATGAATGGGTAAGGTTATAGGGGAAATCAGGAACAAAATCGGGATAGAACCCATCTTGTTTAGACTTTGGGTGCAACTCCTATCTTCAATGTCCATAGAAAGATGAACCATATGCAGGAGATGGTAAATCTTCTGGAGGAAAAAGGTTTCACTGGTAAAACTGAATCAGAACCTGAAAAAAGGCCCTCATCCCCCTCAGAAAGGGAGGTATCAGAGTCTTCCGACTCCTGCTCTCTAGAAAAAAGTGGGGGTCTAGGGGATGCCCAACAAACTCCTTAGGCCAGTCGAGTCCCGTGGGGTCCTGAGATTCTCAAAGGAAGAGGAAATATGACCCTTCAGAACTCATGTATCATATCCATCATGCTGGGATGACGTTCCTTACTTACAAAGTTATCGGTACAGGGCTTGCAAAGAGGCTTCCTATAGGAATCTAGTAGCTTGATTTCACATATTGGGCATCTCCTACTTTTATCCTTAGATTTGGAGCCAGTTTTAGTCTTGGGCACTTGGTCTAAAAAGACAAACACATAATAATTCAAAGTAGCCCTTAAAAACTGCAAGAACTTGCCTATAAATAAAAAAGGGACTTTCCGGAGCAGAGCTGGACCCCTTCTTCCCAGAATGAGCTGCCGACAATTTCCAATGAAATTGGATTAATCAGGTTGGAAGAATGTGGATACACAGCAAAAATACAATTCTGTGAGATACTCACCTGTAGAATTGGTATTATATGCGTACAGTACGTCCTGCTCCATATATAATACTTACACATGGGTAATCCTCCGCCAGAGGGTGCGGTTCACTGCAGACATGCAAAAAACAGGCTCCTCCTGGCCCTTCATATACCCAGGGACCTCCCACAAATCCCCAGTATTGAAAAGCAGTGAGAAAAGAAGCCGGTAGAAACCAACCACCAACTGGTAACAATAGTAATGATAACAATCACCATACAGGGGATCCAGAAAAAAATGTAAAACCAGGGTGGGGTGGAGCAGGACGTACTGTATGCGTATAATACCAATTCTACAGGTGAGTATCACACAGAATTGTATTATTCTTAGCATACAGTATGTCCTGCTCCATATATAATACTTACACATGGGACATCCAATAGCAGTGTCCATAAAGCAGGGTGGGATCCCCGTCAAAAAGGCACAGCAGACAGTAAAGGTGCTGTCACCTGCAAACCTTGCTACCAAGAGCGACATGAGCAAAGGCTCTAATGTCAACCTCATAAAAACCTTTGAAAGGTATGAACAGAAGAAACAGGCAGCGGTCTAGCAATAACCTGATTAACAGAAAACTGGTGCTGAAGGGCCCAAGGTACCCAAGCACAAGTAGAACAGAATTAAGAGAATAAGATTCTACCCCTTAAAGGAATAGGCCAGTTCCAAATGCAACAGTAGCCTAGGTAAAAATCAGAGCTCCCCCATCGGGGAAGTTGAAACCCGGTCACCCGCATGACAGGAGGGGATACTGACCAGTACACCAATAAGGATAAGCAAGAAGCCGAAACCTTTACTTAGGACCAGAAGGACAATCCTCCAAGTAAGACCAGTCCAAGGGCGCAAAAACCCCTGGAAACAGATGAGACCGGGCGCATACGTATGGGAGCGCCCGCAACACCCCAAGGGGCATCAGTCCCCCTAAGGGACAAGAAACCATCCAGGAGAACTACAACGCCTGTTGAAGGAATGTAGACCCCCTTACTCCAGTATTACTAATAAGGCCCAGAGGCAGACAAGGACTTGGATAAATGAGCATAAGACACCACCTTGAGCAAAGGTCCGGCGTAAGACGGAATACCACCACATCATGGTGTATAAATAAGGAACGAGGGCTAACTAAACAGAGCCACCTTCACAGGCACACGTCTGACTGAAGCAACAGCCCCTGCAGGGCAACTTGAAGTAAGAACAGTTCAGACAACATCCGGAATAGATCCAAAGGGAACAACCCGCAAGGCAAACAGAATAAAAATTTTGATCCCAACAGGGACCATAGAACTACTTGGGAGATGCACCTGAGCAATCCCCAAAAGAACGCTTAACAATGGAAGACTGAACAAGACTTCTACAGGAAGGCGGACAGGGCAGAACCCGAACCTTCAGAGTACCATGATGGCGAGCCATCCCCAACTGATGCTGTAATAACTCTAGATCCCTGGGAACAGAGAACGTCCAACAGGGGAGAGACCAAGACTCATGTCAACCAATATGGGTAAGCCATACCCTATAATAGACGGAGAAAGGGGAAGAGGAAGAAGCTTGCTCCTAGCCCCCCCATAGACAGAGCCTCCAAGAAGATAATACCATTTTGTGAATACTCACCTGTAAAATGGGTATTCTAAGTATGTCACACACCCCGCTTCAAACATTAAATAGTTAGACTTGGGTATACTCACCGCTAGGTGGCGCCGTTGCAGAGAAGTCCAGAAAAAAAACAAGCCCCTCCCGGTCTATACATACCTGGTACCTCCCAACTATTCCCCAGTATTCAAACAGCAGTAAAGACAAGGTACCAGGAAAAAAACAATGGTAACCCTCAACTGTAAACGAAAAAACGTCACCATATAAAAAACCAGGATACCAAAAAGGGCGGGTGAAGCGGGGTGTGTGACATACTTATAATACCCATTTTACAGGTGAGTATTCACAAAATGGTATTATTCTAAGTATGTCACACACCTCGCTTCAGACTTTAAATAGTTAGACTTGGGACATCAACAGCAGTGTCCAGAAAAAGCGGGTATCCAACCAGGCAATAATGCAGAAACTCAACCACTGCAGCCTGCAGAACCTTGCGGCCAAAAACAGCATCCGCTGAAGCCCGCACATCAACCTTGTAAAACTTAGAAAAAGTGTGAACAGAAGACCAAGTAGCAGCCTTACAAACTTGTTCAACAGAAGCCTGGTGCTGAAAAGTCCAAGATGCTCCAACCGCACGAGTAGAATGAGCAGTAACACGAAAAGGGGGATCCTTCCCTTTGGCAGAGTAGGCCCTAACCACCGCCTGACGAATCCACTTGCTAATGGAAGACTTAGCCGGAGCCAGGCCCTTCCTAGGCCCACAGGGCACCACGAAAAAAGCATCAGTCTTACGAAAAGGAGATGTAGTACGCAAATAGCACTTAACACAACGTACCACATCCGCAAATAGCACTTAACACAACGTACCACATCCAAACAATGCAAAGCGCTCTCCTTGTCATTCCTAGGCTTAGGACACAAGGAAGGAAGAACAATGTCCTGGTTAAGATGAAAAGCCGAGACCACTTTAGGAAGAAATTCTGGTTTGAAGCGAAAAACCACTTTGTCCTGATGTTTCTCAAAATAAGGAGCCTGAATCGACAAGGCTGCCAACTCCGAAACACGCCGAACCGAAGTGATGGCCACCAAAAAGGCAACCTTCTGAGTCAGTAGACAGAGCAATATCCTGCAAAGGCTCAAAAGGAGGAGCCTGAAGAGCAGAGAGAACCAAATTCAAATCCCAAACAGGGAGCAAAGGCTTCCTAGGGGGCCGCAGATGCGAAACCCCCTGGAAAAAAAGTCTTGACCAAAGGATGGAGTGCAAATGACCTTTGAAAAAAGATAGACAAAGCAGAAACCTGCCCCTTCAAAGTACTCAGCTGAAGACCAGAGTCCAGCCCAGATTGAAGAAATTCCAAAATCCTAGAAACAGAAAAGACCCGACAGGGCAAAGATCTAGCCTCACACAAATCAATATATGATCTCCAAGCTCTATAATAGATGGTAGAAGAGGACCTCTTCCTGGCACTAATAAGAGTCTGAATGACCGAATCCGAAAGACCTTCCTCCTTTAAGATGGAAGTTTCAGCAGCCAAGCCGTCAAAGCCAGCGTTGGTAAATTGGGGTAACATAGTTGACCCTGAGTGAGAAGATCCGGCCGAAGAGGCAGATCAAACTGATCCACTGCCAGACTAACAATGTCTGCGAACCACACCCGCCTTGGCCACCTTGGAGCCACGGGAATGGCGGGAACCCCTTCCAGAACCAACTTTCGCAACACCCTGCCTAGCATGGGAATCGGAGGAAACAGATAAAGAAACCCCAGGTCCCTCCAGCTCAGGGCCATGGCATCCGCCGCCAGAGCCAGAGGATCCTGAGAAAGCGACACGAATGTCGGAAGCTTGTGATTGTAATGAGAGGCAAACAGATCCACCTCCAGCGTCCCCCACCGGAGACAAAGCGACCAAAACACCTGGGGGTGGAGAGACCATTCCCCCCGGCGGGAAGAACACCGGCTCAGAAAGTCCGCCTCCGTGTTTTCCACTCCTGGAATGTACACTGCCGAGATGCAAGGGACATGAGTCTCCGCCCAAACTAGGATCAGTGACACCTCTCTGAGGGCACCCAGACTGCGAGTCCCTCCTTGGTGATTGATGTAAGCAACCGCCGTCCGATTGTCCGATCGAACCTGAACCGGCAAGCCCTGTAAATGCTGCGTCAAGTGAGACAGAAACAACCTGATGGCTCTCAACTCCAGAACATTGATGGGCAAGTGGGCCTCCTGAGGACCCCACCGCCCCCCGGAACCAAAGATCCTTCCAGAAACCTCCCCATCCTGACAAACTGGCGTCCGTGGTGACAGTTTCCCAAAGCGGGGTCAGAAATGACCTGCCCTTCAAGAGATTGTCCGGGACCATCCACCACTGTAGAGACTGCCGAACCCGGTGGGACACCCGGAAGGACCGATCCAACGACCGCGGTCGCCGGTCCCAAGACGCCAACAGATGAAGCTGAAGCGTCCGCGTGTGAAACTGAGCGAAGGGAACTGCCTCGAAAGAAGCTACCATCAGCCCCACCAGTCTCATCCCTAGACAGATGGACGGGCGAGGATTGGAAAGAAGAAGCTGAGCCAATTCCTGAATCAAAAGAACCTTGGCCTGAGGGAGAAAAACTCTGTGCTGGCAAGAGTCCAAGGACATCCCCAGAAAGGTCACCACCCTGGCCGGAACCAGAGAGGACTTGGGGTAGTTGATCACCCAGCCGAACCTCTCCAGAGTGGACACCACCGTGCTGGTGTCCCCTTCCGCTTGACTGAAGGAAGGAGCCATGATGAGAAGATCGTCCAGATAAGGCACGATGCGAATCCCCTGAGAAGGGCCATCACACCCGCCAGCACCTTGGTGAATACTCGGAGCCGAGGTGAGGCCGAATGGAAGAGCCACAAACTGAAAATGCCGATCCTCCACCACAAAGCGAAGAAACCTCTGGTGAGCCGGAAAGATCGGAATGTGAAGGTATGCATCCTTAAAGTCTATGGACGTCATAAAGTCCCCCTGCCGAAGCGAATTGATCGCAGACCGCAGAGTTTCCATGCGAAACTTCCGGGGACGAATAAACAGGTTGAGAAACTTCAAATCCAGGATGGGACGGAACGACCCATCCTTTTTGGGCACTGTGAAGAGATTGGAGTAATACCCGTGCCCCACCTCCGAAGGAGGGACCGGGCAGATGACTGCCATTTCCAGAAGATTCCTTACCGCCGCCAGGAGCCCCTGCGCGGCCAAAGGATCTGAGGGGACACGAGACCTGAAAAATCTTGGAGAAGGGCGGGACTCGAACTCCAGCTTGTAACCGGCCGACACCACCTCCCGGATCCACCTGTCCGAGACCTCCTGGTCCCATACCCGGGAGAAGAGTCGTAACCATCCCCCCACCCGTAAGGGTGAGGGCGCCCCCTCATTGCCGAGTGGGCTTGGCAGCTGGTTTGGGCTTAGCGCCCCAGACGTGAACGGGACGGCCACGGCCTCTACCCCTGTTCCAGCTGGCACCCCTGGAAGCTGAAAAGCCTGCACCCCTGCCGGATCTGGCTCCCCGAAAAGAAGGATTGAAGGGGGCCGCCCCCCAAAAGGAACGACGAAATTTCTTGCGCTGAGGTAACTTACCTCCCCTGGAACAGAATCAAGCTTCTCACCGAAAAGTCTCAAACCCAGAAAGGGAAGAGCCGTGAGCGATCTCTTGGAATTAAAATCAGCAGTCCACTGCCTCAACCACACTGAGCGGCGGATAGCAACCAACAGAGCCGTAGCCCTGCCACACATCAACATGGCATCATCCTGAGCGGCAAGGATAAATGAAACGAAGGATTCACAACGCTTAAGGGCAAGAAACTCATCCGAAGCACAAACAGGCCTCAAAACCGAACCCGCACAGACAAAACCATGTCGGGCCAGCTGATCAATCCGACGATTCTCGCCGTCCTTAAGAGAAGTCGTGTCAGGAGAATGCAAAACCGCCGTATTAGATAGTCCCAAAACCGGAGCATCAACCTCGGGAGGGACAGACCAACGCTTAACCAAGTCCGCCGGGAAGGGATACTTCCTATCCCAGCTAGGCAGCACCCCAACGAGACGCGTAGGTTGCTCCCATTCCTTAAGGACAACATCCTCGAAATGCTGTTGACTGGGAAACTCCAAGCGCGGCTTGGTCACCCCAAAAAGCTGACCCTTTGGCCGAGGAGCCGCTTCAGGAGGGTCCAAATCCCAAACCTCAAACATTTGGGCCAGAATGGAAGGCGTGTCGGGGACCGACCCCGTGGCCTGGTCACCCTCAGCACCCAGCAGCTGCTGAACCTCAGGATCATCTAATTCCTCAATAAGCTCACCCTCTTCAAGGGGACGATCTGACCAATCCAGAGCCTCAACAACCTCATCGTCTGAGTCCGGTGGAGGGGGAGACAAGTGTTTCCGCTTAGCCGGAGCCTTCTGAGCAACCACAGTGGAAAACATCTTCTCGAGGCTAGCCAACCTGGCGCATACCTCGGATTGCGAATCCCCACCCATGACGTCACATGGGGTCCGGAACAGGCGAGGAGGGGAAGGAGATGGTACGGCCGAAGGACCGGGCACCGGGGTGCCGGACTGGCGCTCAATGTTCCGCTGTACACATGGAATGCATATAATAACATCATCCCCTGGGAGCGGAGTCCCACACCCCCCGCACAGCCTGGACTGCCCCGAAGGACAGTTTCCGGAACCTTTGGTAGCCTCCATATGGTGAATTTATGGTAATCGCAATAACCCAGGGATTTACGCAATACGCGACCCGGGATGCCCCTTAATCTCTTTATTTAATTATAGCCCTGAAATGGGGAAATTTGCAAAAATGGCCAATAAGGGGAAAGTAAGGACAAAAAACCCCACTAGCCAGGTATCTAAGACCGGGAGAGCCCTGCAGCGTGGGATCCCAGGATCTGAAAGAGAAAGACAACAGTCACACCAAGTACTTAAAAGAAAGCACAGAACAATAAAGCACAGTAACAAGAACATATAAATATATATATATACTTATATATTTAAACATGTGGAAGGCCAGGGAAGCCCAATAAGGCACCCAGCAATACAATATACAAGGCTATCAGCACCCTGACACAACCCCCAAGCAAGGAGGACCAGAAACAATGGATGCCCCCAGCCAAGAAGACCGGCTTAAAACCAACTAGGAAAAGAAAAACCCAGCCTACCTTAACGCAGGAGCAGGAATGGCGGCCACCACGAGGGAGCGGAGGAGGGAGAAGAAGGGCGGGCCCAGCACGCGCGGCAGACGCTGAGGCCCCGCCCCTCCACCAATCCCGGCGAAGCGCGTGCTGCGCACGACGCGGCCCCGCCCCCCTCCAAGGAGCAACGTGCAGAAGGCGGGCGCCAAGGACAATGGCGCCCGCACCGACAGCCAGGCGGGCCGGCGGCACACACGCCGCCCGGCCCGCAACCACCTCCGGGAGACCAAGCAGCGGGCGCCTGGATAAGGCACCCACACAGACAGGCGGGCCGGCGGCACCACGCCGCCCGGCCCCGCCCACCTCCGACCCGGAGCATAGCAGCGGGCGCCACGGACATGGCGCCCGCAGTGAAAAACACCCGGCAGAGCGGCGGCACACACGCCGCCCGACCCCTGCACCAAGACACACAGTCCAGGGAGCTCAGCAGAGCCCCCAAACAAGCACACACAAAACGGGCGGGCCGGCGGCACACAACACCCAGGCCGCCCGGCCCCGCCACACAAAGTGAAAAACAGACACCTGGCACACATACAAAGACCCCCCCCCCCCCCCCCAAATAGCGCAGGGAAAAGGGACCAAGCGGGAAGGAGGAACCTAATAGGGACATCAGAGCTGGGGCATCCCAAATCCGGATCACCAGGCCGGATAACCGCATTGCCCCATAATATGGGGTCTAGCGGAGGAGCTAATCTCCTAGGCACCTTAAGTGCCATCTACCCTTGCCCGGCCGACAGCCTAAGCTGGGAGGCTACATTTCATAATCAAGGGCTAAAAAACAGAAAAGCCGGGCAGAAATAGACCATGGGGGGGGGTGGGGGTTGGGGGCGGGGTGTTACCTGCAAGCAGGAGACTTCTTTCTTCTGTCTTGTCGCCATCTTGCAGAGAAGAACACTGGGGAATCGTTGGGAGGTACCAGGTATGTATAGACCGGGAGGGGCTTGTTTTTTTCTGGACTTCTTTGCAACGGCGCCACCTAGCGGTGAGTATACCCAAGTCTAACTATTTAATGTTTGAAGCGGGGTGTGTGACATACTTAGAATAACCCGTCTCCGAAGTGAATGAATCAACTGTCAAGCCATCAGACTAGAGCCTGTAGATTGGGGCGACATAAGAAGGAGCCTGAAAAGTGCATAACCGCACACCCGAGAGAGCGTACAGGTCCGCTGACCTCAACAGGACATCTGCGAACCACAGTCCACTAGGCCACCCAGGGGCCAACAGTATCACGGGCCCCCTTAGCGCAATCTTGCGCAGAACCCTGCCTATCAGGATGAACGAAGAAAGACAGAAAATAGAGTGTCCAGACATAAAATTACTAGGTCCCCATGACCAGAGTCAGAATATTCTGAGGCAGTCAAAACAAGGGCAGAGCCCCTGTGACATTAACGGAACCCAACAGAGCCACCCTAGCTGGCTCTCAGAGGGACATCAGGATAGCACAACCTGCTACTGAAGGACGTCCATTGGAGCGAATATCACTGAGATGCAGGGAAGGTTGACCCCCACCTATATCAGGATCAGACACCTACCAGGAGAATCATCCTGCTTCAAGTCCCACACTGATAATAAATCCAGACCACTGTCTACCGACAGGCCAAGAGTCCCCAAATAGACAGGTCCTGAAGGGGAGTAGACCAGCAAGATAGAGCCAACTGAAGGCTCACGGCTTAAACAAAACCAATAGGAGCTGGACCCTCTAGAGGCCACAACCTAGGAGCCGCGGGGGATTGCAGAAGAACCCCCCCCCCCAAACTGCGAGACTTGGTACCCAAGGTGACCGTCCACAGGAAGATGCAAGCAAAGAAGGGGGTGCCCCCTGACAAGGTCCACGAATTTAATCAGCTCAAGAGGAACCACCTTACGAAGGGGGAATGAGCACAGACCTAGCTCCAGGGGTGGCGGAACCCCAACCAGGAGTAATAACCTACTGTGCTGAAGAGCCCAAGGGCTCTGAATATAAGGGACAACAACTGATCCGCCACCAACGGCCCCACCAGCTGCAATCCTGCCTGGTGAAAGTAAAGTGACAGCAAAGAGGGACAGAGCCCATGTAACTAGGAGTCCACATATTGCCAAGGAAGAAGGTTCAAGCCTGAACCGAATCCAAGGAACGGAGACAGCGAATAGGGGACAATGAGGATTTGAGGTGACAGATCACCCATCCAAGTAACCCCCAGAGGACACCGCCGGCTGACTCACCCACTTGGCCTACGTAGAGGTTGGGGAGTAAGGAAGGACTATCCGGTAGATCCTAGTACAGACATCCCACGGGCATGTCAGAGACATCACCCCCATTCGCGCCTTGGCGAGCAGCCTGGGAGCAGAAGAGAGGCCAAAAACAAGGCCCCAAACCACAGAGTTGGTCCTTCAACACTGACCTGTAAAGGTCTCAGAGTCCATAAGACACAGGGGAAAGTAAAAGGATCTTAGATCTCCACAGGTAGCAAGAGGCCCCCTTGCACAGGGTGCCTGTGGCCCCACACAGAGATACCCAGCAGGGACTAACTGAGTGTAGAATTCCCAAGCCTAAAATAGGCCAGCATGGCCCAGACTGCCTCATCCGTTTGAGGGAGAGAGGAAAGGTAAACTTAGAGGCATCGCCTCAACCTGTTAAGGGCAACCTGCAAGCAAGCCCAGACCCTGCAGGCCGAGAATGGCCTGCACTAACTCCTGAAGAGAAACCAGGGAATATAATCCCCCCGACAACCTACGGAAAGGGACCGCCCAGCAACTCTATCCTGTATCCAGGGGAACTACCTCCTGGAACCACCAGAAGGAAGCGAGATGCTCTTGGACAGGAGCCAGGTGCTGAGGCAGTCCCCTCGCCCAGAAGGGCGAGGGCGTCCCTTCATGCTTGGGAGGTCTTGGCAGATTTGGACTTAGTCCTGCAAGAGGGCCCAGGGCGTTGCCTGCC
This sequence comes from Gastrophryne carolinensis, assembly GCA_027917425.1. Classification (NCBI taxonomy): domain Eukaryota; kingdom Metazoa; phylum Chordata; class Amphibia; order Anura; family Microhylidae; genus Gastrophryne; species Gastrophryne carolinensis. The sequence goes on along the minus strand of CM051237.1, from coordinate 131,502,660 downwards.
CGCCCTGGGGTGGTAATCTACGCCGAAAAGTTGGAAGCACACCTCTGGTTCGTGTTTGACACTAACGTAAGGAGGGGGAGGGGTGCCCCTGCCCCGAGGAGGCCGGGACCGCCTTCTGCGTAGGGGTGCCTTGCCCCTTTTTCCAAAAAGGTCCAAACGGGCCCCAAATAGGCGCCGTCCCCTGAAGGGAAGGCCAGTAAGAGCCTATTTTGTATCATCGTCTGCTCCCCACTGTCGCAGCCAGACCAGGCGGCGAATAGCTACAACAAGGGCAGAGGTTCTGGCACACATCTTAATGGTGTCGTCTAGTGCCGAGAGGATAAACCTCACAAACAGATCACAATTGGAGAGTGCATTAAAGACCTCCCAGGGGAGATCCTCAGGCTGATGATCAAGTAGCTTCCTAATGAGGGTCCTGGCGGCCACCGCAGTGATGGCCGCAGCACAGACCGAGCGCAGAGCCGTCCCTGCACACGAAAAGGCGTGGGAAACCAGTCTGTCAATGCGCCGGTCCTCAGCATCCCGGTACGGTAATAGGGTACGGTAATAAGGAGCAATCATGAAGGGGGGGTTAGTAACCCCTATAATCGGTGCATCCACCTCGGGAGGTGCTGACCAGAAGTTAACCACGTCAGGGGGAAATGGGTGCTTCCAATCCCAAACCCCTGGAACCCCTTTAAGTTTACAAGGCGATTCCCATTCTTTGGATATAAGAGCCTGGAAATGCTCCTGTTCCAGAAATTCCAAGTGCGGTGTCGCTGTATGGAAACTCTCCCTCTTATGCTTGGGAGCCTCTCCAGGAGGAGAGATTGACAACACTTCAAAGATCTTTACAAGAAGTTCATCGGTGTCACACAGGCCCCAGGAACCGGGGCCAGAATCATCACGGCTCCAAGGCCTCTCGTCCGAGGAGCCCGAATCGGAGAATAGCTCACCTTCATCAGAAGGAGCAGGGTCCTGCAAGGCAGCAGACTCTTCATTATCAGTTGGAACCAGAGAACCAGGAGGCGGCAGGGGCCGCTTCTTTCCAGAGCCCATGTGCTCCGCCAAACTAGCTATCACCTGCTCAGCCGTAGGCAACTTGCGCGGCACGACTTGCTGGTCATCCCCACTCGAGTGCGACTCATCAGGAGTGAGATTTAAGCACGGGGAGACAGGAGTATTGTAGCGAGGTGCAGCCACTGGCAAACCTGATTGCAGCGCCAGTGCCTGTTCAGCACACGGTCCGCATACCCATGGTCTGTCAGCATCAGCATGGGGCTGTCCAGACGCTGCACACAGCCGGTCTTGTCCCCGAGGGACCCCGGATACATAATTCTGAGATGCCTCCATATGGTGATTATCTGAGCAATATGCCCGCAGGGATTTATGCAATAGGCAACCCTGGATGCCCCAAGACCCGCTAGGAATGTGGGAGAATTATTTATAAATGAACCCTCTATAATATATGTCAGGCCGGGAGAAGCCACCGAAATCTTGGCATCTGAAAGACATAAAGCGAATAAGGGGGGTGTCAGAGCTATGTGCAGCTGAACAAAAAGATCATAGAACAAAAACTGCCCAGGAGGGCACTTACATGACCAAGTGAGGAGGAGGATCGCAACCACGCGCGAAGACCATCAAAATGGCGGCAAGCGAACCTCGAGGGGCGGGCCCGTTCTGGCCGTGACGCAGGGCGCGTCGCGCCAAGTCCCTGCTTCCCCCAAAGAGCGCGAAGGCTCCAAACGGCGGTAACGCCAATGACAAGCAGTCAGTTTATGCTAGGAAAACGACAAGACCAGTGAATGATGCTGCGGCCCAGGCCGCACACTACAGTAAAGGAAAAGACGCACACGCGCGCAACCTGACAAGAGGTTATGTGGAACAGGGAGCGCGGCTCTGACACCCATAATTGTAAGGCTGGTATATGAACTCCCAATACCTTGCCTCATAGCCAGCAGACTAACCATTGTCAAAAACACTTGTTGAAAGACAAAACAACGGCCATAACGTATAGAACATTACACTGAGACCGCCACACGCATACCCCCCCTTTCTTTTCCCCCGAGCTAAGGGGGGAAACGAGGGAGAAGGCGACCCATCACCCAGGGTTCATCGCTACGAGGGGCACGGAGCAATAGTGCGGGAGGGGCATCTGTTGGAGGCTCACCATCGGCCTAAACCGCCTACCCTATGGTGGGGGACTGCGGTGGAGCGTAGCTCCGTGAGCACACATGGTGCTGCCTACCTTCACCCGACCAGCGCAGCCCAGGCTGGGAGGCACATCTTCATCGAAGAGGACGGGTGGTAATAGTCCTGCAGGGCAGCAGGCTGTAAAAGCCGCGCTCACCTGCGAGAGAGTGATATTTCATGTCTTCGCAGTCAGCACTGCAGAGAAATCTGGGGATTTGTGGGAGGTCCCTGGGTATATGAAGGGCTGGGAGGAGCCTGTTTTTCCATGTCTGCAGTGAACAGCACCCTCTGGCAGAGGATTACCCATGTTTAAGTATTATATATGGAGCAGGACGTACTGTATGCTTAGAATATCTCCCATAGTAGATGAAAGAGGAGCAGGGACTTGCAAAGATTTCCCTGCCTGATCCGCCATTCTGGAGTCTGGTGTGGGATAGAGGCACCCCCCCCCCCCCCCCAAGCTCAATAAATAAGTAAGCAGGGAGGTTCCCAATTGCGGAGTCATAACCCTCAAGTGTAAAATGAGAGGGAGGCCAGAAAAAGACACTTAAGATTAGCAGAGTGCTTCCCCTTTAAGCCAGGAGCACGTGCATTAGCTGGGTCTCGCAGCGGCGCCTAGCACCAACATCATCAAGCGCTGCCGGGTGGAAACGCCCCCTGCAATAGACCCCCCCCCCTCTTTCATCAGGCTGAAAAAGCAGAGGAGGCGCAGGCATGCATACCGTAGCCTGGCCTACCGCGAGCACCACAACTGGTGTCTGGAGGAGGAGCTAAAGATTTTGTGCATTCTGGTGGTCATGTGTTCATACCTTGGGGCAGAGCCTTATATCTCAGTGGTATGCTGCGCTAAGGATGTTTTGAGACAAGACCTAAATACCCTTGCCTCATCTGCATGCATGATACGGAATCATTGTCAGCACATTTACTCCTGTATCCACTCAAAGCTGAAATGCGCCCCATCAATTTTCTCCTGGTCACACTCATCCTGGAGCACCCAGGAGGCTTTTTTTTTTTTTACAGCATCCCAGCTGTACAACTTTCTGGATTTGACTGAGGCAACCCACAATGCATAGCGACAAGACACAGCACTTCCTCCTAGCAGGCTACTGGAAGCTCCATAGGCCATCGGAGGGAGGGGGGGGTGTAGGAGTTACAAAAATGAATGGATTGTTATGTGCAGCAATCTGATTAGTCCTGGGGAGGGATGCATAAGAGCATGGTTTCGTGTAAAACCCACATTTTTAACTAGCATCCCTTAATTGCCCCCCCATGAGGAGTACCTTTTGCCTATTTTCACTGCTCCACTCGAATCCCAGATAATGGCACCTGTTTTAGCTGTGAAGCTCCGCCTCCTCCATTTATTTCCACTGTTGTGTGTAGCAATTAGGTCATTGCCACACCTATGCAATGACTGATTTCCTGCCATCTTCAGTTTCAGGAAAATTCAAAAAGCGAAAATATCCATTTCTATTGCTACACCCTAAGGAGGAAGTATCAGCAGGGGCTTCGGTCAAATTTAATTTGCAAGTTCAGTGGGTTTTGGTCCTCTTAACTACCCAATTTTATTTCTTTTATCTTGTAACTGAGCGGGAGCCTGGGAATGTTTAGAATCACTGTAATGTTTTTGAACGCCAATCCTGTTGTGGGAATCTCTTTCTGGGTCAGTAAAAAAACAAAAAAAATATATTACCTTCTGTTCTCTGAACAAGGTCACTCATGAGTGTACACTATGAGAAGACCACACTAATTAAGCTGTGTAAAAGTGTGCAACACTAAGGGTTGGTATAGCCACTGGGCCTGAAGTACAGAAGAAAATAGGGATCCCACACTCCCCAAAGAGGACCAACCCCCAATAATTTCAGTGGCACCACTATATACCGTATTTTTCGCCCTATAAGACGCACCTGCCCATAAGACGCACCTAGGATTTGGGGGAAGAAAATAAGAAAAAAAAATTTTTAACCAAAAACGCACCGTTACAGACAGTGTGGCATTCCCCTATCCAATTCCAATAGGCAGTGTGGGATGCCCCTATTCCATAGACAGTGTAGCATGCCCCCATCCCATTCCCCGTATATCCAGTGTGGCATCCCCCCTCCCATTCCCGATATACCCATTTGCTGTGTGGCATCCCCCTCTCCCCATTATTATAGGCTGTGTGGCCACCCCCTCCCCCATTCAGATAGGCTGTGTGGCATCCCCCTCTCCCCATTCCCATAGGCTGTGTGGCATCCCCCTCCCCCCATTCCCATAGGCTGTGTGGCATCCCCCTCTCCCCATAGGCTGTGTGGCATCCCCCTCCCCCCATTCCCATAGGCTGTGTGGCATCCCCCTCTCCCCATAGGCTGTGTGGCATCCCCCTCCCCCCATTCCCATAGGCTGTGTGGCATCCCCCATTCCCATAGGCTGTGTGGCATCCCCCATTCCCATAGGCTGTGTGGCATCCCCCTCCCCCCATTCCCATAGGCTGTGTGGCATCCCCCTCCCCCCATTCCCATAGGCTGTGTGACATCCCCCTCCCCCCATTCCCATAGGCTGTGTGGCATACCCCTCCCCCCATTCCCATAGGCTGTGTGGCATACCCCTCCCCCAATTCCCAAAGGCTGTGTGGCATACCCCTCCCCCAATTCCCAAAGGCTGTGTGGCATCTCCCTCCCCCAATTCCCATAGGCTGTGTGACATCCCCCTCCCCCCATTCCCATAGGCTGTGTGACATCCCCCTCCCCCCATTCCCATAGGCTGTGTGGCATCCCCCTCCCCCCATTCCCATAGGCTGTGTGGCATCCCCCTCCCCCCATTCCCATAGGCTGTGTGGCATCCCCCTCCCCCCATTCCCATAGGCTGTGTGGCATCCCCCTCCCCCCATTCCCATAGGCTGTGTGGCATCCCCCTCCCCCCATTCCCATAGGCTGTGTGGCATCCCCCTCCCCCCATTCCCATAGGCTGTGTGGCATCCCCCTCCCCCCATTCCCATAGGCTGTGTGGCATCCCCCTCCCCCCATTCCCATAGGCTGTGTGGCATCCCCCTCCCCCCATTCCCAAAGGCTGTGTGGCATCCCCCTCCCCCCATTCCCAAAGGCTGTGTGGCATCCCCCTCCCCCCCATTCCCAAAGGCTGTGTGGCATCCCCCTCCCCCCCATTCCCATAGGCTGTGTGGCATCCCCCTCCCCCCATTCCTATAGGCTGTGTGGCATCCCCCTCCCCCCATTCCCATAGGCTGTGTGGCATCCCCCTCCCCCCATTCCCATAGGCTGTGTGGCATCCCCCTCCCCCCATTCCCATAGGCTGTGTGGCATCCCCCTCCCCCCATTCCCATAGGCTGTGTGGCATCCCCCTCCCCCCATTCCCATAGGCTGTGTGGCATCCCCCTCCCCCCATTCCCATAGGCTGTGTGGCATCCCCCTCCCCCCATTCCCATAGGCTGTGTGGCATCCCCCTCCCCCCATTCCCAAAGGCTGTGTGGCATCCCCCTCCCCCCATTCCCATAGGCTGTGTGGCATCCCCCTCCCCCCATTCCTATAGGCTGTGTGGCATCCCCATCCCCCCATTCCCATAGGCTGTGTGGCATCCCCCTCCCCCCATTCCCATAGGCTGTGTGGCATCCCCCTCCCCCCATTCCCATAGGCTGTGTGGCATCCCCCTCCCCCCATTCCCATAGGCTGTGTGGCATCCCCCTCCCCCCATTCCCATAGGCTGTGTGGCATCCCCCTCCCCCCATTCCTATAGGCTGTGTGGCATCCCCATCCCCCCATTCCCATAGGCTGTGTGGCATCCCCCTCCCCCCATTCCCATAGGCTGTGTGGCATCCCCCTCCCCCCATTCCCATAGGCTGTGTGGCATCCCCCTCCCCCCATTCCCATAGGCTGTGTGGCATCCCCCTCCCCCCATTCCCAAAGGCTGTGTGGCATCCCCCTCCCCCCATTCCCAAAGGCTGTGTGGCATCCCCATCCCCCCATTCCCATAGGCAGTGTGGCCCCTCTCCCCCCATTCCCACCCCCTCCCCCCATTAGTATAGGCAGGCGCCATGTTAAAAAAAAAAAAAAAAGTTACTCACCTGTCCGCTGACACCGCTGCGCTGAGCGGCCGGCTCCGTGAATGGGGTGGGCGTGGCCTGCGCCGCAGCGTCGACGCAGGCCACGCCCACCCCATTCACGAGCTGGCTCTGTCCCGGCCCCGCCGCTGCGATCGCTGTCTTTTCAGGCAGCGATGACAGCGGCGGGGCCAGAGACAGAGCCCCTGCCGCTCCTCCATCTGCTGTTGTTCTGGGCACATGCAAGCACGAAGGTCCGGGCAGCGGGTGGGCGTGGCCTGCGCCGGTGCAGGCCACGCCCACCCACTGCCGGGACCTTCGTGCTCGCGTGTGCTCTGAGCCCGGCAGCAGATGGAGGAGCGGCAGGGGCTCTGTCTCTGGCCCCGCCGCTGTCATCGCTGCCTGAAAAGACAGCGATCGCAGCGGCGGGGCTGGGACAGAGCCCCCGCCGCTCCTCTGGCCTCTGGCAGTGTGGCAGACAACGCGGGAGCGCCGGGGAAGGGTGAGTTTTTTTTTTTTTTATTTTTTTTTTTTTACATTCGCCCGATAAGGCGCACTGACATTTTTCCCCCACTTTTGGGGAAAAATAAGTGCGTCTTATAGGGCGAAAAATACGGTATATATATTTTCAAAAATATACCATTTTTATTCTTACTAGTATCAATACATTGCAAAAAAGACACTTTAAAACCAATCTAAAAAAACACAAACACAATATGGACCAAAGGAGGGGGGAGGGGGGAAGGGGAATGGAAAAAAGCAATATGTGCAGCAATCTGATTAGTCCTGGGGAGGGATGCATAAGAGCATGGTTTCGTGTTACTCCAGAGAGAGATTATATATAATCTATCACAATGGGTTGCAAACTTTAAAGCCGACCAAAACCCACATTTTTAACTAGCATCCCTTAATTGCCAGAATCTCTTTCTGGGTCAAGAAAAAATATATATATTACCTTCTGTTCTCTGATCAAGGTCACTCATGAGCTGAAAATTTCTTTGAAGCTCACATGGTAGATTTTCTATACCTGAAAAAAAGAAAAATGGTCTTGTGATACAAAGAAAAGAAAAAAAAAAAAAAAAGTTTGGTATTCTGCAAGGTTTCCAATTTACTCTGCAATTATGGAACAAAGTACTTTCCACAAGGATCCAAGCACTTTCCACAAGTAACCGTTTGCCAGGAAGTCCATTGTATCAAAGTCAAGTTGTAAATCTAGGGGTTAAAAGCGGGTCAAAAGTATTTTTTTTTTTTGTTATCTTTTAAAATAAGAAAAAAGGTCATTAAAGGAGCAGTATCGCGAATTTTTCTTGTGACATATTTAAATAGTACTTTGAATGCTAGGTAAGTGTTGGAGTAATAATTACAAATTTAGAAAAAAAATGATGTCTGTGTTGTGCAGCTGGAGACTAATAGCTCATGTTTATGTCTGCTGAGTGTCAGCCAACACTCTGCCTGTTCCACGCTGAGGAGAGGGGGAAACAATGTAACAAAGTAATCAGCTGTTCAGTGCTGGCAGCCATCCAGCATAATATTGCAACATTGCCTGGTCAAAACTCATATCTAAAACAGAAAGAAAAGCTCTAGAAGTCATTTAGCTCATTGGCAAATTCAATGTCAGTTTGAACCAGAGTCATTGGTTCAATTCTCAGACTCGCCAGTTTTTTTTTTTTTTTTTTGGGGGGGGGGGGGGGGGGGGGGGGGGGGGGTTGTTATTTAATTTTCATGTTTGCATCCTGTTTTTTTTGCTCTAAAAACATTTTTTATTTTGACAGTTTTCCCTTCATGTTGGCTCTGCTGTAGAATCTTTCAGTTTACCATTTTCTCTTTCATTTTACCATATGATCTTTCTTTCAGCTTTGTATGTTTTGAGCAAAGCCCAACCCAGGATTTTCACTATCTGGAGTTTTGTTTTGTGCCCCTAGGTGCATCCCAACTTGGGATGCCCCTGATATGTGAAATCCCCCAAGTTCGCCCTGTGAAAACTTACCTTTCCCTGTCACCACAGCGCATGCACGGGCTCTCATCCAATCAGCGCTGTTTGCACGCAGATGGGAAGCCTGAGCAGTAACCTTCCCTGGCCCGCCCCCGGCCTGTCTAAATGGACTATCTGGCCGTGAAGCGCGCCAGAAAAATGGGGGGGATCTGTGGTTATCCAGGGGGGTCGTTTAACACAGTGGGGCATCCCGATTTAGGATGCACAAGGGGGAAGGTCAATGGCCGGGTCTTATAGACTTCAGGGTCGGCCACTCAGGGTTTTGTTCCACTTTAATACCTTTAGATTTTCCTGCACAGCTATTCAAAGAAGAATTTCAGTCGTTTAGTTTATTTGTATAGATTTTACACATTTGAGTCACCTGGTCTCATAACAAAAGCAGCACCTCACACACACACACACAGCCGTTTCCCACTGATTACAGTGTCCAGCCTCTGAGGTAAAGTGTTGCTAGTAGGAGACCAGTGGGGGCTAAATGAAGCAGCTCACTAAATACAACCCAGCAGATCCCCCTATTCAGCAAATGGACTGAGCCACATTATTTATACACGTTAGAAGCTATTGTGTGGCTATTTAATTATTTATCTTTTTTAATGCAAATTTCGCGATACTGCTACTTAAATAAACATGCAAATCTATGCATGCTAATTATTGATTTACTCACCTCGCCAGGCTGCCGGCTCCCTGGAGCACACTTTCAATCTTAAGTCTGCGGCTTTCTCTACACCCAGCAGGCAGCGGCATGGCGAGTGGGAGGTGGGGGGGGGGGGGAAGAGGTGGTGGCATCACAGAGTCATGTGGAAAAATCCAGAGCTTTCTACTGGTTCATTTAAAACAGCAGTTGGCTCTATGCTGCTGGGACATCCGGACATGTGATGGGAAGGTAGGAAAGTTTTTAATTTTGGTTTTGGTCTGCCCGCTTTAAGTCTGTCACCAGGAAGCCTCATGATGGCAGTTGGTGACTTTAATGCATGTAACTGCAGATTGACAGCCCACCCAGAGCATACTGAGATGCACTTTAGCTGCCCACCCACAAACTCAAAATCATTAAAAACAAAAGAACTAAAAAGTCATTTCACCTTCACTAAAGTCAATTTACTGCTTTCCATGATTGAGTCCTGTAAAGTCCACTGCTCATGACAAGCTCTGTAATGAAGGGCTGTCCCCTACGTCAGTGTGACAATAGTGTACCCACTTAATTTCAGTTTGCAGTAAATGGAATGGATTAGTCTATTCACTAACTGTTTGGTCATCCCGCAAGGCCACCAGTGAATGTGTACGCCACAGGATTTGATCTTGGGACCCTGGAATGCCATTTATCCAAGTTAGGACGAAACAGTTGTGGGGGACAAAGGTCCTCAGAGACTGGCAGTGGGGTGATGGATGGACAGCATACTGGCAGATCCAGGCCAGTGACTGAGCCATTGCCGGCAACCAGTAAAGTTTATGTGGTGTTCGGCATAAACTTTATATCTCCATCCCCGATACTCCTGTGGCGTGGACCGTGCAAAGATGGGCTTTTCCTTGCGCATGCCTGCCTGCCCATAGAGTGGGGGAATCTGCTCTTTACAGCAGATCCAAGATGGCGGTGCACAGCGCAGTATGCGAGAACTAGACTAGACTTCTACTTTAATAAGCCAAGCAGGAGGTTCATCTGCAGACACAGTCTTTTAGACTCCAGGACCAGCCACTAGCCCACTGTCCGCAGCTTTCCTGTAGCTCAGGCATGCTCCCATGTCAAATGATCAGATAAACTGCAGACAGGAGGGCTTTGCAGACTACAAGGAAGCGACCAGTCATCAGGCGGCATTCTTGAGATCAGCCAAACAGCAGTTAAAAGGGGCTTCAGAGCTGGAAACCCCCGCTTAAAATAAAGAGCTGGCTGCATCACCCGAGGTACATAGATGGGTTGGGGCAGGGGATAGTCACAATCCTGGGTTTTGGTCCACTTTAAATGACCACCAGTTGGTCCAACCCTACAGTCTAAAAGTCTCAAGGGCGGGGCGATCAAGCATCCCTGGGGCATTTTAATTCCCCACTGTGTGGGCCCTCAAGATTGCTCCATAAACACTCAACTTTCCGCGCTGCATTCACAGGCCACACCCCTGGCCTCCCTGCACCCATCATTTCAGATAGACTGGTGAACAGGAGCGCGCTATAGGCTGCAGGATCTCGGTTACAGAGCACAATTTCCTTGAATGGCACACAGTGTTGATTGGACAAAACCCCAAGCATGTGCCATAAGACCAGAAAAAAAAGGGCAATTTTTAGCACGTTAGGGGGGCGAGGTTCTTACGGTCCACTTAAAGGTCTCCAGGGCCAGCCGTTCCCCCCCGGTTATCACAAGACTCACTTAACGCACAGCCATTCAGATAGGCTGGAGGCGCAAGTGCACAGCAACCTAAAGGATACTGCATATGCGGCCACTTTTGCTCCCCATTGCTGTGCTTTGTGTCAAAACAGATCCATATTGGCAATCATTATTATGCAAGGCATACAGCACTGATTGGACAAGTGTCTGCACAAGCACTGTAGTACCGGGATAGGCGAGTTTATATGGGTGATCTGGGGGTTTCACACAGCGGCACGTCAAATCAGGGTGCCACTGGGGAAAGAAGACAAACCCGGGATAGTCAGAATGGCTAACAGAATGGCTGTGTGTGGCCGCGCACAGCCGAAGGATGCGAGTGATATCGAGGAAAGGTTAGCACTAGGCAAACGTCTGTTTCACACACCGGGGCATCCTAAACCGGGTTCCCCAGGGGGACAGTTTAGGCCCCCTTTAAATAAGTCCTAGCGAACTCTACTCCATCTGGGCCATCTCAGCAGCAGAGCATGGCTCATCCATGCATGTCTCAGTGTGAAGGTCCCTTAGAAGTGAATTCAGAGAGAGGACTGAGCAGTCAGTAGAAGGGAGCTCGTGCAATATTGGGACGATGCTGAAGTTGGTTTCTTATTCGTCCAGTTTCTTCATCACACTGAAAACGTTTTTTGCTTATTTCCCGCCTTCTTTTAAAGGAAAATGCCCATTGATTAGAAATATGCCGGTAATTCTATAGAACTTTCTGAGCAATATTGCATTAAAAAGTGGCACAAATCCTGAAATAGCTGGCACAAGATGGGCATCAAAATTGACAATCAGAAATGTGATTATAAAAGAGTTAAATGGCTGCACCACATGGAGCAAATAAGTTAACACCCGTTTTCGAGGGGCTAAATGGCTTTGGGCCACTGATGGCATGGTGCCAACTGACATAGGGGGGCCCCCTGCAGGACATACAGTCCAGTTCAGCCTGGCCCAAAGTTGTTCTGGCTATAAAACTGGCGTCAAAGTAGGCACAATAGATAAGTAACAGCCATTTAGCTGTACTGGCCATCAAATTGGTATCAAAGTAGGCGCATTTGTTTTTTTTTCTATGAAGCGAATAAGTAACAGCTGTTTTCAAGGGGCTAAAGGGGACCAAAACCCACATTTTTAATTAGCATCCCTTGAATGGCTACCCCCATGTGGAGTACCTTTTGCCAATTTTTAGTGCTCCTGATTCCAGATAATGGCCCTTGTTTTAGCTGTAAAGCTACGCCTCCTCCATTCATTGCCATTGTTGTGTGTGGCAATGAAGTCATTGCCACACCAATGCAATGACTGATTCCCTGTCATCATACAGAGAGAGACAGAAAAAGAAAGAAATTATATATATATATATATATATATATATATATATATATATATATATATATATATATATATATATATATATATATATATAATTTTTTTTTTTTTTTCCCCAGGAAGATTCGAAAAACTAAAATATCCATTTCTAGTTCTTCTAGTTCTATGCCCTAAAAAGGGAGGAGATATGGCCAAATGTACTTCACAAGTTGGGTGGCTTTTGGTCTGCTTTAAATGGCTTTGGGCCACTGATGCCACAATGCCAACAGACAGAGGACGATCCCCTACAAGGTATACAGTCAAGTTCAGCCAGGCCCTGGAAGATTTTCTGGCCATAAAACTGGCATCAAAGTGGTCTCAGGTTCTCTTTTCAATGGAACGAATAAGTAACAGCAATTTTCATTGTGCCCACTTTGATGCCAGGTTTATGGGCAGAACAGCTTTGGGCCAGACTGAACTGATTGTATGCAGTGTAGGGGTCCCCCGTCAGTTGGCACTGTCACCAGTGGCCCAAAGCCATTTAACCCCTTGAGAACAACTGTTTCATAGTCGCTCCATTGAAAAGAGCCATTGTGTCCACCTTGATGCCAGCTTTATGGGTAGAACAACTTTGGGCCAGGCTGAACTCGAATGTATGTTGTGCAGGGCATCACCATCTATCACTTGGCACTGTGCCATCAGTGGCCCAAAGCCATTTAACCCTTGTAATCACATTCCTCTTTGCCCATTTTGATGACAGCTAATTCAGGATTTGTGCTACTTTTATTGTGATATTGCTAAGAGCGCTCTATAGAATTACCAGCATCATTAATGGACATTTTCCTTCATAAGAAGGCGGGAAATAAGCAGTTTTGTGCGAATAATAAACTAGGCGAATATAAAACGACTTCAGCATAGTCTTCACCCTTTGCCTGGAACGTCCCTTTCCCTTAGGGTAACACCTAAACTATGTTATTACATTCAACACAGTGTCGAATTGGGTGTGGGGAGGGGGGGTTCCTCATTTCATACATGTGAGGTGTCCAATGATGGCAGTGTGTCTCTCATGACAGGGCTTCGCCATCCCTCTCCTAGCTAACCTAGTGCCTCGCGAACAATTTACAAATAAAGTTTTCAAAGATCAAAATCGCAGTTACGTAATAATATACGTCAGCGCGTAGCCTCCAAGCAGGGAGAGCGCGCTCCCAAGCTGGTGACGCAGTTTTAATAACACGCTCGACTGATTCCTCTAATGGTTCTCTTAGCGGTGTTCGCTAACAGCCCCGTCTGCTGGCGCCATTCCCTTTCCCCGAGCCCGCACTCACTGTCTAGGTAGTGCTCCAGGTACATCGCAGTCGCCATGTTCGCAAAGTCCGCCCGTTTCCTCCGTCAGAGCTGAAGCCCGCTCAGCGGCTCGCTGGATTATTCATGAGCTGCGCGCTTCCGGCACGGCGGGTTGGATAACTGCGTGATTAATATTCATAACAAGCCACTCCGCGCTTGTTGCCGGCGAAAGCTGGATTGGTTTGGAGCCGCCCACTAGCTGAAGAACTGAGCACGCTGATTGGCGGTTAGGCGCCTTCACTTGATTGGACGAGATGATAATCTAGTATTAGGGACATTCGCCTGTGTTGGCTACTGAATTGTTGCAGTCGAGGCGAAATACAGCGCAGCGCGCTGATTGGAAGACTGGCCTGGTCGCTTTGGTCTCTGATTGGTCGGCCTGTACGAGCGGCAAGTTTAGATCGGCGGGTCCGCATTGGAACTTCCTGTTCAGCTTGGTTATCGACTGCAATGGCGGGAAAGCGCGGGGCGCTGATCGTACTAGAGGGGGCCGACCGGGCCGGCAAGAGCACCCAGGCCAAGCGCTTGGTGGAGGCGCTGAAGGAGCGGGGCTTCCAGGCCGAGGGGATGCGATTTCCTGGTAAGGGAATATGTCTCCTGACCGGGTCAGCCTGCCTGATACAATATGCAACCTCTTCTATGTAGCGGGCCTTGTAAATGGGGCTTAGTCTAAAGCGGACCTAAAATAAATACACCGGATGTGTGCAACCCCCCAGGGTTCCTGTAAAAACTTACCTTTCCCCACTCCAACAGAGCATGTGTGGGCTTTCGTCCAGTCAGACCTGTGTGCCTTTCAGCGATCGATTGTTTACAATGTGGATCGCATGTTCTATGATTGCCTAAAAACACTGAAGGCTGAGGGGAAGGGGCGAGGCATTATAACTGTCAGTTTGTTTCCTGTTTAGGAGGAGGAGGTGAGTGGCTAGCTGTCCTGGAGGACTATTGGAAATACCGCTAAGACTAACGGGTTTACTAATCCTGAATACCTCAATTTCCCCAATAAGCATCTGAGGTACAGTGCCAAATGCTTTTGAGTACCAAACTGTAAGGAAAGGGTGGACCGACTCGCCCGTCCCTCCCCTGTACTAAGGCCAATTTGGGCAATGACGTCCAAAAAAATATGTGGGGTGGGCAATCTGCACAAAATCTGAAACGGAGAGCTTGAGTGACAGATCAGTCACCCAATCCTGTGACTGTACTGCCGCTTTGTCTTTCTGGAACGCGAGGTTGAGGTAAGGGTTTTTTTTTCTTTGTACTTGGACTTCCGCTTATCTTTCTACAGTCATTGCCTAACAGTAGCTGGACCATCCTTCCCACACACAAGTGGGAAGGAGGTTGTAAATAATCCTATACAGCCAAAAAAAATGGAGAAAAGGTCTCCAAAAAAGAAACTTGGATCTGTTGTGTCACAAGGACCGCTTTAGGGAAATGCTTCAGGGGTAAGCTTTGTCAATTGTCCCCAGGCATAAGCTGCCTGTTGTCAGAATATCCATTTTAATTTTGTACACTGACGTTTTCTTGTATTTGTTATCCAACAGAGAGAACAACTGAAATTGGACGGTTGGTTGGCTCATATCTTGAGAAGAAAAGTAACCTTGAGGATCATACTGTTCATCTGCTCTTTTCTGCCAACCGCTGGGAACTTGTGTATGTATTAGTGCAATGTTTAACTCCGAGGGGGGGGGGGGGGGGGGGGAGTAGCTTGTATTACAGTAATGATTAAAAATTTTTAATTTGCGATAGACATTCTCTCTAGTCATTAAGCAACTTTCACAAGTTTGATCAATTATTTGAGCTGCCTAAAATGAACGCTGTAGCTGTGCACATCAGTTGATGGATAAACTCCATTTCTCAACTTTCAGAAACCCCTTGTGTTGTAACATTGTGATGAACTTGGTTTAAACTACCATCTTTTTTTTATTTTTTTTTCTTGTAGTCCTGTGATTAAAGAGAAGCTGAGAAATGGTATCACACTTGTGGTTGACAGATATGCCTTTTCTGGGGTTGCATTCACAAGTTCCAAAGAGGTAAGAAAAAGCTGAACTTTTGATTGCATCCTTTAGGATGACCACTTGAGAGAAGGCTCCTCCTCCTCCTGGAGAGGAACACCAAAACTGGAACAGTTTAAAAGCCCCACCCCTTCCTCTCAATCTTTAGTATTTTGTGTTTTCCCCTCCAGGAAACAGCTGGGACCATGACTTTATCATGTTTGTTAACTTTTTTGTTCTCAACCCCAGGAGTGCCTGGGGTGATGTCATCAACCCCGGGCTTTACCTCTGCAAGACCCCTTTGGGGTCCACGGCATCCCTTTTTCCAACCCACCTGGGCTGTGCTGCTGGAGGGCACAATGGGTCCTGCAGCTCCGGGCGGTAAGCCGGGATCTGTGGGGTCCATCCAGGTCGCAGCGGTGACAGCCTCCTGAACCTGTAGACAGATCAAGGATAAGGAGCGTTCTGGGACTCCTTTCCGGCACCGGTCCTCCAGCCACTCCCACTTCCGGGCCAGAGCGCGTTTCCAGCTTAAAGGCCCTGCATTGATAAGAATTTGGGAGGCGAGGCAGCTTCAATTATCTTAGAAACTGTGGGATCCATGAAAATGTGCATGGCCTTTACACTTGATGAAGCAAGGCTTTTCTATTGGCGAGGACATCCCCCTCAGTCGTTACATATCCTCTGGCACACAGTTCCCCTTTAGGTTTTTCCCAGGCAGGCTCCTCTGTTTCCCTCCACTTCTGTTTTCTCTCAGCCAGTTTCATCACACCCTCCCCTGACTACGAGTCTGTCAGGGTACGGGCGAGAGTGAAGTCTTGGTTTCCTCCTTAAAGTGGACCAACACCCAGGATTTTCACTATCCTGGGTGTTGGTCCACTTCCGCGGGGCACCCTGATCGGGTGAAACCCCCCAGAAAGCCCCAAAAACTCACCTGACCCCGCTCCCACGTGACTTGCTCCACCAATCACCGCCTACGGACAAGCGAGGTCCGTCGACGGACAAGGTGAGAGCGGCTGCCGCTTCTCGGGCGTCCCTCTTACAGGGAGCGCGCCCGCGCCGGCCATTCACAAATGTCCGTCGCGGGTGCGCGCCCTGCTAGAGGGATGCGCGAGAGGCGGCGCGGCGGCCCGCGCATGCGCCATTGGAACGGGTAGGATTTGCAGGCGTCCTGGGGGTTTCACACAGCGGTCCGGGTGCAACGCAGGCAGGGAGCTGATCGATTCCCGGGCCGATCAGCGGTGGGTGTTGGTCCACTTTAAACAAGGAATTTGAAGGCAATGGTTCTGAGGAGGAGCGAACCACGGCACTATTAGTGGACATTTATGACACTGAAAATCCCTAACGATGAGCAGGCCTTTTTTGCACGGGATTCAGTTTATCATAAACTTGGGGTGGAAGGAGAAGGTCTTTCCCAGTATATCCCATTCCTCTCTATCAACCTTAATTAAAAAGGAATGGCAATTTTCAGAGAAAAATATCTTCATTCTACTTCCATTACACACAGAGACAGCATGTAAAACTTGGTTCAAAATTAGATGCCTCTTTGGCACAGGTCTGTAGGTCCTCTTT
The DNA here is from genome assembly GCA_027917425.1 of Gastrophryne carolinensis. Taxonomy (NCBI): domain Eukaryota; kingdom Metazoa; phylum Chordata; class Amphibia; order Anura; family Microhylidae; genus Gastrophryne; species Gastrophryne carolinensis. Next base: position 131,485,912 of record CM051237.1, on the reverse strand, counting down.
AGCTCTTTTAGAGACTCCGTGCATGTTCAGAGCGATTTCCTTCCTTTGCCTCAGCCGAGATGTTTAGAGCCACGGGAAAGACTACTGCCTTTGTCAATTAAGCCAGAAGAGCCATATGATTAAAACATGGCAAGGGGACCTAGCGGGCCAAGCTATGTGGAATACCTTTTCAAATGGAACCTTATGTTTGGCTCTGAATTAGATGCTACACTCTCCCGATCTCTGGAAGGGTCTAGGAAATTTCCCATCAGACCAAAAAAGCTAGAAGCAAAGCTCTACAGAGACAAAAGCAACACATTTCCCAACAGGGTAGGGTAACTGAACACAAGCATAAGGGGGTCACAAGCCAAGCCCTATTTGTAATAAAGCCTCAAGTAGGGAAAGGCTTTTTTTTTTTTCTTTTTCTCGTCGGTGGACAAACCATAACCTTGAATCCTTTCATTCTGCAAGTGATTTCCTAGAGGTATCGGTGGAACTCCTGGTTCTGAAACCCTTGGGTACTCTGAGTGATCCTCAACCTGAATTCTCTGAATCACAACCTCTGACACAGACCCTATTGGCTGGACTAAGCTGTATTGTAAACCTAGAGAAATCAAACCTAGTCCCTTCCAGGAGATGCAGATTCCTAGAGTTCTGTGCAGAACAAAATATTTTTTCTCCTTCAGACAAGAAACAAAATTAATAATGCACTTCTGTTGGCTACATCAGCAAAAATCTGTATCCCTGAGAGAGATCATGAGGATTTTGGGTCTATGACATCAGCAATTCCTGCAGGGACATAGGCTTAACTACACTCCAGACCCCTCCAGGCTTTTCTGTTACAGATCTGAGATCACAATCCAGAGTCTAGACAATCGGGTGAGTCTCCTCAAATCTGCCAAAAACTGTTCGCTCTGGTGCTTGAAGGATGGTGGCAAGCTAGACTCCCTACATGTCCAGGGACAGTGGTTAAAGGAGTTTCAAGGAAGATCCTCAAACTTTGGACAATTGAAGACAGTAGAGCAGGCCCTTCTCCATTTCCGTCATCTCTTGATGGGGAAGGATGTGCAGGTGAGATCAGGTGGTAGTCTGTGTAAATCGGCAAGGAGGCACCAGATCTGTAGTCCTACAAGAGCTGGCATCCTTCTTCCTGCTGGCCCTCCAACAATACTTAAACCGGAAAAACACCCTTTTTTCCTTCAATGGGTGTTGGTCCCTCGGACCCAGAATAAGAAGCTCGGGGGGGGGGGCATCTAGAATGCTGGAGCCCTCCAGAGCGCCCCCGATATACTTTTCCTTCACTTCGGAAAAAGAGTCCCGCGATTGGCCTCTGGCGGGCATTGGCCGGTACAGAGGACGTGACTATGGCCCTCGTGACCGCCCAATTGCGGAACATCTTTACAGGCGCTGGCTTTGAGGTGAAGTTATGGATGTGGGGGGGTTATGCTTGGGGGGGGGGCTAAAGCATTTTGGATGCTCCCCAAGCTTTTTCTTTTTTGCTGTCTGCGGGACCAACACGCTGTAAAGAAAGAAATGGGTGTTGGTCTGGTTTAAGATCCCTTTCACCTGTGTACTTGAAGGGTTCAATGAATGTAGATTTTTTGTAGATGCAATATCTGTCGGGAATGGGTGTCAAATTAGGACGTTTTTCAGCAGATAGAACTTAGATGGGGATCCCCCAAATAGATCTGTTTGCAACAACCTAGAACAGGAGATGTCAAATTAGTTGTTTTGCAGCCCCAATGAACATGTCCAGAGACATGTGGCCTTTACTCCAGAAACCAGATTTATTAACTTGGGGTCCAATCTGGTAACCAAATATCCAGATTCTGAATTTACCTGCCTGTATCCTGAGAGGACAATCTTTAAAAAAAAAAAAAGGGACTTTCCTCAAGGGTGATAGAAACTCTAGTAGGAAGCAGAAAATAATCCACAAGAAGAATTTCCTTAAAGCCTGGAAAAGATTTTGTTCTTTCTGTGAGGCGAACAGATTGAATGGCAACAATTTAGCGTCCGTCCTGGATTTTCTACAGGAGGGGTTTGAGATGGGTCTGGCATTAAGTACTCTTAAGAGCCAGGCCTTGGCAATTTCAGTGTATCTGGAAAAAACTTATCAGTTAGGGCATCAAAATGACTCACCTGGGACCTCACTTTGGTTCCTAAGGGGTTAACAAAGTCACCTTTTGAGCCACTTAAGATCCTAACTTTAAAAATGAGTTTCCTACTAGCAATTACCTCTGCTAGCGGGGTCAGCAACCTGCAGGCCCTCTCAATTCGGGCACCATTCTGTACAGTCCTTACAGACGGGGCCATTCTTAGACCCGGCCCCTTGTATCTGCCAAAAGATGGCCGTCCCAAAGCCTTCCATTGCCAGGTGGATTAAGAAGGCAATCTCCCTAGCCTACAGATGTATGGACACACCACCACCTTATATTGCAGCACATTACACCAGGGCAGTCTCCACTTCCTGGGCAGAAAAATCAGGGGTTTCCTTGGAAGAGATCTGCAAGGCAGCCACATGGTCGTCTCCTAATAGTTTTCTTAGGCACTTTCGACTGGACCCCGTCAGATTGCCAACAGGCCATTGGAAGAAGAGTCCTTCAATCAGTATCCTGCCCTTCACCTAGATTACTTGTTTATCCTCTCAAGTGGCCACCCTGAAGGAAAATGGGAGAGTTAGTTTTACCGGTAACAGTATTTCTGCGAGTCCTTCAAGATGGCCCTAGCTACCCTCCCCAATGGACCTTCAGTTTCCGGTCATTACTTGCCTAAAATAGGAAGCAGTGGGGCTTTAAACTGTCACAGGTTTTTCCTCTCCAGGAGGACTTTCCTACCCTGAAGACAGGGCTGTATTTAGGCCTTGTGCTACCCTAGGCACTGTTTGGTCATGTGCACACATACAATGATGAATTTGCCCAACCATACACACACCCCATCCGTACTCGCATTCTAGAATACATTTCCCTGACTCTCTGCCCTTTACATGGCTTGAGCAAGCAAGACGCTCTGGTGGCACAGTCACGTGTCTCCTGTGCTGGGAGGGACCGTTTTACATCAGGTGGCTGGAGCTGGCCGACGGGGGCAGAATAGCTGTCAGACAGGTGTGCGGGGCAGGGGGGTACTGCATGGACTGAAAGAAGACAGGCGGCAGTGACTTGACAGCGGGGCCGAGGTAGTGTGGGCTAGGTAGGTATTTCTAGCACAGTTTGCGCAATTTCTGCACTTAGTCTCTGCTGCTTGTCTCCTTCCTATTACAGGATCGTCCTGCCGGCTAACAGCGGGGCGGATAGGTATTTCCACTGGTGGGAAGTAAAGTAAAACGCATCCCCCGGCTCTGTGCGCACTTCCGCCCATGCTGCTTTATTTCACCTGCGACAGCCATGGGAGACCGGGAGGAGCATCCCATGCCCTTCAGCCCCAGGGTTGGGTTTATGTTGACTGAAGTTCCGCTTTAAGCAGAGGCTGTGTTACTTGATTGTGGTGTATGTGCACTAGGAACTATCCTTTTTGTTGTGGATTGTGACCCTAGTAGGATTGTCTCCCATACGTTTTGTAGAAAAAGACAAACATCAGATTAAGAGTTTTATATTCTGAATTTATAACTTCACTCACACCTTTTCGGCATTAATGCATAATACAATAACATTTTTTTTTTTATTCAGAATTTTTCCCTCCACTGGTGTAAACAGCCCGATGTTGGACTGCCAAAGCCTGATGTGGTTCTCTTTTTGAACATAACTCCTGAGCAAGCCAGTAAACGTGGAGATTTTGGAAATGAACGTTATGAAACAAGTGCTTTTCAGCAGAAAGTGCAGAAACGATATGCTGAGCTCATGGAAGACAAGTCTCTTAACTGGAAGGTAGAAACCATGTCTGATGTAATGGATCAAATGTAGTACCTGAGGGCTTCCTTACATTGATTTACTTCATGGGGCTTTTAAACTGCTAGGTCCTGAAAGCCCCCCACTGCAATGTTTCATACTTTTTTGTCTTTCATTGCATTCATGTTTTTTTGACTGGAGGCCCACTTTAAAAGCAATAGGAGATAGAACAGCCTGGCAACAAGACCAAAAGTAATGCAAAATGCCTAAAAATACAATTCTGTGAAACTCACCTGTAGAAATAGTTTTTGAATATATCCAGTCCAGGTCATCCCAGAAATGACAATTGGGGTATTCCACCGGTGGCGCTCGACTGCAAGATCAAAAGCTGTCGCTGCTCTTGGCCCCCTATAAAAGCAGGTGTCTCTCTATGATTCCCCAGTGGTTAAACAGCAGTAAGAAAAGAGACAGGCCAGGAGGCCAAGAGACCATGTTATTTCACATAGCTTCAGCATGTACTCTCTCCAACAAAAAACTCAAGGACAACGGTCCAATATAAAAATGGTAATCACCATAACAGGCAAAAAAAGAGATTATGAAACCAGGGCGGGGTGGGACGACCTGGACTGGATATATTCAAAAACAATTCTACAGGTGAGTTTCACAGAATTGTATCCAGTCCAGGTCGTCCCAGAAGTGATGACAGTTAGGACATCCAAAAGCAGTGTCCATTAGGGCGGGATCCCCAGTGTGGAACAGCATGTAGTTAATTTCACTACCGCCTGAAGCACCTTTCGGCCAAAAACCGCATCAGCTGAGGCCCTAACATCAACCTTGTAAAATTTTGTAAAGGTATGAACTGAAGACCAAGTGGCGGCCTTACAAACTTGCTCAACAGATGCCTGGTGCTGAAAAGCCCAGGAAGCACCATAGCTCTAGTAGAATGAGCTGTAATACGAAAAGGGGGTTCCTTCCCCTTGGCAGAATGAGCAAATCCGTTTTCCTGAAGGATTCAGTCGCAACCAGGGAATACTTAACGGCTCTGACCACATCCAAAGCATGGAGAGTCCTTTCCTTAGAATTAGCAGGTGCTGGACACAAGGAAGGTAAGACAACTTCCTCATTAAGATGAAAGGGAGAAACTACCTTAGGCAAAAAAATCAGGTTTAAAGCAAAAAACCACCTTGTCCTTATGCTGCCCAAAAATACCATTTTGTGAATACTCACCTGTAAAATGGGTATTGTAAGTATGTCACACACCCCGCTTCAAGAAATTCATAACGTGTGGGTAATACTGAGCTGTAGAGGGCGATATGCAGAGATGCCAGGAAAAAAGAGAGCCCCTCCCAGTCCATAAATACCTGGGACCTCCCGCTCATTACCCAGTATAAGAACAGCAGTAAGGTAAGGGACCAGGAAGAGCCCAACACAAAGCATAACAACGCAAAGTTCACCATATAAAGGATTCAGAATACAAAAGGGCAGGGTGAAGCGGGGTGTGTGACATACTTACAATACCCATTTTACAGGTGAGTATTCACAAAATGGTATTATTCTAAGTATGTCACACACCCCGCTTCAAGAAATTCATAACGCGTGGGACATCCAACAGCAGTGTCCATAAAGGGCGGGGATCCAAAACAAGGCAACAACCTAAACCACTGCAGCTTGCAGAATTTTGCGGCCAAACACAGCATCCGCTGAGGCCCGAACATCAACCTTGTAAAACTTGGAAAAAGTGTGAACAGAAGACCAAGTAGCAGCCTTACAAACTTGCTCAACAGAGGCCTGGTGCTGAAAAGCCCAGGACGCCCCAACCGCACCAGTAGAATGAGGAGTAACACGAAAAGGGGGAACCTTCCCTTTGGCAAAATAGGCCCCAACTATGGTCTGACGAATCCATTTACTAATGGAAGACTTGGCAGGCGCCAAGCCTTTTCGGGGCCCGGAGGGCACCACAAAAAAGGCATCCGTCTTACGAAAGGAAGACGTTACCTCCAAATAATACTTCACAACACGAACCCCATCCAAAGAATCCAGGGCCCTCTCCTTGTCATTGCTGGGATTAGGACACAGAGAGGGCAGAACAATGTCTTGGTTTAGGTGAAAGGCAGAAACAACCTTGAAATCAGACTTGAAACGAAAAACCACCCTGTCCTGATGCCCCTCAAAGTACGGGGCTTGAATGGACAAAGCCGCCAACTCAGAAACACGCCTAACCGAAGTGATGGCTACCAAAAAGGCCACCTTCTGCGTAAGTGAAGACAAGGCGATATCATTCAAGGGTTCAAAAGGAGAATCCTGAAGAGCAGAAAGAACCAAGGTTTTCTAGGAGGCCGCACGTGCGTGACTCCCTGGAAAAAAGTCTTAACCAAAGGATGTAGGGCAAATGACCTTTGAAAGAACACCGCCAGGGCAGAAACCTGCCCCTTCAGAGTACTAAGCTGGAGCCCCAGGTCCAGACCATGTTGAAGAATCTCCAGGATTCTGGAGATGGAAAATTCCCTACAAGGCAACGCCCTGATCTCGCACCAATCAATATAAGACCTCCAAGTCCTATAGTAGATATTAGAGGAAGACCGCTTCCTAGCACTAATGAGAGTTCGAATCACAGCATCGGAAAGACCTTCCTCCTTCAAGATGGAGGTTTCAGCAGCCACGCCGTCAAAGCCAGCGTTGGTAAATTGGGATAACGTAGTTGACCCTGGGTGAGCAGATCCGGCAACAGGGGCAGAACGAACTGATCCTCTGCTAACCTTACCACATCTGCGAACCAAACCTGTCGGCCACCTTGGAGCCGCCAGAATTGCTGACGCACCCTCCAGGGCCAGCTTGCGCACCACTCTGGCCACCAAGGGAAACGGAGGGAACAGATACAGAAACTCCAGATCCCTCCAGTTCAGAGAAATGGCAGAGCCAGTGGATCCCGTGAGAGAGACACAAATGTTGGAAGTTTGTGATTGTGACGAGAGGCAAAGAGGTCCAACACCGGGGACCCCCACCTGAGACAAATCAAGCGAAACACTTTGGGGCTGAGAGACCATTCCCCCCGGCGAGCTGAGAACCTGCTCCACTCGTGTTCTCCACTCCCGGGATGTAAACTGCCGAGATGCGCGGGACGTGGCTCTCTGCCCAGTCCAGAATCAGAGACACTTCCTTGAGGGCATTCCTGCTGCGGGTCCCTCCCTGGTGATTGATGTAGGCAACCGCCGTCCGATTGTCCGACCGGACCTGGACCGGCAATCCTCGCAGTTTGATGAGTCAAATGACAAAGAACCATCCTGATGGCCCTCAATTCCAGAACATTGATAGGCTCGTGGGCTTCCAGGGGACCCCACAAACCCTGAAATTGCAGATCCTTCCAGAAGCCCCCCCATCCCAAGAGGCTGGCATCCGTGGTGACTATCTCCCACTGGGGAGTCCGAAAGGATCTGCCCCTCAGCAGGTTGGCTGAGTTCAGCCACCACCGACGCGAGCGGCGAACCCGGGGGGACATCTGAAAGAATTGATCCAGCGACTGAGGAGACCTGTTCCAGACCGACAACAGATGGAGCTGTAGTGTCCTTGTGTGAAACTGAGCAAAGGGGACTGCCTCGAAGGAGGCCACCATCAAACCCACCAGTCTCATCCCTAGCCGGATGGACGGTCGAGGAATGGTCATGAGCGACCGAACCAACTCCTGAATCAGAAGAACCTTGGACTGAGGAAGGAAAACCCTTGCCTGGTCTGTATCCAGAGACATTCCCAGAAAGGATATTAACCTGGACGGGTAGAGGGAGGACTTGGGGTAGTTGATCACCCAGCCGAATCTCTCCAGAGTGGATAAAACCGTCCTGGTGTCCAATTCCGCTTGGCTGAATGACGATGCCAATATGAGATCGTCCAGATATTGCACTATGCGAATTCCTTGAGCTCTGAGAAGAGCCATCACCCCAGCAAGCACCTTGGTGAAAACCCTTGGAGCTGTGGTGAGACCGAAGGGAAGAGCTACAAATTGAAAGTGCCGACCCTCCAGTGCGAACCTTAGGAACCTCTGGTGTGCGGGAAAAATGGGGACATGGAGGCATCCTGGATGTCTATGGAAGTCATGAAGTCCCCCTGACGAAGGGAGTGGATAGCGGAACGCAACGTTTCCATGCGAAATTTTCGCAGCCTTACGAATCTGTTGAGAATCTTTAGGTCCAGGATGGGCCGAACGGAGCCATCCTTCTTGGGGACCGTGAACAGATTTGAGTAAAAACCCCGACCCCGTTCTAATGGGGGCACTGGGCAAATGACCGCCATTTCTAGAAGACTCGATACCGCCGCCCGGAGCTGCAGTGCAGCCTGTGCGTCCGGGGACACCCGAGACCTGAGGAAACGTGGGGGGGGGGCGGGACTCGAACTCCAGCATGTAACCAGAAGACACCACTTCCCCGATCCATCTGTCCGAGATCTCCCGAATCCAGACTTGGGAGAAGTGTCGCAGCCGTCCCCCCACCCGCACGGGTGAGGGTGCCCCCTCATTGTTGAGTGGGCTTGGGTTTAGAACCCCAACTGTATCCTGAACGGGCACGACCTCTGCCCCTATTCCAGGAGTCTCCTCTTGTAGAAGGGAAGGCGAAACCTCTTCCTGCTCTGGCTCCCCAAAAGGAAGGGGTGAAGGAAGCCGCCCCTCGAAAGGGGTGACGTTGCTTCCTACGTTGTGATAATTTTCCACCTTTAACTACTGAGTCCAATTTATCTCCAAAAAGCCTTAGACCAACAAAGGGAAGAGACGTCAGAGACTTCTTAGACCCAAAATCGGCCGCCCACTGGCGCAACCAAATAGAACGCCTAATAGTCACCGTTAAAGCAGAGGCCCTGCTGCTCATCATCGAGGAATCATCCAGAGCAGCTAAAATGGACAGAAACCTCACAATGTTTCAGTCCAAGAAATTCATCACTGTCCGGATCCAAGCCGGACGAGGATAGCAAATCCCTGACCACCTTTCTAGTAGCCACCACCAACAGTGATGAGGCACAAACTGGCCGTATGGCTGCCCCAATACTGGCAAAACCATGACAAGCCATCTGGTCAATGCGTTTATCCTCACCATCTTTAAGAGAGGAACAATCAGGGTTATTCAAAACGGCTGAGTTGGATAACCCCAAAATTGGGGCGTCCACTTCGGGGGGGGGGGGAGCCCAGCGCTTAACCGTGTCCGTGGGGAAAGGATACCTTCTATCACAACTCTGAGGAATGCCTGGGAGCCGAGCTGGTCTCTCCCATTCCTTGGAAATAATATTATCAAAATGCTTTTGATTAGGAAATTCTAAGCGCGGCCTGGATTCCTCATAAAACTCCCCTTGTTGTTGAGGGGCCTCCACCGGAGGCGAGATAGCCAAAACCTCAAACATCTGAGTCAGAACATTAAGGGTGTCCGAGGAACCCCCTGACCCCCGATCAGAGTCAGCGCCAACAATTTGCTGATCCTCGGAATTATCCAAATCCTCAAATACCTCCCCTTCCTCTGGAGGGGAATAATCTGACCAATCCAGACCATCCGCATCATCATATTCATAATGAGAAACCGTAGACAAATGTTTTCTCTTGGCCGGTGCCTTCTTGGCTACCGTAGAGGAAATACATTTTTCAATACTGGCCAGTCTGGCACATACATCAGATTGCGACTGCCCCCCCCCCCATGACAACATCACATGGGGCACAGGTCAAAATGGGAGGTGGAGAGGATGAAGCTGGCGGTGCTGACCCAGAGGCCTGGGGTCCTGACTGCCGCGTAATAGTCTGCTGTGCACATGAAATACATAAAAATCATCCCCAGTTAGGGATACCCCACAACCCAAACACTTCCGAGATTGCCCCGAGGGGAGGCCGGAATCCTTGGATGCCTCCATAAGGTGAACTTTAAGTAAGTCGCTATGACCGAGGGAATTACGCTATGAAGCAACCCGGGATACCCTTATAGTGTCCTTTTTTAGAATGGGAGGAATTTTTTTAAGAAGACCAAGTACCCAGGGACCCTGGACCGGGAGAAACCCCCTTATAAAATTCCCTGAAGAATCACCTAAAAACACAGAAACTACAATTAGAAGCCTGAAGCTATATAATTATAGCTATATAATTATGTGAAAATGGTATAAAACAAGGGCCCACAGGGCCACTCACAGAGCCTCCGGGCTAGTCCAGGCCTTGTCAGCACGCTGTGTCTCCGTGTGTGAGGTAGCGGAGCAGAGCAGCCAGAGCGGGAGACTGAGAAGGGGGGCGTAGCCAGCGCAGACCGCGCGCTTTACCGGCTCTGCCCCCCTTTCACAGTGCAAATAGGAGCTACAAGCTCCTCAGCGGTGCCCGGGAAGAGATAGGGGGCGGGCTGCGGCAACGCGCCGCAAGTCCGGCCCCGCCCCCAATGACTCAGCGCATGCACGCCGGTGTCGCGGGGACCCCCGGCACGCCACGCCACTAATACCGGTAGCGGCCCGCTGCCTGCGAGCCGCTACCCAGCTAGGAAAGCCAGGGCGCAGGCCGTGGCCTCAAGCAAAAGGCCCCGCCCCTGACAGAAGAGCGTGAGGGGAGAGCCCCTCCCCTCCGCCTTCTGAGGTAAAATACAGCGGTGTCTGTCCTTAGCAATGTGCGCCACCTCAACAAGCCATATGACAAGTAAAAAAAACACACAAACATATAATAAAAAACAGTGCAACCAAATCATTGTGGAATTACTCCCAGACGCTCCACACCAGGATATAAAAATTGTGAGGAGAGGACCCCCAACCCAGGCTAGAGGGGAGGGGGTAGGCCAAATAAGGGAAAATATTCTCATGGACAGGGCATCCCAAAACGGGGTCACCAACCCGGTATAACCGCCTACCCTCTAAATAGGGTCTCACGGCGGAGCATAGCTCCTGAGCACCTGTGTGCTAGAGTACCATCACCCGGACCGCAGTCAAAACTGAGGAGGCATATAAATATATTAAATAGGGGGAGAAAAAAGTCTGAGCGGGAATAAATAATATAGGCCGGGGGTAGACCCGGCTACCTTGAAAAACCCCCTTGCAAGGAGGAGAGATCATCTTCTGCTTGCTCGCCGTCCTGCAGAGATGAAGACTGAGTAATGAGTGGGAGGTCCCAGGTATTTATGGACCGGGAGGGGCTTTCTTTCCTCCAATCATCACTGCAGATCGCCCTCTTCAGGTCAGTATACCCACAGGTTATGAATATCTTGAAGCGGGGTGTGTGACATACTTAGAATAAATACCGTTACTAACAAGGATTTAATAATACCATTTTGTGAATACTCACCTTGTAAAATGGGTATTATAAGTATGTCACACACCCCGCTTCAAGAATCCATAACATGTGGGTAATATCGTCCTGAAGAGGCGTTCCTGCAGAGATGATAGCAAAAGAAAGCCCCTCCCCGATCCATAAATACCTGGGACCTCCCACTCACTACCCAGTATACAGAAGCAGTAAGGTAAGGGACCAGGAAGAGGCAAATATAAACACAACCACGCAAAGTTCGCAATAAAGAGGATCCTAAATACAAAAGGGCGGGTTGAAGCGGGGTGTGTGACATACTTATAATACCCATTTTACAAGGTGAGTATTCACAAAATGGTATTATTCTTAGTATGTCACACACCCCGCTTCAAGAATCCATAACATGTGGGACATCCAACAGCAGTGTCCATAACAAGGGCGGGGATCCAAAACTAGGCAACAATGCACAACCCTAAACCACAACAGCTTGCAAAACTTTGCGGCCAAAAACAGCATCCGCTGAAGCCCGAACATCAACCTTGTAAAACTTGGAAAAGGTGTGAACAGAAGACCAGGTAGCGGCCTTACAAACTTGCTCAACAGAAGCCTGGTGCTGAAAAGCCCAGGACGCACCAACTGCACGAGTAGAATGAGCAGTAACACGAAAAGGGGGACTCCTCCCCTTGGCAGAATAGGCCCCAATGGTGGCCTGACGAATCCATTTACTAATGGAAGATTTGGCAGGAGCCAAACCTTTCCTAGGCCCGCAGGGCACCACAAAGAAAGCATCAGTCTTACGAAAGGAAGACGTAACCTCCATATAATATTCCACAACACGAACTACATCCAAGGAATGCAAAGCCCTTTCCCTATCGTCACTGGGATTTGGGCATAGAGAAGGCAAAACAATGTCCTGATTCAAATGAAACTCCGAGACCACTTTAGGAAGAAAATCCTGCTTGAAACGAAAGACAACCTTGTCCTGATCTTTCTCGAAGTACGGAGCTTTAATGGATAAAGCTGCCAACTCAAACACGCCTAACCGAAGTGATCGCCACCAAAAAGGCCACCTTTTGCGTAAGAGAAGACAAATCTACCTCATTCAAGGGCTCAAACGGAGGGCCCTGGAGAGCAGAAAGAACCAGGTTCAAATCCCAAACTGGAACAAAAGGCTTCCTAGGAGGCCGAACATGCGTAACACCCTGGAAAAAGGTCTTGACTAAGGGATGAAGTGCAAAGGACCTTTGGAAGAACACCACCAGGGCAGAAACCTGCCCTTTCAATGTACTAAGCTGGAGCCCCAGATCTAGACCATGTTGAAGAAACTCCAAAATTCTAGGTATGGAGAACTCTCGACAAGAGAGAGACCTACTTTCACACCAATCAATATAGGTCCTCCAAGTCCTGTAGTAAATAGAAGAGGAAGAGCGCTTTCTGGCACAGATAAGAGTCTGAATCACCGCGTCAGAAAGACCTTCTTCCTTCAAGATGGCGGTTTCAGCAGCCATGCCGTCAAAGCCAGCGATGGTAAATTGGGATAGCGTAGCCGACCCTGGGTGAGCAGGTCCGGCAGCAGAGGCAGGGCAAACTGATCCTCTGCCAGTCTTACAAGGTCTGCGAACCAAACTCGCCTTGGCCACCTTGGGGCCACCAGAATTGCCGACGCGCCGTCCAAGGCCAGTTTGCGCACCACTCTGGCTAGCATTGGGAACGGAGGAAACAGGTAAAGGAACCCCAGATCCCTCCAGTTCAGAGACATGGCATCCACTGCCAGAGCCAGAGGATCCTGCGAGAGAGACACAAAGACTGGGAGCTTGTGATTGTGACGAGAAGCAAAGAGGTCCACCGCTGGGACCCCCCACCTGAGACATATTGAACGAAACACCTTGGGACTGAGAGACCACTCCCCCTGACGAGAGGAGGCCCTGCTCAGCAAGTCCGCTTCCGTGTTCTCCACCCCCGGAATGTAGACTGCTGAGATACACGGGACGTGGGTCTCTGCCCAGTCCAGAATCAAAGACACTTCCCTGAGGGCCCTCCTGCTGCGAGTCCCTCCTTGGTGATTGATGTAAGCCACCGCCGTCCTGTTGTCCGACCGGACCTGCACTGGCAGGCCTCTCAACTGATGAGTCAAGTGAAACAGAACCAGCCTGATGGCTCTCAATTCCAGAACATTGATGGGTTCGTGAGCCTCCTGCGGGCCCCACAGACCCTGAAACTGGAGGTCCTTCCAAACACCCCCCCAACCTGACAGACTGGCATCCGTGGTGACTGTTTCCCAACACGGAGCCAGAAAAGATCTGCCCTTCAACAGATTGACCGACCCCAGCCACCACTGCAGGGATCGACGAACTCGGGGAGTCATCAGGAAGGACTGATCCAACGAAAGAGGAGACTTGTCCCAAGCCTTCAACAGATGAAGCTGAAGCGTCCTTGTGTGAAACTGTGCAAAGGGGACTGCCTCGAATGAGGCCACCATTAGCCCCACCAGCCTCATCCCTAGCCGGATGGTCGGATGAAGGGTTGACAAGAGAAGCCGAACTAACTCCTGAATCAAAAGAATCTTGGCCTGGGGCAGAAACACCCTGGCCTGTGAAGTGTCCAGAGACATTCCCAGAAATGTCAGAATTCTGGACGGAGAAAGAGAAGACTTGGGGTGATTGATCACCCAACCGAACCTCTCCAGAGTAGACACCACCGCTCTGGTGTCCAACTCCGCTTGGTTGAAGGAAGAGGCCATGATCAGTAGATCGTCCAAATAGGGCACGATGCGGATACCTTGAACCCTTAGCAGAGCCATCACTCCCGCTAGCACCTTGGTGAACACCCGAGGGGCTGAGGTGAGACCGAAAGGAAGTGCCACAAACTGAAAGTGCCGATCCTCCACCACGAACCTGAGAAACCTCTGGTGAGCTGGAAAAACCGGAACGTGTAAATAAGCATCCTTGATGTCTATGGACGTCAGAAAATCTCCCTGACGAAGAGAGTGAATGGCCGAACGCAGCGTTTCCATGCGGAATTTCCTCGGCCGGATGAACCTGTTGAGGAACTTCAGATCCAAGATGGGTCGGACCAGCCCGTCCTTCTTGGGTACTGTGAACAGATTGGAATAAAAGCCCCTGCCCCGATCTGAAGGGGGCACTGGGCAAATGACAGCCATGTCCAGAAGATTCTCCACTGCCAACAGGAGCCCCTGCGCTGCCAGAGGCTCCGGCGGCATCCGAGACCTGACAAACCTGGAAGGGGGGCGGAGCTCGAACTCCAGCTTGTAACCGGAAGACACCACTTCCCGGATCCATCTGTCCGAGACCTCTTGATCCCAGATCTGAGAGAAGTGCTGCAGCCGTCCCCCCACCCGCATGGGTGAGGGCGCCCCCTCATTGCTGAGCCGGCTTAGCCGCCGGTTTGGGCTTAGAGCCCCAACTGTATCCAGCACGGGCACGTCCTCTACCCCTGCTTCCAGAATTTCCTCTGGAAGAGGGAAATGCAGAACCCCTGCCAGATCTGGCTCCCCGAAAGGAGGGGTTAAAGGCAGGCGCCCCCCGAAAGGAGCGGCGTTGTTTCTTACGTTGAGGTAACCTACCACCCTTGGTGACAGAGTCCAATGTCTCTCCAAAGAGCCGTAGACCCACAAAGGGTAAAGCCGTCAGTGACTTTTTGGACATGAAATCGGCCGCCCACTGGCGCAGCCACACCGACCGCCGGATAGCCACAAGCAGAGCCGACGTCCTACCACACATCATCAAGGTGTCATCTAAGGCAGTCAACACAAAGGATAAAAACAACTCACATCGTTTAAGGCTAAGGAACTCGTTACTACCAGGACGAAGCCCAGAAGAAGACAACAGGTCCCTGACCACAGACCTGGCAGCCAAAACCATTAGTTCCGAAGCACACACAGGCCGGATGGCCGACCCAATACTGGTAAAGCCATGACAAGCCATCTGATCAATACGTTTATCCTCTCCATCTTTGAGAATGGAGCAATCAGGTCTGTTTAAAACCGAGGAGTTGGATAACCCCAAAACCGGAGCATCTACCTCGGGGGGGAGACGCCCAGCGCTTGACCGCCTCAGGAGGAAAGGGATATTTCCTATCCCACCCCTGAGGGATGCCAGGGAGCCGAGCCGGCCTATCCCATTCCTTGTCAATGATTCTATCAAAATGCCGCTGCGTAGGAAACACCAGGCGCGGCCTGGATTCCTCAAACAATTCACCCTTCTGGTGTGACACCTCCTCTGGAGGGGAAATGTTCAGAACTTCCAGCATCAGAGACAGAGCTTGAGGAGAGTCCAAGGATCTCTCTAAGTCAGAAAGCTCGGCATCAGCGCCAGCAGACTGCTCATCGTCCGCAAATTCTGAACCCTCATCAACCTCCCCGTCCTCTAGCTGGGGTTAATCGGACCAATCCAGATTATCTCTGTCATCAAGATCATCCACCGGCGGAGCCGGCGACAAATGCTTTCTCTTGGACGGAGCCTTACGGGCGACCGAGCTAGAGAGCATTTTTTCAAGGCTAGCCAATCTGGCGCACATTTCAGATTGCAGGTCCCTGCCCATGACAACGTCACACGGGGCACGAGTCAAGGCGGGAGGGGGAGTTGAGGCGACCGGCTGTGCTGACCCCGATGCTTGGGGTTCGGACTGCCGCGTAATAGTTTGCTGTGCACATGGTATACAGAGTAACACATCATCCCCAGCGATGGAAACCCCACACAACATACACTTTTTGGGATGCCCCGACGGGGTCCCAGTATCAGGGGATGCCTCCATAAGGTGAACTTTGAATAGTCGCTAAGACCCAGGGAATTACGCCAATTAGACAACCCGGGATGCCCCTTTAATGTCCCGAGTGGGAGGATTTGTGAACAAATAAAATGAACCCAGGGATGAGGACCAGGAAAGAACCTCTAATACTATAGAAGATCAGAATTACAAGCCTCCGTTCTGAAAGAAGAAAGAAAGAACAATGAGAAAAAGTAGCAACAAGAAGCAGAGTAAAAAAGAGAGAGGCCACAGGCCACTCACAGCACCGCCGGGACATCACACTGCCACCCGATCGTGAGGAGAAATCATTTCTGACAGAAAGAAGAGGAGGAGGGGGCGTGGCCAGCGCGGGACGCGCGCGTTGTTAAGGTCACGCCCCCCCCCCCCCCTCCTATGCCTAGCAACAGTCACAGACAAGCCGCAACTCAGCGGCGCTGGGAAGGTAGTGGGCGGGCCGCGATTGCGCGCCGCAAGTCCGGCCCCGCCCCCATAAGAATCGTGAGGGGAAAAAATCCCCTCATGAAAAGAGCGCCAAACCGGCCGGCGCCGCAGCTAATGTACTGCTGCGGTGCTTGGCCAGTGTTAACTTAAGCAATAAAAGAAGGCCGGGAGGAACGGACCTCGGCCCCGCGCCGAAGGGCCGGCCCCGCCCCCTCCTATACCTCACAAGAGAGATCCTGAGGTAAAATACCTCCATTTTGAGCAGGGGACCGCAGCACAGCACGGAGGCCCATAATATAGACGGCCGCGGTGCAGATAAAATTAAAGAAACACACACATAACAAAAAGTTAAAAGACAGTGCAGGAGTAAGTGAAATAAAAAGGAGAACCCACTCCCCCCATCTCCATAGTGGAACAAAGGGGATCCTGGGAGGGCCATTCCCATATTAAGGCTAAGGGACAGGGCATCCCAAACCGGGGTCACCAACCCGGTAAAGCCGCCTACCCTCTCTTATAGGGTCTCACGGCGGAGCGTTGCTCCTAAGCACCAGAGGTGCCAATATACCCTCGCCTGGACCTGCAGCCACGGCTGGGAGGCATATATATTAAGGGGAAAAAGAGGTCCAAACGGAAAAAATACATAACGGGCCGGGAAACATCCCGGCTACCTTAAATCCCCCTGTGCAAGGAGGAGCCATCATCTTCTGACTTGCTCGCCGTCTGCAGAGATGGAAAACTGGGTAGTGAGTGGGAGGTCCCAGGTATTTATGGATCGGGGAGGGGCTTTCTTTTGCTATCATCTCTGCAGGAACGCCTCTTCAGGACGATATTACCCACATGTTATGGATTCTTGAAGCGGGGTGTGTGACATACTAAGAATATTGTGATTTGTCTGGTTTGAAGTGCTAATGAGTTTTTTTTTTTTTTAATCAGGTGATTGATGCTGCACAGACTATGGATGAGGTTCACAATGCAATTAGACAGTTGAGTGAAGAGATCATACAGGAAGCAAAGGATCAACCGATTGGCAAGCTCTGGGTTGAATCTGACCATGTTTGAATGTTTAATGCGGACATTCAATCTCTTTTGAGGTGCCAATGCAAATTCTTATGGACAGGACTTCAGGAAATGTCTTGAACTTTTATACAAGCTATATCCTGCAAATTTAACAGTGAATATATACTACTTGGCAGTATAAAACATTAATTGCAATGGCGTAGGTGTTCTAAGGCCTAAAAGGAGTATATATATTTGCCTGGACAGACTTTTTTACAATATGTGTAGTGTCCCCTGCACAGGGACCTCTCAATTGCCGGTACCCCTAGTAAACTGGCCTCAGCATCCAATACCTGTGAGAGGTTCACAGTCCACATGACCTCCAGCAGCCATTTGTGGGGCTTGATTTTTGCCAGGGGGCCATGGAGAAAGTAAGATGACTTGGCTTAGCAGGTGCAGGGGAGCACTGGCAACTAGGAGGCTCACCTATACAGGAAACTCCTATTTTGGTTTAAATCATTCATGCCTTACTATAATGTGCAATGTTAAAATGAAAACAAAGATATTATATGTCTGTATATTAAAGCCTTTTATTTATTGCAAGCTTAGTCAAACTATTAAAAGCACTTTGACACTAAGCTTTGGTGAATCTTTACCTTGAGTAATGGGCTTTAAAGTTGAGCAAAACTTGAGATGTTTACTATACCAGGGTTTTGGTCCTTGCCCCGGGGGCATCCTGATGTGGGATTTCACTGTGTGAACCCCTCCAGTTCACCCCAAAAAACACATCTTTATCCATTCCCACACCACATGCGTGGGGCTCTATTCTGAGTGTATACGGTGTATGTTAATGATTGGCATACAGCCCTGTTTAAACAGGGAGCCCAGCATAATAGAGGGGCTGCATTAAGTATGACTAAAGGTGCAGTAAGCTCTTGAAATGTGTTGCCTGCCATGATATGCAAGTTGTGAAAAATGTTATCCACAGGCATTGCAAAGGAACAGAATAAACTCAAATTATACATTCATTTGATCTAGCAGCTTCTTTTTATGTGTATCCTTGGAAAAAGACATCCCAAACGCAATGCCCCAAGGTTGCTTGAATGCTCCAGGACTAGCCAATCAGGTGGTTGGTCCACTTTAAAGCTTTTGCAAAATCTTAGCTCTTTGTTAGTCATGTTGGTCAGGAAGGAAAACCACTCTAGAAACACTACTTTTGATACATGGTGTGGCACAAACTTTATTATATGCTGGAGTTAAATTAAGAATTTTAAAGCAAATGTGTTAGTTTAAGATTTTGTATATTACCAATAAATAACATTGCTGGACTACATTTTTACATGAATACACTTGACCTATCCATTGTAATAACAATTACACCATACTATTAATACAGCTTTCCACACATGGTCCATAGAATGTGTAGATGAACACTGGGCTGCTTAAGTGGCTTGTAAATTAGCTGTTCTGCATATTGTGTGCCCTAAAAGAGGGACGATCTGGGCAAAAAGGGAAATTGTAAAAATGTATTTTCCTCCTCCCACTGTCAAGCTTACCTTTCCCTGGTCCAAAAGCCATTCGCTGTGCATATTAATGCTCAGCAGTCGGGATCCGTAGTATCCCCGTTTTTTTTGTCACAGGCAATTGTGTTAGGCCAAGGCTACTCAATTTACTGCAGTAAATGGACTCTGCTTGGACAGTCACTAACTGCCATCTGGGAGAGTGGAGGCACTCTGGGCTGGAAG
Organism: Gastrophryne carolinensis; assembly: GCA_027917425.1. Lineage (NCBI taxonomy): Eukaryota > Metazoa > Chordata > Amphibia > Anura > Microhylidae > Gastrophryne > Gastrophryne carolinensis. The sequence goes on along the minus strand of CM051237.1, from coordinate 131,466,926 downwards.
TTTTATACTAGTGGACTAGCACAGAATAGTTGCACTTTTAGTGCTGTTGAGGGGGGGGGGGGGTAGGATGTGCTGAGCTTATCAAGCTATTTTTTTTCTGTTACCAAATTTGGAATGGAAGCAGTTGTTAAACCTGCAATCTGTTGCTATGGGAAACTATACACCAAGGTCTACAAAAAGAGAAAAGTGAGCTATGTGCCCACAATGCTGAGGAATCTTGCACAACCTTATACATACCCAGCAGTGCTCTGTGTTTACAGGCCTCACTTCTCAGTGTACGGATACCTATAGAAACCGATTGTTTTTACTACCCAACTGCCAAAAAAAAAAAAAAAAAACTTGATTTGCTCAGCACCTTAAAGATATTTTTGCCCACAAAACATACACTTAAAAGATGCCACAGGGACTTTTACATGAGGATACCCTAAAGCACATTTCTGTGTGTCACTTGCACACATTTGAGGCAGTTATATTGTGACAAAAATAAGCCAGGTTTTGCTTCCACTGACTCAAGAACCAGAGACTTTAAAACTACACCAAACTACTACTGAACCTTCTGAAAGCAAAAGAGCATTATACTTTCTTGCCAGCAAACTATAAAAACAATGTTCCCACAATAAGCGCAACTCATATGGAGGGGGTTTGATGCCATTCTCCAACCTGTATAACCGGACAGCAGTGTATTCTTAGGCTGGTCTCATGAGGGCAAAAGCTATGGCACCCCATAATGTAGTCCTGTGTCTTGCTTCCCGTTGCATGGAATGTAATGGAACCAAAGCACAACACTGAATTCTGGCTGGCTCCAGGCACGCCCTTGCTGTAGGCATTGCAGCTTTACAATTTCTTGTTGCAAGCAAATCCAGATCCTCCCCAAATATCCAGCAATATTGAGGGTATGAACAAAAAAAAAAGCCATCGTGCCCCTTACTGAGCCATTCGACTTTTACCACAAATGACCACTGTCCAGTAACTTTTTTTTCTTTTTGTTAGAAAGATAAAATTTCAAATTCTTCATCTTCAGAATCAAAGAACCTGTCAAGGCGATCAGCATCTGAGGAGTCTGTTAATGAAAATTGGTACGTTACTGCAATCAAAAAAAAAAAATCATTTTATATCACCTTATCAGGAAGCTCATTAAGCCGTTTCTAATATGCAGGCAGTTTTAATTTAAAACAGAAAAAAACCTGTCTGGCCCCGGAATCAAAGATACCAAATTGGGATACCCCGCTGTGTGAATGGCCCCAGAGCACCAGTAATCACTCCCCGGTCCAACAGCGCCTGCACGGCCTCTCGTCCATTCGGAGCCGCCTGCTGAACTAATTGAGTTCAGCCCTGATTCTTGTGAATAGGGAGCAAGCTCCTCGGGCTGTCTGCGCGCTCCCATCCTAGCCATTCAGATAGGCTGGGGCATAAGCGCAGAGCAGCAGGTGATGCGGACGCTCCTCCCCATTCACACTAATCGGAGCTGCTTGCCGAATTACGTCTCTTCAGCATGCAGCTCTGATTGGAGGAGAGGACACACAGGCGCAATTCGACCAGGAAGAGGCGAGTCACACGCCAATCTGGGAGGAAGGGGGGGTGGGGTGCAGAACAAAACCCTGGAAAATGAAAATTGTGAGTTTTGTTCCACTGTAAGTGGAAAGAAATAGCACGGAAAATTCTGTATATTGTGGCACATTTAAAAAACTAAACTTAAACAATTAAATTCATTATTTAGATTTGTTATAGCACTGTTAAATCGGAACAAATTGGGCAAAGGACTCTGACTGAATTCAATGGGAAGCATTCCCTGCTATATGAATGGCAGTAGCACGAAACAAAAACAATCAGGGCAATTTGCTGAAAGGCTGACAAGAGCCTGTGCATGCGCCATTGGAGCGGAAAAAGCTGTGCGTTTATGGTCGCTCTGGGGGGAGACACTGCTGGGTATTCCAATTCAGGTGGCCCAAGGGGGAAAGCCAGTGGCTGGCCCTGGAATCCTTTAAATTCAAGACCGACTGCTGGCAGGTGCTAAAGTGCAGAGGGGAGGGGGAATATGCCAGAAGGCATAATGGCTAGCCTAATACAATGGAATAAAAAAGTACTTCACCTTTATGAAAAAGCTTGTTTAGGGAGTAGCTTACAGACTCTATGCCGGTGGTTGTTCCTCTTTAACCAACCACCCCACACAGATATGCACTCGGGTTCTTTTTTTTACATATTAAAACAGCTTTGAACTATCTAGAAACACTTACCTGGAGTTAGGTTAAGTGCATCTGGATTGGATAAATGTAGAGGCAAATGATCCACTACTTCAAACATAGGTAAGGATCCACTGGTAAGAGGCAACTACAAGGAAAACAGCAGGTAGTCATTATGGCTTAAATGCAAATGCCAGGAACATTTATTTTGTGAACGTTGTGGGACCAAAAAATATTCTGGTGATTACTCACCTGTAGAATTGGTATTATATGTATACAGCACGTCCTGTTCCAGAAGATTTCTTACACATGGGTTATACATCCACAAGATGGCGCGGGACTGCAGAAAACCACTTGTGACTCCTCCCGGCCCTATATAAGTCAGGGACCTCCCACAAAATCCCCAGTATTGACAAGCAGTTAACAAGAAGCTGGGAGGACAATAATAGCAAGAACTCAATCACCATACAGAGGTAACTAAGAACAATGATAACAAGGGTGGGGTGGAACAAGACGTGCTGTATACATATAATAACCAATTCTACAGGTGATTAATCACAGAATTGTATTATTCCAAGTATACAGCACGTCCTGTTCCAGAAGATTCCTTACACATAGGACATCCAATAGCAGTGTCCGTAAGGTAGGGTGGGATCCCCAAAAGTAACAGCGGCCAGATTAAACCACTGCCGCCTGCAGAACTTTGCGGCCAAAAGCAGCATCAGCTGAGGCCCTAACATCAACCTTGTAGAACTTTAAAAAGGTATGAACAGAAGACCAAGTAGCGGCCTTGCAAACTTGTTCAACAGAAGCCTGGTGCTGAAAAGCCCAAGAGGCACCAATAGCACGAGCAAAATGAGCAGTAAGGCGGAAGGGAGGTTCTTTCCCCTTAGCAGAATAGGCTTGTATCACAGCCTAACGGATCCACTTGATAGTTGACTTAGCTGGAGCCAGACCCTTCTTAGGTCCAGACGGGGAGCACAAAAAGAGCATCAGTCTTCCAGAAGGATTCAGTAGCCACCAAATAGAACTTCAGGTTCCTAACCACATCCAAATAGTGTTAAACCCGCTCATTAGGGTTACTAGGATTAGGGCACAGAGAAGGCAAAACAATGTCCTGATTGAGATGAAAATCAGACACAACCTTAGGCAGAAAATCTGGCTTAAAACGAAACACCACCTTGTCCTGATGTCTCTCAAAGTAAGGGGGTCTGATGGAAAGCACCGCCATCTCAGAAACACGCCTAACAGAAGTGATGGCCACCAAAAAGACTACCTTAAGCGTCAAAATGGACAAGGGGGCCTCACGCAAGGGCTCAAAGGGAGACCCCTGCAAGGCAGATAAGACCAAGTTTAAATCCCAGACTCGTAACATAGGCTTACGTGGGGGACGCACATGAGTAACCCCCTGCAAGAAGGTCTTAAACGATGGTGAGCAAAAGATCTTTGGAAGAAAATAGCCAAGGCAGAAACATTACCTTTAAGGGTACTAAGTTGAAGACCCAAATCCAAACCATGTTGCAGAAACTCCAGAATCCTAGGGACAGAAAACACCTGACAGGGAAACGACTTAGACTCACACCAGTCAATATAAGCATGCCATACCCTAAAGTAGATGGAGGATGAGGACTTCTTCCTAGCCCTAATCATGGTATGAACAGAGGCAGGCAGTCCCTTTTCCATCAAGATGGAGGTTTCAGCAGCCAGGCTGTTAAAGCCAGCGTTTGTAAATTGGGATGGCGTAGCTGCCCCTGAGTGAGCAGGTCTGGAACCTTGGGCAGGGCGTACTGATCTACTGCCAACTGCACGATGTCTGCGAACCACACTCTTCTTGGCCAACAGGGGGCCACCAGGATGGTTGGCACCCCCTCCTGGGATATCTTGCGCAGCACCCTGCCCAGCGGAGGAAACGGAGGGAACACATAAAGGAGCTGAAAGCTCTTCCAAGACATTGCTAGTGCATCCATGGCCAAGGCCAGAGGGTCCTGGGACAGAGAGACAAGGCTGGAAGCTTGTGATTGTGGCAGGATGCAAACAGATCCACATCTGGCTGACCCCAACGGTGACACAGGGAGCGAAACACATTGCTGCTGAGGGACCATTCTCCCAGGCGAGAAGTCCCCCTGCTGAGGGAGTCTGCCTCCAGATTCTCCACTCCGGAGATGTACACTGCCAAGATGCAGGGAACATTCTTCTCCGCCCAGGACAGTATCAGAGACACTTCCTTGAGGGCCCGCTTGCTCCGGGTCCCTCCCTGATTATTGATGTAGGCAACCGCCGTCTGGTTGTCCGAGCGGACCTGAACAGCCTGACTCCGAAGGTGTGGAGTCAGTTGGACGAGAACCAACCGTATCGCCCTCAGTTCCAGAATGTTGATATGGGCCTCCTGAGGGCCCCACTGACCCTGGAATTTCGGGGATTTCCAGAAGCCCCCCCAACCTGTCAGACTGGCATTTGTGGTGACTGTCTTCCAGCACGGAGCCAGAAAGGATCTGCCCACCAACAGGTTTCTTGAGTCCAGCCACCATGAGAGAGACCGCCTGACCAGAGGGGACAGAACAAACACCTGATCCAGGGACACCAGGTCCCGATCCCAAACTGACAAGAGGTGAAGTTGAAGAGGCCTCATGTGAAACTGAGTGTATGGAACAGCCTCGAAGCAAGACACTATCAGGCCCAGCAGCTGCATACCCTGCCGGATGGAAGGATGAGGGCAAGACAGAAGAAGCTTGGCTTGAGCTTGCAGACTGTCCACCTTCTGCTGAGGGAGAAGGATCTTGACCTGAGATGTATCCAGAGTCATGCCCAGAAAGGACTTGACCATCGACGGCGACAGGGAAGACTTGGGATGGTTGATCACCCAGCCAAAGGACTCCAGTGTGGACACCACCATCTGGGTATCAGCTCGGCCTGCTGGAAGGACCGAGACGTGATGAGAATGTCGTCCGAGTAAGGATGGATGCGAATGCCCCGAGATCTCAGCAGAGCCATAATGCCCGCCAGCACCTTGGTGAATACCCTGGGAGCCGAGGTGAGGCCGAAGGGTGTAGTGACTTTACAGCTCAGTGCAGAGTCTCCATGCGAAAGTGTTTGAATCTGACACATTTTTTGAGGCGCTTTAAATCCAGGATGGGTCTGATGGACACGTCTTGGGAACAGTGAAGAGACTGGAATAGTAGCCTCTGCCCCTTTTCTTTAAAGGCACTTGGCAGATGACCCCTAACTCCAGAAGGTTTTGGACAGCAAGGCGCAGACCCTGGGCTAAAGGGGGTTTTGAGCCATCCGGGATTTGATGAATCTTGGGGGCGGCCAGGCTGCAAACTCTATCTTGTAACCGGAGGACACTACTTCCCGAATCCACCGGTCTGAGACGTGAAGTCTCCAGACGTGAGTAAAAAGCCAAAGCCGTCCTCCCACCCGGATGGGTGAGGGCGCCCCTTCATGCCTGAGGGGGCTTGGGTGAGGTTTTTGGCTTGAGACCCCAGGAGAGACCAGGACGGCCACATCCTCTGCCCCTACCCCAATGGTCTCCACGGTTAGTTCTGGAGCCACGGAAGGATGGGAGAAAGGCACCTGTCCCCCGAAAGGACCGAGACGGCCTCCTGAGTTGAGGTAACCTACCACCCTTACCAAACAAATCCAAGCGTTCCCCAAAGAGACGCAGGCCATTGAAGGGGAAACCAGTGAGAGCATTCTTAGCAGCATTGTCAGCCACCCACTGACGTAGCCAGACAGAGCGGCGTATAGCCACCCACAGGGCAGAAGTCATACCACACATTCTAATGGCATCATCCATGGCAGAGAGGATATATGCAATAAATTCCTCACAAAGCAGGAGAGATCTATACTCCTCTCTATCCGCATCCTCAGATGCCCCATACAAAATACACTTAAGCACCCCTTTAATGGCAATAGCCGTAATAGAGGCACAAACCGGGCGCAGTGCTGTCCCCACACATGCAAAGGCATGACAGGCCAGTTGGTCCAAACGCCGGTCCTCGGCATCTCGCAGGATAGTAGTGCCAGGAGAATGCATGACAGATGTATTGGACAACCCTAGAACGGGCGCATCCACCTCGGGAGGACATGACCAACGCTTAACAACATCAGCAGGAAAGGGATACCTCTTGTCCCAGGCCGTTCCCATTCTTTAAGCACTAGATTATTAAAGTGAGACTGCTCAGGAAACTCCCAGCGTGGCTTAACCGTATGAAAAAGCTCACTCTGCTGCTGCGGAGCCACTGCTGGGGGAGAAATACAAAGCACTTCAAATATGTGACTCAGCAATCTGTCAGTGTCCTCAGGGGACGCCGGGTCTTCCCCAAAGGGAGTCCCAGTACCACCGTATATCTTAGGTTGTTCCTCAGAGGATTCTGAATCAGAAAATAATTCCCCTCCTCAAGGGGCTAGGGACCTGAGAGTGAGTAAGGGCCCTCATCTTCCACAGGGAAGAGGGAAACCGCGAGCGATAAATACCTCATCTTCCACAGGGAAGAGGGAAACCGCGAGCGATAAATACCGCTTCTTACCAGAAGCTTTACGCGGGGCAGACCCAGCAAGATGTTTCTCAATGCTGGCCACCCGTGCAGCTAAAATACAATTCTGTGAAATACTCACCTGTAGAATTGGTATTATACGTATACAGTACGTCCTGCTCCAGATATAATACTTACACTTGGGTAATCCTCCGCCAGATGGCGCTGTGCACTGCAGACATGCAAAAACAGGCTCCTCCCGGCCCTTCATATACCCAGGGACCTCCCACAAATCCCCAGCATTGAAAAGCAGTGAAAAAGAAGCCGGGAGAAACTAACCACCAAAACTGGTAATAACAACAATGATAACAATCACCATACAGGGGATCCAGAATAATGCAAAAACCAGGGTGGGGTGGAGCAGGACGTACTGTATACGTATAATACCAATTCTACAGGTGAGTATTTCACAGAATTGTATTATTCTAAGTATACAGTACGTCCTGCTCCAGATATAATACTTACACTTGGGACATCCAATAGCAGTGTCCATAAAAGTAGGGTGGGATCCCCCCAAAAAAAGGCAACAGCAGGCAGTTTAAACTACTGCCGCCTGCAAAACCTTGCGGCCAAACACAGCATCAGCTGAGGCCCTAACATCAACCTTGTAAAACTTTGAAAAGGTATGAACTGAAGACCAAGTAGCGGCCTTGCAAACTTGTTCAACAGAAGCCTGGTGCTGGAAGGCCCAGGAGGCCCCAATAGCACGAGTAGAATGGGCAGTAAGACGGAAAGGGGGACTCTTCCCCTTAGCAGAATAGGCCTGAATCACAGACTGACGAATCCATTTGCCGATAGTAGACTTGGCAGGAGCCAAACCCTTCCTAGGCCCGGAAGGCACAACGAAGAGAGCATCAGTTTTCCTGAAAGCCGCAGTGACTACCAGGTAATACTTCAAGCACCTTACTACGTCCAAGGAATGCAGAACCCTCTCCTTGTCGTTGCTAGGATTGGGACACGATGGAAGAACAATATCTTGATTCAAATGAAAAGCAGACACAACCGTAGGCAGAAAATCCGGTTTGAAGCGAACACCACCTTGTCCTGGTGCCTCTCATAGTACGGAGGCTGAATAGATAGAGCAGCCAGCTCAGACACATGCCTAACCGAAGTAATAGCCACCAAAAAGACAACCTTGAGAGTAAGAACAGCAAGAGCAGCATCATGAATAGGCTCAAAGGGAGCACCCTTCAAGGCAGATAAAACCAAGTTTAAATCCCAGACGGGGACCATAGGTTTACGAGGGGGACGCACATGAGTGACCCCCTGAAAGAAGGTCTTAATCAAGTGATGCTGAGCAAAAGACTTCTGAAAGAAGACGGACAGGGCAGAAACCTGACTTCAGAGTACTGAATTTTAGACCTAACTCCAAACCATGCTGTAAGAACTCCAGAACCCTAGGGACTGAGAATTCCCTACAGGGAAGAGACCTAGACTCACACCAGTCAATGTAGGTACGCCATACTCTATAATAGATAGCAGAAGAAGTCTTCTTCCTAGCCTGCACCATAGTACCTACCACAGAGGCAGACAAACCCTTCTCCATCAAGATGGAGGTTTCAGCAGCCAGGCCGTCAAAGCCAGCGTTTGTAAATTGGGATGGCGTAAGGAGCCCTGAGTTAGCAGATCTGGCACCCCTGGAAGGTCGAACTGGTCTACTGCCATTTGAAACACGTCTGCGAACCACACTCTTCTTGGCCACCTGGGGGCCACTAGAATCACAGGTACCCCTTCCAGAGCAATCTTGAGCAGAACCCTGCCCAGAAGGGGGAATGGTGGAAACACATACAGGAGCCGATACTCCCTCCACGACATGGACAGGGCATCCGTGGCCAAGGCCAGAGGATCCTGAGACAGGGATACGAAGGCCGGGAGCTTGTGATTGTGACGGGATGCAAACAGGTCCACATCCGGTAGACGCCAACGGTGACACAGGGACTGGAATACCCTGTTGCAGAGGGACCACTCCCCCTGGCGGGACGACCCCCTGCTCAGAGCATCTGCTAGCAGATTCTCCACCCTCGGAATGTACACAGCCGAAATGCATTGGACATTGGCCTCCGCCCATGTCAGAATCTGAGACACCTCCTGGAGGGCACCCTTGCTCCGGGTCCCTCCCTGATGGTTGATGTAGGCAACCGCCGCTCTGTTGTCCGAGCGTACCTGGACCGACAGACCCCTCAGGTGTTGGGTCAACCGCTCCAGTACCAACCTGACTGCCCGCAATTCCAGAATGTTGATGGGTAAATGGGCCTCCTGAGGGCCCCACCCCCCCTGGAAACGCAGGGACTTCCAGAATCCCCCCCAACCTGACAGACTGGCATCCGTTGGGACCATCTCCCGGGAGGGGGCCAGAAAAGACCTGCCCCCTATCAAGTTCCTGTGGTCCAGCCACCACGCAAGGGACTGTCTGACCGAGGGGGGAAGCACATAGACCCCGTCCAAGGACGCTGGGTTCTTGTCCCATACCGACAGAAGGTGAAGCTGCAGAGGTCTCAAATGGAACTGGGCAAAGGGCACCTCCTCGAAACTCGCCACCATCAGGCCCACCAGCTGCATTCCCTGCCGGATGGAGGGCTGTGGGCACAAGAGCAGGAACCTCGCCTGCGCAGTCAGAGCTTCCACCTTCTGTTGAGGAAGGAATATCCTTGACTGAACTGTATCCAGAATCATTCCCAGGAACGGAGTCACCGAGGGAGGGGGGCAGAGAGGACTTGGGGTAATTGATCACCCAGCCGAAGGACTCCAGGGTGGACACTACCAGCCGAGCGTCCAACTCTGCCTGCCGCAGAGACCGAGAGGTGATGAGTATATCGTCCAGGTAGGGCAGCACGCGTATGCCCCTTAGCCTCAGGGACATCACCCCTGCCAGCACCTTGGTGAACACCCTGGGAGCCAAATGGCAAGGCCACAAATTGGTAATGCTGATCTTTCAGTGCAAATCTGAGAAACCTTTGGTGTCCTGGAAACACCGGGACGTGAAGGTAAGCATCCTTGATGTCTACGGACGTCATAAAGTCCCCTGGGCGCAGAGAGCCGATGGCCAAGCGCAGTGTTTCCATACGAAAGTGCCTTTGACAAATTTGTTGAGGATTTTTAAATCCAGAATGGGCCTGACTGACCCATCCTTCTTGGGTACTGTGAAAAGGTTGGAATAGAACCCCATGCCCCTGTCTCCTAAGGGGACCTTGCAAATGACCCCTAGATCCAGGAGACCCTGCACGGCCAGCAACCAGACCTGAGCTGAGGCAGGGTCCTGTGGAATCCGGGACCCAATGAATATGGTGGGGGGCCGTACAGCAAATTTTATCTTGTAGCCGGAGGACACTACCTCCTGAATCCACCGGTCTGAGACGTGGCGCCTCCAGACAAGTGCTGCAGACGTCCCCCCACCCTGATGGGCAAGGGCGCCCCTTCATGCCTGAGGGGTCTTGGGAGGGGCTTTGGGCTTGGACCCCCAGGATGGCATTGTCAGCAGCCCACTGGCGCAACCAAACCACGCGGCGTATAGCTACCGCCAGGGCAGAAGATCTGGCACACATCCGAATAGCATCGTCCGATGTAGACAGGATAAAGTTCACAAACACATCACAGTTAAACAGTGCATTGACAGTATCAGGTGGCAACTCATCTGTGCCATCGAGCGCATTCCTGACCACGGCCCTGAGAGCTACTGCCGTGATGGCTAAGGCACAAACCGGGCGCAAAGTCGCTCCCCCAAATGCAAAGGCATGGCATGCCAATTGGTCAATACGCCGGTCCTCAGAGTCCCGCAGCGTAGTAGTTTCAGGGGGAGTGCATAATAGAGGTGCTGGACTACCCTAGAATAGGAGCATCGACCTCGGGAGGCGATGACCAGAATTTAACCAAGTCAGCAGGGAAGGGATACTTCCTATCCACACTCTTAGGGATTCCAGGAAGTCTACTGGGATGTTCCCATTCTTTAAGCACGAGGCTATTGAAATGGGTTTGCTCGGGAAATTCCAGACGAGCCTTAGCAGTATGAAAAAGGTCACCCCTTTGCCTGGGAGCCGCCGCAGGGGGAGAGAGGGACAAAACCTCAAAGATCTGAACCAGCAGTCTGTCAATATCATCCGAGGTCCAGTGCTCGGAACCAGACTCGTCATGACCCCTTGACTCCTCGTCATATGACCCTGAGTCAGAGAACAGTTCCCCTTCGTCCGAGGGGGTATGGCCGTAAGGATGCAACAATTCATCAGATTCCATAGGGAAAAGAGCAGAGTCAGGGGTTAAATGCCGCCTCTTTGCGGTGGCCTTACGCACTAAGGAAGTAGCAAGCAATTTTTCAACACTGGCCAGTCTAGCAGCCATATCAGAATGAGAATCCCCGCTAGTATTGGGGGTTAGACTCATGCTTGGGGGAGTAGGTGAAGTGAGGCGAGGTGCAGGCCCAGCCACGGAAGAGGCGGGAAGGACCGATAGCACCTGCTGTGCACAAGGAACACAGACCCGTGCATTGTCACCGCTGCCAGGTAATACCCCACAAGCTACACACAGCCGGGCTTGTCCCGAAGGAACCCCGTTCACAATATCCTGGGATGCCTCCATATGGTGATTTAATCGGCACAATAGGCCAGTAGGGATTGACGCTGTAAGCTACCCTGGATGCCCCAATAACCCGCGAGGAAGTGGGAGTAAACTTAATAGTCTCAATCGGGAGCTACACCGGGCCGGGAGAAGCCACCGGAATCCATGGTCTGAAAGACATAAAGGGAACAAGGATGTCAGAGCCATGCGCATGGGAGTATAAAAGGTAATATAAAGTCGCCCGCGAGAGGGCACTTACAGACAAAGGGGGGAGGACGGTCTTCACCACGCGCGCAAGTAAAAAATGGCGCCAAGCGAACCTCGAAGGGCGGGCCAGAGCCGACCGTGACGCGGAGCGCGCCAAGCCAGGACCCCGCCCCCCCCCCCACCGGAGAGCGCGAAGCTCCAAAAACCAATATAGACAGCAGAGCAGTGACGCCTGACGGGAAATGATCGAGTAGATTACCTCAGAAGAGCCCCTATAAGCTAAAAAAGAGATGCCGCAGCGTCTGAAAAGCCGCCGCCGTCCATGCAATACAACCATATAGGAAAGACGCGGCAGCTACCAATACAAGGATAAAAGGATAAAAGTAAAAGCACGGCTCTGACACCCATTCCCAGTAAAACACAATACTAAGGCCATAAGTGTGTAATAGGGTACACTGAGGCCGCCATACTCACAAACCCCTCCCCCCCCTTTCTTTCCCCCCGGGCTAAGGGGGGAACGAGGGAGGATGGCGACCCTTTACACAGGGTCCACCGCTACACGGGGCATGGGGCAATGATGCGGGAGGGGCATCCCCTAAAGGCTCACCATCAGCCTAAACCGCCTACCCTTTGGTAGGGGACTGCGGTGGAGCATGGCTCCGTTAAGCACGCGTGGTGCTGCCTACCTTCACCCGACCAGCGCAGCCCAGGCTGTAAGGCACATCACGAGAAGGACGGGTGGGAGTAGTCCAACAGGGCCGCAGGCTGTAATAGCCCCACTCACTTGCGAGAGAGTGATACTTCATGTCTTCGCAGTCAGCACTGCAGAGAAATCTGGGGATTTGTGGGAGGTCCCTGGGTATATGAAGGGCCGGGAGGAGCCTGTTATTCTAAGTATGTCACACACCCCGCTTCAAGATATCCATAACATGTGGGTAATACCGACCTGAAGGGGCGTTCCTGCAGAGATGATAGCAAAAAAGAAAGCCCCTCCCTGATCCATAAATACCTGGGACCTCCCACTCATCACCCAGTTTTCCATCTCTGCAGACGGCGAGCAAGTCAGAAGATGATGGCTCCTCCTTGCACAGGGGGATTTCAGGTAGCCGGGATGACTCCCGGCCCACTATTCATTTATTTCCGTTTGGACCTTTTTTCCCCAGAACTCCATATGCCTCCCAGCCTCGGCTGAGGGTCCAGGCGAGGGTATATCGGCACCTTAGGTGCTCAGGAGCTATGCTCCACCGTGAGACCCTGTATGAGAGGGTAGGCGGTTACTCCGGGTTGGAGCCCCCGGTTTGGGATGCCCTGTCCCTTAATTTACTTTCAGTGGCCCTCCCAGGATCCCCTTTCCACAGGTGGGGTTGGGGAGTGTGGGTCCCTTCTTTATTTAATCCCTAACATGTTCCGTTCTGGGTGCTGTGTAGTGTCTCTTTAAATGTTTTCACCGCCGCAGCCGTTTTACAGGGCATGTGCGGTGCTGGACCTGTCTCTTTTCCCCCCATCTTCCCTCAGCTGGTGTCTTCACTTTTATTAATGGCGGAGGTATTTACCTCACGCCATGTATACTGTCCTTCTAGAGGGGGGGGGGGGGGGGGGGGGACCGGACCGTCGGCGCGGGGCCGGGGTCCGTCCCTCCTGTTTCGCGTGTTTGATGAGACACTGTGTGTGTGTGTGTGTGTGTGTGTGTGTGTGTGTGTTTGACCGTGTCTTATGACTGAACCGGGCGCGGCGGCCGCACTTTACTCTGCGGCGCCGGCCAGCTCTTGGCGCCTTTTTCCTATGAGGAGATTCTCCTCACGCTTGACTGGGGGGACGGGGCCGGTGTGGCGGCGCGTCACCGCTGCCCGCCCCCATCCTTCTCTGGCGCCGCTGCGGAGCTCTGCCTGTGTGGAGAGAGGGGAAGGGGGGCGTTGCTCGGCTTCACGCGTGTCTCGCACTGACCACGCGCCCTTCTCCCCTTCTGGCTGCAAGATCAGGTGGATTCCTTCACGGTCGCCATTTCTGGCTGTTGCGGTTCTGTAAGTGGCCTCTGGCCATCCCCTCTTTCTCATCCTCTGTATGTAAGAGTGTCTTTTGCCTTCATTAGCCTTATTAGCCTTCTTTTCTGTCTTCCAGGTGGTGGTTCAGGAGGTTCTCCATTAGCATTTAGGGGGTCTCTCCCGATCCTTAATCACTGGGTTCATTATTGTCCATAAATCCTCCCACTCGGGATATTAAAGGGGCATCCCGGGTTGTCTAGTGGCGTAATTCCCTGGGTCATTGCGACTATTCCTATAAAAGTTCACCTTATGGAGGCATCCCCGGATACTGGGCTCGGGGCCCCCTCGGGGCATCCCCGAAAGTGTATATTGTGTGGGGTATCCATTTCTGGGGACGATGTACTTCTGTGTATTCCATGTGCACAGCAGACTATTACGCGGCAGTCCGAACCCCAGGCGTCTGTACCGCCGGTCGCTTCATCTCCTCCTCCCACCTTGACACGCACCCCGTGTGACGTTGTCATGGGCCGGGAGCTGCAATCTGAGATGTGTGCAAGATTGGCTAACCTTGAAAAAATTATCTCCAGCTCGGTTGCCCGTAAGGCCCCGACTAAGAGAAAGCATTTGTCGCCGGCTCCGCTGGTGGAGGACCAGGAGGATGTTAATAATCTGGATTGGTCTGATTATTCCCCGCTAGAGGAAGGGGAAGTTTATGAGGATTCTGATATTTCGGACGATGAGCAGTCCTTTGGCGCTGATGCTGAGCTGGGTGACTTGGGGAGATCCTCCGATACTCCTCACGCTCTGGCTCTGATGTTAGAGGTTCTGAATATTTCTCCTCCTGAGGAGGTGTCACAGCAGAAGGGTGAATTGTTTGAGGAATCCAGGCCGCGCTTGGAATTCCCTACACAAAGGCATTTTGACAAAATTATTGCTAAGGAATGGGACAGGCCGGCTCGGCTCCCTGGCATCCCTCAGGGGTGAGATAGGAAATATCCCTTCCCTTCGGAGGCGATTAAGCGCTGGGCATCTCCCCCCCGAGGTGGATGCCCCGGTGTTGGGGTTGTCCAATTCCTCGGTTTTAAATAGACCTGATTGTTCCATTCTCAAGGATGGAGAGGATAAACGTATTGACCAGATGGCTTGTCATGGTTTTGCTAGCGTCGAGTCAGCCATGCGGCCCGTTTGCGCCTCGGCTCTAATGGTGTTGGCTGCCAGGTCAGTGGTCAGGGACCTGTTGACTTCTTCCGGGCTGCGTCCTGGTAGTGCTGAGTTCCTTAGCCTTAAGCGGTGTGAGTTGTTTTTATCCTTTGTGTTGACAGCCTTGGATGACACTTTGATGATGTGTGGTAGGACATCGGCTCTGCTGGTCACTATTCGGCGCTCGGTTTGGCTGCGCCAGTGGGCGGCAGATTTTATGTCCAAAAAGTCGCTAACGGCTCCGCCTTTTGTTGGATTACGGCTTTTCGGAGAGACATTGGACTCCGTTACCAAGGGTGGTAGGTTACCCCAACGCAAGAAACAACGCCGCCCCTTTCGAGGGGCGCCTTCCTTTACCCCCTCCTTTCGTGGGGCCAGGTCTGGCAGGGGATTTGCATTCCCCTCTTCCAGAGGAGATTCTGGGAGCAGGGGCAGAGGACGTGCCCGTCCAGGATACAGTTGGGGCTCTAAGCCCAAGCCGGCTGCTAAGCCGGCTCAGCAATGAGGGGGCGCCCTCACCCATGCTGGTGGGGGGACGGCTGCGACACTTCTCCCAGATCTGGGATCAAGAGGTCTCGGACAGATGGATCCGGGAAGTGGTGTCTTCCGGTTACAAGCTGGAGTTCGAGCTCCGCCCCCCTTCCAGATTTTTCAGGTCTCGGATGCCTTCGGAACCCCTAGCGGTGCAGGGGCTCCTGTTGGCAGTACAGAACCTTCTGGATATGGCCGTCATTTGCCCAGTGCCCCCTTCGGATCAGGGCAGGGGTTTCTATTCCAATCTGTTCACGGTACCCAAGAAGGATGGTTCGGTCCGACCCATCTTGGATCTGAAGTTTCTCAACAGGTTCATCCGGCCACGGAAATTCCGCATGGAAACGCTACGTTCGGCCATTCACTCTCTTCGTCAGGGAGACTTTCTGACGTCCATAGACATCAAGGATGCTTATCTACACGTTCCAATTTTTCCAGCACACCAGAGGTTTCTCAGGTTCGTGGTGGAGGATCGGCATTTTCAGTTGGTAGCACTCCCTTTCGGTCTCACCTCGGCTCCTCGGGTGTTCACCAAGGTGCTAGCGGGGGTGATGGCTCTGCTAAGGGTTCAGGGCATCCGCATTGTGCCCTATTTGGACGATCTTCTGATCATGGCCTCTTCTTTCAACCAAGCGGAGTTGGACACCAGAGTGGTGGTGTCCACTCTGGAGAGGTTCGGTTGGGTGGTCAACCACCCCAAGTCTTCTCTTTCTCCGTCCAGAGTAGTGACCTTTCTGGGAATGTCTCTGGACACTTCGCAGGCCAGGGTGTTTCTGCCCCAGGCCAAGATTCTTTTGATTCAGGAGTTAGTTCGGCTTCTCTTGTCGGTCCCTCGTCCAGCCATCCGTCTAGGGATGAGGCTGGTGGGGTTAATGGTGGCCTCATTCGAGGCGGTTCCCTTTGCGCAGTTTCATACAAGGACGCTTCAGCTTCATCTGTTGAAGGTTTGGGACAAGTCTCCTCTATCGTTGGATCAGTCCTTCCTGATGACTCCCCGAGTTCGTCGATCCCTGCTATGGTGGCTGGGGTCGGTCAATCTGTTGAAGGGCAGATCTTTTCTGGCTCCACGTTGGGAAACTGTCACCACGGATGCCAGTCTGTCAGGTTGGGGGGGTGTTTGGAAGGACCTCCAGTTTCAGGGTCTGTGGGGCCCGCAGGAGGCTCACGAGCCCATCAATGTTCTGGAGTTGAGAGCCATCAGGTTGGTTCTGTTTCGCTTGACTCATCAGTTGCGGGGCCTGCCTGTTCAGGTCCGGTCGGACAACCGGACGGCGGTTGCTTACATCAATCACCAGGGGGGGACTCGCAGCAGGAGTGCCCTCAGGGAAGTGTCTTTGATTCTGGACTGGGCGGGGGGCCACGTCCCGTGTATCTCAGCAGTCTACATTCCGGGAGTGGAGAACACGGAGGCGGACTCGCTGAGCAGGGCCTCCTCTCGTCAGGGGGAGTGGTCTCTCAGTCCCAAGGTGTTTCGTTCGATCTGTCTCAGGTGGGGGTTCCCAGCGGTGGACCTCTTTGCCTCTCGTCACAATCACAAGCTTCCAGTCTTTGTGTCTCTCTCGCAGGATCCTCTGGCTCTGGCAGTGGATGCCATGTCTCTGAACTGGAGGGATCTGGGGTTTCTTTATCTGTTCCCTCCGTTTCCAATGGTAGCCAGAGTGGTGCGCAAGCTGGCCCTGGAGGGCGCGTCGGCGATTCTGGTGGCACCAAGGTGGCCAAGGCAGGTTTGGTTCGCAGACCTGGTAAGACTGGCAGAGGATCAGTTCGTTCTGCCTCTACTGCCGGACCTGCTCACTCAAGGTCGGCTGCGCTATCCCAATTTACCTTCGCTGGCTTTGACGGCGTGGCTGCTGAAACCGCCATCTTGAAGGAGGAGGGTCTGACGCGGTGGTTCAGACTCTTATTAGCGCCAGGAAGCGCTCTTCCTCTACTATTTACTATAGGACTTGGAGGTCCTATATTGACTGGTGTGAAAGTAGGTCTCTCTCTTGTCGGGAGTTCTCCATTTCCAGAATCCTGGAGTTTCTTCAACATGGTCTGGATCTGGGGCTTCAACTTAGTACCTTGAAGGGGCAGGTTTCTGCCCTGGCGGTGTTCTTTCAAAGGTCCTTTGCACTTCATCCCTTAGTCAAGACCTTTTTCCAAGGAGTTACGCATGTACGGCCTCCTAGGAAGCCTTTTGTTCCAGTTTGGGATTTGAACCTGGTTCTTTCTGCTCTTCTGGGTCCTCCGTTTGAGCCCTTGAATGAGGTTGCTTTGTCTTCACTTACTCAAAAGGTGGCCTTTTTGGTGGCTATCACTTCAGTTAGGCGTGTTTCTGAGTTGGCAGCTTTATCCATTAAAGCTCCGTACTTCGAAAGGCATCAGGACAAGGTTGTCTTTCGTTTCAAGACGGATTTTCTTCCTAAGGTGGTCTCTGCCTTTCATCTGAATCAGGACATTGTTCTGCCTTCTCTATGTCCTAATCCCAGCAATGACAAGGAAAGGGCGCTGCATTCCTTGGATGTGGTTCGTGTTGTGAAATATTATCTGGTGGTTACGTCTTCCTTTCGTAAGACTGATGCTTTTTTTGTGGTGCCCTTTGGGCCTAGGAAAGGTTTGGCTCCTGCCAAATCTTCCATTAGTAAATGGATTCGTCAGGCCATCATTGGGGCCTATTCTGCCAAGGGGAGGAGTCCCCCTTTTCGTGTTACTGCTCATTCTACTCGTGCGGTTGGAGCGTCCTGGGCTTTCCAGCACCAGGCCTCTGTTGAGCAAGTTTGTAAGGCCGCTACTTGGTCCTCTGTTCACACTTTTTCCAAGTTTTACAAGGTTGATGTTCGGGCCTCAGCGGATGCTGTTTTTGGCCGCAAAGTTCTGCAAGCTGTTGTGGTTTAAGTTGTGCATTGTTGCCTTGTTTTGGATCCCCGCCCTTTTTATGGACACTGCTATTGGATGTCCCACATGTTATGGATATCTTGAAGCAGGGTGTGTGACATACTTAGAATAATACCATTTTGTGAAATACTCACCTGTAAAATGGGTATTATAAGTATGTCACACACCCCGCTTCACCCGCCCTTCTTGTATTCTGGATCCTTTATTTTGTGAACTTTGCGTTGTTATGACTTATATTTGCCTCTTCCTGGTCCCTTACCTTACTGCTTCTATATACTGGGTGATGAGTGGGAGGTCCCAGGTATTTATGGATCAGGGAGGGGCTTTCTTTTTTGCTATCATCTCTGCAGGAACGCCCCTTCAGGTCGGTATTACCCACATGTTATGCATATCTTGAAGCGGGGTGTGTGACATACTTATAATACCCATTTTACAGGTGAGTATTTCACAAAATGGTATTTTTTGCATGTCTGCAGTGCACAGCGCCCTCTGGCGGAGGATTACCCAGGTGTAAGTATTATATCTGGAGCAGGACGTACTGTATACTTAATATCAGGTTGAGACTCCCCACTAGTATGCCCCGCAGTGGGGGTCAAATGTAAGCGTGGGAGGGTAGGTGAGGCCAGGGGGGGGGGGGGGGGTCGCACCACCAGCTCCAGTAACAGATAGCCCAGACTGCAGCGCAAGTACCTGCTGGGCGCAGGGTACACACACCCTGACATCATCACTAATAGGGGATACCCCACACACAACACATAGCCGGGCTTGTCCCGAAGGAACCCCAGGCCCATTATCCCCAGAAGCCTCCATATGGTGATTTGAATGGCACAATAGGCCAGTAAGGGTTAACGCTAAAGAGCTACCCAGGATGCCCCAAGAACCGCTAGGGAAGTGGGAGTTAGTGAGGAAAAATGGACGGGAGAAACCACAGTGCTGAAGTATTCACCCGCCTGGAAGACATAACCAACATTCCCATGATAATAAGGCAGTTAAAGAAAAAACTTTAAGAAAAAAAAATCACCCCATCGGGCTTACTCACGGACCGCAGAGGGCCAGCAGCAAGGAGACAAAATGGCGTCCGCAGACCTCGAGGGGCAGGCCCTTGAGTTTATGAGGTAAAATGCATCATCCACAGAGCCCGCCCCCCCCCCCCCCCAAAGAGCGGGAAACGCCCCCACGTGACCCGGCCGGCCAATAGCGGCCCGGCAGCTCTGAGGTGAATGGGGCTGCCACGCGCGGAGCACAGTACAAAAGCACAGGGTATTGGGATATTGATTTAGTATACTTGAATAGACAGTGGGACAGATTTATAATATATCTAATATTAGCCGCAGCCTTGCATTATGTGGGTTACTTTGAGGAAAGACTGTTACTAGGGTCAGCATGGGGGGGGTCCTGTAATTTGTCCAGTTTGTTGGTTTTAAATGTTTGTTGTTGATGTATTTTGAATAAACATTTTGTAGACTTTCCATTGGTTGTGCTCCCTTTTTTTGATCCCTGGGGGAATAGCGTACCCCAGGCCTCATTTGATTTATTTAGTGGCGTATTATAAAGTTACAAGCACTAAAACATGTCACGAGTGAAATACAGTGTTGAATCACTAACGACAACCCCCCCCCCCCCGGAGATCCCCCAAGGGGAGAGCGAGGGAGGATAACAGCAGAATTCCCAGGGAAAATGGCGCCCAGAGGACTAATAAGAAGTGAGGGTGGAGGGGGTAATATATATGTGAATAGGGTTTAACTGCACAGAATAACCTGGCAAAACCCATGAGGCAGTGGGAGCATCCCAAAAAGGCTCACCATTAGCCTAAAGCGCCCTGTTAGAGCAGGGACTGCGGTAGGAGCCTAGCTCCTCAGCACTATTGGTGCTTGCTAACCTGCCTTCACCCAAACCCGAGGCTGGGAGGCAGTAAATGAGACGGAACGGGTGGAAATTGTCTTGCAGGGCCGATAAGCCCCGCTCACCTGCACCACAGAGAGCTATCTTCTGTCTTCGCAGTCCAGGACCGCAGAAAGAACTGGGGATTTTGTGGGAGGTCCCTGACTTATATAGGGCCAGGAAGAGCCACAAGCTGTTTTCTGCAGTCCAGCGCCATCTTGTGGATGTATAACCCATGTGTAAGAAATCTTCTGGAACAGGACGTGCTGTATACTTAGAATAATAACATTGAGCAGAAAATCCAATGAGTGTAATTGGGGCCAATCGCAAAGTATAGGGGTCCTTCACCAGTAACTTCCATATTTTTTTTTTGTTCGATGAACTTACTGTTTAGTCCCCACACACAGGACCTAAAGTGGTCCTATACCCAGAAAAGAAGTTTGTCATTATCATCCCATAGCCCGATGCCCCCAAACAGCCTGTTCTTTTTATTGGGCCTTTGCCCAGTATTCAGAAAAAGTGAATAAAGAAGTAATAAAAGTAATAAGAAACAGTAGGCTGTTTGAATAGCAACAGTATGGCACAGTTAAGCAGAGGGTTAGTCTTATCAGTTATAATAACGACAATAAATCTTCAAGTACTACAAGCTAAACTGCCATATGTGGCAGTGAGAGGACAGAGAACCTGGTCTGAAGTGTCCACCCATACAAAAGAGAGCTTAAAAAGACACACCTGACTAGAAGAAATCTTGGGGAGGAGCCCACATGAGTAGGTATGCAAGCTCATAACCTTCCAGTCCTACTACCTATAGAAGGATATTACCCTAATATAAAGCACTAGTCCTCTGTGCCAATACATTTTGCTAACCTAGACTGAGAAACAATGCAAACCTTTTTTTTAATAGATTTAATCTATTTGGTATAGTTTGGGTTATGGTACCAACCTTTCGAATGTGTCGACACCAATCTTCAAAATCTTCTTCAGTTTTGCAGAAGAACCCCTACGATAACGGATGTGGTCAGTACAGGAAAAAAAAAAAAAAAAAACAGAAAAGCAGCACAAAAAAAAAAAAAGGCTTCACTCACTACTGCAATGGAAGGGTCAATCTCAGACACTTGCATCCGACATGGAGGATGTTGGCAGTGAAAACTGTCATCGGCAACTTCCCCACTGGCACTGGGCTCAACAGAGATTTGTGTAGTGTGAGGATCCAGATAGATTAGCTCATCTCCTATGAGTTATATATAGAAATGATCAATAGATTCGTAGAATACCTATAGCAAAGTGCAAGGAGATACACTGTGCACAAACTACTATACAAACCTGTACAGAGTGAACACATGCTAGTCTAGGGAAACGGAGGGATTTCCAATTACCCCATTCTACCACAAGTAGCTCTGAGGCAACATCACTACTTGGTTAAGTCATGTCCTAATATTGTGGCAAGTTCAAAGCGAGGCAATGAAATGAGCCTGTTTTTTTCCTAGATATATTCATTTCTCACTGTCCGCGCAGGAAGCACTGGCAATTACTGTGCTTACACTTCCAGTCTAAAAAACTGCCTGCTAAAAAAATAGTTCCAGCTTTATCAGACTTTGCGGTGTCCTGCATTGCATCAATAAAAATAAGCCCCCCCCCCCCTTCCTAAGGCACCAAATTAGCTAGGAATGGAAAGAATGGAGTGAGAGAGTGGGGAAGGTTTAGACTATTTCTTGGGGGCTTCAAAGTAGGACAGCTTAAACCAGTTTGTGGGTGATGGGCATGGTGTGGGTGTGGCTTATTTACAGGCATTTGAGAAACAAATATCCACAGCAATGTATGTGGATCAGGTGTATAAGTAGGTGTAGCCCTGCCCCCAATCATATTCTCCAGGGATCTTCGGTCCATAAAAGATGTTGGTGATTGAGACAATGCTCAGCCAATCCCATGCATTTCACTACCACCAAATCGGTTAAAAACCAACCCACATCCAGTGGGTCAGTCTTCCCCCATAATGTGATTAAATTAGGACTTTTGGGTGTCCCCAGAGTTTTTAGTGGGACAAAATGTCTAAGAGTAAGACTGTCCCACCAAAAGAAGGACATCTGGTCAGTTAAGGAATGTAGGTAGGAGTCATGCTTGCGGTCCTTAGGGCCAGTGGGGGAAGGGCAATGTGGTAAGGGTTGGATGAAATGGTTAGTTGCATCTTTCCATCCTCTTGGACAAAAAAACTTTTTGCATGAATCCAGTTAGTTTATTGCTAGTGGGAGAGACTGTTGTAACTCTAACTCCTCCCAAAAAAAAGAAGATCTGGATGCATCGGCTGTGACTTGACCAAAAACAACAGGTTTGTGGAGACAAAGCAGGAGGAGACCATTAGAAGGACCAGAGGAGTGTTTTGGCTAGTTGTGCATTTAAGCATTTCCTGTATCACCTACATAAATGAAGCCTAACTGTGCCATATTATCTAAAGTTATACCTACCTACATACCCTATGAAGTAATGAGCACTGTTGGGTCGCCCACCAATGACACCTAAAGACTGAGGCAGCATAAAGCAGTGCTGTGTAAGAAAAGAGATAAGAAAATAAAAAGACATGAGTCCAGATAATAAATTCAAGTGGACCTATCACATGTTGTGCCGGCCCTGGAGTCCAGGGGAGGCCGATAACCTACCCTTGGGGTAGTAACTGTGTAAAACCTCAACGTATTAACTCACCTTTCCGGCTGGGATCGGCAGTGAGCGAAAAGGAGAACAGGGATGTAGCCACTCCCCTTCTGCTATGCCAGGCTCTGTGTGTAACAAAGCTGTATTTATAAATATACACAAGAGCTGATTGGATGAGAGCCTGTGGGGAAGATGAGCTTTGATGGCGACCGGCAATGTTTTACACAGCAGAATGCCCCAGGGACAAGGACCTATCACCAGCTCAGTAAGAATCCTGGCGATAGGTCCACTTAGGTTTCTGCAAATAACAGTGAATAAAAAGGACCATGCTCCTGTACCAACCCTACACGTCATACTCTATATAAATCATACAAAAGGGCTCTATAGTTATAAAACAGATACCTTTAATGTTTCGATATAGGCACCATTGATCTCACTTAGGCCCAGGCGAAGAGGTATAAGTAACACAAGTGGTTTCCACAGCAAGTCCGAGTCAGAGGCTCCAGCATGACCATTACAAAGTGCTCCAGATTCCCAGCTTCCTGTTCTACATAACCGCCCTGTCGATAAATATTTTTAGAATTCAACAACAGGTTAAAGTTAGTGATCGGTAATCGGCACACCGGGCAACAAAGGGAGATAAAAGAGGGGGGTGCCAATAGGATCCGAGGTGTCTCGCCACTCTAACACCTCTATTCAAGTACATACTATAGAACAATTTGGATGAAAAGCACACCATACTCAACGAGTTAATTTGCAAATAAAATTTGTATTTAAGGCATCAGAAAAATCATACATTTAATATCTGTACATATAGCGAAGTATAAGTCTCTGACAGCTAATATCTATGAAAAGGATACAATAGGTCAAACTTTGTGAACGGAGATCAGGGTGTCATCAGGATCGTTTGGCCACCTCAGTAAGAAAAAAATGGTATATTAGCACTATCATATACAGTATATTTGTAAAGCTGTAGTAAGGGTAACCAAATATTACCATGGGTACAACTATGAGGTGATACTGTCACGTTCCTGATGAAAAGGCATAGAGCGCAGGCTGTTCAGTGAGTTAAGGAGATAACAAGTGGAAATAAATACAACAGAATATGCCGATTCTGGTCAGTCACGCATCTGAACCGCCCTGCATCATGCCAGAATGTACCTTCAGTCAAATATAAGTTTAACATAGTATATATCATAACGCCAACAAAGATCATACATAATAGATGGGAAAGCAAACATTACCAAGTGGCAGTATATAGGCAAGTGATCGCAAACAATGTGCCCACGGCCCCTTTCTCAAGGCTTTGCAATACCACCGATAACTGTGCAGTGCTTCTTATCCTGTCCCCCTTGGCTGGCCAGTGTGGCACTTCCGGGCGTGCTCGTGGAGCGCAGCCCATAGCGGGACCTCGGAAACCGGAAGTGACGACTGACATCACATCCAGCGCCGGCTGGCTAGTACGAACACTGCCAGCCAGCGGCGGAAATTACATCAGCGCACGGGGCCTTCATCCCCGGAGTCTGCGCATCGCTGGAGCGTAGATAAGGTAACAGTATACAAATAGATAGAATGTGATCAAACCTGCTGACAAAGGGGTAGCCACCGATATCCTTGACCGGTCCTTTTATGACAGGAAAATCAGAACTCAACTCGGTGACACACAGATTTATCACAAACTGAATGGTGACCCACTACCAGCTATACAGAAAGAAATAAACGCTCTCATTTCACAAGCTTTGTCCATGGGCATCATTGATAAAAAATGACACGACTATCTGGTTACTGAATTCCCCATCACTCCCGTTTTCTATATCCTACCAAAAATTCACAACCACCCGGTAGACCCATCGTAGCAGGTACGGAATCAGTATTCCAAAATATAGCCACATTTCTTGACAAAATCTTACAACCCAAAGTACTGGCCACACGTTTATTCTTACTAGACAGTGACTTCTTAAATAAAATCAGGAACCAAGGGGGATCTACCTACACAAACCATATTATGCAGCATGGAGGTTTGTCCCTGTACACTTCTATCCCCCACGACACAGGCATAGCAACCGTATTATCAGTTTTGGAAGAGACAGGGGACACTGCAGAATTCAAACAGTTCTGGGGACAGGATAAGAAGCATTGCACAGGTATCGGGGGGTATCGCAAAGCCTTTAGAAAGGGGCCGTGGGCTCCGGAACGTGGGCACATTGTTTGCGATCACTTGCCTATATACTGCCACTTGGTAATGTTTGCTTTCCCATTTATTATATATGATCTTTGTTGGCGTTATGATATATACTATGTTAAACTTCATATTTGACTGAAGGTACATTCTGGCATGATGCAGGGCGGTTCAGATGCGTGACTGACCAGAATCGGCATATTCTGTTGTATTTATTTCCACTTGTTATCTCCTTAACTCACTGAACAGCCTGCCCTCTATGCCTTTTCATCAGGAATGTGACAGTATCACCTCATAGTTGTACCCATGGTAATATTTGGTTACCCTTACTTAGCAGCTTTACAAATATACTGTATATGATAGTGCTAATATACCATTTTTTCTTACTGAGGTGGCCAAATGCCCCTGATGACACCCTGATCTCCGTTCAGAAAGTTTGACCTATTGTATCCTTTTCATAGATATTAGCTGTCAGAGACTTATACTTCACTATATGTACAGATACTAAATGTATGATTTTTCTGATACCTTAAATACAAATTTTATTTGCAAAAGAACTCTGAGTATGGTGTGCTTTTCATCCAAATTGTTCTATAGTAATTCAACAACACGTACCATTTAGTAAAAGTTATACTAAAGGCAAGTCTGATTGTGGTTCCATTGCCTCGGGCTACACCTTGCACACAGTGGGGCATCCCAAATACAGATGACCCAGGGAATCAACAGGCTCTAGAGTTTTTAGACTTCAGAGCCAGCTTCACTGGGGTTTTGTAAAAAGGAGGAGAAACAGTAATGTGGCAACAGTGATGTGATGTGATGTAAGCACACTGTGTGCTTTACATATATGATAGTAAAAACATTTCTGTGCCTCTGGTTATTACTGCCAGCACATTGTGTGATCAGAAAAAAGGAGGGAGATATGCTGCAGACTAAGAGCGGGCAGAGTTTCATAGCTGTAGAGAGAGGCATCCAATCAGGACATCTGGGGAGGGAGTGGGGGGTGTTTCCGTTCTTGGTATACTGAGGGCCTTATTTATCAAGGGATAGCGCCAGGTAGTGTCTCACTAGCGCCAGGTAGCGCCAGCTATCGGCGGCTACCAACTCCAGAACGCCAGGCTGCGAACACAATCACACATTTATCACGCTAAATGAGGCTAGCGCCGGCGAGAGCGTCAGCTAGCGCGTGATTCATCATGTTGCAGACTTCAGCGAACAGCGCCGCTGCTAATCCCATCACAGCGCCAGGTATGACCTCTCGCTACCTGGCGCTCTCCAATGCATTTCAATGGAGCAATCTTTAAATATTCATAATTAATTGATATTAATGTTTTTTTTGTTTTTTTTTTTTTAAATGTCAAAAATTCGGTGACCACTTCTGCAATGTTATATCTTTTTTTTTAAGGTAAAAAAAATTGTGCAGAATTGATATTACAGGTCTGATATTAATGTATTCATATTACAAAATGTTTATAAAAACTTGTTTATTATTTTCTTCCAAAAATAAGGTTGTTTGGGGGTTAAAAAACTACTTTTAACACATCGCCGCCAGCGCTCTGGGGTTTAAACAAGCATTTCACAGTGCGAGAATTTTTTGAGCGTGATTTGTTAATGAATATGCTGGGAGCCGTTCGCTATGGCCATTCGTTGTCATGCGCTCCCATACAGCGCGGAACCTGTCAAACAGCGACTCCTAACCCCGTATTCAACATTACCACACACCGACTGAGTCGCTGTCAACAACCGAACGGCCAAGCACAGCGAATACTAGCCGGCGCTGTGAAAATCACGCTACTGTCGCTCATCTGTCGCTACCTGGCGCTATTAATAAATCGGCCTCTGAAGGTTAATTGCTGAACCAGGAAACCAAAAGGAATCACAGCGCTCCAGCCACTCAATATATGATAAATGTATCTATTTTTTTACCTTTTGACTTGCCAATCACTTTAACCATCATTTTGATAAAGAAAAACAAACAAACACAGTCATTAGGTATATAGTTCATATTATACGTACTTATCTCATCAGTGACCACTGTGTTATCCATTGCAATATGAACCGCAATTGAGCTCCACCCATCAAAAGCAGCTAGCTTCCTACAAAGATGCAACCCAACATATTTGTTAAGAAGAAGAGCTGGGAAAAAAAAAAAAAAAAAAAAGCAGAAGAAAGAAAGAAGAAGTTAAACCAACCTTAGCACTTGTGCCACAGTGTTTGGGCCATACCACTGTCCAATGTACTTCCCCTCACCCACCCCCATTTGGGCTGTAACAACAAAAGCACATAGAACCAGAATTACATACAAAATATTGAAATGATCACATCCCTGTAGAGGGAAAGTACAACCATATATATGACACTAGCAATTACAAGTACAACATGACAGAACACCAGTTTCCCCAATAAATCACTGATTAATATATAATATGTGTCACTTTAAAGTGGAGAAAAACCCAGAGAAGCCGGCTCTGAAGTCTAAAAAACTCTAGAGCCCGCCGATTCACAACCTCTAGGTCATCTGTATTTGGGATGCCCCACTGTGTAAAATCCCTGGGGATCACCAATATAATACATTGCCAGCAATCCTGTGGCCATATACCCAGCATCTCGCTCCTGATGTGTGCTCTGGAGTCCAGCCATCCAGTCTGCGCTCCCTATGCCAGTCTATTTTTACCATTGAATAGAGGACTTTTTTGGTCTCTTTTAGCCCGGTACCTTTCTACTCTGTTACTCATCCCCCCCTCCTTTCACACAGACACTGATGTCCACCCTTATGCTGATAAGAGCTTAAAATCTAAATCCTGAGTCTGCACGAGGTAGACTATGGCTATGTAAATATAAGCTATACCCAATCATTGCATGCTGAGCAGTTCTAAGTTCTTGAGGGAGAAATGAGACATAAATATATCTTATGCATAACACTGGTAAATGGCAACAAACGTTGCAGCACAGGAGCATCTAAAATTGGATGCCCAACTGCATACCAGTGCCTGTCAGTCCCGAATACTGGGCTTCTGACACTTACCTTAATCACGGTTACTCCCCCAGCAGCTGCCCACTTACAAGTGATTGGCCAGACAGGAGTGCACACATACTGTCTGTGCAGTAGCCACATGGATCTGGGAGAACATCGCAGGATTCAGGTGAGGTAAGGTTTTTTGTTTAACAAAATCTCCCTTTTGTCAGGTTTTCGGATTCTGCCTTATTGTTTTCCTTTTTTGGAATGTGAAATAGACATTTGTGCTAGGATTGTGCCCCCAGACCTGTGATTTACTATCAGTATGCCGTTTCCATTATTCTTATATTCCTGGGACTTTGCTTTGCTACAGTGGGGCTGGTTTTCATGTCCTTCAGTAAAAAAAAACATGGACTACAAGTCCCACAATTCTTTCAATGTAACAGGTGAACTCTCTAGTAGCTTTTGGTTAAATCTAAGCAGCCTAAAGACCTATCCAGCTGAAAACCCGGCCATTAACCCTTGCTACTGGAACACTGAAAGACTGTGATCGTTCTAAACTGATGAAGCTGAATTTCAGCAGAATGAGTTAGACCATTCACCCATGCCTTAGCCAATGAGAGGATTAGCAAGCTAGAGTGAGGAAGTCTATATGCCATGTACTTGAAATCACCACTTTGGTGTACACAGCTAAGGTAAACACATTATTATAAAAGAAAAACGTTTTACATAGCAACAGAGTTACAAACAAATAGAGAATTAAAAAGAGAACATAAGCTTAGCACATTCATTTTGCAACACAACAATGGAAACTTTTAAAAATTCTATTGAAAATGGAATTACCCTTTAAACCCCCTGTCTCCTGCCTCAGCACCAGGACTTCCACTTTAATTCTGAAGTCAAGTCTTACCAATTTGATGAATAGAATAGTAACTATCTTTCTTGTCTAAAAAAGCAGTCAAGATACTCAGGTATCCCCCCTTGGGTGTCTGCTTGTCCCATCTCCATTCTGAAAAGCAAAAAAAAAAAAAAAGAAATCAGTCCTTAAGAATGCAGCTTCCCTTTTATTGTCATTAGTTTGACTGACCAAAAATACAATATAATACATAAATATTCTAGCCTACAAACAGTGTCCATATAATATACAACTTGAGCAAAACCCCTACTTGAGCCTTAAACCGGACCAACAACCTGGCACAGCTGGAAAAGAAAGGTAGCAGCCATTTTTAAGCTTCCTCTCCCAACTGACAATGCACAGTAACAGGAAGCCCAGCAGCACTTCCTGTTTGCAGGTGGCCTGCATGTCCATGAACCACCATCTTGTTTTTAAAATTGACCCCAGCAGGAATTAGAAAAAGGTAAATGAATTGTTATGTGCAGCCATCTAAATTTCCCTGGGTAGGGATGCATATGAGGACCGTTTGTTGTGTTGGTCTGGTTTAAATCATTTTTGACTGTTGGTCCACTTTAAAGAAAGCTAGGTTTTGCAAATTATACTCACATGCTCATATGAGGTCATTTGGTTTGATTAAATTACCTAGTCCGTTAGTCATTGAAAACTAAGGGGATGCTCAGAGGACGTATTCACAGACAGAAAAAAAAATATTTTACTTTTAAATTATTGTTACGAAGCCAGCGAAGATCCTCTATAGGAACAATGTGGAGGTTGTACAGCCTTTTCTATGCTCTTTTTTTCTGTCCCTTCTCTCTTTTCCCTTTTTTTCTCTAGACTTGGTTCACTAGTGTTCAGTTTCCTCTGGTCTAGTGGGCACAAACTGGTAAACCTTTTATTTGGAATTCTGGAGTTATCCAAATAATTTAGAGAGCTCCTGCAATTTTTGGAAATACATTTTTAGCAGAGGTAGCCACTTTATTTTTTTTAAATTGAAAAAAAAAATACACAGCATGGGATACTCACAGGTATAGATGTACATTGCCATGTCAAGAGCTTCTGCTCCACTGGCTCATTTTCAGGTGTGTGGGGTTTAAAATTGTGGCTACAGAAAAGCCCACCAGGCATCTACCATGTACAGTCTCTTACAGAAAAGCCCACCAGGCATCTACCATGTACAGTCTCTTGCAGTGCTTTGGGATTTGGGAGTCAGAAAGATTGCCGAGTGTTAAAAGGTATGATTACAGATGTTCCCCAGAACACTCAAATAGTATGTGAGTTTCTGCCATGAATACAATAGACTATATTGGCACTTAGCACACCTAAATTCACACCTAGCTGCCAACTACCTCTGAGTTTTCTGTTTTCTGAGCTGCAGCTCATTCCCCCCCTTGAAAAAAAAAAAGCTTGAATTTCTAATTAGGTTGGCCTCTGACTCATCCAATATCTGTGTCTAATGTGTATTTGAGTGTCTGATTTGTGGAAGAGCAGCAACTCCTTTAAATATGTCAATTATGACTATATTAATGAGAGAGTCTTATTCAGGATTAAAAGACCTGTGTCTCTGTATGATATATTATTTGATGTTAAGATTGATTTAACTAAGAACTTAATGGGGATCATGAATTTCTTGGTTACAATATAATAGCATATCACTATAATATGTATCTAATCTCATAGAGGCAGGTTGTAGGTAGATCATTGCAGACACACCCAGGAGGCTGGAAATGCTGGCCACCCCCCCTAGTGTTGGTACGGTAGATTAGTGAGGCTGCTCGGAGGGCTAGGCAGTCAATGGATGGACCTGCGACCAGAATGAATGTAACCATAATGGCTAAGTACCTTTCCATCATCTCTCTCCATTATAACATTTATTGTACTGTAAACTTTATCTTAACGTGTAACGACTGCCTGTAATATCTAAGGTTATCTGGGGAAACTTCATGAACATACTGGGTTAGTGATTTACTGTGCTGGTAATTAAACTTGTTTTCATTTATACATCTTACTGTGCGTGTGGTGGATAATTTCTCACACAATAGATTGTATGTGCAAAATATTTGAGGGAAGACATTTCTTCTTTGGGACAATTCACTGGATGTATGAGGACAGCCTCAGCGACCATTGATTTGTATCAGATTAGTGGCCGCTGGGCTGATATGATTATTAATATTTGCAATATTTCTAATATTCTGTAATAGAAATATTGGAGACTAATGTGCAGCAAATATTAATTTAAATCATATTTTCCTTCATCACTGAGCTATTTCTAAGAAGCTGGGCACGCACTCCCATCTCCAGGCATGCATCCGAGCCCCCACATTAGCAGTGGACACCCATGTGATGACTTGATACCACTTTATAAATAACTTGTGACTGCCAGCAGGAAAGTACACCGAGGCCAGCTAGGGCACATGCTGTTGATCCCGAGCTGCTGCAGTCGGCCACTTGCCCACAGACTTGGCATAAGAGCTAAGGATTTGTTTCAGTTCAAGTTAGCGTTTTCACATTACCTCTTCCCACATGCCTGCACATCAATGCCTCAGCAAATATCATCTGTCCACAGCGCAGCATGCATCCCCAGCCAGTGTCAGAAGTTGGTCCTGTTCCTCCTAAAATGATAAAAGTTACAAAACTCCTGCAAAAATCGACAAAGCAAACAGCACATGCACCATATATGTACAGCATACACATCCATTCTAGAAGTTAAGGTAGGCAGATAGAAGTAAAAACAAAAAGGGCACTTACTTACCTTTTATCCTGCGTGGCCGATTAGTGCAGGTCTGGGGGATTAGGAACTTACCTGATCACATGAACTGCACCCCGAACGATGGGTTTGATCGAGGGATGAATGGCAGCTCGCCATTAATCACAGACGCGATGCCACGCCTTCTCCATTCATTGCAATGGAGGTAGTATGCCAAGGCCTGACAAGCCCCCCCCCCATTGTAGTGAGTGGAGAGGGTGTAGCCAGACCCCCTGTGACTGATGGCAGGGGACATGGTCTGGCACAGAAGTGCCAGAGAATGGAGCGTGAGGCTCTGGACGAGCCAGATCTTGGAATACAGAGGCATACAGGCTGTTAAATACTGGCTATGTATTGCAAGGGAACATTAGCAGAGTATCTATCAGTGTTCTGAAACTGCCGATATTGCTGTATATTTACATGCCCAGCAATTCCACAGCATGCGTTGCTGTATTTACACTATTCACAATGCCCATGAGGAACAAAACCTTAGATTTTCACTAATCTAAGGATTTTTCCTCCTCCCCTGGGCATGGCGATGTTAAATGCCCCGCTGTCTGAAATCCCCCTTGCTTCCAGCCCCATTCTATTTTCCAAACACAGCTGACAACATGATTTATTCCATGAGTCAGTCAATATATTGGGGCAGTTAATACAGTCTAGTCTGACTAGTCTAGGGTCACCACAATCCTGATGACATGTAATCCACATACCCCTGCATCCCTCTAACTGGTAGGGGAAGCTGGAGGGAGCCGAACTCATCTCGGGTCCTGCCTCAGAGACTGCTACCCGGACTAGCTCCAAGGCAGGGAACTCCATGGATAACGGATGGCTCCATAAGGGCCAGGTTCAAGTTGCCTTTTGGGTTTCTTGTTGATTTGAAGCAGGGGTGCACCCTCTGACCATCCTATAGCATATTAGGTATTTAAAACAACACAGCTCATGACTGAGGAAAGTCTGCGGGGTAATCAAACCATCAGGAGGCAAGGTAGGAATATCCAATGTTTTAGGTTTCAGATTTAGTAACCCTTTAAGTTTATAAGCAATTTAATAGAGGAGTTACTACTAGTGCAGGAGTTTCCCAACCTTTTTTTTTTATCAAGTACTACTGTCTAAATACATTAAAGTGGACCAACACCCAGGATTTTCACTATCTTGGGTTTTGGTCCACTTCCACGGGACACCCCGATCGGGGGTGCCCCGCTGCGTGAAACCCCCCAGAATGGCAGAAAAAAAAACTCACCTCATCACGCTCCTACGGTGCATGCGCGGGCCTTGTCCAATCAGAACGCTCAGAGACGCTGTGGTATGCACGTACTAGGGACGGACAACCACAGCGGCTCTGAGCATGCTGGCGGCCGCTTCTCACGCTTCCCTCTAACAGGGAGCGCGCCCGCACCGGCCATTCAGAAATGGCCGGCGTGGGCGTGCGCCCTGCTAGAGGGAAGCGCGTGATGCGGCCCACGCATGCGTCGTTGGAACGGGGGTAAGGTGAGGTGAATGGGGCGTCCTGGGGGGTTTCACACAGCGGGGCATCCAAAATCGGGACAGATCTGATTCCCGGGCCAATCAGCCAGGGTGTTGGTCCACTTTAAGTATCATCTGAAGGGTATGGATGGATTGTCAGTCACCTAAAACCATGTTAAACCCACAAAACCATTTAAGAAATACAAATAAAATGCACATAGTTTTGATTAAAAAGGAACATTGGACAGTCCGGGGAGTACTGGAAAAATCCCCAAACTTCACCCTTCGTTTCCTTTAGACCTCAGATCTAACAATTGGAGGAAAAAAAAAAAATTAATGTGCGTGCGTCCTTTCTACCCTACGTGGCAGCGCCATATTTCCTTCACAGGATGCACTGCACTACCCCCTGGATCCCATGCCTGAGCAGCATATTGCCTGCACTGCTTATCTCATGCCAGGGTGGCTGTGGAAAAGCCGGGAGACTTGCACAGCGGGGGCTTACAAGGATGGGGGGGGGGGTACAGTGCAGTGGCATGGCTAATGCCTGCTGTGTCAGTCCAAGGCGGCTAAGGCACCAGGGTAAAATAGCAGAACGTCAAGGATCCGGCAACTTAATAGGACCTGGTCAAATAGAGGTCCCTTGTTCCTCTCTAACATTTGCACTCATGGAGCTAATGAGGCTGGTGTATGGCGTCTATGAAAGAAAAGAAAAAAAAATAAATAAATAAATAAAAAAAAAAAAAAAAAAAAAAAAAAAAAAAGGGGGGAAGGGGGGGGGGGGGGCAGTCGACAAACTTGCACAAAGAAAGCTTCCATGTCCTAAAAAACACATAATGGAGCAGACCACTCAGATGGCTTTCAAGTCTGCATACCTATTGGAGGAAAGTTTCTCCGGTATGTAAACCACAGTCTGGAAGTAACATCATTCAGGAGCTCTTCCTTTTCTGCAGGAAAAGAAAGACAACAGTTATAGGACTGGAGCAACACAATGGGACAGCACTGTGCTTGGATCATATAAAAGGCAACCATACCTGTCAAGGCGCTGTACTTTATCCCCAATATCCATACTGGTTCCGCAGTTTCAGGAAAGTCAGGTGTATCAGTAAAACGCAGCGTGTCATAGGTGAGTGTGGCTGAAAGAAACACAGAGCTGCAGGATTCCCGTTAAGGGCAAATAGGAAGAAACTCAGAGCAACTATTCCGTAACCCATTCCATTTGAATGCTTGGTAAAGGTTACTACATTTTCCTATTTACAGTGTGTTGTGCATCTACTGTTAAATAAGCAGCAATATGGACTCTGCTGGTGACAGGAGGATATTACTGTATCATAAGGACTCTGTGTGACAGATTATATTCATTTTCCTATTAAACCGGACCTTCAGCAGGATTTAATGAAACGCCCAAACCCTTAAACTATTCTCCAGCATCTAAAATGAATACATTTAAAGTTTTTAGTCACTTACTTATTATTCTTTCCCCCCAGGCTGCAACTTTGTTTAGGACTCTAGGATACGGGCGCTGCCATCTTGACTGAGAGACATTACACAGGAGAGGAGAGTGGGATAAAGTACAGGGACAGGGTTATAGCTGTGCTTTGTACACACAGAGCAGAGCTGGGGTCAGGAAAAGGACAGCAATCCCTGAATGGAGAGCAACACAGTCAGAAGACACTTCCTGTCTGCAGGCTGCCTGACACTCCATGGGCCGCCATCTTGGATGTTTAAAAGCACAGAAGATGCACTCATACATCACAGTGTGCTTACATCACATCGCCCAGAATTTTGACTATCCTGGGTTTTGGTTCACTTCCCCTGGGCACCCCGATCGGGGGTGCCCCGCTATGTGTAACCCCCCAGATCGCCCAATTCACCTCACCCCGCCCCTACGGCGCATGCGCGGCTGCTCGTCCAATCAGCGTGCTCGGAGCCGCTGAGGTATGCGCGTCAAACCTCAGCGGCTCCGAGCACGCTGGCGGCTGCATCTCACGCTTCCCACTAACAGGGAGCGCGCCCGCGTCCTGCTAAAGAGAAGTGAAAGATGCCCGTGTCGGCCAATCACAAATGCCTGCCACAGGCACATGCCCTGCTAAAGGGATAGCAGGGATGCAGCCACTGCTCACACATGCACCGTTGAAAGCAGGCGAGTTTCCAGGCGACCTGACTTACCCTTCCCAGATCCATTCAGCGTGCTCTGATCCACTTCCTCCCCTCGTCTAAGACGAGCAGATCTGAGCACGCTGGTGGCCGCATCCCCCACTACCCTCTAGCAGGGAGCATGCCCGTGCCGGCCAATCACAAATGCATGCCACAGGCACGTTACCTGCTAAAAGGATAGCAGGGATGTGGTCGCTACTCACGCATGCGCCATTGGATCAGGAAAGGTGAATTTCCAGGTGACCTGCGGAGTTTCACATAGTGGGGCATACCAATTCTGGATGCCCCGGGTGGAGGGAATCTAGCGGCCCTGGAATCTTATAGATCCCAGGGCCGTCTGTTTTGGTCCACTTTAATACACCCATATTTGGCCTTGGGGATCAGTACATTTTGGTCTCTGTGTGTTTCAGCTGTCAGACAGGAAAGTAGTAAGGTAGGTAAACATACGGATGGGCAGGCGGTCAGGTAGGTGGTGGGGTGGCAGGTAGATAGGATGGCGAATGGATGGGTGGGTGGCTGAGACAGTGAGGCAGGTAGGTGGATGGTCATGCAGGCAGATAGGTGGGTAGGCAGGGCGGGGGGTGGTGGTAGCAGTGGCATTTATGCTGCCATGCTACACACAATTTTCTCACCCCCATTGCCGGTCTCTCCCATGTTGGCATTACAGACAGCTCTGAAAATACACAAACTATAGCGAACACATACCAATGCGGTGCAAATGTGGGTGCTGATCCCAGTTTTATTGAAATTCTATGTGACCACAAACTTTCGGGCTATGTCCTTCATCAGGTGTTCCCGATTGGTATGTGTTCACTATATTTTGTCTTTGTATATTAACTAGCTTGTGTGTTCAGAAGGACACCAGCGTTACACTGCCTCCATATGGTTGCTGCACATGTTCTGTATCTAGCTCTGAAAATACCCGCCAGAGAGCGGTGGCCGAATGGTGGCGGACACTGCAGTGAAACATGTTGCAGCATGGTAGTGAGGGGGCTAGGTAAGTAAAAATTCATGCCCAACAACCCCCCGCTGCACTATTCCCTCTAGGGACCCAGGAAACCACCCTCTGTTATGAGCAGGGAACACCTGCAGATTCCACCAAATCCTTCCCGGCAGCATATAAATGCACACAGTGGGGTATTCGGGATGCCCCAGGGAATGGTCAGTGGACAGACCTGGAATGTAATCCAGGACTGGCCATACTGGGTTTTGTTCTGCTTTACACAGAAGTCTTCTGTTATTTTATATCCATTTACAGACAGCTTATAACCATTCCCCAGATATTTTGATTTGGGAATACTACCTGCCCAGAAATTGACAGAGATACTCCTGCAATTTGGACCAGGAGCTGTGCTAAACCCAGTGGATCTCTGGTGATCCCACAGCACATGCGTGAGCTCTTGTCCAATCAGTACGGCATAGAAGTTAGTCCAAAAAGCCTGGCATAGAGATCTGGCATCTGGTATCTTCGGTTTCCCTCCACTGCATCCAGTCTCATCAGCCAGCACCGCATTACAAGCATGTTTTGTGGGATTGCCAGCAAAGTGAATACAAAAGGATCTCAAATCCAGGGCCGGCAACAAGGGATTTTGGCCCTCTTTGTAGCGGACCAAAACCCGCGATTTTCACTATCCCAGGTTTTGGTCCTTCCCCCTGGGGCATTCCATTTTGGGGTGCTCCACTGTGTGAACCCCCCAGAAAACTCAAGCCAATGGCGCAGCCGCTCATATTAATGTGAGGCTAGAGAAGCTGAATGGAATCCATAGTCGCACTTACGAGAGCTGTGCGTGGCCATTAAGCTGCATTGGGCGGGGCCGCGCACAGCCAAGAAGGCAAGTGATGCTGACATGGCCACACATGCACCATGGGCTCAGGGGAAAGGCGGGTTTCACACAGCAGGGCATTCCAGTTCAGGATACCCTGGGTGGAGGGGGAGTAAGCCTACCCTGGAGTCTCAGATGCCAGGGTGGCTTTTGGTGCACTTTAAAGTGTACCAAAACCCACCACAATCCACCTGAGAATCTAAGATTACCAGGGCCAGTCGATTCCCTCCCCCTGGGGCATCCAAATTCGAGATACCCTGATGTGTGAAACCCCCCAGGTCACCCCATACCCTTAACTTGTTTCCCGGTCCAAAGGGTGCATGCACAAGCAGAGGCCGCATCCCCAATATCCCTCTAGCAGGACGCGTGCCTACGCCAGGCATATTTGAATGGCTGGCACGGGCACGCTCCCTGTTAGAGAGAAGCAGGGGAGGCAGCCAGCAGCATGCCGCTGGCTTAGGCAAAGGCATAGATGTGACATCAGAGGCTCCGAGCGCACTGACTGGATGAGCGGCCATGAATGCGCCGTAGGACCGCAAAGAGGTGAGTTGGGCTCCGCGATCTGGGGGGGCGTCACGCAGCGGGGCACCCAAGAAAGGACCAAAACCCAAAATAGTCAAAATCCTGGGTTTTGGTCCACTTTAAGCAGCTGGTAGCACAAATTAGGATTCCCGGGAGAAGGAGTGTACATAAGCCCTAGAGGCCACCATAGGAAGAAGAGCCAGGGAGCTCGCTTTAACTTCGGCTCTCTGGTGACCAACCAGGAAGGGAGGCTGGATCTTCACAAGCTCTCCTCTTCATCTAATATTACAACAGAGATATGGCCGAGGGATGTCCACACTGCAGCCAGCACTCTGTGTGTATATCAAAATACACAAAGGGTAGAAAGAAATCAGATGGCAGCGTGTGTGGGCGACATCGGCCATGTCTAGCATAGCAGACCACACTTCAGGCCTCCCTGGAGAAACACACGCCACCCAAAAGGTAACAATCCGGAGCCACAGCGCGAAATGGCGCCAAACTGAGGTACACCTGTATATATAATACCCCGCAGCCACTCACCTGCGTCCATCACTCCCCGGAACCCAGCTGCTCATATGATACAGACACAACCTAGCCTGATAACAGCTGCTCGGTCAGCTGACACAACTTAAACCAATAAAACGCAGCATTTCAGTCACGTGACACAAACACGGAAGTGTTGTCAGGTCCTTATTTATCACCGGGCAACACTTGGGCCCATGCCTCGGGAGATGAGTTGCAGGGTGGCGCCAGTGAAAGAACTCTAAAATGACCGAGATAAAGAAGCGTGTCAGCGATCAGGCAGCATGGCAGGGGAGGGGCCGAGCGTCACAAACAGCAGCCACACCCACACATTTAATCCTTTGCACCCCACACTAATTAAAGTGGACCGACAACCATGATTTTTACTATCCTAACCCCCGGGACATCCTGCTGTGTGAAACCGCCCGTGTGCTATGTGAAACTGGCTGTGTCACTCATAAAAACACACCTTTCCCTGGTCCTCTGGCGCATGCGCACACGCACAGCTAATCAGGGCAATCGGCTTTTTATGTTCAGCTAGGGGCCGAATAGAGCTGAATGCAGCCGAGGGTGCCGACGACTGCAACCCCGCTAGCCTCCAGCAGAGGGAGTGCCTGTGCCAGCCATTCACATGCCTGGCATGGGTGCATGGCTGTCTAAAGGTGTAACCTAATGCAGCCCTTGGATCAGGTAGGCTTTGCTGTGGACTTCACACTGCAGGGCATCCCAAATCGGGATGCCCTGGGAGAGGGAATCGGACGTAGTCATAGATTACAGGGCTGCCCAAAATGGGTTTAGGTCCACTATAAATGGACAATCAAGGTAAATGGTTAAACTAGCTGCTTTTTGCTTGCCCCATGCTGGGTTATCTCATAAAGCCTGCTGAACTTGCTCCTTTCTGCTGACTACTCTTTCTCAGTCCCCAAAATGAGATTCATTTGGAGAGGACTGTTGCACTTAAAGCGGTCCTTCACTCTGAATAAGAGTGTATCTTATATGTTTCCCACACCCTGTACATACAGATTGCTCACATTAAAAATCATCCTACCTGCATCTACTGCATGTTATGAGCCTTTAAACATCCAAGATGGCGGCTCATGGAACATCAGGCAGCCTGCAAACAGGAAGTGTTTCTGACTGTGCTGCTCTGCATTCTGGGATTGCTGACCTTTTCCTGACCCCAGCTCTGTGCTGTCTGAGCAAAGCACAGCTATAACCCCACCCACTGCACTTTATCCCGCTCTCCTCTTCTCAGTATGTGGGATGCTTCTGAGTCAAGAGGGCAGCGCCCATATCCTAAAGTCCTGAACAGAGTTGCAGCCCAGTGGGGGAAAGAATAAGTAAGTGACTAAATTCATAAAATATATTAATTTTAGATGCTGGGGAATAGTTTTTTAAGGGTTTGGGCTTTTCAATAAATCATGGTGAAGGTCCGGTTTAAATATGCATGGATGAATCATCCTCTGCTGCCGAGGAGGCCCAGCAGAAGGGAGGGAGATCGCGAGCAGGGCCATCACCCGGCAAACCCGGTCACGTGCCCGGGGCCCACTCGTGCAGCAACCGCTTGTTTTCAATGCTTAAAATGAAGTAAGCGAGGAAAGGAAGGGAAGAAGTGTGGAAGGAAAAGAAAAAAATAAGGAAGGAAGAAATAAGGAAAAAAGCAGGAATGAAGAAAAAATAAGCATGGTAGGAAAGAAAAATAAAAGAGGGAATGAAAGAGAATGAAGGAGGAAAGGAGAATAGAAGGAACAAAAGTAGGGGAGGAAGAAAGAGAATGAAGGGAGAAATGAAAAGGTAGTTGTGATGGAAGGATAGAAAAAAAGAAGACAAGAGGAAGGAAAGAATGTAAAAAAATGGATGGAATAAAAGAAAGAACAAAGAGAGTGGGAAGGAAGAAGAGAAAGAAAGACATGAATGAAGAAAAGTTATGCTATCCAATAAACATAAATAGAAGTTCTGCATAGCGTCAAATGTTGGCACGCGTTGCTCCAGGGAGGAATAATCAGCCAGCTCTGTCTTTTAGATCACATGGCTGGCCACAGAGGCGGATGTCCCTTTTTAAAGAGGAACAAAACCCAGGATTTTGACTTGGGTTTTGTTTCGTCTGTAAAAACTGCATGTGTGGGCTCTCATCCAATCAGAGCCATTTGCCGTGCATATTTAATGTTCCTCAAATTGCACTGTTTGTCACAAGGAGCCCACTGAGACTCTGCCGCCCAGGGGCCCACAAAACCCTGGAGCCGGCCCTGATCGCAAGGACCTATTAAGAGATATAAAGCAGGCTGAATAAGATGCAGCCCCTCACATTCAGCATGGAGCCAGCAGGAAGCAGGCAAATATAACCCTTTGTCTGGAATGCAGGGCTGTGGAGTCGGTAGATAAATGTTCCGACTCCGACTCCTCAGTTTTTTGTACTTCCGACTCCCCGACTCCTCTGTATTAATATGTGAATGTATTTTATACATTCCTTGAAGGAAAGAAAGGCAACATACATGTCATTACTTCTAGCAGAGAGAGGTAGTTGGGCAGAAGCTGCCTTCTCCTTGCTGTGTGCTGATCTTCTGCTGAAGATAGGGCAGTGGGAGGATCCAGAAAGGGGCCTTTATTACAAAACATGATTTCCCTAGTAGAATCCCATAGTCATGTTTAAAGTTTAAGCTAACAATCGAAGTTTACAAATTTTTATAGCCTTTTGCTGAATGACAGCAGTTTTTCCAATGGTACAGCTTCAGTTTGGAACTATTGATCCTCCATTCCCTTCACTTATACAAGTGTCTCTAGTCCTGCAAAAAACATATTTACTTAATCCCTTATCAGTGAGAGGCTAGGTTACCCATGGGTTCCATGTAACAGCAGAACACTATGCAAAGTATAAGTATTGCCGCTTCTAATTGTGCCTTGCGTGCCATATAGTGAAGCACATGAAAAGCATGCTTCTTCACGGTCACTTAACGTGTTTGTTTTGCGGTTACGTGAGGGACTGCATGCATTGGTCTTTATTCTTACAATAGAGAAGTCATTAATTATAACTTTTTGTGAATTGGGACA
The DNA here is from genome assembly GCA_027917425.1 of Gastrophryne carolinensis. Lineage (NCBI taxonomy): Eukaryota > Metazoa > Chordata > Amphibia > Anura > Microhylidae > Gastrophryne > Gastrophryne carolinensis. The sequence continues at coordinate 131,426,033 of CM051237.1, read as the reverse complement.
TTTAAACTTGCTAAATCAAAATTTAGTAGGAGTCGGAGTCGGTGCATTGTTTGCCGACTCCACAGCCCTGCTGGAATGTCCCTTCAAAGTTCCTGTCCAGGCAAGAACATATAAAAGTCTATACGCACCTTTTCCCCCACAGTTCCTCTGTGCAACCCCATTATCTTATACTTACCAATGAGGGAGAATGAGCAATTTCATTGAGCAATTTCGTCACCATGTCTGGGCAGACATGGTGGCGTCCATCAATATGGCTTTACATCACCTAACACTCCTACTACTACAAGAGGCCAGGTGTGCTGAGCCCGCTTTGGAACACCCAGTTTGTTTCAATAAATGGAATAGACCTGTGGGGCTGTAAACAAGGCTCCCTGGGCGCCTGCACAAGAAGCCACCAGCACTGGAAGACAGAATCGCTGGTTCTGTGCCATCAGTAAGTATAAAAATGCCCACATTGCATGAAGGAGCTGTGGGGGGAACACCGGACCTGCATGGAGGAGCTGTGGGGACAAAAGGTGAGTATAGACTTTTTTTTCTGAACCGTCCCTTCAAAGTACACCAAAACACACGCTCCGACGGTTCTTGAATCGGGATGCCCCGCTGTGTGAAACCCTCCAGGTTGCCCGGATACTCACCTTATTTCCCTGTCCAAAAGCACATGCGTGAGCACCGAGCAGCACCGCTCACCCTAGGCGAAGGGGCAGGAGCAGATCCAAGCACGTTGATTGGATGAAAGGTCACGCATACACCATAGGACTTTTTATAAACAAGGGACAAGCGAACCTGTTAAGTATCCAGTAAGGAGATGCTTCAGCCCTCCTGGCCTGAGGAAGCACCCACTGTTGGTTGCAGAATGCATGGCCCTGTGGTTATAGCTTTCCAGCATCTGCCATCCCCTTACTGGATACTTAACAGGTTTGCTTGCCACTTGTTTCTGTGGAAATTTTGGCTGTGCCCCCCCCCCCCTCCTTTGGATCATATATATTTCTAACATAGGTTTTTGCACTTTTTTACAATCTTTTTTGCCAATTGCTCCTTTGGAGTTTTATTTGCTCACATTTGTATTGCGTCTGTGGTGCCTGGGTTGCACTGGGGTTTTTTCCCTTTTTTTTTTTCCTCGGTGCACCCCAGACTCATTATGTGCTTTATATTATTGGTTTAACTCACATAAATTATAGTTATTGTAGTTTCATCATATGGGCACTTGGCAATATTCTTTGTACTTATGCACTTTAGGGTTGTCAGTTATTTGCACAGTAAAATACATTTTTCAATGTAGATACGGATATGGGCAAACAAATATCAGATAGGAGATTAAATACTATAATTTATTTGTTGAAATACTTTATTATTATACTTTTTATTAGCTGAGGTGGCTGGAGAGCCCTAGTTTGTGTTTTGTGTCTTGATGTATATGTTTTTTTAAATAAAATATCTTTTAATCAGTCTTTTGCCTGCAATATCTGTATTGAATAAAGTTTACGTTTAATGAGTATTTTTGGGGTGTGCTGTTATTGGCTGGTTTTTGGTTTCATAGAGGTTTTATATTGTGGTTACCCACAGCACACAGCACCCTGGATGGTGCAGACAGAGGTATGTTTTGTGTTAAGGTATAGACAATCAAAATACAAAAATACAATTCTGTGATAATTCACCTGTAGAATTGGTATTATACGTATACAGCACGTCCTGTTCCAGAAGATATTCCTTACTCTTGGGTTATACATCCAGTAGATGGCGCTGGACTCCAGAGACAGAAAAGTGGCTCCTCCCAGCCCCATATATACCAGGGACCTCCCACAAAATCCCCAGTATTGAAAAGCAGTTAAAATGAGACCGGGAGAACTATACCAATATATAAAAATGTTAACATAAGAACAATCACCATAAAGAGGTAACTAAAGATAATGATAACAAGGGTGGGGTGTAACAGGTGAGTAAACACAGAATTGTATTATTCTAAGTATACAGCACGTCCTGTTCCAGAAGATATTCCTTACTTTTGGGACATCCAATAGCAGTGTCCGTAAGGTAGGGTGAGATCCCCAAAAGTAACAGCAGACAGTTTAAACCACTGCCGCCTGAAGAACTTTGCGACCAAAAGCAGCATCAGCTGAGGCCTTAATATCAACCTTGTAAAACTTAGAAAAAGTATGAACAGAAGACCAAGTGGCAGCCTTGCAAACTTGTTCAACAGAAGCTTGGTGCTGAAAGGCCCAAGAGGCACCAATGGCACGAGTAGAATGAGCAGTAAGGTGGAAGGGAGGCTCCTTCCCCTTAGCAGAGTAGGCCTGTATCACAGCCTGACGGATCCACTTGCTGATAGTGGACTTAGCTGGAGCCAGACCCTTCTTAGGTCCAGACGGAAGCACAAAAAGAGCATCAGTCTTCCTGAAGGGTTCAGTAGCCACCAGGTAGAACTTCAGAGTCCTAACCACATCCAGAGAGTGTAAAACCCTCTCCTTAGAGTTACTAGGATTAGGACACAGAAGTCAAAACAATGTCCTGATTAAGATGAAAGGCAGAAACAACCTTAGGCAGAAAATCTGGCTTAAAACGAAACACCACCTTGTCCTGGTGTCTCTCAAAATAAGGAGGCTTGATGGAAAGCACCGCCAACTCAAAAACTCGCCTAACAGAAGTGATAGCCACCAAAAAGACTACCTTAAGCGTAAGAATGGACAAAGGGGCCCCCTGCAAGGGCTCGAAGGGAGACCCCTGCAGGGCAGATAAGACCAAGTTCAAGTCCCATACTGGTAACATAGGCTTACGTGGGGGACGCTCGTGAGTAACCCCCTGGAAGAAGGTCTTGACCAGGGGATGCTGAGCAAAAGATCTTTGGAAAAAAATGGCCAAGGCAGAAACATGACCTTTCAGAGTAATGAGCTAAAGACCCAGATCCAAACCATGTTGCAGAAACTCAAGAATCCTAGGAATAGAAAACACACGACCGGGAAGCGAGTTAGACTCACACCAGTCAATGTAAGTACGCCAAATCCTATAGTAGATAGAAGAAGAAGAGGACCCCTTCCTAGCACCTTATCATGGTATTAACCACCGAGGCAGGCAGCCACTTTTCCATCAAGATGGAGGTTTCAGCAGCCAGGCCGTCAAAGCCAGCGTTTGTAAATTGGGGTGGCGTAGGTGCCCGAGTGAGCAGATCTGGAACCCGGGGCAGGGCATACTGATCTACTGCCAGCTGCACGATGTCTGCGAACCACACTCTTCTTGGCCAAAAGGGCGCTACTAGTATGGCTGGCACCCGTTCCTGAGCTATCTTGCGCAGCACCCTGCCCAGCAGGGGAAACACATACAGGAGCTAAAAACTCGTCCAAGACATTGCCAAGGCATCCATTGCCAAGGCCAGAGGATCCTGGGACAGAGAGACAAAGACTGGAGGCTTGTGATTGTGACGGGACACAAACAGATCCACATCTGGCTGACCCCAGCGGTGGCACAGGGAGCGAAACACCCTACTGCTGAGTGACCATTCTCCCAGACGAGAAGGCCCCCTGCTCAGGGAGTCTGCCCCCAGATTCTCCACCCCTGGAATATACACAGCCTAGATGCAGGGAACAATCACCTCCGCCCAGGACAGTATCAGGGACACTTCCTTGAGGGCCCTCTTGCTCCGGGTCCCTCCCTGATGATTGATGTAGGCAACCACCGTCTGGTTGTCTGAGCGGACCTGAACAGCCCGACCCCGCACCTGATCGCCCTCAACTCCAGAATGGTGATAGGGGTATGGGCCTCCTGAGGGCCCCACTGACCCTGGAATTTCAGGGACTTCCAAAATACCCCCCAACCTGTCAGACTGGCATCCGTGGTGACAGTCTCCCAACAAGGGGCCAGAAAGGATCTGCCCCCCAGCAGGTTCCAGGAGTCCAGCCACCATGACAGAGACCACCTGGCCAGAGGAGACAGGACAAACACCTGATCCAAGGACACGGGGTCCCGATCCCACACTGACAAGAGGTGAAGCTGAAGAGGCCTCATGTGGAACTGAGCATATGGAACCCCCTCAAAGCAGGACACCATCAGGCCCACCAGCTGCATTCCCTGCCTGATGGATGGATGAGGACAAGACAGAAGGAGCTGAGCTTTCTCTTGAGGAAGAAAGATCTTGACCCAAGATGAATCCAGAATCATGCCCAGAAAGGACTTCACCATGGAAGGAGACAGGGAAGATTTGGGGTGGTTGATCACCCAGCCGGATGACTCCAGTGTGGACACCACCCGCTGGGTATCCCGCTCTGCCTGCTGGAAGGACTGAGAAGTGATGAGAATGTCGTCCAAGTAGGGAAGAATGCGAATGCCCTGAGATCTCAGCAGAGCCATCACTCCTGCCAGCACCTTGGTGAATACCCTGGGAGCCGAAGTGAGACCAAAGGGTAAGGCCACAAATTGGTAGTGCTGATCCTCCAGAGCGAACCTGAGGAATCTCTGATGATCTGGAAAAATAGGTATGTGAAGGTAAGCATCCTTGATGTCTACAGAGGTCATGAAGTCCCCTGGGCGTAGGGAATTCAAAGCGGAACGCAGAGTCTCCATGCGAAAGTGTCTGAATCTGACAAATTTGTTGAGGCGCTTTAAATCCAGGATGGGTCTGATGGACCCATTCTTTTTGGGAATAATGAAAAGATTGGAATAATAGCCTTTGCCCCTTTCCCTCAAGGGCACCCGGCAGATGACTCCCAATTCCAGAAGGCCTTGGACAGCAAGGGACAGACCCTGAGCTGACAGGGGGTTTTGAGCTAACCGGGATTTGATGAATCTTGGGAGCGGTCAGGCTGCAAACTCTATCTTGTAACCGGAGGACACTACCTCCTGAATCCACCGGTCTGAGATATGACGCCTCCAGACATGAGCCAAGAGCCGAAGCCGTCCCCCCACCCGGATGGGTGAGGGCGCCCCTTCATGCCTGAGGGGGCTTGGGGGAGGACTTAGGCTTGGGACCCCAGGAGGGGCCAGAGCGGCCACATCCTCTGCCCCTGCCCCAAAAATCTCCACGGGCTCCAGCAAAGGAAGCTCCCCGTCCAATTCTGGAGCCCCAGAAGGAAGGAGAAAAGGCACCTGAACCCCAAAAGGACCGGGGCTGCCTTCTACGCTGAGGTAACTTGCCTCCCTTAGCAAACAAGTCCAGACGTTCCCCAAAGAGGTGCAGCCCCTTGAAGGGAAACCCAGTGAGAGCCTTCTTAGCAGCGTTGTCAGCTGCCCACTGGCGCAGCCAGACCGAGCGGCGTATTGCCACAAACAAGGCAGATGCCCTGCCACACATTCTAATGGTATCATCCAAGGCAGAGAGAACATATGCAACAAATTCCTCACAACGCAGAAGAGCTCTATACTCTTCACTACCTGCATCATCAGGGGCCCCATCTAAGAGACCCCTGAGCAGGCTTTTAATAGCAACAGCCGTAATTGCAGAGGCACAGACTGGACGCAGCGCGGTCCCCACACAGGCAAAGGCATGGCAAGCTAGCTGATCTATGCGCCTGTCCTCCCCATACCTCAGTGTAGTAGAGTCAGGGGAATGCATGACGGATGTGTTGGACAACGCCAGAACTGGAGCATCCACCTCAGGAGGACATGACCACCGTTTAACCATTTCAGCAGGAAAGGGATACCGCTTATCCCTACTCTTTGGCACCCCGGGGAGCCGGTTAGGCCGTTCCCACTCCTTGAGCACCGGATTATTAAAATGAGTTTGTTCAGGAAACTCCAAGCGTGGTTTAACAGTATGAAACAGCTCCCCCTGCTGCCGCGGAGCCACAGCAGGAGGAGAGATACAGAGTACTTAAAAAATGTGAGCTAAAAGCCTGTCAGTATCATCTGAAGCCCATGGGTCAGACCCATAATCGGCACCATACACCCTAGATTGTTCCTCAGATGATTCTGATTCAGAAAATAATTCCCCCTCTTCCAGGGGGGTATAACCGGTAACGTCAAAAAATTCCTCAGCCTCCATAGGAAAGAGGGAAACACCAGGATAAATGCCGCTCCTTAGCAGAAGCCTTATGCGGGCCAGAGCCAGCAATATGTCTCTCAATGCTGGCCTCACCAGGTATGCACCTCACTAGGAGTCAGATGTAAGCGTGGGGGGGGTAGGCGAAGCCCGAGGGAGCACAGGCCCAGCCACCGGTAACCCAGACTGCAGTGCAAGTGTCTGCTGGGCACAGGGTATACACACCCTGACATCATCACTTATAGGGGATAACCCACACGCCACACACAGCCGGGCTTTTCCTGAAGGAACCCCAAGCACATTATCCTGAGAAGCCTCCATATGGTGATTATTGTGGCACAATAGGCCAAGTCGGGATTGACGCCAATAAGGCTACCCGGGATGCCCCAATAGCCTGCTAGGGAAGTGGGAGATATACAATACAAAAGCCCGCCAATAAGGGGTTAACGCTAAAAGGGAATAGGACCGGGAAAAACCACTAAAAGTTTGACCCACCTGTAAGACATAGAGCAAAGATCCCGTAAGCATAATACAATGAAAGTACAAGTAAAAGACAGCCCGCAGAGGCACTTACGGACCGCGATAGGGAGACACCAGACACGCAGCACAGGAGCTCCAAAATGGCGCCCGCATATACCCCGAAGAGCGCCGCCGTGACAAGGCCAGCCAATGATGGCGCAATAGCGCCTGAGGCGAAGTCGCTGCCGTCCGCGGAGGGGAGTATAAGCGCGCTGCGGCATATAATACAAAGCAGTGCAAAAGCAAAACATGAAAACACATTAATATACATACACCAGCCCCCCCCCCCCAGATCTACCCAGGGGGAGCGAAGGGCACACGACCACGGGAGGGGCATCCCATAAGGCTCACCGCGGGCCTATACCACCTACCCTTTGGTGGGGGACTGCGGTAGGAGCAGCGCTCCTTAGCACCTGGCATCGGTGCTGCCTACCATCACCCGATCAGCGCAGCCTAAGCTGGGAGGCAGAGAACAGGAACGGGTGGGAATAGTCCTACAGGGCCGCAGGCTAATAAGCCCCTCTCACCTGCGAGTTGAAAGAGCCATCTTCTAGTCATCGCAGCCCAGACTGCAGAGAAGAACTGGGGATTTTGTGGGAGGTCCCTGGTATATATGGGGCCGGGAGGAGCCACTTTTCTGTCTCTGCAGTCCAGCACCATCTACTGGATGTATAACCCAAGAGTAAGTAATATCTTCTGGAACAGGACGTGCTGTATACTTAGAATATAAAAATTCCGTATATATATTCAGCCCACCCGGTCTTCTTTTCAATACCCACTATTTAACCTCTCATCAGTACTTACCAACGTTAACTTTAGCTCTGCTCTTTTGCGGTTCCTTGTCTTCAGTAATCATGCAGTTGCTCCTGGCCTAATGGGCAGGTTTTCTGATGCTGGTGGTTCCCTGTCAGCATCTGCAGAAGAATAAAGGCCTGTCTCTCTATCCCAGTTTGGGATGCCCCAACATGTGTAAGCCCCAGGATTGCTGGTTATACTCACGTAGCTTTCAATCCCATGGGGTGCAAGCCCGTGCCACATTCCCGCTATACCTTTATCTGGGACGTGTTCCTGTGCCAAGCGTTTCTGGCTGGTGTGCTGCTCTGGCATTAGAGCAGCTAGAAGAAGCAGAATGCAGCAGTGCATGCTGATTGGCCTCTCACCTGCTCCTGCACTGTGGGACCGCTGCAAAGTTGAGTAAATGTGGCAATAACCTGGGAGACACACAACAGTGCATCTGGGTGCAATTTGGGACCCAGAGGAACAACACACAGGAGAGTGAAAATACCAAGTGTTCCTCTTTAAAGTGGACCAAAACCCTTGGGGGCTCGAGGGCCGGTCGACACCCTACCCCTGGGGCATCCATATTCGGAAAGCCCCGTTGTGTAAACCCCCCGGGGATTGACAATATACTCACATTGAAGCCCGTGTTCCCGACATCTTGCAGATGAAGTGCCCAGCTAATTAGGTAGCGTGCATCAGCCAGGGGGAGATCAGGGATGTGACCATATGTGTAAACAGAGCTGTATGCAATGCCTTAAAGTTATACTAAAGGCAAGTTTGATTGTTGGCCCATTGTTTTGGGCTACACTTTGCACTGTCCCAAACTTCAATCTGTTTTCAAAAAGCCCTTGTAGTTCCTAAGTTATTAGTAAAAGTATTAGAACATTGGAGATACAGAGAAAAAAGTGGGTGTGGTAACGGTGATGGGAAGTAAGAACACTGAGAGGATGGTGGGGCTTCATAGGTGCAGAGAGAGGCAGCCATTCAGGACGTCTGAACAAGGCATGGGGTTCCATTCTTAGTACCCCTAAGATTAAACAGTGAACCACATCAGTGGGGTGGGGATGGAAACCAGAATGAGGAAGTTGTTTTCCTCACTAAAGAGGCAGACAGGAGAGGAAGGACAGCACTGGAGCCACTCTATGAAAGGTAAGATACTGATTTTTTTTTTTACTTTTGACTCACCAATCACTTTAATATGCACAGCATACAGCACTGATTAACTATCTGCCTATCTGCCTCACTGGAGGGGAGGGACACGCTGAGATTTTCCTGGGGCTTCCCCTCCAGCCACAAAGGGGGGGGTGCCCTGTGGTAAAAATGCCTCCCTCCCCGTTGGAGGCAGTACTGCAGGCCGGATGCCAAGGTGGGTGGACAGGGATCATGTGCCTCCGTTACGCAAATAAAAGCTGTAGTGGGTATTACTTTGATCGCTGCAACCGGAAAGTCAGCCATTGCTGCAGGATGGCCCAGCGCAGTTCACAAAATTGGACCGCACTGTGCCACATTTGTTAAGAGGGTTTCTTTGCAAACTTCTTTCCTCACTTTGGCAACCAACCAAAACAAGAAATAAGGCGAGAGCACCACCAACTATGTAAAAATAAAATGATTACGTTTCTGCATAAAAAGACACTCCACAAACAGTTAAAAAACAATGACTGCAGAGAAAATCTAGATGCTAGATCTATGAGGGATAAAATGTTATCGGGCCCTGTAATACAAAAATATGTACACAAGCCAAGCATAAAAAGGTAACAAAACTTATGCTGTGTCAATTTACCTGCTCACAGTGTTACAGTATAAAAGGATACTGTACATAAGGCAATGCTCAAGATCGGCCCAATGCAACAACACCAAAGGTTCCCTTAAAGCGGAACAAAACCCACTGTAGCCAGCCCTGGAGTCTTTTAGATGGCCTCTGGCTAAATCGGGATGCCCCGCTGTGTGAATCACACTGGGGGACATGGCAGACATTCCAATGCACCCCTGGCCTGCCTAATGAAAGAAACACAGAAGTGTTGGAATTGCCATCCTAAGCCCATCCAGGGTGGGGACAGAACTGGAGACCCTCTTGCACTCATGGATGGCGCAGAGAAAGTGTGGCCAGGACCCGACCAACACACCATCCCCAGCGCATGGGGGATGAGAGATGCCGTGGGACATAAGAGGAAACATTACTATAGCAAAGCAAAAATGTAATATAGACAAAACTATACAAACTACTAGCATATAAATATGAAATAATGGAATGACCAAGTATAAGATATCTCCACCTACCTAGTGCCAAAATGGTGAAGCCATGCATAAACATGCACTACAAGAGCAAATTTATATCAGAGCCACACGATATATGTATCTAATGGGATATAGCGCAAAGATAAGCGTAAGAAGGCTGGAAAATGAACCCATCATGATGACATAAAAATGAAGACCTAGGAGACTTTAAAAAATAAAAATAACAGCATAGAAAAAATAGGAGTGTCTGCCATAGGCAAAAAAGGGGCAACTTTATCCAAAGAGGTCATCCTTATGGATAAAATAAAATTATGACCTGCAATTTAACCCAATTTAAAAATTGAAACAGTTGGTGGCGTGGGAAACCAAAGCGTGTATTTAAGAACATATAATCACAGTGGCTACATAACTATAGTTAATAATGAAATTACTAAGTGACATGAACTGACATAATTAAGGACAACTAATAAAAGTGGCAGAAGGACTTGCCTGCCCCTCCTGCCTTGTGAACTGGTAGAGATGTATTAAGGTCCCAATATCAGTTCAGAGTTTTTAAATGTAAAAACACGCACACAAAGAAAATGTCCTTTATTTTTATTTTCTATTTGCCTCCTATCGCTGATCCTGATGTCCCGCGCTGGCCAGTTCACTGCCATTTCACAGCCAGAAGTGATTGGTGGAAGCCGGGTGACTGGGCAGAGTCCCCTGCCCCCAATCACTGCAGCTTCTGCTCTCATTCTCGCTGCCGGGAGTGGCCTTTTATATACAGACGTCATCTCACTTGCTGTATAAAAGGCCCCTCCCTGCAGTGGCAGGCAAGCGAGCTGTCAGAGGCCGCCGTGCAGGGCAGGAAATGGGTGTTCTCTGCCCCGCTGAAGACACTGGGCGGGGGGGATCGCCAAACAGAGGAAGCACCAGGTATGTGAAATCCACTTGACTGAGTTAACAGTTGTACATGCAGTCAAGTGAATTTCACACGCTTGGCGTTTAAATGGTTAACCTCCGCCCCAAAAAATCAGCATTCACCTTCTCCCTCGGCCAATCAGTGCACTCGCTCTCGCCCAAATGTGCCATGGGAGCGAAAGGAAGGCGACTGTACGGGGCAACCTGGGGGGGATACACACAGCGGGGGCATCCCAATTTTAGATGCTGCCACACAGAGGGACAACACACAGGAAAGTGAACTTCTTGTGTGTTGTTCCTCTTTAAGGGGGACAATAACAGCTTATCTATAGGTAAGCCCATGTTTAATTTAAAATCTTTAACAAACAACTTAGCAGCGGCCAAACACAACACAAGGGAGTATAAGCACAGAGAGCATAATATTTATAATGCATTCCTATTGGTAAGCTGGGTTAGTATGTAGGTATGCAGGTAGGTTGGCAAGTAGGTCACTATGTAGGTAGTCAGGTAGCTGGGTCAGTAGGTGGGCAGTTAGGTAAATGGGTAGGTAAGCAGGTAAGTTGGCAAGTGGGTCACTAGGTAGGTAGACAGGTTAGGTAGCTGAATCAGTATGTATTAGGGCGGGTAGGTCTATATGTAGGTAGCTGGGTCAGTATGTATTAGGGCAGGTAGGTCTATATGTAGGTAGCTGGGTCAGTATGTATTAGGGCGGGTAGGTCTATATGTAGGTAGCTGGGTCAGTATGTATTAGGGCGGGAAGGTCTACATGTAGGTAGCTGGGTCAGTATGTATTAGGGCAGGTAGGTCTATATGTAGGTAGCTGGGTCAGTAGGCCAGGCAGGTGGGCAAGTACATTGGGTGGGTCCAGGGGGAGGCTAGCCATAGGGAGACCCAGGAAAATGCCCGGTGCCACTGCTTTGGGGCCAGTTGGGCTACTGCTTCTCACACCCACAATCAATTCCTGCCCCTTAGTCTCACTCTCAGCCCCCGGTACCCACAAACTCCAGCCCCCAATACTATAGCCCTGACATAGTGGGGGAGGGCTCAGCAGGAATGTCTTGGGGCCAGCCAAGGGCTAGTAAAATCCAGGGCTGATTTTTAGCCTTAGTCTGCCAATGGGTGGGTCAGAATGTAGGTAGCAAGGTATGTGGGCAAGAACGTAAGCGAGAGAAGGGAGCAGCAGCCTCACTGCGCTATACTAAACGGGCTGCACAGCGGCAGCAAGAAACATGTGACGCTGCCATTAAGCAAGGAAACCCGAGCCCCGCCCCCAAAGCAAAGAGCGCGCCCACAGCAATGAGGAGAAGGCAGGTACGGGGCAATGACGTCAGAAAGGCTAATAGCCTATGACAGAAGCCGACGAACGGAAGTAGCCGTCTTGTTGTTTTCCGTACAGCGAAGCCACAGAAAGAGCGCAGACATTTTGTACGGAAGGCTGAAAGGGGCTGGTCATGGTGATATGCTGTGCAGCACCGAATTGTACCAACCGGCAAGGCAAGGGGAAGAAAGGGGCTGTGTCCTTCCACAGGTACCGGCCAAACTAGTCTCTGAAAGAGGAAAACGTCCTAGGCTACAACATGCAGGGCATGCTGGGACCTGTAGTGCCACTACTTACCATAATTGATATCTTGCCTTTTGCTAGCTTGTATCTTTGGCTGGTTAGATTGCTGATTGGTCTTTAAGCAAAGGCCATAAACTACTCTGAACACTCAAAATGTGATTTAAAGAGGAACAAACCCCACTGTTGCCATCCCTGGAATCTAAAAGGCTCTAGGCTGTTTCCCTGGGGCATCCGAAATCAAGATGCCTTGTGAAACCCCTCAAGGCACAGCAAAAGTCGCCCTAAGCAATCTAAACTTGTCGCCCTAAGCAATCTAAACTTGGGGCGGGTACATACTGCCCCCCCAGCCATTCAGATAGGCCAGGGGGACGGGAGCTTGCTGGGGATGCGGCTGCTCTCGCTCCAATTGCCATAAAGAGCCTAATTTATGAACGACAAACTGCTCTGATTGGACGCAAGCTCTAAACCCTTTTTTCCTCCCCTTTTGAGAATCTCAGGTGATGCTGCTGGCTCATTTCAAATAAAAACAAAGTATTCCACGTGCAAAGCTACACTCTTTAGCAGTCTTGAGATCGCCGATTGGCTCATCTCAAAACTGCCATTTGATTATCTGTAGCTGCTTGGCTGCATCCCTGGATTTCTGAATGGCTGCACATGGGAGTGTGCACAGCTACATGGAAGCCGGGGATGCGACGGCCAGCGATTGCAGATTTGCGGGACCCACCAGTAAAGGTTGATTTACCAGTGACCCTGGGAGTTTCAAACAGTGGAGCATTCCACTATGGGATGCCCAGGGGGCAGGCTAGCAGCCAGCCCTGGAGTGTATTATAGCAGAATAAACCAGGGGGCAGGCCAATTTGGGATGCCCCGCTATGTGAAACCCCCTCGGATTGCCCATAAAATGTACCCTCCTCAATCCTACGGCACATGTGAGGACTCTCGTCTAATCATCACTATATGCGGTGCATATTAATAAACAACAATACGGAGCTCTTCACACACAGAGCTTGGCAATCAGAAGCGAGAGCGACTGCATTCTGAGGTCTCTTTAGATTGGAACATGTACCCATAACCAGTCTATCTGAATGGCTACCTGAAAGCAGGGATGCGGATGTCATTGTTTACATCGCTGTGGGAGCCAGAACAAAGGTGAGCTTTGAGGTGACCTGGGTCACACAGCGAGGCATCCTGATTTGGGATGCCCAGTGGAAGGCCACCTCTGAGTTTTGTTCCACTTTAAGGCTAGGTTCACACCACTGCAGATCTGTGTGTGTTCCTGTAGTTTGAACATACAGGATATACAAATTAAAGTGATTCAGCAGCTTAATTTAAAAAAAAAAAAGGGTCCATACATTTTGTCCCTCGCAGCTGATCAATAACTCGTCTGATTGCTGAATCCAAGCCCCTGCCGCAGCTGCCAATTCCTGCACTGTCCAGGGCCAGTACATGGGGTCCTATTTGATGGTGGATCGGGTTTGTGACCTGCGATCAGTCACAGAGTGCGGTCACACCCTCTCCATTCATTGCAATGGAGGGGCTGTGCAGAGGTCTGACACACTCCCTCCATTGTAGTTTATGGAAAGGCTGTGGCCACACCACTGTACCCGATGGTGGGAGGCAGGATCTGGTCCGCAAGCTCTGGTGAATGGAATTCAGGCGACGCAGGAAGCAAGGGATGCTGCGTTAACTCAAATCCAGTGATCAGGTGAGTTACTGACTGCTGAACTAGCACTGATCATCCGCCTGGGACAAAAGTTAAGTATCATTTTGTTTTTTTATTTGCCTGTTGATTTAGTTTATCCATCCCTTCATCTGGCGCTTCCCATCCATCCCTTTCCCTGCCATCTATTCCTCCCTAGCTCTTGCCATACATCCAGCCCTCTCTCGTCCTCAGTTCTGCCCATCCATCCACACATCCTAGCTCTAGTCATCCATCCATCCCTCCCTTGTCCCCCCAGCTTATCCCATCCATTGCTCCTATCCATCCCTCCCACTCCTCTCTGCTGGTCTAATTGCCAATGGGGAGGAAATTTGGCATGGGGTGTGGCTTAATTTAAAAGTTGTCCCTCTTTCCCAACCTAAACAGTTGGAAGGTTTGTTTGTAACATGCTGTCAGAAATGGAAGCGAGGCACGTGGGGCAGGCTTCAGGTGAGCTGCTTGTTACCTTTTCATTGTGTAAAAAGGTTCTGAAGTAATACAGTGTATCAAATATTAATGATTTGTAAATAAATTACTGATCTGTAGGTAACTTGAGTGAATGTGGAAAACTGTGGTATGTGCTTGCCATTTATTAAGATTCTGGTTCTGAAGTGGCTGATTCACAGGGGAATATATACATTATCTATAATATTTTTCTATGAGACTCTAGAGCAGGCATAGTCCCCCTCCCCCCCCCATGTAAAACCCTCCGGGTCGCCCAAAAACTTGCCTTTGTTCCCGATCCAGTAGCGCAATGCGCGAGCAGCGGCCGCATCCCTTTAGCACGGGGGCGTGCGCCATTTATTTGTGAATGGCCAGCATGAGCACATTCCCTGTTAAAGGGTAGCAGGGGATGCTCGGATTGGACGAGCGGCCGCGCATGTGCCGTAGGACCGGGAAGAGATGAGTTTGTTCAGGCAACCTGTGGGCTTTTACACAAGTGGGCAAGAACCAAAACCAAGGATAGTCAAAATCCTGGGTTTTGGTCCACTTTAAGTAGAATCACGTGGGATGGGATCTCTGCCTTCCTCACTGCCTTACAGACACACACAGACAGGAAGAGAAGCACACATGCAGTTTACCCAGCCCCCCAACAGGAAGCAGAGCCTAGGAACTCTTGTACAAAAAAGACTGTTTTGGATCTCACAGAGATTGCGCCTGTTTTGCTTAAACCGGACCTTCACCATGATTTATTGAAAAGCCCAAACCCTTATAAAATGATTCCCAAGCATCTAAAATTAATATATTTTAAGTTTCTAGTCACTTATTTTTTCCCCCACTGGGCTGCAACTCTATCCGGGCCTTTAGGATACGGGCGGCGCCATCTTGACTCAGAAGCGTCACACTTACTGAGGAGAGTGGAATAAAGTACAGGGGGCCAGGTTATAGCTGTGCTTTTCACAGACAGAGAGGAGCTGGGGTCAGGAACAGGTCAGTAATCCCAGAATTCAGAGCAGCACAGTCAGAAGGCACTTCCTGTTTGCATGCTGCCTGATGTTCCATGAGCCGCCATCTTGGATGTTTAAAGGCTCATAACATGCAGTAGATGCAGGTAGGAGAGTTTTTAATGTGAGCAATCTGTATGTACAGGGTGTGGGAAAACATAGACTCTTATTTAGAGTGAAGGACCGCTTTAAATCCACTCATCATTTTCTTAGATTCGATATTCTGATGTGCTTGATTGTGGAATCCAATTGCTGAAATTAATCCGGATGTCGTTAGCAAAATTCCTTAAAAATTCTAATAAGAAATCTAAATCTCACATTGCAATGGCCTGGACTTTCCTTACAAGTCTAACTCTTGCAGGTTCCCTCTTAAGGATTCTGCTCGCCTCTACCTGTGGATGAGTGCCATACGGCGCAGTGACTGGACGCCCGGACCCTATTCCTTCCTGTGCAGTGACCATTTTAGCTTGG
The DNA here is from genome assembly GCA_027917425.1 of Gastrophryne carolinensis. Lineage (NCBI taxonomy): Eukaryota > Metazoa > Chordata > Amphibia > Anura > Microhylidae > Gastrophryne > Gastrophryne carolinensis. Next base: position 131,410,455 of record CM051237.1, on the reverse strand, counting down.
ACAGCTTTATCCCGCGTATGCCAGATCAGCATTCTCTTCTCAGACCCAATGCTGTCCCTTCCCTTTTCAAAAACTGCAACGCAAACAGAAGAAAAGTGTCTAAAGACAACCATTTACCAGATATAGGAAAAAGAAACCAGTGCCAGAAAAATAGTGTCCCTTGTCCAGCAGAGGAGAAGTCACTTCAAGAGATTGTAAATAAACATGGACTCAACACTACCATTGTTAGGGATGACATGAATACTACTCAGCTCCTCAAATCACCCACTAACCACAACGCTGGCGAGTTCATCTACTCCTTGCATTCATATAGCCGAACTTCCCTGTTGGAAAATGTAGTCTGTGTAAATGGACCATCTTATCCAGAGGCAGAGGCATCAGAAATGACTTATGACTGTGTGCTGCCCGAACCAAACAGTTCGCACCTTTCTTCTGTTGTATACAACATGGAGTATTTCCTGTCTGAGGTGGACGATTCTCAGGGGCTGTCGTGTTACATTGAAGTTACCAATAACACTGAGCTGACCTCAACAGAGAAGGTTCCTTTTGGGTTAGAGGTAACCCAAGCAGACAATGGGTTCTTGGAGTCTTGTGAGGTTATTGCAGAGAAGCCCAGCATTTATATAAAGCAACCAGATAATCGTCTGTCTGAAGAAAATGATGCACTGGATGCCAGTACTGTCAACTTGCTTCATTCATATTGCTCCACAGCCAACACTTCGCCTGGACAGAGCCCCCCATGTCTGAAGACTACAAGCAGCAGAGCTAAGGGGCCCTGTGAAGGACAGTCTGATTGTTCAACACATGGTAGGAACATGGTTTTAATCCCTAGACTTTGTAATTTACAGCTCTTATCACACTTCAGACTAGTTTTGAGCTTTGGTTTTGGGGTCAAAGTTTCAACCAAAATTGTGCCATTTTAAAGTGGACCAAAACCCAGGATGACTATCCTGGGTTTTGGTCCTTTTCCCTGCGGCATCCAGATCCAAGATCGCTGAAGCCAACTCACCTCTTCCTGGTCCTAGGGTCTGCGGGCGCTCGTCCAATCAGCACACTTTGACGTCACGTTGTCTAAGCCTCTGGCCAGCGGCTCTAAGCGCGCTGACGGCCATATACCCCGCTACCCTCTAACAGGGAGCGTGCCTGTACCAGCCATTCACAAATGCCTGGCGTGGGCATGTGCCCTGCTAGAGGGATAGCGGGGATGCGGCCATGGCTCATGCATGCGCCGTTGGACTGGGAAACAAGGTAAGTGTATGGGTGACCTGGGGGGTTTCACACAGCGAAGCATCCCAATTTTGGATGCCCCAGGAGGAGGAAATCGATGGGCCCGGAAATCTTATAGATTCCTGATTCCTATTTTCCAGTTTGTTTACTGTTAAAAAAATATATTCTAAGTATGTCACACACCCCGCTTCAAGATATCCATAACATGTGGGTAATATCGTCCTGAAGAGGGCGTTCTGCAGAGATGATAGCAAAAAAGAAAGCCCCTCCCTGATCCATAAATACCTGGGACCTCCCACTCATTACCCAGTTTTCCATCTCTGCAGACGGCGAGCAAGTCAGAAGATGATGGCTCCTCCTTGCACAGGGGGATTTCAGGTATCGGGATGACTCCCGGCCCACTATTCATTTATTTCCGTTTGGACCTTTTTTCCCCAGAACTCTATATGCCTCCCAGCCTCGGCTGAGGGTCCAGGCGAGGGTATATCGGCACCTTAGGTGCTCAGGAGCTATGCTCCACCGTGAGACCCTATATGAGAGGGTAGGCGGTTGTTCCGGGTTGGTGACCCCGGTTTGGGATGCCCTGTCCCTTAATTAACATTCAGTGGCCCTCCCAGGATCCCCTTTCCACAGGTGGGGTTGGGGAGTGTGGGTCCCTAACTTGTTCCGTTTTGGGTGTTGTGTGTCTCTTTAATTGTATCACCGCCGCAGCCGTTTTACAGGGCCTGTGCGGCGCTGTACCTGTCTTTTTTCCCCCCATCTTCCCTCAGCTGGTGTTTCACTGTATAATGGCGGAGATATTACCTCACGCCATGTATACTGTCCTTCTGGAGGGGAGGGGGGGGGGGCTGGTCCGGACCGTCGCTGCGGGGCCGGGGCTCGTCCCTCCTGTTTCACATGTTTAATTGTGTGCGTGCCTGTGTCTTATTCTGATCCGGGCGCGGCGGCCGCACTTCACACTGCGGCGCCGGCCGGCTCTTGTCGCCTTTTTCTGTGAGGTGATTCTGAGACATTGGACTCCGTCTTCGCGCTTGACTGGGGGGGCGGGGCCGGTGCGGCGGCGCGTCACCGCTGCCCGCCCCCATCCTTCTCTGGTGCCGCTACGGAGCTCTGCCTGTGTGAGAGAGGGGAAGGGGGGCGTTGCTCGGCGTCACGCGCGTCCCGCACTGACCATGCCCCCTTCTCCCCTTCTGGCTGCAAAGTCCTGTGGATTACCTCACGGTCGCCATTACTGGCTGTCGGTTCTGTAAGTGGCCTCTGGCCATCTCCTTTTTGCTCATCCTCTGTATGTAAGAGTGTCTGTGCTTCATTAGTCTTATTAGCCCTTCCTTTCTGTCTTCCAGGTGGTGGTTCAGGAGGTTCTCCATTAGCATTTAGGGGGTCTCTCCCGATCCTTAATCACTGGGTTCATTATTGTCCATAAATCCTCCCACTCGGGACATTAAAGGGGCATCCCGGGTTGTCTAGTGGCGTAATTCCCTGGGTCATTGCGACTATACCTATAAAAGTTCACCTTATGGAGGCATCCCCGGATACTGGGCTCGGGGGCCCCCTCGGGGCATCCCCGAAAGTGTATGTTGTGTGGGGTATCCATTTCTGGGGACGATGTACTTCTGTGTATTCCATGTGCACAGCAGACTATTACGCGGCAGTCCGAACCACAGGCGTCTGGGTCTGCACCGCCGGTCGCTTCATCTCCTCCTCCCACCTTGACACGCAACCCATGTGACGTTGTTATGGGCCGGGAGCTGCAATCTGAGATGTGTGCCAGATTGACTAACCTTGAAAAAAAAAATTATCGCCAGCTCGGTTGCCCGTAAGGCTCCGACTAAGAGAAAGCATTTGTCGCCGGCTCCGCTAGTGGAGGACCAGGAGGATGTTAATAATCTGGATTGGTCTGATTATTCCCCGCTAGAGGAAGGGGAAGTTTATGAGGATTCTGATATTTCGGACGATGAGCAGTCCTTTGGTGCTGATCCTGAGCTTGGTGAATCGGGGAGATCCTCCGATACTCCTCACGCTCTGGCTCTTAGGTTAGAGGTTCTGAATATTTCTCCTCCTGAGGAGGTGTCACAGCAGAAGGGTGAATTGTTTGAGGAATCCAGGCCGCGCTTGGAATTCCCTACACAAAGGCATTTTGACAAAATCATTGCTAAGGAATGGGACAGGCCGGCTCGGCTCCCTGGCATCCCTCAGGGGTGGGATAGGAAATATCCTTTTCCTTCGGAGGCGATTAAGCGCTGGGCATCTCCCCCCGAGGTGGATGCGCCGGTTTTGGGGTTGTCCAATTCCTCGGTTTTAAATAGACCTGATTGTTCCATTCTCAAGGATGGAGAGGATAAACGTATTGACCAGATGGCTTGTCATGGTTTCGCTAGTGTTGGGTCAGCCATGCGGCCCGTGTGCGCCTCGGCTCTAATGGTGTTGGCTGCCAGGTCCGTGGTCAGGGACCTGTTGACTTCTTCCGGGCTGCGTCCTGCTAGTGCTGAGTTCCTTAGCCTTAAGCGGTGTGAGTTGTTTTTATCCTTTGTGTTGACAGCCTTGGATGACACTTTGATGATATGTGGTAGGACATCGGCTCTGCTGGTCACTATTCGGCGCTCGGTTTGACTGCGCCAGTGGGTAGCAGATTTTATGTCCAAGAAGTCGCTAACGGCTCTGCCTTTTGTTGGATTACGGCTTTTTGGAGAGACATTGGACTCCGTTACCAAGGGTGGTAGGTTACCCCAACGCAAGAAACAACGCCGCCCCTTTCGAGGGGCGCCTTCCTTTACCCCCTCCTTTCGTGGGGCCAGATCTGGCAGAGGATTTGCATTCCCCTCTTCCAGAGGAGATTCTGGGAGCAGGGGCAGAGGACGTGCCCGTCCAGGATACAGTTGGGGCTCTAAGCCCAAGCCGGCTGCCAAGCCGGCTCAGCAATGAGGGGGCGCCCTCACCCATGCGGGTGGGGGGACGGCTGCGACACTTCTCCCAGATCTGGGATCAAGAGGTCTCGGACAGATGGATCCGGGAAGTGGTGTCTTCCGGTTACAAGCTGGAGTTCGAGCTCCGCCCCCCTTCCAGATTTTTCAGGTCTCGGATGCCTTCGGAACCTCTAGCGTTGCAGGGGCTCCTGTTGGCAGTACAGAACCTTCTGGATATGGCTGTCATTTGCCCAGTGCCCCCTTCGGATCAGGGCAGGGGTTTTTATTCCAATCTGTTCACGGTACCCAAGAAGGACAGATCGGTCCGACCCATCTTGGATCTGAAGTTTCTCAACAGGTTCATCCGGCCACGGAAATTCCGCATGGAAACGCTACTTTCGGCCATTCACTCTCTTCATCAGGGAGACTTTCTGACGTCCATAGACATCAAGGATGCTTATCTACACGTTCCAATTTTTCCAGCACACCAGAGGTTTCTCAGGTTCGTGGTGGAGGATCGGCATTTTCAGTTTGTAGCACTCCCTTTCGGTCTCACCTCGGCCCCTCGGGTGTTCACCAAGGTGCTAGCGGGGGTGATGGCTCTGCTAAGGGTTCAGGGTATCCGCATTGTGCCCTATTTGGACGATCTTCTGATCATGGCCTCTTCTTTCAACCAAGCGGAGTTGGACACCAGAATGGTGGTGTCCACCCTGGAGAGGTTCGGTTGGGTGGTCAACCACCCCAAGTCTTCTCTCTCTCCGTCCAGAGTAGTGACCTTTCTGGGAATGTCTCTGGACACTTCGCAGGCCAGGGTATTTCTGCCCCAGGCCAAGATTCTTTTGATTCAGGAATTAGCTCGGCTTCTCTTGTCGGCCCCTCGTCCGGCCATCCGGCTAGGGATGAGGCTGGTGGGGTTAATGGTGGCCTCATTCGAGGCAGTCCCCTTTGCGCAGTTTCATACAAGGACGCTTCAGCTCCATCTGTTGAAGGTTTGGGACAAGTCTCCTCTATCGTTGGATCAGTCCTTCCTGATGACTCCCCGAGTTCGTCGATCCCTGCAATGGTGGCTGGGGTCGGTCAATCTGTCGAAGGGCAGATCTTTTCTGGCTTCGTGTTGGGAAACAGTCACCACGGATGCCAGTCTGTCAGGTTGGGGGGGGTGTTTGGAAGGACCTCCAGTTTCAGGGTCTGTGGGGCCCGCAGGAGGCTCACGAGCCCATCAATGTTCTGGAGTTGAGAGCCATCAGGTTGGTTCTGTTTCGCTTGACTCATCAGTTGCAGGGCCTGCCAGTTCAGGTTCGGTCGGACAACAGGACGGCGGTTGCTTACATCAATCACCAAGGGGGGACTCGCAGCAGGAGTGCCCTCAGGGAAGTGTCTTTGATTCTGGACTGGGCGGAGAGCCACGTCCCGTGTATCTCAGCAGTCTACATTCCGGGAGTGGAGAACACGGAGGCGGACTTGCTGAGCAGAGCCTCCTCTCGTCAGGGGGAGTGGTCTCTCAGTCCCACGGTGTTTCGTTCGATATGTCTCAGGTGGGGGTTCCCAGCGGTGGACCTCTTTGCCTCTCGTCACAATCACAAGCTTCCAGTCTTTGTGTCTCTCTCGCAGGACCCTCTGGCTCTGGCAGTGGATGCCATGTCTCTGAACTGGAGGGATCTGGGGTTTCTTTACCTGTTCCCTCCGTTTCCAATGGTAGCCAGAGTGGTGCGCAAGCTGACTCTGGAGGGCGCGTCGGCGATTCTAGTGGCACCAAGGTGGCCAAGGCAGGTTTGGTTCGCAGACCTGGTAAGGCTGGCAGAGGATCAGTTCGTTCTGCCTCTTCTGCCGGACCTGCTCACCCAGGGTCGGCTGCGCTATCCCAATTTACCTTCGCTGGCTTTGACGGCGTGGCTGCTGAAACCGCCATCTTGAAGGAAGAAGGTCTTTCTGACGCGGTGGTTCAGACTCTTATTAGCGCCAGGAAGCGCTCTTCCTCTACTATTTACTATAGGACTTGGAGGTCCTATATTGACTGGTGTGAAAGTAGGTCTTTCTCTTGTCGGGAGTTTTCCATTTCCAGAATCCTGGAGTTTCTTCAACATGGTCTGGATTTGGGGCTTCAACTTAGTACCTTGAAGGGGCAGGTTTCTGCCCTGGCAGTGTTCTTTCAAAGGTCCTTTGCACTTCATCCCTTAGTCAAGACCTTTTTCCAAGGAGTTACGCATGTACGGCCTCCTAGGAAGCCTTTTGTTCCAGTTTGGGATTTGAACCTGGTTCTTTCTGCTCTTCAGGGTCCTCCGTTTGAGCCCTTGAATGAGGTTGCTTTGTCTTCTCTTACTCAAAAGGTGGCCTTTTTGGTGGCTATCACTTCAGTTCGGCGTGTTTCTGAGTTGGCAGCTTTATCCATTAAAGCTCCGTACTTTGAAAGGCATTAGGATAAGGTTGTCTTTCGTTTCAGGCCGGATTTTCTTCCTAAGGTGGTCTCTGCTTTTCATCTGAATCAGGACATTGTTCTGCCTTCTCTATGTCCTAATCCCAGCAACGACAAGGAAAGGGCGCTGCATTCCTTGGATGTGGTTCGTGTTGTGAAATATTATCTGGTGGTTACGTCTTCCTTTCGTAAGACTGATGCTTTTTTTGTGGTGCCTTTTGGGCCTAGGAAAGGTTTGGCTCCTGCCAAATCTTCCATTAGTAAATGGATTCGTCAGGCCATCATTGGGGCCTATTCTGCCAAGGGGAGGAGTCCCCCTTTTCGTGTTACTGCTCATTCTACTCGTGCGGTTGGAGCGTCCTGGGCTTTTCAGCACCAGGCCTCTGTTGAGCAAGTTTGTAAGGCCGCTACCTGGTCTTCTGTTCACACTTTTTCCAAGTTTTACAAGGTTGATGTTCGGGCCTCAGCGGATGCTGTTTTTGGCCGCAAAGTTCTACAAGCTGTTGTGGTTTAAGTTTGTGCATTGTTGCCTTGTTTTGGATCCCCGCCCTTTTTTATGGACACTGCTATTGGATGTCCCACATGTTATGGATATCTTGAAGCGGGGTGTGTGACATACTTAGAATAATACCATTTTGTGAAATACTCACCTGTAAAATGGGTATTATAAGTATGTCACACACCCCGCTTCACCCGCCCTTCTTGTATTCTGGATCCTTTATTTTGTGAACTTTGCGTTGTTATGACTTATATTTGCCTCTTCCTGGTCCCTTACCTTACTGCTTCTATATACTGGGTAATGAGTGGGAGGTCCCAGGTATTTATGGATCAGGGAGGGGCTTTCTTTTTTGCTATCATCTCTGCAGAACGCCCTCTTCAGGACGATATTACCCACATGTTATGGATATCTTGAAGCGGGGTGTGTGACATACTTATAATACCCATTTTACAGGTGAGTATTTCACAAAATGGTATTATGTACTTCCATCTGTGGCAGCAAGTGGTGCACCCGACTCTTCCACATGTGCCTGTGAGAGGCTGAGGATAGTCAGTTAAAGGTCTCTAGCAGATTCTTGTGCTGGTTTTCAATGTCCTCTGGCATTTTTCTTTCAAAGTAGCACAGACTCTCTCTTCTTCATCTCTGGAGTGATAGTACCTGCAATGTATCAGCAATGCCCATTATGTGGTCCAAAGGCTTGTTGATACCTATACGAGGTATATACAAGTAACTCCCAAGTGTCCCTGGGACTGTCCCTCTTTTTTAGTCCGTGTCCCCCTGCCTCTTATTGCTCCAATTTGGCCCTCTTTGAGGTGTAACATGCAGATCTGCATCAATAAATGATTCATTTGCCTATTTAAAGTGTTTATATTGTTTGTTATATTGTTTTACCTGTTACATCCTATCACCTATCCATCCCTCAATGAGGGGGTGGCCTAATTTAACAAATGTCCCTCTTTCCCAACCTTAAAAGTTGGTAGGTATGTATACATGTTGCTTTTTTTATAGGGTCAGATTGGGTGTCAGAGGTACAACATGTTAAAGTGACCCTCCAGGAGTTTCAGACTGGGGTGTCTGGGCCCAACTGAATCTGGGGGGCTCACACCAAATTTGATGCAAGTACCACTGGCTTATATTCAGGTCCCATGCACAGAAACATTATGCCAAACCCCCCAGGTTGCCCAGTAAACTCATCTTCTCCTCGATAGAATGGTGCATGCGCGAGCGACGCCGCTCCCTGCTATACCCCAGGCATTTGTGAATAGCCGCACCCTGTTAGAGGGTAGCAGGGATGCGGCTGCCGGCAGCTAAGGTCCACTCATCGGGGCTCGGCTGGAGCCTTAGACGATCCTTAGACGAATGGGCGGGAGTGGATCCGAGCGCGCTGATTGGACGGGAAGCCGCATATGCACTGTAGGACTGGGGAGAGTTAAGTTAGTCCGGGCGACCTGTGGGGTTGCCCCTGGGCCAAGGACCAAAACCCAGGATAGTCTAAATTCTGGCTTTTGGTCCACTTTATATAATGGAGCAAAATGTAAATAGAGAGATGCATTGATATTACCTTAAAGCAGAACTGTAATCAAAAATGCGCATAGTTCCGCAGCACTAGTTAGCAGAAGGACAGCACGATACCAGACTGCCCTACTTATCATCGCCATCATTTAAACAAGAAACTGGGTGTCTGAATACTCACCGCTTCTGGGCCCAAACATCTCCGATTGTATGTAAAGCCAATTTCTTTGCTTTAATTTTGAGGTCATGGCTGAGCTGGGATGGGCAGGTAACGGCATGCTCTGCTGTGGTCAGAGATAACTGAAAGACCGCTGTGGCTTGCCGTTCTTAGTTGTGCTGAGAGCACCAAGGAACAAAGTAGCTGTCTGACCACTTTTTGCATGGTCCTGGAGTAATGAAAATGAAATTAGGAGTTCAGAGCCCTGTTACAGCTTCTACTTTGCACTGCATAAAATAGAGGAGAAGCAGATGGGTCAGGAATGAGGTGAGCTGCCTGTTGCCTTATTATTGCTGTTGGGTTTAGGGTCCCTTTTTTATGACGAGTGTGAGGATCCCCATTCAAGGAATACTTTCCCCCACTAACAGCAGAATTGAGAGGCAGAGAACTGTGCCAGCTAACCTGTCTCTGCAGCTTCGGCACTCGGTTTTCCAGTCCATGTAATTATGTAAACTTACAGACAGGTCAATCCACATGCTTTCCATAATGCCCCAGGCAGTTGGTGAGTCACACAGCAAGGGCCAGTGAGCCATTCGTGGCTTCCGAGCTACAATGTGAGGACCCCTGTCCTAGGGGCTGAATGTGCCAGAAAAAAAGGTTTTTACATTAGCAATGCCAGGGCCTGTATTTAATGCCTGCACCAGGGCCCAGTCACATTTAGCTACACTTCTGTTCAGAGACCTGCATTAGAAATATACTATCCTTTTCCTAGCAAAGCTACAGCTGATGGGGGACACAGCTGCATACATATGGAGCTACACCTCTTCCAATAGGAACCATGCAACACTTTATTGGGGGGGGGGGCATCCCAAATTGGGATATCATATCTGTGGTTGTTAAAGGGGGACCTAAAGTGGGTTTTTTTTTTGTATAATATGTTTATTAGGAAGAAAATACAGCACAAAGTACATTTGACAAGTCCAATAACAGTCTTGAATTAAGACAACTACCGGTGGCAAAGACAACTAGCAGCAGTCACTAGACACTCCCCACCTCTGATAAGCATAGCGCGCACTTCATCTACACCCTACTACCCAGACATCGTCGTAGGGCCCCCGAGTCTTCCACCCCAGTTCTGTTCTGAAGTCTTAGTATGGGGAGTGTATTCCGACCATGGGGATATAACTTTGTGATATTATAAGTGTATTTTACATTTTTACATTTTTAACAATAGAGAAAGGAAAAGAAAAGACAAGAATAGAGAAGAAGACAAGAGAGGAAGAAGGTGTTTACGGATAAACAAGGAAGGTGGTGAGGTATGAAGGGGGTAGAAAGAAGTGAAGGGAGGAAGGAAAGTGGGAAGGGGAGTATGTAGAGGAAGGTTACAAGTGAAGACTGAAGAGGGTCTGGCAGCAATGGTCCAGCTCGTAGAAACCTTTTGCTCCATCCCAATCACCAATTATTGCCAGGAGTCTTGCCTCAAGACTGATTATATTGGAGAAAGTAATGCCCTAAATTCCGGAGTGTTTTGAGCAATGATCCAGGATGTCCAGGTGACATTAAGTTTCGCCCACGCCCCCCAGCAACATCTTTTCCATTCTCCTGATCCCCTCCACCTCCTGCACCCATTCCAGGATGCCTGGGGGAAGCTGGGAGCGCCAGTGTCGGGGGATCACTGACCTGGCCGCAGTCAGCAAATGTCTAAGGATTCCTTTTTTTGCGGAGGAGATCGACCCAGGCACCACCGACAGCAAAGCCACTTGCGGTTCCCTCGGGAAAATTATACACTGAGAACACTAGGTCCCAGAACCTGTTTATTAAGGGACAGCTCCACCATATGTAGATCATAGTGCCCTCCGCTCTCCCACACCGCCAGCATGCACCAAACTTGACTAGGTCCACTGGGCACCTATACCAGCGAGTCAGAATTTTATAATTCTTCTCCTGAGCCTTACATGCCAAGGAGAGCTTGTGGGTCAAGGTAAAAGATTTCTCCCAGTCCTCAGCTCCCAGCTCCAGTCCCAGTTCTAGTTCCCATTTTCGAACATATACCAATTTCTCTGTGGATCCTCCCTCTGCCTGCAGGACCCTGTACAAGAGCGAAAGAGCATGCGTGGGCGAGGAATCCGACCTCAGAATACACTCAAGGGAGGTCAAAGGCCTGCCCAGCGAAGAGCTCGGAGGATGGGAGTTTATGAAGGCAACCAGCTGTCTATGTAGAAACCATGATAATTTCTCCCCTTGCCCCTGAACCCGTAAGTCCCGCAGGGTTGGGGGGCGGTTGTTTTGCAAAGTATCGCCCAGCCTAGTCTCCTGTACTTTCTCCCAAATTAAAAATCTACTTACTCCTACTCCTGGGGGAAAGGCTGGGTTATCGAACAAGGGAGTAAGTGGCCCCGGCCTATGTGATATCTCCTTCTTCTTTAGTAATGAATCCCATATATACAGCAGGGAGCGCGTCAATATCAGTAGACTTTGCAGTTTGGGTCTAAAGAGGGGTTCTATCCATGGGAGTGCAGTGAGATTCAGGACTAATATTGCCGCCGTATGGTATCCTTTAAGATCCGGCAGGCCCATCCCCCCCTCTCCCTTGGGTCGTCTTAACACTGAGTAGCTAATCCTGGGCTTTTTTCCATTCCACACGAATTTAATAAAGGCCGCTTTCAATGTTTTGAAAAAGCCCCGATCTGGTACAATTGGGATGGCCTGAAATACATAGAGGAAGCGAGGCAAAATATCCATTTTTAATATGTTTACGCGTCCCGTCCATGAGTACTGTGCTTTATTGTACGATTTAAGACTCTCTAGAGCTTTGGAGAGGAGTGGAGCATAATTTAACCTATATAGGCTGTCTAGGTTAGTGGGTAGCTGGACTCCAAGGTAGGTAATGGATTCCTGTTGCCACTTAAATGAGAAGTTTGCTTGCAGAAGCTGTTGCATATTGCTAGACAAGGAAATATTTAGGGCCTCTGTTTTAGTAAGATTAACTTTAAAATTGCTAAGGCGACCAAATCTTTCGAATTCCCTAATTATAGAGAGCAAGGATAGGTGAGGGGATGAGATGTATAGCAGGAGATCATCAGCAAATAAAGAGAGTTTATGTTCCCTCCCACCCCAGGGGATTCCTTTAAAGTGGACCAACACCCAGGATTTTGACTAGGGGGGGTGCCCCGCTGTCTGAAACCCCCCCGATCGCCGCAAAAACTCACCTCTCCCCGCTCCCATGTGACCTCGTCCGGCCAATGACAGCGCTCAGAGCAGCTCTGGTATGCGCGTCCAAAGCCGCTTGGACGCGCATACCAGAGCGCTGTCATTGGCTGCGTCTCTCGCTTCCCTCTAACAGGGAGCGCGCCTGCGCCGGCCATTCACAAAACGCTGGTAAGCGAGAGACGCGGCCGCGCCGGTAAGGTGAGGATTGTGGGCCTCCTGGGGGGTTCCTCCGCGCGGGACATCCCGATTTCGGATGCCCCGCGGGGAGGGATCTGATCGGTCCGGGAATCTTATAGATTTCCGGGCCGATCCCCCCTGGGTGTTGGTCCACTTTAATTGAAGGGTTCGCTCTCAGGGCTTGCGCAAGGTGCTCCAAGACAATTATATATAGCAGAGGCGAAAGAAGGCACCCCTGCCGTGTGCCATTACTGATTTTTAAATGGGATGACAAGAGCCCATTTACCCTTACTTTAGCCGTCGGATCACTGTAGAGAGACATGATTTTGGGCCTATCCCTATCTGTACTAGAGCCGCCCGTAGGAATCTCCAGTGGACTCTATCAAATGCCTTCTCGGCGTCTTCCGAGAGGAGGCAAGCAGGAATCCTATGGGCTTGTGCATATTGCATAAGGGCAACTGTCTTCAGTGTGTTGTCCCTAGCTTTTCTCCCCACCACAAAGCCTACCTGGTCCTTGTTAATGATCTCCGCCAGGGGCTTTTGAAGCCTATTAGCTATGATTTTTGCAAAGAGCTTGATGTCAACATTTATTAGGGATATTGGTCTGTAGTTGCCAGTCAATGTCTTATCTTTATTGGGTTTTGGAATAACAGAGATGTGGGCCTCCAAGGCTTGCCTCGGGAAAGGGCAAGTACTGGATATGCTATTGAAGACTTTTGTCAAGAAGGGGGTAAGCCTCCCACCCAATGTCTTGTAGAACCTTGGCGTGAACCCGTCCGGCCTGGGCTCTTCCCCAATGGGGTCCCTTTAATGGCCAGCCCCACCTCCGCTACCTCAAAAGGCTCCTCCAATGAGTCCCCAACTTCTTTTGGTAAAGGCGGAACTGCGGTTTCCTCTACATAGGTTGATATGCGAGTATCTAATTCCTCTAAGGGGAGGGTGTCCCAGCAGCCTTCTATGTTGTATAGCGCCGTATAGTAATTCTGGAACTCTTCGACTATCTGATCTGGTTTGTGGACATCACGACCTTCTTTGCCCCTAACTACTGGAACATATGTCAAATCCTGCCTCGGATGCAAAGATCTAGCTAATAATCTCCCACACTTATCAGAGAATTCGTAGAACCGGAATTTACACCTGTCCCTGTACTGCAGGTAGCTCTGGTCGTACAGTTTTTTAAAAACCTCCCTGGCCGCAATCGGCTCCAACAGGTCCTTAGGGGAGGATGAGCTTTTGTGAGACTGTTCAAGTAACTGAATACAATCCAGGGTGGCCTGAATCTGGTGAGTTCTTTCTCTTTTTAGCCTAGTTCCATGCTTTATAAATACTCCCCTAAGTACACACTTCAGTGCCTCCCACTGTATTGGTAGAGAGGTGTTATCATTTGCGTGATCGGCAACGAAGTGTGATATAGTGTCTTCCACTTCCGCCATACATAGCGAGTCTTTGAGGAGGTTATCGTTGAGTCTCCAACTAAACTGCATCCTAGCCCCTTCTAAAACAGGCAAATTGAGGTAAACCGGGGCGTGATCCGACCAGACAATTGGGCCAATTGAGGCACTCAGGTCCCTATTTAAAGCATAGTGACTAACGAAAATATAGTCCAATCTGCTGTAGGACGCATGGGTGTGGGAAACAAATGTGTAGTCCCTCGCGCCCTGATTCAGAATTCGCCAGACATCCACTACTTGGAGGCCATTCATGGCCTTCTTAAAGGATTGGGGGATTACCGACCTACCCTGAGAAGTATCTATCCTTGGGTCCAGTGCTACATTAAAATCCCCACCCAGTACTATAACCCCTTCTGCGAATTTCTCTAGGAGGCGGAGGAATCGGACTCCAACCCCTATCTGATCCTGGTTGGGCAGATAAAGGTTTGCCAAGGTATATTTTTCACTTCCCGTTGTGAATTTCAAGAAAATATACCTCCCCATGGGGTCTATCTTTGATTCCCGGGGCTCCAACGTGGTACCTCTATGTATAGCGATTGACACTCCCTTGGACTTAGAGTCCGGATTTGGGAGTGGTACCATCTGGTAAAATATCTATTTTTAATTTCCGGGATTCTACCTGTACTAAAGTGGGTTTCTTGAAAAAGTATAATGTCCACCCTCTCTTTGTGCAGCCCGTATAGTATCTTGGCCCTTTTTCCTGGGATGTTTAGGCCTTTGGCGTTGAGGGAGCATATTTTCAGACTAGCCATGCCGCCAGACCCTACTTATACTGAGGGGAGTAAAGAGTAGGAGAGCCGGGGGAGGGAGTACAAGGAGAGTGGCTGTTAGGATAGGAAACCCGAGAGGCAGGCCAGGGGTAATAAAGACTACACTAATATCAGACTCCCCCAAGCGGCGTATGCGCTGCAATCCGCCCTTGGAGGGGTGCTCCGAGGGAATCAGCGATAACAACCCGCGATAAACTCCACCGATCAACCCAAACCGGGCGGATCAGGTATATCAGCAACCTCAGTCGAGAGAGTGCTATACTAGTTGTACTAACCTTGAAGGATAGTATAGTAAGAACAGGTCAAGAGGGAACGAAAGGAGAAGGGTAAATAGAACAAGAAAGAAGAAAAACGGAAAAGCACTCTGTGAAGAGGGAGGGCAGAGTCTGGAAACGGAACGACCGTTCCTTATTCTGCTTGTTCCTACCAAGCAAGAGCTCGGCGAGAAAGAGCAGAAAACTATTGGGGGTAAAGCAGCCTCACACCTCGGGGCGGGACTCCAGCAACCCCGGCTCTCATCACTAATACCGTGTTTCCGGCGCCTAAAGGACGCCCGGCCCAACGGTCATCAGCTTAGAGAGGCGTCATAACAATAACTTCTGTTAGCAAACTTGAACATATAAATCAGGAGTAAAAAAAAAAACAGAACATGGAATCATGGCAACTTTTTCTCTTTTTGAGAGTAATCCTAATCAGACAAAGGATACACTGATATCTGGAGAGGGCACCTCCGCCAGAAAGCCCAATTCTGAAAACCCGATATCTTATCTCCTTGGGTCCGGTCGGACGGGCCCCCGCCCCCTCCGCCTATCCCCCCTACCCCACTGATCTCTCCGCAGGGGTGGCTCCATGTTGAAATCCAGCCAGTCGGGAACTTCAATGGGGTCGGTGTCCAGGAATGTGAACAGATAAGAAAGGTCCTCCCGACGCCGCAGGGTAAATACGCCGTTATCCTTACGGACGATGAGATGGAACGGATGGCCCCATTTATATGTAGCATTGACCTCCCGAAGCTTATCCAAGAGGGGGCACATAATTCTCCTCATGCAAAGTGTATGCCGTGAGAGATCTGGGAGGATTTGTATCCTGTGGCCCTTCCACTCCACCCACCGTTGCTCCCAGGATTTGCGTAAAAAGTCCTCTTTGATTGTAAAGAAGTGGATGCGGCATAGAACATCTCGTGGAGCATCAATTTCGGCAGCTGGACGGCTAGTCACCCTATGTATCCGATCAGTAACTATTTCCGAGTCTCTAGGGTTCCCCAGCAATGAGTTGAATATGTCCGATGCAGCAGCCCTCAGTTGGTTTGAGGGTAGTGATTCCGGGATGCCCCTCAATTTCAGGTTATTACGCCCTGTTCGGTTCTCCAAATCGTCTGACTGCAATATAACATCTGTGAGCTGCTGTTTCTGGCTATGGGATGCCCACTTTAACTTGAGATCCTCCAATTCTTTCCTTACAGCCATTTCTATTCTCAGTGCCACTGCCTCCAAATCCTCTTTTAGGTCTGCTTTAGTGGGAAGGAACTGAAGGAGAAGCTTGAGACTGGGATCTAGCTCTGTGGGAATGTCCCAAGACGTTTGGCTCAGCCGGAAGGCTGTTTGGCGCTGGCCTCCAGATGACTCAGAGGGCCCCTCTCCCGGATCCATCGCTTCCCAAATCTTCTCCTGCGGGCTAAACCTCTCCTGCAGGTCATCCTCCGAGCCAGACCAGGACGCTGGTGACGTGTTACTGGGTGGCAGGACAGGGCTGCATACCGGCGACCATCTGCAATCACCGGTCTTTTTGGGGGCATCCCGTGGTACCTGAGAAATATCTGGGGGGGGGGCTGCTAGGGGTGGTGGCTGCAGGAGGGTATATATGACCTGCTGTGTCAGCCAATTTGCCTGCCGACCGCTCATGACCGCTGATCTCTTTGGGGGCATCCCACATTGATTGAAGAGCATCTGTGGGGGGAAGGGATCCGCCCGGGGCACTGGCCGCAAAGGGGTGCCGAAGTGTTGCCATGGCAGCTAATTTGTGGGGTATAGCTGGGTGTGATGGCACCTCACCCTCCCTCCCTGCCCCTGTTGTGGGAGACACCTTTATTATGTGTGCTGGTGATTCACTTTGGTGCTGCAATTGACTCTGCACAGGGCTGGTATGCGAGGTGTGCTCTCTCGCTGAGCACACCGCTGCTCCTCGTGATGGCTGGGGCTCTGGCTGCGTGTCCGCCCGGCTCTCTCCACCTTCTCTCCCCTCCTCAACTGGGGCTGTGTGATGTGGTGAGACACCGCTCCCCTCTACCTCCGCTCCCGCCCGCATGTCTTCAGGCCTGCTGATCGCTGCTGCCGCCTCTCTCTTGATTCACGCTGAGGGAGGCATGATCCTCCCTCAGCCTGCGCCATCTTGGTCCCCGCCGCTCTGCTGGAAGTGTCCTCCGGGACCAGAAATTGGCTGATGCCGCCCTCCGATCGGCCGCCTCCACCTCTCGCCGACTTCTTTCTTTTGTTGCCTCTCATGGAGGATTGCTGAGCTGCTTCTTTTTCGCCTATGATCCACTGAAAACGCTGTTGGTTGTCGGAGCCCCGCTATTGAGCGTCCTCACTCCGCCATGCGTCGGCATGACTGGTAATCCTGCACAGGGATTGGATGACTGACCTGTCACTCTAAGCCCACAACATACAGTGCTCTGCTTCCAGCCTGATTGCCAGTGGATGGCTGTTATCATGGAGGATTGCTGAGCTGCTTCTTTTTCGCCTATGATCCACTGAAAACGCCGTTGTTTGTCGGAGCCCCGCTATTGAGCGTCCTCACTCCGCCATGCGTCGGCATGACTGGTAATCCTGCACAGGGATTGGATGACTGACCTGTCACTCTAAGCCCACAACATACAGTGCTCTGCTTCCAGCCTGATTGCCAGTGGATGGCTGTTATCAGGTAAGTGGTTCTTTTGAAGGGACTGTCTGGACAAAAATAAGAAACAATGCATACTCTCCACTAGTCCTGTGCAGCTTATTGTCTCTATTCCCAGAAGTTTGAAATCCAGGCTGCGCCATTCCAACTCATGTCCACAGCCCGTAGTTACCTTGCTACCTTCCCACTGCCTCCTCACATCAATCAAAGCAACTGGGCATTCATTCCAATAAAAGAGGCAGTTGTAGTGAATGGACTGGGTGCGGGCAGTCGCCAAGGCGTCAGGGACAAGATCGCCGATGCTGGTAAGATTTATTGGGGGAATCGGCTGTGTGGAATTGTAGATTGGTATCTGTTCATTATTTCTGCCCAGACAGGGACTTTAAATCACAAAAAAAGTGGACCAAGACCCTCTCTAAAAGATTCCAGGGCCAGCGATTCTCCACCCCGATTTGGGATGCCCCACGGTGTGAAACCCTCTTTGATTGTAAAGAAGTGGATGCGGCATAGAACATCTCGTGGAGCATCAATTTCGGCAGCTGGACGGCTAGTCACCCTATGTATCCGATCAGTAACTATTTCCGAGTCTCTAGGGTTCCCCAGCAATGAGTTGAATATGTCCGATGCAGCAGCCCTCAGTTGGTTTGAGGGTAGTGATTCCGGGATCGGCTGTGTGGAATTGTAGATTGGTATCTGTTCATTATTTCTGCCCAGACAGGGACTTTAAATCGCAAAAAAAGTGGACCAAGACCCTCTCTAAAAGATTCCAGGGCCAGCGATTCTCCACCCCGATTTGGGATGCCCCACGGTGTGAAACCCCTTGGGAACAGCAATATTCTCACAGCCACTTCCCTGCTCTGTTGTCAAACATTAATATCCGTGGCCAGGTTCGGCTCTAGGTTTCCACGACCCCTGGGCGATAGTCTCAATGGGCTCCTTGCGGTGTGGTATGACACTCCATACATGGTTGCATGTGTGGTGAATACTGCCAAAGAATAGTGAGAAAATATAATAGAAGGATTGACAAAGTATAGAAGGAATAACAGAACCAAAAGAAAAAACTAAAGAAAGCAGTATAGAAGGAAAGAGTGAAAAGGAATGACAAAAAAGAATGGATGGAAAGAAATATATAAATAAATGGAAAGAAACAAAGAACAACATCATAGAATCAATGGCAGAAACAAAGAAAGAATAGAAGGAATGACAGAGAAAAAAACATGACAAAGAGAGAAGGAATGGGAGTAAAAAAGAAGAAAAGGAAGGAAAGAATAAAAAGACTGACAAAAAATAATGAATGGCAGAAAGAATAAAAGGAATGACAAAAAAAAGAGAAAAGGAATGGCAAAACAAACAGATAAAAAAAAGAAACAAAGAAAAGACGGAAAGAATGAAAAATAGAAGGGCTGAAACAATGAATAGAAGGACTGGCAGAAATTATAGAAGAAAAGAAGAAAGAAAGGTAATGACAGAACGGGTGAAAGAATGTAACAAAGTGACAACAAGACAGGCAGAAAAAAACAGGAAAAAGAGAGAAGGAATGGAAGAAAAAAATAAGAAATAGAAGAAAAGAAAAAAAGAATAAAAAGACTGACAGAAAAAAGAATGAATGGCAGAAAGAATAGAAGGAATGCCAAGAAAAATATAAAAGTAGAAAGAAAAGGAATGGCAGAACGAACAGATAAAAAAAAGAAACAAAGAATAGACGAAAAGAAAGACAAATTATAGAAGGATTGAAACAATGAATACAAGGACTGCCAGAAATTATAGAAGAAAAGAAGAAAGAAAGGGAATGACAGAACAGGTGAAAGAAAGTAACAAAGTATTCAAACACTGACAACAAGACCGAAAGGATCTCCCAATGGCCAATCTGCCCATGGCTGACAGTCCTTAGTCCTGGTTCTTGCACGGCCCTGCTTTCTGCTCAGGGTAGAAGAAATGAGGTGGGCCCTCACATATAGTGGTGATTGCATGATAGCTCAGGGGTGTAGCTAGGGGAGGGGGGGCACTTGCCCCAGGTGCAGCAGGTCAGGGGCGCGCAAGGGGGGCCTGAGAATAGGTGGGGGCGCCATTTTGAATCTTTGCCCAGGGTGGTAGAAAGCTTAGCTACTCCTCTGGATAGCCCGTGCTTGCACTGTGGGGATTCTGGTGATCCCAGGGAGGTTCAGACTACACGAGTGATACTCAACTGGTGGATCGGGGTCCGAATGTGGACCTTGGCTCCGGATTTCCGGACCCTTGCCCTGACAGCCCTGCACTCAGTTGCTTCTGTGGTGCCGTGTTTAAAGCTGCCCCCTAGATTGTCGATGAAGTGCTTAGTCCCCCTGCCAGTGTATTGGCTTCCTGGCACCTAACATTGTAATATGAAGTACTGCACAGACTGGAAGTGGCATTGCAAGGTACACACAAACTTTGTTTCTTGGTCTCTTTGCCCCATCCAATCCTTTCCCCCCGCCCCATCTATGCCCCATCCCTCCCTGACATTCCTGTTCTGTCTATTGATTCCTCTACCTTACAGCTTCTCACCTATTCATCTCACCCAAGCCCTATCTATCCATCCTTGTTATCCAACCTTATTGCCTTTAAAGTGGAACAACACCCTCCCATGATCGGCCTGGGAATCTATAATCCGATCGGGGGTGCCCCACTGTGTGAATCCCCCCAGAAACCCCTAAATCCCTACCTTATCCACGATCCAGCGGCGCCCGCCGCCGCCGCCTCCCACGCGTCCCTCTAGCAGGACGCGCACCCGCGCGGGCCGTTTGTGAATGGCCTACGCGGGCGCGCGCCCTGTAAGAGTGACGCGCGGGAGGCGGCGGGCGCGCTCTCTTGTCCGTCGCCGGGGTGCCTCCCGCTTGTCCGTCGGCGGGGATTGGCAGCGGCGGTCACATGGGAGCGAGGAGAGGTGAGTTTCTGGGGGGTTTCACACAGCGGGGCACCCCCAATCGGGGTGCCCCGCCGAAGTGGACCAAAACCCAGGATAGTCAAAATCCTGGGTGTTGGTCCACTTTAATTGTGGGCCCTAGTCCAGCCCTGTACACAAGCACTGTGCAGTGGGCCAAAGCTGTAGGTCCTATGGGGACAAAAAAAACTCCTGTTTTTCCCAGTGGCCAACAGGATTTTGGAGTGGGGTGGGGGGAGTGGCAAGCAGTCTCTTTTAGGCCTGTGGAATCTATACTCCCCATCCGCTGATTTCTAACTATCCACCCGCGACAGCCCTCCACCCGGACCTTCACCTCTCACTGGATGCCTTTAAATGGACAAGAAGTGGTTGAGTACCCCTGGACTACACAGACAAATCTTTTATATGTGAGGTAAATGTAGTGCTCCTTGTCGTTGTTATGCAATGGGTGTGCACTATTTTGAATCGTCTTCCTAAAAAAAAGGCCACAGCACTGAACGTGTTAAAGCGAGTCACATGTCCTGTACAAAGGTTGTTGTCTTGTCTGAGGCACTTGGTGCAGTCATGGAGTGCTATAGCTGCTTTGTAAACGGACTGTGGTGTCATTTTCACGTAATGTGGTCAGACTTGAAATTCAGTTAGTGTGTGCAGTAGAGTGCAGTTGGCAGGGAAACGGTAACCTGAGGCTGCAAATCCCACATTGCCCTGCTTCTGTGTGATGTCATTTCCTGCGACAAGGACAGGAAAGAAGGATGGCCAGCCAAACTAGCTCAGGTAAAAGGTTGCAAGTGGCAAGGATATATGGAGGTCATTATAACATGCAGCGGGTGGGATGTGTTACAAGCAAATAAAAGTGTCCGCTCACAGGCTTCAATGTCAGCTAAGGAACTTGTCTTGGTATGAGGAGAAATCCCTCTCCAGAAGAGGAGACTTGGTCTTGGGCAGGACTACAAGTCCCAGTATGCCATCCTGCTTAGCCTACAGCCACATCTATATTTATATCAAATGGATATAATCAAGTGCTGCAGGGAGAACTTTAACAGAAAAAAACATTTTTTTTCCATTTAATCAACTGTTTTGATACAACAAAGGGTTAATTCAGCTGCTTCCTTCCCCGTGCTGGCTGTCAGTGGCTGCACCTTTTTTCACCAGCACTTTGCATTTCCTGTAAAATGATATTGAACTTGAAAGCAGGCAGAATTAAAGATGCAGCTCCTCACAGCCAGCATGGGCTGAGCAGAGCATTATTAAAACCAGCCCACTTTGAAGGAGGTAAGTAACAGCAGTAAATTGGGATGGCCCTGTGAAGAAAGCCAAAGCCTTAGGGGTCAAAATCCTGTGTTTTGAACCTTCTGAACACATTTTTAGGGTTGAACTGATAAAAGATAAAGTGATCTGGCTAGATAGAAAAAAATTCATTGAATTGAATTCATTGTTCAATTAAATTAGATGTGATTGCTTCGATTTTAGATTAAAACATTTTTACAGAATATTTCAAGGGACAGTCAATGCAAGGGGCTTAATTAGTCTGCTTCCACCTCACCTTGTGCTCAATTTTCGGGACTGTGTCTTTTATGCAGTGGTCACTTTACACTTCCAGATATGACCTAATGAACTTGCGCCTTCCTGCTGACCACCTCATGCAGCGTCCCTTCAATACATTTGTCAGGTACAGTCAGAGTCCTGAGAGCAGCAGGGCCGATGCAAACACTTGGCATACTGGGCCGGGCCCCTAGAATAGATAGGTGCCCACTATGGCTTTGACTGGGCTATGGGATAAGTCTCCAGGACTATGTCCATGAGTGGTAAACCAAGTGGTACATGGTTGGCCTCAGTACCAGAGGACCTTGGAGGCGGTGGTTAGAAATGGGGGGCAATCGGCAGCAGCTCAAAAGGCATACTTCCCAAGTGTCCCTGATTTGAATGGACGTTCCCTCTTTTGAGTCCATGTCCCCCTGTCCCTCGTTGTTCTCATTTGTCCCTCTTTGGGGTGTAACATGCAGAACTTGCTTATTTAAAGTGTTTCTATTGTCGTAACTGTTACACGCTATCTCCTATCCATACCTCAATGATGGGGCGTGGCCTAATTTAACAATTGTCCCTCTTTTCAACCCTGAAAAGTTGGTAGATATGCAAATGGTGGTGAGAACCGATGGGTGATCTCCAGCCGCAGTGGAGATGGTGAGAATCAGAGTATAATTGCATTGATGCAGGGATGAGGGTAATTGGTGTCCGTGAAGGAGGCAGCAAGGAACAGAGGGTGATCACTGGCAGCAGAGAAAGCAGCAAGGACTAGAGGATGATAAGTGGCCATGGAAAAAGTAGTGAGAACTGGAGGAGGGTCAGCAATAGAAGAGGGCATCACACGGACAGGTGACGTGGCCCCTAACATGACACACCATAAAGGGGCCTATTGAGACTCTCCCACAAGGGGCCTTTGATAAGCCTGGAGCCTGCATGACAGGTCAGCAGGAGTAGGAGGACGCTGCTGAATGATAGGCACCACCCTTTAGGATCTAGTTTATTTATTATGTTTTCTGTATTATAATAAGCTTTGTCTGCAATAGATATTTAATGAAAACTTAACATAATATAAATTCAACCACCAGGAGTTAAAAGAATTGGCTACCCATATAACAAAACAGAGAGGGTGTGGTAGCACCACTGACTGCTGTTCGGTGCCCGGGCAGCTAGAGATGCAATACAGCAATCAGCTAAGCTGGTGACTCCCCGATTCGGACCAAGCATGCCGGCTGCCACAACAGCTAAGGTTATAGCTTACAGCGGCCGCTGCTCAAACTAGTAATTGTTCTAAGAGTGGACCCACTAGAAGTGCGGGAGTAGTAGGGAGCAGCCAGGAGCTGATGGAACCCTAGGCCATAGCTAGGCCAGAAAGTTCATTCCAGTGCGGCCCGGGCCATCAAACTGTGTTTCCGGATTACCCTCAGTGTTTTCGAAGTTTGATCTTTCTTTAGTAAGTGCATTTGCTAAATCTAATTGTTCTTTAGCTGAAGGGTGGCGAGGGCAAGTTGCATGTGCACAGGGTTCTGGCCATGGTGCACTAAGCTAATATTTGCTCACAAATGCGCACACACAGGCTTATCACTGTGCAGGTGCACATGTCCTTTTTATAAGGAGTTTCCTGCCATCTTGATGAAGGCCGAAAATCTTCCTGGATCAATCTTCATGTACTATAGAACCTTTGGAACTTTGCTTCTTTTGATTACTTGCAGCTTAACCCTTGCTTGTCTCTGTTTGGATCTGTTTTTGGATTAACCCTTGCTTGCTGCCGGCAGCAGCATTTGGACTTGACTATTCTTCCTTCTCCACTCCTTGACCTAGGCTACATCTGACCAAGTTCTTCTTCTGTGTGCCACTCCCCATCTGGACCCTGAATCCCAATTTGGGATGCCCCACTGTGTGAAGTCCGTCGGACTGCCTACTTCATGCATCTTGGCAACGATCCCATGGCACACCAGCAAATGCATACACCCGCACCAAGCATTTCTGAATGGTTGACGCGGGGGAAAGGCCAGCAGCTCTGGCTCTATTCAGCGTACTAACCACTGTGATATTAGATTGGCTTAGTGAAAGATGAATGGAGTGCAAGCTGCTGATTTGCTCGCGGCCTGTACATGCATCGGGGGGATCATCAGAGAGGTGTGTATAATAGGGCATACACTGGAGAAGTTGAGAAAACCCCCCTGGGCTGATGGTCGTCTGCTAGCCTGGCCCTGGGGAATTGTATAGCAGGCTGCCCCACTGTGTGAAGCCCCCTTGGGCTCACCAGTACACTCACCTTTACCGAAGGCTCAATCGCTGGTGCTGCACCCAGCCTGACTGCAGGGTCGGGAACACCTGAGCAGAATGCCGGGGATGCTGCTAGCTGGATACACCTCATTGTTGCAGGAGGCTTGAGATCAGCCAATTGGCGATCTCAAACTTGCCACGGGGTCAAAAAACTCCTTCCTTTTTTTTTTTAACCAGGCCACCGCCCAGCTGCTTGCATCACTCTAGCTATTTGGGCGGGGAGGAGGGCGCGTGGGCATTTTTGATCCACTTTAACAACTCTAATGGTCTGATATATGTAGCATTTGTAGCCAATGTAACCAGTAGGAGGCGATAACTTTTTATTTGTTGGAAACAGAGCTTTGGTTATGAGACGGTTGTGAATACGAATATATATATATATATATATATATATATATATATATATATATATATGCCATAATCAGCCAGATGCATGTATTAGCTGGTGACATGTAGCCCTGGCATCTGTTTTTTAGCAAAAATGAATGCTCAGTTTTGAGTCTTTAGTAGTTTTTCCATTAACTCCTTCAATTTCCCTTTATATACTCATTGTAGTATGCTATAAAAGGGAAAAGTCCACTTTCTACAGCATTTTTAAATTGTTTTGTGTCAAAATGATGTACCCCCCCCCCCCAAGGTTCTTAGCTTATCTAGTAATTTCTATTGTTAGTATTTGTTAGCAAATCTGTGTTTTTAATAGAAGCAGTTTTCACTACCTGTAGTATATTGCTATTGCCAACTATACACCAAGAAGAAAGAAGTGAGCCCTGTACACATAGAATACTGCTGCTGAGGTGAGGGAGCTCACTTACACTTAAACATGCCCAGCAGCAGTGTTCTGTGTGTACAGGACTCACTTCTCTCTTCTTGTAGAACTTGGTGTACAGTTGGCAGTAGCAAAGCATTGTAGGTAGGGAAACATTTGACAACATAAGAAAAAAATAGATAAGCTCCGGAACTTTAGAACATCATTTTGCCATAAACTAAAGTGTACCTTTTCATAACTTCTTTTGAAAGTGGGTTTTCCCTTTAGCTTTTCATTGTTTTGAAACCTTTGCTTGCCAATAGTGGCATGTAACCTTTAAGTGAACCAGACCTAGCGTCCAAAAGATGCTAGGCCCGGTTAGACAACTGCATCCTGATTTGGGATACCCCGCTATATGAAACCCTGCCAGTCCCCTGAATTTCTTAACTTTCCAATGAGCCTGCTGCACATGCTTAGCGGGCAGCTGTATCTCTCACATCTTTCTTGTTCTCTGCATGGCTGTGCCCGGCATAACTGAATGGCTGGCGTGGCGGCTTACAGCATAGGGATGCAGGTGGTGCCATGCACAGTTGCTAGGATGCCATCCAGCTTCTCCAGCTGCTCATTAATATGCACAGCCGAAGAAGCTGATTGGAGGAGAGCTGCGTCTGAGCTGTGGGAACACCGGCAAAGTATGTATAGTGGGAGATTTGGGGAGGTTTCATGCAGAGGGGCATCCCAAATCAAGATGCCTTGGAGGGGGTGGACTGAAACCCAGGATAGTGGAAATTCTGGGGTTTGGTTGTCCTCCCAGGAACTCCCAAAGTAGTTTGCAGCAACAGATCTGGAAATTTGGTCTGCAAGTTTGTAGTGAGAAAGTACAAAGTTCTGTGGTCTTGTTGCATCTCCTTATCCCTGCCTTTTTTTGGTGCATTTTACTAATATATAAACAAAGTAACAACAGCTTCCATTGCAGATGTAGCTCCAGAAAACAGCTGATCATGTAAAATGCTCTTTCTTTGATAACCCTTAACCAATAACCCTGTCAGCTTAGCCTCCAGTAGAGCAGTAAAAAGTTTCTGTCTGGATATAGGATCCTCAGGGTAAAGCTAATAATACAATTCTGTGATTACTCCCCTGTAGAATTGGTATTATACGTATACAGCATGTCCTGTTCCAGAAGATATTCATTCTTGGGTTATACATCCAGTAGATGGCGCTCAGAGCATCAGAGCATCAGTCTTCCTGAAGGGTTCAGTAGACACCAGGTAGAACTTCAGAGACCTGACCACATCCAGAGAGTGTAAAACCCTCTCCTTAGAAGTACTAGGATTAGGACACAGAGAAGGCAAAACAATGTCCTGATTGAGATGAAAGGCAGAAACAACCTTAGGCAGAAAATCTGGCTTAAAACGAAACACCACCTTGTCCTGGTGTCTCTCAAAATTAGGAGGCTTGATGGAAAGCGCCGCCAACTCAGAAACACTCCTCACAGAAGTGATAGCCACCAAAAAGTCCGCCTTAAGCGTAAGAATGGACAAAGGGGCTCCTTGCAAGGGCTCGAAAGGAGACCCCTGCAGGGCAGATAAGACCAAGTTCAAGTCCCAGACTGGTAACATAGGCTTACGTGGGGGACGCACGTGAGTAACCCCCTGGAAGAAGGTCTTGACCAGGGGATGCTGAGCAAAAGATCTTTCGAAAAAAATGGCCAAGGCAGAAACATGACCTTTCAGAGTACTGAGCTGAGGACCCAGATCCAACCCATGTTGCAAAAACTCCAGAATCCTAGGAATAGAAAACACATGACACGGAAGCGAGTTAGACTCGCACCAGTCAATGTAAATACGCCAAACCCTGTAGTAGGTGGAGGAAGAGGACCTTTTCCTAGCCCTGATCATGGTATTTACAACCGAAGCCGGCAGCCCTTTTTCCATCAAGATGGAGGTTTCAACAGCCATGCCGTTAAAGCTAGCGTTTGTAAATTGGGGTGGCGTAGGTGTCCTTGAGTGAGCAGATCTGGAACCCGGGGCACGATCTAATCTACTGCCAGCTGCACGATGTCTGCGAACCACACTCTTCTTGGTCAACAGGGGGCCACTAGTATGACTGGCACCCTTTCCTGAGCTATCTTGCGCAGCACCCTGCCCAGCAGGGGAAAAGGGGGAAACACATACAGGAGCTGAAACCCCGTCCAAGGCATTGCCAGGGCATCCATGGCCAAGGCCAGAGGATTCTGGGACAGAGAGACAAACACTGGAAGCTTGTGATTGTGACAGGATGCAAACAGATCCACATCCGGCTGACCCCAGCGGTGGCACACGGAGCAAAACACCCTGCTGCTGAGGGACCATTCTCCCAGGCAAGAGGTCCCCCTGCTCAGACAGTCTGCCTCCAGATTCTCCACCCCCGGGATGTACACAGCTGAGATGCAGGGAACATTCTCCTCCCCCCAGGACAGAATCAGGGACACTTCCTTGAGGGCCCTCTTGCTACGGGTCCCTCCCTGATGATTGATGTAGGCAACCGCCGTCTGGTTGTCCGAGCGGACCTGAACAGCCCGACCACGCAGGTGTGGGATTAAGTGGGCGAGAACCAACCTGGTCACCCTGAATTCCAGAATGTTGATAGGGGCATGGGCCTCCTGAGGGCCCCACTGACCCTTGAATTTCAGGGATTTCCAAAAGCCCCCCCAACCTGTCAGACTGGCGTCCGTGGCGACAGTCTCCCAGCAGGGGGCCAGAAAGGATCTGCCCCCCAGCAGGTTCCTTGAGTCCAACCACCACGATAGAGACCGCCTGACCAGAGGGGACAGGACAAACGCCTGATCCAAGGACACAGGGTCCCGATCCCATACTGACGAGGTGAAGCTGAAGAGGCCTCATGTGAAACTGAGCATATGGAACTGCCTCGAAGCAGGACACCATCAGGCCCACCAGCTGCATTCCCTGTCTGATGGACGGATGAGGACAAGACAGAAGGAGCTGAGCTTTCTCTTGAAGACTCTCCACCTTCTGCTGAGGAAGAAAGATCTTGACCTGAGATGAATCCAGAATCATGCCCAGAAAGGACTTCACCATGGAAGGAGACAGGGAAGATTTGGGGTGGTTGATCACCCAGCCGAATGACTCTAGTGTGGACACCACCCGCTGAGTGTCCAGCTCTGCCTGATGGAAGGACTGAGAAGCGATAAGCATGTCGTCCAAGTAGGGAAGAATGCGAATGCCCTGAGATCTGAGCAGAGCCATCACTCCTGCCAGCACCTTGGTGAATACCCTGGGAGCCGAGGTGAGGCCGAAGGGCAAGGCCACAAATTGGTAGTGCTGATCCTCCAGAGCGAACCTGAGGAATCTCTGATGACCTTGAAAGATAGGTACGTGAAGGTAAGCATTCTTGATGTCTACAGAGGTCATGAAGTCCCCTGGGCGTAGGAAAGTCACAGCTGAGCGCAGAGTCTCCATGCGAAAGTGTCTGAATCTGAAAAATTTGTTGAGGTGCTTCAAATCCAGGATGGGTCTGATGGACCCGTCTTTCTTTGGAACAATTAACAGATTGGAATAATAGCCTTTGCCCCTTTCCCTCAAGGGCACCCGGCAGATGACACCCAGTTCCAGAAGGCCTTGGACAGCCAGGGACAGACCCTGAGCTGACATGGGGTTTTGCGCTAACCGGGATTTGATGAATCTTGGGGGTGGCCAGGCTACAAACTCTATCTTGTAACCGGAGGACACTACCTCCTGAACCCACTGGTCTGAGACGTGAAGCCTCCAGACATGAGCCAAGAGCCGAAGCTGTCCCCCCACCCGGATGGGTGAGGGCGCCCCTTCATGCCTGAGGGGGCTTGGGGGAGGACTTAGGCTTGGGACCCCAGGGGGGGAGGAAGGTGAAAAGGCACCTGAACCCCGAAAGGACCAGGGCTGCCTTCTACGCTGAGGTAACTTGCCTCCCTTAGCAAACAAATCCAGACGTTCCCCAAAGAGGCGCAGCCCCTTGAAGGGAAACCCAGTGAGAGCCTTCTTAGCAGCGTTGTCAGCTGCCCACTGGCGCAGCCAGACCGAGGGGCTTATCGCCACCAACAAGGCAGAAGCCCTGCCACACACTCTAATGGTATCATCCAAGGCAGAGAGAACATATGCAATAAATTATTCACAACGCAGAAGAGCTCTATACTCTTCACTACCTGCATCATCAGGGGCCCCATCCAAGAGACCCCTGAGCAGGCTTTTAATAGCAACAGCCGTAATGGCAGAGGCACAGACCAGACGGAGCGCAGTTCCCACACAGGCAAAGGCATGGCAAGCCAGCTGATCAATGTGCCTGTCCTCCCCATCCCTCAGTGTAGTAGAGTCAGGGGAATGCATGACGGAAGTGTTGGACAATGCCAGAACTGGAGCATCCACCTCAGGAGGACATGACCACCGTTTAACCATTTCAGCAGGAAAGGGATAGCCGGCTAGGCCGTTCCCAATACTTAAGCACCAGATTATTAAAATGAGCTTGTTCAGGAAACTCCAAGCGTGGTTTAATAGTATGAAACGGCTCCCCCTGCTGCCACGGAGCTACAGCAAGAGAAGAGATACAGAGTACATCAAAAATGTGAGCTAAAAGCCAATCATCTGAAGCCCATGCGTCAGGCCCAGAATCGGCACCATACACCCTAGAATGTTCCTCAGATGATTCTGAATCAGAAAATAATTCCCCCTCTTCTAGGGGGGTATACCCAGTAACATAAAAAAAATTCCTCTGCCTCCATAAGAAAGAGGGAAACACCAGGTGATAAATGCCGCTTCTTAGCAGAAGCCTTACACGGACCAGAGCCAGCAATATGTCTCTCAATGCTGGCCACCCGAGCAGCCAAATCAGGTTGAGACTCCCCACTGGTATGCACCTCACTAGGAGTCAGATGTAAGCGTGGGGGGGTAGGCGAAGCCCGAGGGGGCGCAGGCCCAGCCACCGGTAACCCAGACTGCAGCGCAAGCGTCTGCTGGGCGCAGGGTACACACACCCTGACATAATCACTTATAGGGGATACCCCACAGGCCACACACAGCCAGGCTTGTCCCGAAGGAACCCCAAGCACATTATCCTGAGAAGCCTCCATATGGTGATTATTGTGGCACAATAGGCCAATTGGGATTGACGCCAATAAGGCTACCCGGGATGCCCTAATAGCCCGCTAGGGAAGTGGGAGATATAAAATACAATAGCCCTCAAATAGGCAGTTAACACTAAATAGAGGGGATAGGACCGGGAGAAACCACTAAAGTTTGACCCGCCTGCAAGACATAAGCAAAAATATCCCATAAGCAAGTATGCAATACAGAGAATACAAAATAAATCACCCCGTAGGGGAACTTACAGACCGCGATAGGGAAACGCCAGACACGCGCAGCAGAGAACTAAAATGTCGGCCGCATATACCTCGAGGGGCGGGCCGCGGAGACAGTGATGCATAACGTGTCAGCCGCAAGGCCCGCCCCCCCCCCCCCCCGAAGAGCGCGAAAACGCTCCCACATGACAAAGCCAGCCAATGATGGTGCAGCAGCACCTGAGGCGATGTTGCCGCCGACCGCGGAGCGCAGTACAAGCATGCGGCGGTGGCAAAAGAGACCAGTGCAACCAATTCAAAGGGTTCATAACAAAAATAATATAGACAAGACATGCACAACCCCCCCCCCCCCCCGAGATCTACCAGGGAGAGCGAAGGGGAAGCGACGACCAGCCTAAAGGGAGCCAACTGCAGGGACAGGGGGCGAGGGGCATCCCATAAGGCTCACCATGGACATGTACCGCCTACCCTTTGGGGCTGCCTACCTTCAACTGAACCAGAGCAGCCTGAGCTGGGAGGCAGTAAAAGGAAACGGGTGTGAATAGTCCTACAGGGCCGCAGGCTAATAGCCCCGCTCACCTGCGAGTAGAGAGAGCCATCTTCTAGTCATCGCAGCCCAGACTGCAGAGAAGAACTGGGAATTTGTGGGAGTTCCCTGGTATATATGGGGCCGGGAGGAGCCACTTTTCTGTCTCTGCAGTCCAGCGCCATCTACTGGATGTATAACCCAAGAGTAAGGAATATCTTCTGGAACAGGACGTGCTGTATACTTAGAATATAGAGGTTACATTGTGAACACCGCCCATCACCTATTATGAACTAACCTAGGTCAGATTTATGGGCTGACTTATCTGAGTTTGAGGATTAAGTACTGTTATGAGCTATTGGATGGGTTATATAGGGCAGGAGTGATTCTTGTTAGAGGACCTGCATGCCTGCAATCTGCGGTGGCCCATTGGTTATACCTATGGATTAACGATGAAGAATCTCATCAATGACTGACACTGGTAATCTCTGCTAGGAGACACAGGTCAGAAAATGCACTGGTCCCCTTGGGGACATATGATTTGGAGCATGGATTACCAAGAAATACAGATACTACTGGAATGAACTGATTTGGGGTAAGCATTATTAAGTATGGCATCTAGTAGCTGTAAAACCTGCACAAAACGTTGGTACGTCTTAGGGTGTAAAATAAAGTTTCAGCTGCCTACAGATACCTGATATGTTAATCCAGCCCTGAGTTATGGGATCAGAGTGATGCTAGGTCACCTCAGTTAGGGTACAGATATCGCAGCTAGACCTTTGAATCTTTACTGCTTAATGTCTGAAACTTGCTTTCCATCATTTTTGGAGTATTCATATGTTTTTTTTATATTTCCTTACAGTGCCTCCCTTGAACCCGATTGTGGAGCCTTTGGCATGGATGCTGGGTACCTGGGTGTCAGACCCCCTTGGAGAAGGGGAGTTTCCCTCTATACCATCATTCCGCTACAAGGAGGAAGCTGTTATATCACACGTTGGGCAGCCCATGCTGAATTTCATGTGTGTATTAAGACTAAAAGAAATTAAAGTTTCTTTTCCATTGTACTTCACAAGGTAGTATCCTTTACATATCTATTATTTTTTAGGTTTTGTGCCTCCCACCCTGAAACCAGTAAGCCAATGCACAGGGAATGTGGTTTTATCCGCTTGAAGCCAGGTACCAACCAGGTGGCATTTATATGTGCCCAGAACACAGGTAGTACCTTCACTGATTTTGTATGATATCTATATCAGCAGCTGGCCATTCCAAATTAAGATGCCTGGGAGGTGGGCCATGCTGCTTCCTGTGTGCTGGCTGTCTCAGCACTTTTTCAAGATGGGCAACTGACAGGCCATGTCAGCACCTCTGGTCATCTGAGGTCTGATCTCCAGGCAGCAGCTTGTGTGTGCATTTACAACCCTGCCACTATGCCCACCTAACCCCTCCACCCCTGCCACTATGCCTACCTAACCCCTCCACCCCTGCCACTATGCCTACCTAACCCTCCACCCCACTCCTGCCACTACTCTACATTTTCACATTTTCACCTCTGTCCTGCATCCCCACCTAACCCCTTCACCCCTGCCACTATGCCCATCCCACCCCTGCCACTATGCCTACCTAACCCCTCCACCCCATTCCTGCCACTACTCTACACTTTCACCCCTCCCCACCTAACCCCCTTTACCCCTGCCACTATGCCTACCTAACCCCTCCACCTCACTCCTGCCACTACTCTACATTTTCACCCCTTTCCTGAATCCCCACCTAACCCCTCCACCCCTGCCACTATGCCCATCCCACCCCTGCCACTATGCCTACCTAACCCCTCCACCCCACTCCTGCCACTTCTCTACATCTTCACCCCTGTCCTAAATCCCCACCTATCCCCTTTACCCCAAACATTGACTTGCACCCCAACCTAACCCCCCCTCCCTAGCCACTGACCTGAAACCCTAACCTAAACCCCCTTCCTAACCACTGCGCCATACCCCTCAGCTATTCCCTCTCCCCAGCCACTGAGCTGCACCTCTCATCTATCCCCCCCTCCCCACCCACTTACCCTTTACCCCCAGCCATTGACCCACACTCCTCACCTATCCCACCCCAACCATTTACCCGCTACCTTTACCTCCAGCCATGTGCCCACACCTCAACCTTACCTCTCTGCCCAGCCGCTGCTTGTGATCCAACACCCATTTATTTTAAGTGTGCCATACACTCCACTTCGATCTTCATGACATGTGGGTAATCTCCAGTAGAGGGAGAACTTCTGCAGAGATGAATATGCAAAAAAGAAAGCCTCTCCCGGTCCATATATACCTGGGACCTCCCACCAATTTCCCAGTTCCTTCTCTGCAGGGAAGGCGACAAGACAGAAGATGAAGACTTCTTTACTTACAGGTAAGCCGGGCTCGCGCCCGGCCGTCTATTGTCCCTATTACTGCCAGGACCCTTTCTATATTGCCCCTATTTGAGCCTCCCAGCTTAGGCTGCGGGTCCTGGTAAAGGTAGGCAGCACCATATGGGTGCGGAAGGAGCACTGCTCTACCATGAGACCTCACTATGGGGTAGGTGGTTATCCAGGTTTTCTGGTGATCCTGGTGTGGGATGCCCCGTCTCTCTATGCTTATGGCCGGATTCTGCCAGGGTTCCCCCCCTTCTGGGTCCCTTATTCCCCTCCAGGGGGGGGGGGGGGGTTGCCTGGCCTGGACGTTATTCATTTTTCGTTCTCCCACATATGCCCCTGTGTGTGTGGTGTGTGATTCTCTGTATCAGGAAACAGAGGCTGACTATGTTCAGTCTGGGAATGCCGATGACGGGCAGGCGCTGGGGGATGCCGTAGATACGGCCACTGTTTTGTCACATTTATTAGAGGTGTTGGATATTGAACCGCCTGAGGCGCCCCCGGCGGACAAGGCAGCGCGTCCGCCGCCGCCTCCCGCGCGCCCCTCTGACATTCACAAACGGCCGGCGCGGGCGCGCGCACGGCTAGAGGAGTGCGCGGGAGGCGGCGGCCGCTGCCGCCGCCGATCAGGTGAGTTCTTTTGGGGTTTTGGGGGGGGTCCCTCACCGCGGGACATCCCGATCTCGGATGTCCCGCGGTGAGGGGGGTGATCAGCCCGGGAATCTTATAGATTCCCGGGCCGATCACCCATGGGTGACGGTCCACTTTAAGATATGCGAATTGTTCATGGATTTTGTCTTGGCTGCGATGGAGGATTCTATTGTCGTGTGTAGTAGTACTTCAGCCTTACTGGTGGCTATGCGCCGATTGGTCTGGCTCCGCCAGTGGACAGCGGACGTTGGGGCCAAGAAATCGCTCACAGCTCTTCCCTTCCTGGGATTGCGGCTGTTTGGAGATAAATTGGATGCTGTTGCTAAAGGAGGTAAGTTACCTCAGCGGAGGAAACAGCGCCACCCCTTTCGGGGGGCTGGCTCGTTCACTTCTTCCTTTCGAGGGGCCAGAGCGACTAGGGGTTTGGCCTTCTCGGGTGTCAGGGGCTCGTCCTGGAACAGGAGGCAGAGGTCGGGCACGTCCCGCGGCTGCCTGGGGTCCCAATCCCAAGCCTGCTGTTAAACCGCATCAGCAATGAAGGGGCGCCCTCACCCACAAGGGTGGGGGGATGGCTGCGGCTCTTCTTTCAGGTCCGGGCCCTGGAAGTGGTCTCCTCCGGGTACAAACTGGAGTTCGAGTACTGGCCGCCCCCAAGATTCTTAAGGTCTCGGGTGCCCTCGGACCCGCAGGCTGCACAGGGGCTCCTGTTAGCAGTAAAAAACCTTCTGGACATGGGGGTTATATGCCCGGTGCCTCTGTCAGAAAGAGCCAGGGGTTACTACTCCAACCTTTTCACGGTTCCCAAAAAGGAGGGTTCGGTGAGACCCATTCTAGATCTCAAGGTATTCAACAGGTTTATCAGAGCCAAAAAGTTCCGCATGGAGACTCTGCACTCGGCTATCAATTCCCTTCGCCAAGGGGATTTTATGACATCCATAGACATCAAGGATGCGTATCTGCATGTTCCGATTTTTCAGGCATATCAGAGATTCCTCCGATTTGCGGTGGAGGATCAACATTATCAGTTTGTAGCTCTTCCCTTCGGTCTGACCTCGGCGCCGAGGGTCTTCACCAAGGTCTTGGCGGGAATAATGGCTCTGCTCAGAGCGCAGGGCATTCGCATTGTGCCTTATCTGGACGACCTGTTGATCTCAGCTTCTTCCCTCCGTCAAGCGGAGCTGGACACCCACCAGGTGGTGTCAACCCTGGAGAGGTTCGGGTGGGTGATCAACCGCACCAAGTCTTCTCTCTCCCCGTCTCGTGTGATTTCATTTCTGGGCATGAATCTGGATACCATTCGGGCCAGAGTGTTTCTGCCCCAGACCAAGGTGCAGGGGATTCAGGGTCTGATCCGCCTTCTTCTGGCCAGTCCTTGTCCCTCTATCCGACAGGGGATGAAACTGGTGGGCTTGATGGTATCTTCCTTCGAGGCGGTACCGTTTGCACAGTTTCACATGAGATCTCTTCAACTTCACCTATTGACGCATTGGGACAGGTGTCCGCAGTCATTGGATCAACCTTTCAGGATGTCTCCCAGGGTTCGGCAGTCCCTTTGGTGGTGGCTGGAATCGAGCAATCTGCTGAAGGGCAGATCCTTTCGGATCCCTTGTTGGGAGACTGTTACCACGGATGCCAGCCTGTCGGGCTGGGGAGGTTTTTGGAAAAGTCATCAGTTCAGCGGGGTGTGGGGTCCTCAGGAGGCTCACACCCCCATCAATGTCTTGGAGCTCAGAGCCATCCGTCTGGTTCTGGCTCGGCTGACCTCACATTTACGGGGTCTGCCGGTTTAAGTTAGTTCGGTCAACCGAACGGCGGTAGCTTACATCAATCACCAGGGAGGGACTCGCAGCAGGAGTGCCCTCAGGGAAGTCTCTCTGATCCTGCACTGGGCGGAGAGCAATGTTCCTTGCATTTTGGCAGTCTACATTCCGGGAGTGGAGAACACGGAGGTGGATTCCCTGAGCAGAGGATCCTCTCGCCAAGGAGAGTGGTCTCTCAACCCCGAGGTTTTTCTGGATCTTTGCCGCAAGTGGGGGACTCCGGAGGTGGATCTCTTTGCCTCGAGGCACTATCACAAACTTCCGGCCTTTGTGTCTCTTTCTCAGGATCCTCTGTCTCTGGCAATGGATGCCTTGTCACTGGCTTGGAAGGAGTTGGGTTTTCTGTACCTGTTTCCACCCGTCTCCATGCTGGGCAAGGTAGTTCGCAAACTGGTTCTAGAAGGGGCACCAGAGATTCTGGTGGCTCCAAGGTGGCCAAGAAGGGTTTGGTACGCAGACATCGTAAGGCTGGCCGTAGATCAGTACCGGCTTCCCTTGTTGCCTGATCTGCTATCTCAGGGTCATCTACTTTACCCCAATTTACAAACTCTGGCTTTGACGGCTTTGCTGCTGAAACCTTCTTGAAAGAGGAAGGTTTGTCTGAGGCTGTTGTTCAGACCTTAATTAGGGCTAGGAAGCGGTCCTCTTCTGGCATTTTTTTTTTTTTTAAATTTTTATTTTGCAATAAACAAACATACATGACACACCAAACAAGTCATATATAAGATATCAAAGTGCCGCAGGCACCCAACTTCATACCTGGCAGAAAATTGACAACACAGACAATCATTCACACAACTTTCAACCCGGACCCTTCGTAGCTCTTGCTTCCATCTCGGATTAGGTATAGGACAGATAGGCTGAGGAGCTTAGCTAATTAGACGGGGCGCGGGGTCTTCACAATTCCTACCTTATTCATTAGGTACAGCTCACGGTCACAGCCCCTCCAATATACTGTAGATGTTGTACTAGACCCCAAAAAACCTCCACCATACCCCCATTCTCCCGGACTCACTCAGCATCATAT
This sequence comes from Gastrophryne carolinensis, assembly GCA_027917425.1. Lineage (NCBI taxonomy): Eukaryota > Metazoa > Chordata > Amphibia > Anura > Microhylidae > Gastrophryne > Gastrophryne carolinensis. The sequence continues at coordinate 131,374,030 of CM051237.1, read as the reverse complement.
GCTGACTCATGGCTCTGCAACCAAGGATCCCAGACCTTTTCGAACTTCTCTGGTGCACCTCTAGCGGCGTAAGTCAATTTATACATGGTGAGTTTCTGATTGATTAGTCTTTTCCAGGATTGCACTGAGGGCCTAGCGGGGTGTCTCCAGTTAATCAGGATACACTTCCTGGCATAGAAGAGCAGCAATCGGACCAGGACCTTTAAAGCCCGCAGCTCCGAGAGCGACTCCACCACCCCAAGAAGACATGTGGAGATAGTCCTCGGTACCGGAAAACCCACCACTCTGCTGATCAGACCCATCACACCCTCCCAGAAGCCCGTCAGAACCTCACATGACCAGATCATATGTATCCATGAGCCACCACCCTTCCCGCATCTAGGACATAAATCAGAATCAGACAGGCCCATTCTGTGCAGACGAACCGGGGTGATGTAAGCCTGATGGATCCACTTGGTCTGGATGAATCTATCCCTAGCTTCCACCACTGACGCGTGCAGGTTATCCATTACCTCCTCCCAGTCGTCCCCGTCCAAGCCTGGGTCTAGGACCTGCCATTTAGACTCGATCTTACTCCTAGGGGACTCCAGTTCTCCTAACAAGCTTTTATACATCGCTGAGACAGGCTTTTTGAGGTTCTCATCTCTGATTACAGTTTCAACCTTGGACACTGTAAACCTCGGGCTCTCCCTCCGGAATTGGGCGTGCAGTGCATGCCTAAGTTGTAGATATCGGAAAAAGTCCCGATTAAGTAGATGAAACTCTTCCTTACACTGATCAAAGGACATCAGTACCCCTCCTCTGTAAAGTTGCCCAATCTGCTTAACGCCCTTCCTTGACCAAAATAGCGGGTCCTGCATAGCGCCCAATTCCGGCAACTTGGGGTTGTCCCACAGGGGGGCATGGGGGGACCACGTCGGGTCAACCCCAGTCCTCAACCCAAGCCTAGCCGCCCTCTCCCAGATGTTGCTGGCCGCCCTCATACATGTGGTCACCTCTCGGATCCCTTTCGTGCCCCTGTATGCCAGGGAAGTCAGCCTTTCAGGGGAGCCCAGCAGTGCCACTTCCAGGCATACCACCGGGTTGTCCCGCGGTAGACAGATCCACCAATGAACAAACAGGAGCTGTGTTGCATAAAAGTATAATTGCATGTGTGGCACCGCCAGTCCCCCGGTATCAGTCTGCGCCTTCATTATCTGTCGATTTAGCCTTGGGGGGGACTGACCCCATATAAAGCTGAAGATGATCGATTCCAGTGCTTTAAAATGGGAGGCCGGAAGCATCACCGGGGAGGCCTGGTAGATGTATAAGAATTTAGGGAGGAAAATCATTTTAAATATATTGATTCTGCCCATGACCGACAGGGGAAGGTTCGCCCACTGGGTGACTCTTTGCTTCAATTTCGCTATTACTGGGGAGACATTGAAAGAAATAAACTCCTCAGTCCGCCCACTTATCACGATCCCCAGGTACTTAAATTGCTGGACTATCTTTAGTTGAGATCTTGGGGAGACATCACGGGGATCTGTCCCATCAACTAGCAACAGACTAGATTTATCCCAGTTGACCTTCAGGCCGGAAAATCTTCCGAACACCCCAATGGTATCCAGAGCAGCCTCTAAGGACTCACCGCTATCCGCTAGGTATAGTAGGGTGTCATCCGCGTAAAGTGAAATCTTCTCCTCTATCTCCCCCAGCCTCCACCCCGCAATGGTTGTGGAATTCCTAATGATGATTGCCAATGGTTCAATGGCCAGTGCAAAGAGCATCGGAGAGAGGGGGCAGCCCTGTCTAGTCCCTCTATTTAGCACAAAAGGGTTGGAGTAGCAGCCGTTAACCCTCACTCTGGCCGTTGGGTGGTCGTATAACAGCTTAATGTACGCTATAAAACTCGTGGGGAGCCCGAATCTGGCCAACACTGCCCAGAGGTACACCCATTCGATCGAGTCAAAGGCCTTCTCATTGTCGAGCGAGACTATCGCCCGGCCGCCACAGTTGTCATGTACTATTTGTAAATTGGATATCAGCCTGCGCAAATTTATCCCCGTTGTACGTCCCGGCATAAAGCCTGACTGGTCAGGCCCGATCAGTTGCAATATAACCCTATTTAACCTATTTGCCAGGATTTTAGCCAGAATTTTGGCATCTTGATTTAAAAGAGAGATGGGCCTATATGATGCACATGTATCGGGGGGTTTCCCTTCTTTGTGTATAAGGACCACGTGCGCTTCATGGAAGGAGGCCGGGAGACTCCCATCATCCAGCGCCTGTTTCAGGACCTCCCAAAGCTTAGGGGCGATCCGATCCAACTCCTGCTTATACCACTCGGCCGGCAATCCGTCAGGCCCGGGCGCTTTCCTGCCGGGAAGTGCTCTCATCGCAATCTTAACTTCCTCAATAGTAATGGGAGAGTCAAGAGATTGCCGATCGGCAGGGGCCAGTTCAGGGAATTTAATTTGATCAAGATAATTCTCCAACTCATCCATCCGGTAGTTGACCCTAGAGGAGTACAGGGCCGAGTAGTATCTGAGGAACTGTTGTGCAATTTTCTCACCCTCTGTAACCATTTCTCCTGCAACCATTATCCCGGCAATACTATTGGACTTGTTTTCAGCCCTTGCTAGATAGGCCAGAGTCTTGCCATTTTTATCCCCTTTGTCAAATATCAACGCCTGCTTGTGTAACAACAGTTTCCTAGTTGAATCGGATAATAACAGATTATATTCCCTTGTAAGAGACATCAGATTCGAGTGGGCCCTATCGTCCGCCGAGGCAATGAAAGCCTCTTCCGCTCTCGCAAGTTTACTTTCGATGTCCCTCCGTTCTTCCCCTTTCTTCCCCCTAACCGCCTTTATGGCGCTTATGGCGCATCCCCTCGTAACCGCCTTAAAGGCATCCCATCTCACACTCGCAGTCGTCTCGTCTGCATTACACTCCCAGAAGACTTCCGCAGCAGAGACCAGACTATTTTTGACTTCAGGAGTCTCCAACCACAGGGGATTAAGGGTCCATCCCACTCGGCTTACCCGCGTCCGCATCAGCCCAACCCCCAACAACAAAGGTGCGTGATCAGATATACCCCTCGGGAGATAGTCACAGGACGTCACTCTCGCAAGCAGATCAGGTGATGAGAACGCGAGGTCTATTCTGGACAGGGACCTATGCGTGGCTGAGTGACAGGAAAAAGCCTTATCAGTCGGGTGTTTCCACCTCCATAGTTCCTGTAGGCCCATCGCATCAGCCCAGGACGCCAGCTGCGTTTTAGGGCCCGGTCTCTTGTCCAGTCTGTCCAACGCCGAGTCCAGCACCATATTAAAGTCTCCCAGCAACAATATCGGGGTCGGGGGGTAGTTTACTACTTTCTCCATAATCCGGTGCAACACTTGGATATTGAAGGGCGGGGGGATATAAATGCCAACTATAATCACATCTGTATCCATAAGCTTGGCGTGAATGATCACATAGCAACCCTCCCGGTCCGTCTGCACAGAGTACAACACAAAAGGAGTGCCCTTAGAGATGAGTACCGATACCCCTCTAGAGTAGGATGAGAAGAGAGCATGAAAAGAATCCTGAATCCAGGGTCTCTTAAGAGCGAGTCCTCTCCGCCCCATTAGGTGGGTCTCCTGGAGGACCACCACATTTGGCCTATACCTCTTGACAAACTGGAGGACCGTGGACCGTTTGATTTTATCATTTAGCCCCCTTACGTTCCAGGAGAGAATCTTACAATCACCCATACTCAAAGTTCAGAGCGCTAACCCCTCTATCAGTTGTCAACCAGCAACAGTTAATCAGCCCCACCCCTTGCGCCCGCCTGCCCTCCGGGGTCCGTTTACCATTCGTCCCATGCATACCAACATAACAACACACACTATACAAACTCTTAAACTCTAAATTGTAGATGCATATACCATTCCCGCCCACCCCCACCCCGCTCCACCACACCCAAACTCTGGTGAGCTTCATACCCCCCCAACAATACAATACAACAACGGTGTAACTAGTTGCACCGGGGTGCCTAGACCCACTGCCTATGGGCCCAAAACATAACATTACCCTAAGCATATACAGGCTGGCGGCATAGTCACCAAGGGTTCCCAGGGTGCGAGATAGGGGAAATCAGGGGCAACGGGCAGGCAAATCCAGGAAGGGGGGGGAGGTACAGCCAGGGGGGGGGGGGGGACGGTAGACCGACCAAGGGGGGGAGCGGCAGGAGTGACGGATAATAAGGGGGGGGGTGCAGTAGGGAAAGGGCCATCACACCATGGGAATCCAGAGCCACAGCTCTCCTGTACTGATCATATCAGGATGCAATGCGACTAGAGCAGCCAGAACAAATCACAACATATGGTAACAGGTTGCGGCAGTTTCAACAGCCATCAAATCTTCAAACTAAACCGGCGATCCCGCTACCGGGCGGCACTTAGACGCCGGACCCAACATTAGGCGGATCGCTGCCGAGGAGAGGGCCCCGGGCAAGGGGCATCACCAACAATTAAATTGTGCTGAATTTAAGGAGATACTGTGTCCACCCTGAGCCCAAATCGTTAGGCTCCAGGCAAAGAGTCCAACCAAGCATTAGCGTCCTCAGCCGACGTGAAGAATTTGGTCGTCTCTCCATCCTGCACGCGCAGCCGTGCAGGAAACATCATGGCATATTTAATTCCTTTCCGTCTGAGCCTCTCTCTCACGCCATTAAAGGAGCGCCTCTGCTTCTGGACCTCCGAAGTGAAATCCGGGAAGAAGGATAATCGGGCGTTATTAAAAGACACCACTCCTTTCGTTCTAGCCGCAGCCAGGATCGCGTCTCTGTCTCTATAATGGAGGACTTTGAATATAAAGGGTCTTGGCGGCGTCCCCGGCGGCAGTGGTCTCGTTGGGATCCTGTGCGCTCTCTCCACTGTGAAAAATGTAGATAGATTCACCGGCGCCAGAATCTCCCTTATGAGGTTTTCAGCAAATTGCTCTGGAGAGGCTCCCTCCGCTTTTTCCGGCAGGCCTAGTATCCTGACGTTATTCCTCCGGCTCCTATTTTCAGCGTCCTCTGCCCTCCCCATGAGAGCAGTCACCTGCCTCCGCAGGGTGGCAATTTCCTCCGTGTGGGTGGACAGTCGATCCTCTGCATCACCGATTCTCCTCTCCGCCTCCCCAGCGCGGTCACGGATCTTATCCAGGTCATGACGGAAGTAGTTAAATTGTTCCTGCAGAGTGTCAAATTTGGCTGTGAGGACACTCTGGCATGATGCAATAGCTGCCATAATAGCTGCAGTATCAGGGTTGGAGGTCCCCTGCTCAGCCCCACACTGGGTCTCCATCGTTTGCGTACTACAGGCGACCGCGGTTGTTTTGCGCTTTTTATTGCCTCTCATATGTAGGGGGGGCTCCCTGGCCGGAACAGCCCCGTCCGGGTAGGATCCAAAGACAGGAGACCACCTTCCACCCCGGGCACTCAGGGATCTTATGAGGGGGGGGAATAGTAGACCGAAGAGCGTCCAAGCGGTCCCTGATCAACCCCACCAACAGGGGAGAGGGGTCTCAACTCCGGTGAGCTTCCGCAATCCCGCAAAACTGGTGCCACCTCTATCTCAGACAGGCGGCGCACCGGCCCTCCAGCCAGCTGCGGTGCAGATAAACAGTGCAGGCCAGTTGTGGAGGCAGGGTCCAGCAGAGAGGGACCACCTTAGGGATCTCCTGTGCAGGGATATAGGGAACGGGAGAGCGTCCAGGCAACCCCAGTTCCACAGGCAGGGCAGGAGGTCTTGCTCACAGGGCAATATTATAGATGTTGCGGCCACTACAAATATGACCCCAGCTTGCAGGGTGTGCTATTGTGCTGGCCCAGGCCGACAGCTCCCCCCGGATGCAGATCAGGGGCAGAAGGAGAAAACAGAGTCTTATCCCACTCAGGGCTCTTTCCTCCCACGCAGGGGGCACAGGGATTAACAGGGCAGGACAGGAGGACCCACCCGCAGGGCAGCCTTAATTGTCCCTTGCTGTTTTGCTTGGCTGGGGTAGGGCACCAGGGACGCCAGGACAGCTTCAGCTCCCACCCCCTCACCTCCACCAAGATGGCGACAGGCTTCCAGAATTCGCGCCACTTCCTCAGCGCTTCTTCTCCGTCAGGAAGGCGCCCCTCGTACCTCTCTTCACCGCCACGGCCCGGGAGGATGAGCTCCACTGCCGCCGCTGCAGACTCCAGCCGCCAGCGATGACTGCGGCCGCCGCCGCCGATGACTCCCGCCGCCGCCTCTTCTCTGCCCACGTGCGTTCGGGGCCGCCGTCACCTCCTCCACCCCTCACACCGCAGCAGTCCTCTTGCCGTGGGCTGCTCCTCACACGCCGGGCACCCGACCCCTCGTCACCGCCGCAGCCCGATTCAGAATGAGGCCGTCACTGACAGATCCGTTGCCGCAGCCTCTCTCCTCCGCACACACTCCCGGGCAGCCGCCAGCTCTCCCGCACCTCGCGTGTGTCACTCTGCCACTCCGATGGCTGTCTCCACCGCCGCCGCTCTGCACTTAGGCTCGATCCCTGGGCCAGGGAGAGCCTCCTCACAGGTTCTGGATGTCCAGTCGCCCAGGATAAGGTAGGGATCAGGATAAATTACTAGGAGCCCCGTTCAGGCACGTCTGCCTAGATCGCCATCTTGACCACGCCCCCCCCTCTTCTGGCATTTACTATAGGACTTGGAGGTCCTATATTGATTGATGTGAGGCTAGGGCCTTGCCTTGCAGGGTGTTTTCGATACCCAGGATTTTGGAGTTTCTTCAGCATAATCTGGATCTTGGGTTCCAGCTTAGTACCTTGAAAGGACAGGTTTCTGCTCTGTCGGTTTTCTTCCAGAGGTCTTTTGCCGTACACCCGCTGGTTAAGACCGTTTTCCAAGGGGTCGCGCAAGTGCGGCCCCCTCGGAAGGCTGTAGTTTTTGTTTGGGATTTGAATTTGGTTCTTTCGGCTCTGCAGGGTCCTCCTTTTGAGCTGCTACAGGATATTGCTCTTTCGGTTCTCACTCAGAAGGTTGCTTTCTTGGTGGCTATTACCTCGGTTCGACGTGTCTCTGAGTTGGCGGCTCTGTCGATTCAGGCCCCTTACTTTGAGAGACACCAGGAGCCCTGCGGGCCCAGGAAAGGTTTGACACCTGCTAAGTCTACGATTAGCAAATGGATTTGTCAGGCCATTGTTGGGGCCTATTCTGCTAAGGGGAGGACTCCTCCTTTTAGGGTCACTCTACTCGTGCCGTTGGTGCGTCCTGGGCTTTTCAGCACCAGGCTTCTGTTGAACAAGTTTGTAAGGCTGCTACTTGGTCTTCCGTTCATACTTTTTCCAAGTTTTACAAGGTTGATGTGCGGGCTTCAGCGGATGCTGTTTTTGGGCCGCAAAGTTCTGCAAGCTGCAGTGGTTTGAATTGGTACATTCTTTTCTGTTTCTGGTTCCCACCCATGACAGACACTGCTACTGGATGTCCCACATGTCATGAAGATCGAAGTGGAGTGTATGGCACACTTAGAATTATACCGTTTTGTGAGTACTCACCTTTAAAACGGGTATTATGAGTGTGCCATACACTCCACTTCACCCCACCCCTTTTTTTTCAGGTATTCTGGGGCTTTTATATGGTGAACCATTGGTTTTGATTGTTAAGGTTATAATTGGTTCTTCCTGGTCCCCTTACTGCTTTTTTACACTGGGAAATTGGTGGGAGGTCCCAGGTATATATGGACCGGGAGAGGCTTTCATTTTTGCATATTCATCTCTGCAGAAGTGGAGTGTATGGCACACTCATAATACCCGTTTTAAAGGCGAGTACTCACAAAACGGTATTTTTAAGAATAGGGTTCTGTGTAATCAGCCAACTGCATGTGTGGACCACACCCAGTGGCGGACTGGGGCCGGAAACCAGCCCTGGATTTTACCAGCCACTGGGGTTCCTTGGCTTGTGGATACAGTGGGGCTGAGAGGGAGACTAAGGGGGCAGGGATTAAATGTGGGTGTTAAAAGCAGCAATCCAACTGGCCCCAAAGAGCCCACTGGGCATTGTCCCGGGTCTCCCTATGGCCAATCCGCCTCTGACCACACCCCCTACAAGACCATGCATCCAACAAGACCACGCCCCCTGTACCTGTAAAATTTTGGTCGGTATTTTCTCTCGGGAAAGGTGGCAACTCCATGTGGTGGTGGAAGGACACAACAGTGTAAAAAATCAATCCAATGGATTTCATGAAGATATCTGGATTGTTTTAGAAAATCTTTGTTACTTTATCCAAAATGATCAATTCTAAACCTCATCATTGTAGCTCACGACCAGTTTTCAAATCATTTAAACCAGACCTTGAGCATTGTTTAATGAAAAGTACAAACTTTAAAAACTATTCTCCAGTATCTAAATGTAATATATTTTAAGTTTTTAGTTGCTCACCTTAACCTAAACCCCCTACCTAACCACTGGGCCATACCCCTCAGCTATTCCCTCTCCCCAGCCACTGACCTGCACCTCTCACATATCCCCCCCCCCCCTCCCCACCCACTTACCCTTTACCCCCAGCCATTGATCCACACTCCTCACCTATCCCCCCCCCCCCCCAACCATTTACCTGCTACCTTTACCTCCAGCCATGGGCCCACACCTCAACCTTACCTCTCTGCCCAGCCACTACAATGTTGTGATCCAACACCCATATTTTAAGAATAGGGTTCTGTGTAATCAGCCAACTGCATGTGTTTTAAGTTTTTAGTTGCTCACTTATTCTTTCCCCTGCTGGGCTGCAACTCTGTTAAGGACTCCAGGATACGGTCACCGCCATATTGCCTCAGAAGCATCACAAGCTGAGGAGAGGGGGTTAGTGCAGGGGGGCGGGTTATAGCTGTGCACAAACAGCTGGGGCCAGGAAAAGGACAGCAATCCCAGAATGCAGAGTGTCAGAAGACACTTCCTTTCTGCAGGCAGCCTGAGACTCCATGGGCTGAAATCTTGGATGTTTAAAGTCTCAGAAAATGCACCAGGTGCAGGTAGGATGATTTTTAATGTGAGCAATCTGTATGTACAGGGTGGAGAGAACATACAAGATAGGATCCTATTCAGGATGAAGATCCGGTTTAAGTAGGTTGCGCTCTTCAAGAGTTTTTGCACCTCTGCTGTATAATGTCATCTTCCCTTGCTGTAATGATAGTGTGTCCGTGTATGATGTCATACAAACTTTGTAGATGTGAACTAAAGAGGCATTAAAGTAGACCAAAACCCATGCCCCGACGGCCCTGGAATCTTATAGATTCTCTTCCCCCAGGGCATCCAGAATAGGGAACCCTGCCATGTGAAACCCCCCAGGTCACCCCATATACTCATCTTCTCCCCCGGTCCAACAGCGCATGCGTGAGCAGTGGCCACTCCCCGCTATCCCTTTTAGCAGAGCGCGCACCCGCATGAGACATTTCTGAATGGCTGGCATGGGCATGCTCCCTGTTAGAGTGTAGTGGGGGATGCAGCTGCCGGGCGCATTCGGCCCACTCCCTTAGACAAAGAGGCTGTAGCAGATCGGAGAGTGCTGATTGGACGAGAGTAGGACCGGGGAAGGTTAGACTGGGGGAAAGGACAAAAGCCCAGGATAGTCAAAATCCTGGGTTTTGGTCCACTTTAAGCAAATGACTTGATCTGTATATTTCCCCATATTTTAAAAGCTGCACAATGTGTGATGTGATGCCATTTACTGTAAAGTCTACACTGCAAGTGTTGTGACTTAAAGCGAACCAAAACCCACCGATCTTGTGAAATACCCCCCTATTAGGATGTAGAACTAGAAATGGATATTTCTGCTTTTCAAATTGTTCTGGATCACGGATTTATTTGCTGTCCATCGGTGTTAGATGGCACGATTGCTTAGGTGACACAACAGTGGCAATGAATGGAGGAGGCAGAGCTTTACAGATAAAACAGACAACATTATCTGAGATTAGAGTGAGACAGGAGCAGTGAAAATTGGCAAAAGGTACCCCTCCTGGGGGGAGCAAGTCAGGGGATGCTAGTTAAAAAATGTGGGTTTTGGTCCGCTTTAAATAGGAGATGTGGTGAGAATTTGTGTGTAAACTGCTGTTGCTTTTTTGTCTGCTTTTAGGTATGGTGGAGGTAGAAGAAGGAGAGGTACAGGGGGAGCAACTTACCCTAACCTCATGCTCAGTCAATAATATGAGCTTTTCCAAGGCGCCTCATGTGCAAAAGGTATGATTGGAAGTGTTATGTTTTGCTCTGGCACAAGGTTATTGCACATGCTTTGGGCTAACCCTTTGCACTGTACTTACCTTTATTCTGTTACCTTGTGCTAGCTGTTTATACACACGCCAGCATCTTGGCCAGTGTCTCTCTAAATGGGCTATTAATTTTATGTCTTCTCTTTGGAGGCCATGAAGTAGCCAGCAGGCCTCAATATTACTGATCGTATGTGGCACCGCCAGCTTACATTTTGTGCTTTCACTATATTAAAAAAATTTAAAGATGCAAATAGAACAGTTAGGTTTAAATTATTATGACTGTTGTTTAATTATATAGTGCCATTTTTTCTTGCTTAGCACTGTACAAGGATTTTTTACAGACAAGATAAAACATACAGTACAGTAGAGACCATCACAAACTAGATGATACAACATTCAGACCAACTGTTATATATTATATGGTAACAAGAGACCATATGAAAGAGAGAACCGCACTTATAAGCTAACAGTTAAATCATTGTGTAGTTATTTATGACCTTGAAAAAGTTTGTTTTTATAGGCGATCTAGGGGGTGTCAGTTAGTGGGGCATCCAGAATCAAATTGCCCCTGGGACAAGGATGAAAACCCAGGAAAGTGAAAATCTCGAGTCTTGTTCCTCTTTAAAGTCCATGCCTACGCTGCTTTAAAAATGAAGAGGCTTACTTCTACCCTGTAGCTCCTCTGGTACTGTGCAGTTTTGTAAAACTCATTTTGGCAAGCATCCACACGCACTCCCAGAACCTCATACTTCTCATCACTGCCCACTCTATGAACTTTTTTGGCATGCCCCCTCAGTTGCATTGAATAAAGTTAGTGGTGTCTTGGCAAAGTGCGAGTGGAGGCCATCTTCCAATTCACTTTTAAATGGATGACACCTAAGGAATCACTGGGGTGCATGCATTGTACATCTGTCAAGCAGCGGCCAGTCTGGAATGTCCTATTTAAATATGCAAATATAAAAGGCAAATATAAAGGCAAAAATATATATTTACCACTTCTCCTGTAGCTGCTTCACTGAGATCCCACAGTCTAATAAATTGAGTTCTATGGTGTGCCTGCACCCAGGCATTCTTTGGGACTTGTCCACCATTTGCAAGCATATTTGGAACAGTGACTGGTGCAATCCATGCACCATTCACTGCAAGAATGGGAGGCGTACCAGGTGCTAACTTGGCATGCTTCCTCTGTATGAGATGGTGGAGATGTGCCTGGACATATTTTAGATGTGCCTGTACACTTTATTTGTTCTTATTTTAGCCTAGAGAGGGCCTTTAAAGAGAGCGTAAGAGCATAAGTGAGTGTATATATAAACCCATAACCTAAACCTATATATATGAGATTACCTATATGGGTTACCTATGTATGTGACCTCTTCTATTGTACCTTATGTAAGGGTGTAAACTGCGAAAAGAAATTCCTTGTGCATTGTGTACTTGGCGAATAAAGTATTCTTATTATGAGACAGATGTTAATTCACCGATAATTGCGTTCACTCCATAATAAAGCCCATTTGACCACGCTCGTTCTTTGCCATTTCCCCTTTCTTTGATTAAACAATCCTTGATTGAAGGCTGCATAAATATCTACAGCAGTGGTTCTCAACCTGTAGCTCCCCTACTGTGTGGGTCTCTAGTTGTCTGCTTTGCAATAACACTAGCAGAGCACTAGAACACAGGGGATGGGGGTTACATGGCGTTAGATCTAGGCACTGTCAGCACCATGCATGGGGTTATTGTAAAGGCTTGGTCAAATGGTGCGTCCATTCTCTAAATGATGCCAAATGAGCACAAATATAAAAAATAAGGTGGAGGAGTGACAATGATGTTGCCCCCTGACCTCCTAGGCCCCAGTGCAGTTGTCTAGATGATGCCAAATGAGCACAAATATATAAAATAAGGTGGAGGAGTGACAATGATGTTGCCCCCTGACCTCCTAGGCCCCAGTGCAGTTGCACCCCTCAAGTTACGCTTCTGGGGGAAATAATTTTTTTGGAATGGAGGAAACAACATATACAATTAATTTTCAAGTTTTATGCTTTTATACTTTATGATTCCTGATCTACAGTCTTTTCCACCTTGTCCATGTATCATTGTACACAGACAGGGGCATGAGGAGCCTTTTGCATTTCAAAGCATTTTTACTAAAGTTCTGGCTCACAGCATGCATTTACCTTGGAACGTGACTACTACATTTTCTCTCCTCTCCTTCTGGTTTGCAGGTCTCCCGCACCTTCCGCCTAACACCTGATGGCAAACTGGAACAGATAGTCTTCATGGCCACCGACACCCAAGCCATGGCTCCTCACTTACGGATTGCATACAAGAAAGTGACCTCTTAATTATATTTTGTCCAGTATGTGGAAATCTAGATTTTGGTTAAATACCCTGATTATATTGAACACAGCCGATATCTCTATAGTGTTTACCAATAAAATGTCTTCTAACATATCTGTGCTATATTCTGTTTCTATCTTTTCACCTAGACAAGTTGACATGGCTACCACTCTATAAAAGGCCTGTCCAGACAAGATAAAAAACAAAAGCTAACTCAGCTTTTCTCCCTTGCAACTGATTGGTCCTACTCCTGCAGTGTAAAACGTACTGGTTCCCGAAATCAGGTCCTATAACAAATGGACCCCACCTCCAGTCACAGTAAAATAAGCATGCCCACAGAGGCGTAACTAAATGTAACGGGGCCCTGGTATGAACATTACATGGGAATCTGTCAAGGCTTATACACTAAACCGTATTCTTAGTATACAGTATGTCCTGCTCCAGATAGATTACTTACACTTGGGTTATCCTCCGCCAGATGGCGCTGCACTGCAGAGACATGTAAAACAGGCTCCTCCCGGCCCCTCAAATACCCGGGGACCTCCCACAAATCCCCAGATTTCTCTGCAGTGCTTACTGCGAAGACATGAGATTATCACTCTGTCGCAGGTGAGCGGGGCTATTAAAGCCTGCGGCCCTGTTGGACTATTCCCACCCGTCCTTGATGTGATATGCCTCCCAAGGAGCGCTGCTCCACCGCAGTCCCCCAACAAAGGGTAGGCGGTAAAGGCTGATGGTGAGCCTTTATGGGATGCCCCTCCCGCATTATTGTCCCATGCCCCGGTAGCGGTGGGCCCTGTACAAAGGGGGGGGGGGGTGTGGTTGAGCATGTATCGTGACTCGTGTATATCGCCTGTTGGCATGTGTGTTGAGACTAGTATATGTGTGTCAACCGCCGCGCTGACTTGCCTTTTACTATTGCAAGCGCGCCCGCCGTGCGCGCCTTTTCCTTTATTTGGATGTCCCGCGCCGGGCGGCGGCGTTGCCTCAGACGCTCCTGGGTCCTCATTGGCTGCTTGTCTGGTGGACTTCGCGCTCTTCGGGGGGGCAGGGCCGGGCCTGGCGCGCCCTGCGTCACGGCTCGTTCTGGCCCGCCCTTCGAGGTTCTTTTGGCGCCTTTCCCTGTACAGTCGCGCGCACGCGTGTGTGTAACGGTCCCCCCTCCCGCGGTCTGTAAGTGCCCTCGCGGGCGACTTTAATACTCATTATTTTACTGTGTATGACTCTGACACCCCTTCTTCTCATTGTGTCTTTCAGACGGGTGAATCCAGTGGCTTCTCCCGGCCCGGTGTAATTGTAGTTGGGCCTAGTATAAGTACTCCCACTTCCGTAGCGGGTCATTGGGGCATCCAGGGTTGCTTTATAGCGTCAATCCCTACTGGCATATTGTGCCTAATAATCACCATATGGAGGCATCCCAGGATATTGGGACCGGGGTTCCTTCGGGACAAGCCCGGCTGTGTGTAGCTTGTGGGGTCTCGCCTATCAGCGGTGACAGCGCGCGAGTCTGTGTCCCTTGCGCACAGCAGGCGCTAACGTTGCAACCCACCCCTCCGGTGGCTGGGCCTGCACCTCGCCTCACTTCACCTACTCCCCCAAGCTTGAGTCTCACCCCCATTGAATTACATACAAGCGGGGATTCTCAACCTGATGTGTCTGCTAGACTGGCCAGTGTTGAAAGATTGATCGCTAATACCTTAGCGCGTAAGGCCTCCGCTAAAAAGTGTCACTTAACTCCTGATGCCACTCCGTCTCCTATGGAATCTGAGGAGTTGTTGCATCTGTATGGCTACGCCCCATCAGACGAAGGGGAGCTGTTTTATGACTCAGGGTCATCTGATGAGAGATGAGAGACGGGTCATGACGATTCTGGCTCTGACCCCTGGACCCCGGATGATACTGACAGACTGCTGGTCCAAATATTTGAGGTTTTGTCTATCTCTCCCCCGGTTGCTGCTCCCAGGCAAAGGGGGGAGCTTTTTCATACTGCTAAAGCTCGTTTGGAATTTCCTGAGCAAACCCATTTCAATAACCTCGTGCTTAAGGAGTGGGAACGTCCCAGTAGACTTCCCGGCATACCTAAGAGTTGGGACAGAAAGTATCCCTTTCCTGCTGACGTGGTCAAGTGCTGGTCATTGCCCCCTGAGGTCGATGCCCCTATTCTAGGGTTGTCTAACACCTCTATTATGCACTCCCCCGACACTACTACGCTGCAGGACGCTGAGGACCGGCGCATTGACCAATTAGCGTGTCATGCCTTTGCGTTTGTGGGGGCGGCGCTGCACCCGGTTTGCGCCTCGGCCATTACGTCTGTGGTGCTCAGGACCCTGATCAGAAGTGTACTTGATGGGTCTGATGAAGGGCAACCTGATACGTGTAATGCACTGTCTAACTGTGATATGTTTGTGAACTTTATCCTATCTGCCTTGGATGATGCCATTAGGATGTGTGCCAGAACCTCTGCCTTGGCGGTAGCTATACGCCGCGCGGTCTGCCAGTGGGCTGCTGACAATGCTGCTAAGAGGGCCCTTACTGGGCTTCCATTTAAGGGGCTACGCCTGTTTGGGGATCGCCTAGACCTTTTTGCTAAAGGAGGTAAGTTACCCCAGCGCAGGCGGCAGTCTCGGCCCTTTCGGGGCCAGGGCCCCCTTCACTCCCCTACCGCGGTGCTAAGCAGGGCAAAGGGGTGTCCTTCGCGGGAGCTCGTACAGATTCCTGGCACAGGAACAGAGGACGATGTCCCGGCGCCTCCTGGGGGTCTAAACCAAAACCCTCTCCCAAGCCCCCCCCCCCCATGCATGATGGGGCGCCCTCGCCCATCAGGGTGGGGGGACGGCTACAGCACTTTGCGCACGTCTGGAGGCATCACGTCTCAGACAGGTGGATTCAAGAGGTAGTGTCCTCTGGTTATCAAGATAGACTTTGCAGTGCGCCCCTCCTTAAGATTTGTCAAGTCCAGGATCCCCCAGGACTCAGCTCAGGTCTTGATGCGGGCCATGCAAGGCCTTCTGGATATGGGGGTCATTTGCAGTGTCCCCTTAAGAGAAAGAGGCAAGGGGTTCTATTCCAACCTTTTCACAGTCCCCAAAAAAGATGGGTCAGTCAGGCCCATTCTGGATTTAAAGATCCTCAACAAATTTGTCAGAAACAGGTGTTTTCGCATGGAAACTCTGCGCTCGGCCATTGGCTCCCTGCGCCCAGGGGATCTCATGACGTCGGTGGACATCAAAGATGCTTACCTTCACATCCCTGTGTTCCCTGGACACCAAAGGTTTCTCAGATTCGCGTTGGAAGATCAACATTACCAATTTGTGGCCCTGCCCTTTGGTCTCACCTCAGCTCCCAGAGTGTTCACCAAGGTGCTGGCAGGGGTGATGTCTCTGGTGAGGTCAAGGGGCATACCCTTGCTACCCTACCTGGACGACATACTCATCACCTCTCGGTCTCTGCAACAGGCAAAGTTGGACACTCAGCTGGTGGTGTCCACCCTGGAGTCCTTCGGCTGGGTGATCAATCACCTCAAGTCCTCCCTGTCCCCTTCCTCGGTGACCCGATTCCTGGGGATGATTCTGGATACAATTCAGTCAAGGATATTCCTTCCTCAGCAGAAGGTGGAAGCTCTAACTGCGCAGGTGAGGTTCCTGCTATCGTGCCCCCAGCCCTCCCTCAGGCAGGGAATGCAGTTGGTGGGCCTGATGGTGGCATGCTTCGAAGCGGTGCCCTTTGCTCAGTTCCATTTGAGGCCTCTTCAACTTCACCTTCTGTCAGTATGGGACAAGGATCCAACTTCCTTGGACGGGATCTGTGTGCTTCCTCCCTTGGTCCGACGTTCCCCTTTGTGGTGGCTGGACCACAGGAACTTGCTGGGAGGCAGATCCTTCCTGGCCCCCTCCTGGGAGACAGTCACCACGGATGCCAGTCTGTCAGGATGGGGGGGATTCTGGAAGTCCCTGCGGTTCCAGGGGAGGTGGGGCCCTCAGGAGGCCCACTTACCCATCAACATTCTGGAACTGCGGGCAATCAGGTTGGTACTGGAGCAGTTGACCAATCACCTGAGGGGTCTGTCTGTGCAGGTGCACTCAGACAACAGGACGGCGGTTGCCTACATCAACCATCAGGGAGGGACCCGGAGCAGGAGGGCCCTCCAGGAGGTGTCGCGGATTCTGACATGGGCAGAGGCCAACGTTCAATGCATTTCGGCTGTGTACATCCCGGGGGCAAAGAACCTACTGGCGGACTCTCTGAGCAGAGGGACCTCTCGTCAGGGAGAGTGGTCCCTCTGCAACAGGGTATTCCAGTCCCTGTGTCACCGCTGGGGGCTACCAGATGTGGATCTGTTTGCCTCCCGTCACAATCACAAGCTCCAGGCTTTTGTCTCCCTGTCTCAGGATCCTCTGGCCTTGGCCACAGATGCTCATGTCATGGCAGGAATTTCGGCTCCCGTATGTCTTTCCTCCATTCCCCCTGCTGGGCAGGGTCCTGCGCAAGGTTGCTCTGGAAAGGGTGCCAGTGATTCTGGTGGCCCCCAGGTGGCCAAGAAGAGTGTGGTTCGCAGACGTGGTGCAGATGGCAGTAGATCAGTACGTCCTGCAAGCAGTACCAGATCTGCTCACTCAGGGCTCCCTACGCCATCCCAATTTACAAACTCTGGCTTTGACGGCCTGGCTGCTGAAACCTCCATCTTGATGGAGAAAGGCTTGTCTGCCTCCGTGGTTGAGACCATGGTGAAGGCTAGGAAGAAGTCTTCATCTTCCATCTATTATAGGGTTTGGTGTGCTTACATTGTCTGGTGTGAGTCTAGGTCTCTTCCCTGTCGGGTGTTCTCAGTTCCCAGGGTTCTGGAGTTCTTACAGCAAGGCTTGGAGTCTGGTCTCCAACTCAGTACTTTGAAGGGTCAAGTTTCTGCCCTGTCTGCCTTCTTTCAGAAGTCCTTTGCTCAACATTCCTTGATCAAGACTTTCTTTCAGGGGGTTACTCATGTGCGTCCCCCACGAAAACCTATGGTCCCTGTTTGGGATTTGAACTTGGTCTTGTCTGCCTTGCAGGGTGCTCCCTTTGAGCCTATTCAGGATGCTGCTCTGGCTGTTCTTACCCTCAAGGTTGTCTTTCTGGTGGCTATTACTTCGGTCAGGCGTGTGTCTGAGCTGGCGGCTCTGTCTATCCAGCCTCCATACTTTGAGAGACACCAGGATAAGGTGGTGTTCCGCTTTAAGCCGGATTTCCTGCCTAAGGTGGTGTCTGCTTTTCATTTGAACCAGGATATTCTTCTTCCTTCCTTGTGCCCTAATCCTAGCAATGCTAAGGAAAGGGTTTTGCACTCCTTGGATGTGGCCAGGTGTCTGAAGTATTACCTTGTAGCCACTGCGTCCTTCAGGAAGACTGATGCTCTTTTTGTGGTCCCTTCTGGTCCTAGGAAAGGTTTGGCTCCTGCCAAGTCTACTATCAGCAAATGGATCCGTCAGGCTGTGATTCAGGCCTATTCGGCTAAGGGGAAGAGTCCTCCCTTCCGCCTTACTGCTCTTTCTACTCATGCTATTGGTGCCTCTTGGGCCTTCCAGCACCAGGCTTCTGTTGAACAAGTTTGCAAGGCCGCTACTTGGTCTTCTTTTCATACCTTTTTCAAAGTTTTACAAGGTTGACGTTAAGGCCTCAGCTGATGCTGGTTTTGGCCGCAAGGTTTTACAGGCGGCAGTGGTTTAAACTGCCTGCTGTTACCTTTCTTATTGGGGATCCTACCCTACTTTATGGACCCTGCTATTGGATGTCCCAAGTGTAAGTAATCTATCTGGAGCAGGACGTACTGTATACTAAGAATAATTCTGTGAAGTACTCACCTGTAGAATTGGTATTATACAGTATACAGTACGTCCTGCTCCACCCCACCCTGTTGTTGCTTTATTCTGGATCCCCTGTATGGTGATTATCATCATTGTTATAGTTACCAGTTTTGTTTTGGGTGGTTACATTTCCCCGGTTTCTTGTTCACTGCTTTTCAATTCTGGGGATTTGTGGGAGGTCCCCGGGTATTTGAGGGGCCGGGAGGAGCCTGTTTTGCTTGTCTCTGCAGTGCAGCGCCATCTGGCGGAGGATAACCCAAGTGTAAGTAATCTATCTGGAGCCGGACGTGCTGTATACTTATAATGCCAATTCTACAGGTGAGTACTTCACAGAATTGTATTTTTCTGTCTTTTAACTCTATTGGATGCAACTAGGCAGTTAAACAGTAAAACAGCAGAGACCCATGGCTCTTCCTTTTTTTAAGGATTCTCTTAAGAGCACCCTGATTTCTCTGATCTGCAGTGAGAAACATTCTTTTCCAGTCCACTCACCTTGATCATGATTGCAGAGTCTGGCAAACTAAAATGTTTGCCGGGGGGGAGGGCACACAGGCTGAAGGGTGCGGGGGGGGGTTCAGCTTGCAGGGCATTGGCAGTGGCGTATGATGGGACCACATTGGACCAACAGCTGTACCTTGCAATTGTAAGTAAAATTCACTATTGTATCTGAAGTAATTCTGAGTCTATACGATACTAAGCAGTCCTAAACAGAAATCATTGAACTCAACTATGCTATCCATTGTGATAAGCGCTCTTGAAATTACTCTTAACCCTGTTTTATGGGAGATGGAAGCATCTAGAGATGTGATGTCCATGTATGTATGTATCTATATGTATGTATCTTTATATAAACTACCCAAGTCTTTGACCTTATTTAGGAAATCTCCTGTGTCTAAAAGGAAAGATTGTATAGCAAATACCTTGGGTTGAAGGATTAGGTCCAAAAATGTAGTCAATGTCTGAAATACTGGGGTTAGCGGAAAATCTGTAACTAGGCATTTCATTAATTTCTTGTCTATAATTCCACGTTCAAATGCATCTGTAATAAGACAATCAAGTTCACTTTTAATCTCAGGAAGAGGGTAGCATGGTAATTTACAGTTGACGGATGTGTTAAGTAGTTGTTCCAATGACTGTTTTGTGACAAAAATTCCTTACCTAAGATCGCTGTAGCTCCCCCCTTATGGGCAGGCTTAATTATAATGTTAGGGTCTTCAACTAAGGATTTCAGTGCTTGTTGTTCCTTATGACTGAAGTTGGATTTTAAATGTGTACGGTCCCACTTAATGTTACTAATGTCTCTTTGGACTAGTTTTATAAAACTTTCAACAGAAGGTAGAGTATATAGGGGATACTAATCACTTGGGGCTCGACCAGACGAAAGATCAACACCTGAAGGCATGTGTGAGCTAACAGCTGGCATCCTGGAGGATTCTATAGAAGAAAAATAGGCCTGGATTCGTAAAGACTTAAAGAAACAAAATAGATCAGTGTCTAATTTCTAAAGGGTTAGTTGAATATGCAGGTACAAAGCCAAGTCCCTTCTCTAATACCTGTATTTCTCTGTCTAGACTAGATAAATTAATTATCAAGGACGTTGCTGCATCTGGCTGTGCATGACTCGTTGGATTCCTTGGGCCCTTACACCCTCTTCTGTTTTTTTTTTTTTTTTTTTTGGGCTGCCTGTTTTTGTGCGCCTTTCCCTAAAAAAAAGGTGGACAGCAGCTTGAATCAAATGTAGAACTAGAATTGGAGTCAGAAGCTGCTTGATTACTGGGACTAGTGGACCTGTGACTTCTATATTTGTTCCAAGTATAAACTCTGTTCTCTTGATAATCCAAAGCGTCTCTATGATACTTAATTTGTAGTATTTAATGTCTCTTTTTTCGATATTGGTCAAGTTTGCTGTTAAATTCTCCTAGCTAAGACTGTAGCTCACTAGGGGGTACCGTATATACTCGAGTATAGGCCGACCCGAATATAAGCCGAGGCCCCTAATTTTACCACAAAAAAATGGGAAAAGTTATTGACTCGAGTATAAGCCGAGGCGGCTTTTTTAAGCCCAAAAAGTGGGCTGAAAAACTTGGCTTATACTCGAGTATTTACGGTATTTCCCCCCCCTCTCATACACCATGTGCCATACTATTCCACCCCCCTTCTCATACACCATGTGCCATACTATTTCCCCCCCCCTCTCATACACCATGTGCCATACTATTCCACCCCCCTTCTCATACACCATGTGCCATACTATTTCCCCCCCCCCATACACCATGTGCCATACTATTCCACCCCCCTTCTCATACACCATGTGCCATACTATTTCCCCCCCCCTCATACACCATGTGCCATACTATTCCACCCCCCCTCTCATACACCATGTGCCATACTATTTTCTCCCCCCCCCCCTCTCATACACCATGTGCCATACTATTCCACCCCCCCTCTCACACACCATGCCCCATAATATTCTCCCCCCCCCCCTTTCATGCCCCATTCTATTTCTCTTCGCGGCTGGAAAGAACGTCAGACACAACACACACAGAAATACACACACACAAAGACAGAGACACAAAACACAAAGAGAGAGAGACATACACACACACACACACACACGCTTACCACGGGGGCGCATCAGTGGTGACTGTGTTGTTTCCCTGCTCCTGCCCCTCCTCCTCCCACGTCATCTGACCTCTCTGTGGCAGAGAGCTAGTGCGGAACTCGGCGGCCGCCATCTTGCTACACCCAGCACTGTGTGGGTGTATCTCCGCTCTCGCCTCCCGGCGCTGCAGTGTCACCGGCTCTTCTGCCGCCTCCTCCCCGCTCCTCCGCCGCCGTCCGGAGCAGTCTTGTGCTGCCGCCCGCCGGGGACAGCCGCCTCCTCTCCGCTCCTCCGCCGCCGTCCGGAGCAGTCTTGTGCTGCCGCCCGCCGGGGACAGCCGCCTCCTCCCCGCTCCTCCGCCTCGATTCACACCCTCGCAGATCCGGGGACGCACGTGGCCGACACAGCCGTTCCTCCGCTCCCAGCCGCCTGCTCCACAACACAAGGGTGAGTGCGGGAGCAGGCACGGGGGCGGGAAATTTTCACTGACTCCAGTATAAGCCGAGGCGGCTTTTTTCAGCCCAAAAAGTGGGCTGAAAAACTCGGCTTATACTCGAGTATATACGGTAAGTGTTTCTCTATTTGTGCCTTCCACTGAAATATAGTTTCCTGAATGGTCAGGATCATTAGGTCCAAACTGCACTTCGGTAGGCCCTAGGCTCAGTCTATGGCCCCTAGGGATTCTTTTCATCTTTCCTGTGTGTTGTTCCTCCATGTGTCGGCATCCCGAATTGGCACAGTAGCTCCTCCCACCTACACAGGAAACACAAACTGAACATGATTAAGTACCCTGCCCCTTCCTCTAGGACCTGTGTTTTACTTCAATATATCTTTATTGAATTTTCAATTATACAGAACAGCAGTTAGAAACAAGAAAGTAGGGGATCACAGGGAGAAGATCACACGGAAACCAAATACAACACTACATACTCATGTGGCCTGCAGGGATCTGAACCAATCCCTCCCTCATCACGGAGTATAACCTGTTCCGGGCGGAGAGTATCAGTAAACTACAGTAGCTTCCGCAAGCAACCATTTGTATTGCACCGGATCTCCCAGGTCGTGGGGTGTCTATCACTTTCCTTATAATCCCATCCCTGGGCGGCCCTTCCAGTGCATGAACCACCATGTCCATTCCTTCCAGCAATCAGAAGAGGTGAAGTGTGAGAAAAAGATGGAGGGGAAAGAAAGGAGGAGGAAGAAGGAGAAGAAGAGAAAAAAGAAAAAAAAAGGAAGAACGGATAAGAAGAAATAGAAAACCAAGAAGCCCGATGTCCCATGCCCGAATTCCACCCCCAAACCGCACTCAAACGACCAGAGGTCACGTCCCCCCCGCTATTACCCCCCCCCCCAACACTACACACGCTCCAGAAGCACCCGGAAGTCTGGCGAGACCTGCTACACCTCCCAGAGAGTCCATGTCCTAAGGAACCTCTGGGTTCCTTCCTCAACCTTTTTCAAAGCCAGCTCCTCCATCCTCTTAATACTCTCCACCTCCCTGTACCATTCCAACAGGGAAGGAGCAACATTGGTACGCCAGTGCCTGGGAATCACTGATCTGGCAGCTGTGAGTAAATGCCTCAACAGCCCTTTCTTATGTGCCGCCACCGACCCTGGAAGCATCGATAAAAGGGTTACCTGTGGTGTGTTCGGGACGCTTTCTAGCGTCAGGTGCTTATAGATTCCGAGTACCCCTTCCCAGAAGATCCTCACTACCGGGCATTCCCACCAGATGTGGACAATGGTCCCTGGGGCCTTCCCGCATCTCCAGCAGTCTTCGGACTCCGTTCCCCCAAATTTTACCAGATCTGATGGGCATCTATACCATCTTGCTAGTATTTTGTAATTTCTTTCCTGTGCCCTGCATTCAGACAGTTTGTGGGTAAGCGCAAAGGATTTCTCCCAGTCCTCAGATTCAAATGTTTGTCCTAATTCCTCCTCCCATTTCCTACAGAACTGGGGTAGCTCCTGGCTCTCCCCCTCACCCTGAAGGATCTTGTATAAGGTAGAAATCACATGCTTAGGGGGTGTTGAGTCCTTCAGAAGCCTCTCTAAGGGAGTGAGTGGGTGAGAGAGACTCTAGGCTGGAGCAAGGGATTTGATAAAGGCAACCAATTGGGTGTGCATGAGCCAGGAGATATTCCTACTTTCACCCTGAGCCCGTAAGTCCGAGAGGGAAGGTGGCCCCGCACTTGACACTATGTCTCCCAGTCTGGTGTCCCGAGAAGCTTCCCAAAGGAGAAACGCCTTACAGTTCATCCCTGCAGGGAACGCCGGATTGCCAAATAGCAGCGTAAGGGGTCCAGGTCTGAACGACAATTCCCCCCCATCTCAAAAACCTATCCCATATCTTCAGCAAGGGACCCACTAGGTAGGGTAGTTCCTGTTTTTTGGGTCGGCGTGGAGGATCCACCCAGGGCAAGGCCGTGAGTCCAAGTGGGGAGGTGTCCCCCTCAATGCCGACCCAACACTTATTCTCCTTTTGGTGAAACCAATCCGAGAGGCGCACCAGCACTGATGCAGCATGATAGACCTTCAGATCTGGAACCCCGAGTCCTCCCTCATTTTTGGGTCTGCAGAGCGTCGTCCTCCGCACTCTGGGCTTCTTGTTGCCCCAAATGAATTTAAAAAAGGCTTCTTGAAGCAACTTGAAGAAGCCACGCTCCGGGGCCAATGGGATTGCCTGAAAAAGATAGAGGAATTGGGGTAGGATGTCCATTTTTAGAATATTCGTGCACCCCAGCCATGAGTATTGTTTTTTGCTATAAAGGCTTAGGTTGGTGAATTGAGGAGCGGAGCGTAATTAAGTTTATACAGTTTCCCTAAGTCTGAGGGCAGCTGGACCCCAATGTATTTTATGGCCTCTCCCTGCCATCTGAAGGGGAAGTTCGTCTGTAGGAGTTGCTGAGTCTGTGCATCCGAGGAGACATTTAAGATCTCTGTTTTAGATAAATTCACTTAAAACGCTTGAACTCCGATAAAATAGAGGGCATAGATATATGCGGAGAGGTTACTTACATGAGCAGATCATCGGCAAAGAGAGAGAGCTTATGCTCCTTTCCCCCACAGGAGATCCCCCCAATAGAAGGGTTAGCCCTCAGGGCATTGGCCAGGTGCTCCATCACCAATACGTAGAGCAATGGAGATAGAGGGCACCCCTGTCGAGTTCCATTCTGGACTAAAGGGGCCCGACAGGGAGCCATTAACCTTTACCTTTGCGGTGGGATCATGGTACAGGGCCATGATTCTGGCCAACATGACCAGACCTATTCCAACTTGGGCCAATGTAGCTCTCAGAAATCCCCAATGCATCCTATCAAAAGCTTTTTCCGCATCTACCGCCAGCACGCAGGCCAGGATGGCCCACGACTGCGCGTAATGCATCAGGGAAATTGTCTTGATGGTGTTATCCCTTGCCTCCCTTCCCGAAACGAACCCCACCTGATCTAAGTTGACCAGTGAGAGAAGTAGCGGCTGAAGTCTGAGGGCTATGATCTTAGCATATATTTTCATATCCACATTAATCAGCGAGATTGGCCTGTAACTTCCCGGCAAGGTACTATCCCTGCCGGGCTTTGGGATGACCGCAATGTGCGCCTCTAGGGCCTGTCTCCGGAAGGGACAACGGCTTGAGACAGAATTAAATACTTTAACAAGAAAGGGGGCAATCAGAGAACCTAATGTTTTTTTAAAACCTGGGGGTGAATCCATCCGGACCCGGGCTCTTACCTGCGGGGGATTTCCCTATGGCGTGAACCACCTCCTCTATGTTAAGTGTATCCTCCAGTGAATCACTGTCTTCTGGCTGTAGGGTTGGGAGGGCTGTTTCTTCTATATAATCTACTATTGGGGCGCTCTCTAACTGCCGCAACCCCTGGGCTAGAGTGTTCTCGATGTTATAGAGTTTGGAATAGAAGGCCTGAAACTCACCCGCTATCTGGGATGTCTTATGGACCTCCAAGCCCTCGACCCCCTTAATGGTAGGTAAGAACGCACAACCCTGCCTCGGGTGGAGAGACTGGGCCAACATCCTACTACATTTATCCGAGTGCTCATAGATACGGGCCCTTCATCTATCTCTAAATTTAAGGAAACACTGGTCATATAAGCCCTTCAAACACTGCCTGGCGTCCAGAAGCTCTCTCAAGACTGTTCAAGTGGAAGAGGTTTTGTGTGCCTCCTCTAATTACTTGATACGTTCCAGTGCAATACCTATCTGTCGCGTCTGTTCCCTCTTGAGCCTGGACCCATGCTTAATGAAGACCCCCCGCAATACACATTTGAGCGCTTCCCACTGTAATGGTAATGGGGTCAGGTCGTTAATATGGTCAGACTGGAAGTTAGCTATAGTGGTCCTGATTTCGGCTAGACACAAGGCATCCTTCAACAAGTTGTCATTGAGACGCCATTTATATTGCCTAGGGATCACCTCTGGGATTGGGAGGCTCAAGAAGACGGGGGCATGGTCTGACCAAAGTATCTGCCCAATAGAGGTGTCAGGGTCACACGCCAGTGCGTGGTGGCTGAGGAAGATGTAGTCTAGCCTACTATAGGTGTTATGAGGGTGGGAAAAAAACTTGTAGTCCCTTGCCCCACCGTGTTGAATTCTCCAGGTGTCTATGACCTGGAGGGCGCGTAGGGCCCCACGGAGCTTATTTAACCTAGAATGCGGTATTGAAGACTTACCCTGGGAGGAATCCAACCTCGGGTCCAAAACCAAATTGAAATCTCCACCCAGCACTATAGTGCCCTCTGGAAACTCCTCCAGCATGTGCAAAATCCCTAGGCCCACCTCTACCTGGTCTTGATTGGGTAAATACAAGCAAGCAAGAGTATACCTGGCCTCATATAGTGTGAACTTAATAAACAGATATCTACCATTCGGGTCTGTTTTCGAATCAAAAGGCTCCAAGGGGATAGCCCTATGGAAAGCAATGGATACTTCTTTGGATTTGTTCTCGGGATTGGGGCTGTGGAACCATCTATTATAGTATCTGTTTCTGATGTCGGGAATTTTCCCCTGGCAAAAATGTGTCTCCTGCAACATAATTACATCTACCCTTTCTTTGTGAAATCCGTACAATATTTTAGCCCTTTTTTCAGGAATATTTAACCCCTTAGCATTGAAGGTACATACCTTGAGGCTAGCCATGCTAGCTGGTTGTGTAAGGTTACGAAGTGGGATTAAGGTGCGGTACAGCAGACAGCGGGCCGCCAGGAATCGCGGAGATACCGAGACACCAGAGGCGCGGGATCCGAGCCGAGGAACAGGACCCCAAAAATGAACAAAGGGAAAGGTGAAGAAAAGGGTGTATAGAGTAAGGAGATGGACTAGTACCCAAGAAAGGTGAAAGAACAGAGATAGTTCGTAAAAGTTATAACAAGAAACCTAATACGCCCTTCCTTTACAGAGGAGGGCAAAGAAGAGTACAGAGGACAAAGCCCCCAAACACCACGCGCCACCCGTTGGATAAAGAACAACAGGACAGAGCGGGACGGTTATTGGGAAAAGTGACTTTACAACTCAGGAGCCAGCCCCTATCTACCTATAGTAAATAACCGGGCTCCACCCCCACCCTACCCGCCCGGGGAGCAAAAGGCAATTGCCAACTACAGTCAAACTTCCACAGCGACTCCACCGATTGCCCCCTTCACACTCTAAAACATATTTTAGTAAACAGGAATTGTAACAACTGGTAACCTCAGAACCTTTACCACAAACGGGTCACCCCAACACAATAACCTCCCAACCTCCAGAGAGCACCCCCCGCCTCCCGCTGAGTTAATAAAACCAGAGCCACCCCGTCCCCCCAAACCAGCCCAGCCGGACGGGTCCGGCCCCCAACCACACAGCTCGGGGAAAGGGCCACGTGTACACCCCCAGGCTCCCGCCCCTGATCAAGAGTCCACAACAATTGCATCATTGTTATACCACAAAGTCATGGTGCAACATATCGCTCCGCAGCGGCGGGCACTCAATGAAGTCCGGGGGGGCAAGGGGAGGTAAAAAAGATAAGCGGCAGTCATTGGGAGAGGAGGGGCAAAAAGGAGGAAGGGGGAAGAAAGGGGGGGAGGGGGGATTTAGCGCTCATGAACCTCCCGGGGACACCTCCCCTCAGTTCTCTTACCTTCCGGGGCCTCCGGGGAACCCGCTGCAGGAGAGGGGGAGGCAGGTCTACCGCCAACCAGTCTGGGACTGGGAAAGGATCCACTCCCAGAAAGATAAACAACCCCGGAAGATCCGCTTTACTTCTGAGGGCAAACGTGGAGTTGTCTTTGCGTGCTATAAGGTGGAATGGGTGGCCCCACTTATAGGAGGCCCCAACCTACCGTATCTTGTCTAGGAGAGGACAGAGCACGCGCCTCATCTGCAGGATGTGGCGTGACACATCTGGTAGAATCGTGATTTGTGAGCCCTGCCACTTGAACCCTCGTCGTTCCCATGCCAGACGCAGAATGTCCTCTTTCAAGGTGAAAAAGTGGATCGCTGCCTTGAGAAAAGGGCCGTGAGCCCTGAAACGTTGGCAACCTTTAAGCGATCATTGTTCTGACATTCTGGTATATATTTCTGCTTGATCATGTTGTAATATCATTGCATGTATAAACTGTGATTCCTGTCTGTTGGTGCACTGGGCTGTGAACTGAGCTGCTTACTACTACTGATGGGTTATATGTATCTTTATTATACCTTAACTTTGAAGACACAGATTACAGCTCATTATTTAACCCTCAGGAGACCTCACAGCTATGACTTCTTACTAGTATGGGTAATTGTTTTTACCTAGCCATTTATACTTTATCAGTAAGTGTTACTATTTACTCATTAGCTTTGTTCTTTTTGCGAGGTCTGCTGGACTCCTGAGGATTATGTATCAGACGTTCTTTGCTTAATGAATTGGCTGTTTTCGTATCCTTTTTGTGATTGAAATTTGGATATTATCAATTGTAAAATACACTATATTAAGCATAATCTTGAGTTGAGTGGTGTGCATCCTTCCATCTTGTATATATTGCTTTGGTTTAGTTGGGATTTAGTAGAGACAATCCCAGGAAGGATTAGCACCCCTTTCCTTTCTTCTTTTGCTTCATGACTGGTGTGCTATTGCCATAATTATTAATATTTGAAAAAGTGGATTCTACAAAGAACGTCCCTGGGGGCCTGAGGATCTCCGGCCGGGCGGCCAGCCACTCTGTGGACTCTATCGATGATCAGTTCAGCGTCAGGCGACCTTCCCAGCATGCTTCCGATCTGACAGACTCAGGGATACCTTGGATCTTCAAGTTATTGCACCTGTTCCTGTTCTCATGGTCATGAAGTCGGAGGTCCATCAGCTGTTGACGGTGCAGCTCTTGAGTTCTTTCCAGGGCTGATGGGTGTGTTTCGTGGTCTGTGCGGGAGTCCTGAAGCGACGCAACTTTAGTATCTAAGGCAGAGGATTTTTGTTGCAGGTCCTCAATTTCCCGACGCAAAGCCCGCTCAATTCTGGTCGCCACCGCCTCCAGGTCCGCTTTAAGCTCAGCTTTGGTCGGGAGGCATTGCAGGATGGCTCGGATGCTGGGATCAATAGTTGGCTGCGAGAACAGTCGTCTGACCGGTGCCTGGGTCGGGGGCATCCCGTATAGGAAGCCGGAGGGATCCTCAGGAGATTGGGCTGGGGAGACCCCCTCAGAGGATGGGGGACCATGTGCCGGGGGTGTCACCGGGGCAGAGATGCCCTTTATTCTCCTGTCCCCTGTGATTAATGTGTCACCCAGGCTGCTCTCTTTATGATGTATAGAGGGGGTATTCTTGCTTGGCAGTGGAGACATATGTGTGCACTCTGCAGCACGCTGTATTGAAGAGGTATTCTTGCTGGGCAGTGGGGGTATGTGTGTGCTCTCTGCAGGTGACATCTAAAGCACAGCAGACCTCTTCTGACTGCCGCACCGCTCCCCCGGCACCCGCCCCCGGCCCCCGCCGCCAGCTAACTCCTCCAGCGGGGCCGAGGCAGGCTCGGGGTGGCACGTCGACGCTGACGCGGACCTCTGATGCGGCTCCCGATGGCTCTCCTCCGCTTCAACCGCAGGCTCAGATCCCCGCTGCGGCTCGCGGCGGCTCCTCACTGCCTCCTCAGCAGACTCGGGTCTCCGCTCCAGCCCACGGCGGCTCCTCCCCGCCTCCTCCGCGGGCTCAATGACGCCGGCACCTCACCCGGCTTGGACTCCGCTGCAGCACCCGGCACGGATGCAGCTCCCCGTCTGTGACTGCGGGCGCGAGGTAAGGGGCACACTCGCCACTCCCTGGGGCTCCTCCGAGTCGGCCCTGCACTCCTTTGCGAGATTCAGCAGGCGCCATCTTGCCAGTCGGCCTGGATACCCCTCTAGGGCTGAAAAAGCTGCTGATGGCCTTCTTAGGGGGCTTCTTAATTGAGCCCCCCGTTCTCCTCTTCCTATTGCTCCCCATATTGCGAGTTTAGGGGGGTATATGCCGTCAAAATCAACTGAATAGTCAGGGGCCGTCGCAGAGTTCACAGACGAGCTCCCTCACTCCTTCATGGCCAGGCCACTCCCCCGGACCTGTGTTTTACATGAGAAATCCTGAAGAAACATGCCATAGCAACAAAACATCTTAATATATCCAAATATACTTGGCCTGGGCGGGAAGTACGCCGTCCTGGAAATTTCATTACCGGTAAGCTAATTAGGGTTTTCCTCGACGGCCCAGTAGGTGATAAACCAGGAATACCACAAGCGTGGTCACCATCTGTAGAATCTGTAGTAATGCCTCAAAATTAATGGGGAGAAGCCTAAGTTGCTGCTCTGTAAATTTCTTCCAGCAAAACTCCTGATCAAAAATGATGAGGACAAACCGGGTGGGAGTAGGCACAGACTCCCACCCGGTTTGTCCTTAACATTTTTGAAGCACTTTAGCACAAAGCACTTTTTGAGATATATATTTGCACACAAGTTTATATATGATTTTTTACATGTATTATACACAGTGATTCTGACTGGGAATAGTAGGGATAGGTGAGGTCTGCTTGTTATTTCATTGGAATTATACTAGCAATAGGTATCTTAGCAATAGCGCCCCCTTGTGTTGTCTGTTTCATGTTTTTTAGATTGTTTTAAAGTGTAAATGTATGTCTATGTTGGACTTGAACTTTAATAAAATTAGACCATTTTCATTATAAAGCAGTGGTTCTCAACCTTTCTAATGCCGTGACCCCGCAATACAGTTCCTCGTGTTGTGGTGACCCCAAACCAAAAAATGATTTTGGTGGCTACTTCAAAACTGTAATATTCTTTGTGTGTCACACACACCCCGCTTCCTGTAGTAATAACGTTCGGGTAAACCATCTCCAGATGTCATTGCAGTGTTCTCTCTCTGCAAGATGCTTCAAGACAGAAGAAAGAGGTCTCCTGTTACACCCCGGCACCCCCCCCTGTCTATTTCTGCCCAGTTCTTTTTTACTTGTATTTTGTAATTATCGGAAGCCTCCCAGCCTCGGCTGCTGACTGGGTAATGGTAGCCGGCACCTGGTGGTGCCTAGTAGCTTATCTCCTCCACTAGTCTCCATTATTGGGGCAGAGTGGTTATCCGGTTGGTGACCCGGATTTTGGGATGCCCCGTCCCGTTGTCCCCATATCTCTTCTCTCCTTCTCAGGGTCTCCCCTTTTTCGTGGGGAAGTCCGTTAGGGGGGAGGGGGGGGGAGTTCAGGGGTCTTTTCTGCCTTATGCTACTCTTTTTATCCTGAGGTAATTTTGATACTGATATATGTGGGCGTCGGTGCGCGCGTGTCTGTGTGTGTGTGTGCGTCTTCAATCTGTGTTTGTGTCTGTGTGCGGCGTTCCCAGCTCAGACCGGGTCCGGTTTTTTGGTTTTTTCCTTTTCTGAATGGCGCTGCCGCCATTTTTTACCTCTCTGAGGTAAATCTGTGCTTAAGGGGCGGGGCCGCGCTCGGCGCGGCCCGTGCTGTGCAGTGATTGGCTGGCGGGGCGGGGTAAGAGCGCTTTGCGCGCACTCTCTGCCTGCCTGTCTTCTCTCAGCTGTGGGAACGCTCGCACCGGCCTCTGAGGTGATTTCTGTGCTCTGTTCCTGCTGCCTCTTCTGCTGCGGTCACTTAAAAAAGGTCTTTTATTATAGTTCCTTGTCTTCTATATCGCATTCAATGAATCCTTATTCCCATCAGGGGACTTTATGCTGTGGTCCATATAAGTATAAAATGGAGGTTTTTTTGTACAGTTATAATAAGCCATTGTGGTTTTCTTTTCATTATGCGTTGTTTCTCATGCTTGATCCTTTACTCAGGCAGCAGCATGATTCAACTGTATGTGACCATATTTATTTTAACATATATATATATATATATATATATTTGTTTTTTTTATTGGATAATATTGTGTTTTTTCTCTGTGTGCATGTGCTATCTATTTATGAATCTTTACAGTGTTTTCTCTGTCTTTCCAGATTTGGGATACCCCTGCTGCATGGGTCTCCCAGTCTGATATACCTGGCTAGTCTTATTTTGGGTTACAAAAAATCCTCCCACTCCCGGGACTCTAATTAATGAATAAGGGGCATCCCGGGTAGCTTATAGCATAAATCCCTGGGCTTTGCGAATTCAAAAAAGTTTCACCGAATGGAGGCTTCCAATGATACCGGAAATGGCTCTTCGGGGCAATCTAGGCAGTGTGGGGGATGTGGGGTTCCACTCCCAGGGGATGATGTCATTTTGTGCGTTCCTTGCGCACAGCAGAATATTGCGCGCCAGTCTGGTACTCCGGCTCCTGGCTCTTCGCAACCTCAGCCTCCTCCACTTTTATTCCGGACCCAGGGTGATGTTGTCACAGCTGGGGATTCGCAATCTGAGTTGTGCGCTCGAGTGGCCACTCTCGAGAAGTTGTTGTCTGCACAGGTAGCTCATAAGGCTACGGCTAAAAGGAAACACATTGATTCTCCTTCTCTGACTCCTGCTTTGGAGGCAGCGGAGGTGTTAGACTGGTCAGATTGTTTTTTGCCTGAAGAAGGGGAAATTTTGGAAGATTTGGATGATATTGATGCTCCCCTGTTGACTGATACTTCGGCAGATTTGACTACTGGGGTGTCTTGTGATACTCCTTCTATCCTTTCCAAGGTTTTTGAAATTTTGTCTCTGGATCCACCGGCGGCGGTCCCTCCGCCTAAGGGTGAGCTATTTGAGATGCTTAAGCCGCGTTTAGCATTCCCTGGTCAGCTACATTTTGAAAGGGTTGTGCTTAAGGAATGGGAACAGCCGACCCACCTTGTTGGCTCCCCGGCTAATTGGGACAGGAGGTATCCCTTTTCGGAGGAATTGGTTAAACTTTGGTCTGTACCCCCAGACGTTGATGCACCGGTTTTGGGGCTCTCTAATTCTTCAGTGCTGCATTCACCAGACACTACTACAATTAAGGATGTTGAGGATCGTAGAATCGATCAACTGGCTCGTCATGGTTTCATCAGTGCCGGTTCGACCTTGCGTCCGGTATGCGCTTCTTCCATTGTCCTATTGGCTCTTGATCAAAAATTTGTACGCGGATCTTGATCCGGAATGTGAGGAGTTTACCTCTCTTCAATTGTGTGAGTCTTTTGCTTCTTTTGTTCTGGCCACCCAGGATGATGCTATGGCCATGTGTGGCAGGACATCTGCTCTTTTGGTTGCTATTCGGCGGTCAGTGTGGCTCCGTCAATGGACGGCGGACGTTGGTGCTAAAAGATCACTTACAGCTCTTCCTTTTCTGGGTTTACGCCTGTTTGGTGACAAGTTGGATTCAGTCACCAAGGGAGGCAGGTTGCCTCAGCGCAGGAAGCCGCGGCGTCTTTTTTGAGGAACCTCTTCTTTCAATCCTTCCTTTCGGGGTGCCAGGGCCTCCCTTCCTGCTACCAGGGGCACGAGCTGGAACCGAGGCGAGGCCGCGGCCGTTCCGGTCATTCGTGGGGCTCTAAGCCTAAGTCCCCGCCTAAGCCTGTTCAGCAAAGAGGGGGCGCCCTCACCCGTGAGGGTGGGGGGACGGTTGCAACACTTCTCCCAGACTTGGGTCCAGGCGGTCCCGGACAGATGGATTCGGGAGGTGGTGTCGTCCGGTTACAAACTGGAGTTCCAGTCCCGTCCTCCCTCAAGGTTTCTCAGGTCCCGAATACCTACCGATCCTTTGGTCGCCCAAGAACTCCGAGTGTCGGTAGGGAATCTTCTAGATATGGTGGTCATCCATCCGGTGCCAACTTTGGAATTGGGTCTCGGTTTCTATTCCAATCTTTTCACGGTGCCCAAGAGGGACGGATCAGTGTGCCCTATCCTGGATCTGAAGTTCCTCAACAGGTTCATTCGTCCACAGAAGTTTCGCATGGAAACTCTGCGCTCGGCCATCACTTCTCTTCGGCAGGGGGACTTCATGACGTCCATAGACATAAAGGATGCTTATCTGCATGTTCCCGTCTGCCCGGTCCATCAGCGTTTTCTGCGCTTCATGGTAGAGGATCGGCATTTTCAATTCGTGCCACTTCCGTTTGGTCTTACCTCGGCGCCAAGGGTGTTCACCAGGGTTCTAGCAGGGGTGATGGCCATTCTCAGAACTCAAGGCATTCGAATTTTGCCTTACCTGGACGACCTTCTCATCATGGCTCCTTCCTTCAATCAAGCGGAGAAGGACACCAGCATGGTGGTTTCTACGCTGGAAAGCTTCGGTTGGGTAATCAACTATCCCAAGTCCTCCCTGACTCCAGCCAGGGTGGCGTCCTTCTTGGGGATGACAATAGACTCTTGTCAGCACAGTGTTTTTCTACCTCAGTCGAAGATACGTTTGATTCAGGATTTGGTTCGGCTTCTTCTCTCCAATCCTCGACCGTCCATCCGTCTGGGGATGAGGCTGGTGGGGTTGATGGTAGCCTCCTTCGAGGCAGTTCCCTTTGCTCAGTTTCACACTCGGACGCTTCAGATGCATCTGTTGGCGTCTTGGGACCGTTGTCCACTTTCATTGGACCAACCCTTCCAGTTGTCCTCCCGGGTCCTGCAGTCTCTTCAGTGGTGGTTGGTTTCGAACAATCTCCTGAAGGGCAAGTCCTTTCTGACTCCTCTATGGGAGACTGTCGCCACGGACGACAGCCTTTCGGGTTGGGGGGGATTCTGGAAGGATCTTCAGTTCCAGGGGCAGTGGGGTCCTCGAGAGGCCCATCAATCTTCTGGAGCTGAGAGCTATCCGTCTGGTTCTTTCTCTTCTGACTCACCATGTCCGGGGCCTTCCGGTTCAGGTGCGTTCAGACAACAGGATGGCGGTTGCCTACATCAGTCATCAGGGAGGGACTCGCAGTCTGGGAGCTCTCAGAGAGGTTTCCCTGATTCTGACCTGGGCGGAGGCTCATGTTCCTTGCCTGTCGGCAGTTTACATTCCGGGGGTGGAAAACACGGAAGCGGACCTTCTAAGCAGATGCTCCTCCCGTCTGGGGGAATGGTCTTTCCATCCTCGGGTTTTTCAGGCTCTGTGTCTTCCGTGGGGAACACCGGAGGTGGACCTGTTTGCCTCTCGTCACAATTACAAACTTCCGACTTTTGTATCAATGTCTCAGGATCCTCTGGCTCTGGCGGTGGATGCCATGTCTCTGAGCTGGGGAAACTGGGGTTCCTGTATCTGTTCCCTCCGCTTCCCTTGCTAGGAAGAGTGTTAAGAAAGTTGATTCTGGAAAAGGTCCCCGCCATTCTCGTGGCTCCAAGGTGGCCAAGAAGAATGTGGTTCGCGGACGTCGTTCGGATGGCAGTGGATCAGTTCGAACTTCCTCTGCGGCCGGATCTTCTCACTCAGGGTCGGCTGCGTTACCCCAATTTACCAACGCTGGCTTTGACGGCTTGGCTGCTGAAACCTCCATCTTAAAGGAGGAGGGTCTTTCTGATTCAGTTATTAAGACTCTTATCTGTGCTCGAAAGAGGTCTTCCTCTGCTATCTATTATAGCACTTATTATTATTTGCACTGTTTGGATGTTGTTCGCTGTGTTCATTTTTATTTGCGTGCTACGTCTTCTTTCCGTAAGACTGATGCCTTTTTCGTTCTACCGTGTGGGCCTAGGAAGGGTTTGGCCCCAGCTAAATCTTCCATTAGTAAATGGATTCGTCAAGCCATTATTGGCGCCTATACGGCTAAGGGAAAAGTTCCTCCCTTCCGTATCACTGCTCATTCTACTCGTGCTATTGGTGCGTCCTGGGCTTTTCAGCACCAGGCTTCTGTTGAACAAGTTTGTAAGGCGGCTACTTGGTCTTCGGTTCATACTTTTACAAAGTTTTACAAGGTTGATGTGCGAGCCTCAGCGGATGCTGTGTTTGGCCGCAAGGTTCTGCAAACTGCAGTGGTTTGAGTTATGCTTCATCTTCCTGCTGGATACCCACCCTTTAGGGACACTGCTTTTGGATGTCCCGAACGTTATTACTACAGGAAGCGGGGTGTGTGTGACACACAAAGAATAATACCATTTTGTGAATACTCACCAGTAAAATGGTTATTATTGGTGTGTCACACACACCCCGATTCACCCGCCCTTTTTAGTATCCTGGTTTTCTCTATTTGGTGAAGCTATAAGTTTATTGAGGGTTAATTTTTCTGGTACCTTGTCTTACTGCTTTTCAATTACACTGGGGATTAATTGGGAGGTCCCAGGTATATATATAGACTGGGAGGGGCCAGTTTCAAGATCTCTCTCTCTGCAATGACATCTGGAGATGGTTTACCCGAACGTTATTACTACAGGAAGCTGGGTGTGTGTGACACACCAATAATAACCATTTTACCGGTGAGTATTCACAAAATGGTATTTTTGCTAGTTATGGTTCGGAATGTAAATACCTAATATGCATTATGTATTCTCATTGCTACAAATCAAACATAATTTAAACATAGTGATTAATCACAAAAACAATATTTAATTATATGTTGAGAAATATTTATTACTAATTCCAATAAATAACATTTCACCATGGCATAGCATGTGTCGGAAACTGTAATTTCTCCGCCTCTTATTGAAATTAATAGGAGGCTGCAGCGGATTGTGTGGTAACTCGAGATTCTTGGGAGCTCTCTTCCACAAAATCCGCCACACACACAATGCAATCAATAGGAGGCGGATTCAATGCCGGAAACCGCTGATTTCAGCAGTTTCCTCATTCAGAATATGGGAAAATAGTGGGAGATATGGGAAATAATTATACATTGGGGAACAGTGTGAACTACATCTTATAGTGGTCTCTTATAGTATAAGACCAATGTAGTTCACACTGTGTAAATGTATGGTGCTTTGTGTAAGTGTAAGCTGCTTTGTGTACTGTGTAATGATTACACACAAAGCACCTTACACTTACACAGTATTGTGTGTATGGTGTGTGTACTGTTTTCCAAGTGTACAGCACACCCTGTTTCATTTCAATCATTACTTCTGGGTATTCCGCCACAAGGTGGCGCAGTTGACTGCAGAAGACTTGTGGCTCCTCCCAGCCCTATAAAAAGCCAGGAATCACCCATAGACCTCCAGTGTTTCTCTGCAGTCACGACTGCGAAGACAAGAAGATGGCTCTATCTGGTTATTCGTAGGCGAGCGGGGCAACCAAGCCCGTCGGCCCTGTAGGACTATTCCCACCTGTTTCCAGACCCTTCTGCCTCCCAGCCTTGGCTGCTCGGATCAGGTGACGGTAGGGGAACACCTGGGCTCGGGTGATCGGTGAGCTTTGCTCCGGGCCGCAGACCCTATAACTGAAGGGTAGCCGGCCATAGGCTAATGGTGCGCCTATGTGGGGGAGAGAAGAAACCTGTCTGTGTGTCTCTTGTTAGTGTTTCTTTTATTTGTGTGATATGGCATTTTACATTGGTGATGCTTTCCTTTAGGGGCCGGGGCACACTTCGCCCCCTCCTCCCCCCTCTTCCCCCCCCCCTCGGCGGTTGCCAGGTGGGGGTGAGGGGGCAGGCCGCATGCTGTACTTGCTGGCCGAGCACGGCGCGCTGCGGCGGTACTGTCATCCCCACCGCCTCGAGCGCACTGCGCTCCGCGGCGGGGGGCGCTGTGGAGGCATTCCTCCTTCTTCGGCTCCGGCGCCATTTTAGGGGGGGCGGGGCCCTAGGATGACGTGTATCGCGTGATCGTCGCGCGGCCCGCCCCTCGAGGTCCGCATAGGCGCCATTTTACCTCGTGCGGTGCCTGGCAGGGGGAACGCGGGTGGCTGCCCTGGTCTGCTGCGGGGACGCTGTGTGACATCTCTGCTGCGGGCTGCTGCCGTGCTGCTGTGCCGTTCTCCTTATTGGTCCGTGAGTGGGTTTTTGGTTTCCAATGGGACACTGTTCATGCGCTGTGGGATGCTCATTTGTGATTCACTTTATGTCTTTCAGACGAACCAGTGGCTTGTGGTTTCTCCCGGGTCCATACCCCCCCCTCCCATGTCCATTCTCCCATTGGGCATCCCTTGGGGGCATCCCGGGTGGGGCCTGTTAGCCCTTATACCGTGCCGTACCGTATGGCCGTTTTTGTGCCTTTTGAAAATCACCATATGGAGGCTTCTGGGGATAGCGAGCTCGAGGCCCCTCTGGGCAAGCTCGTCTGTGTCTCGTGCGGGGCATCCCCTCTGAGTGAGGGCGGCGCGGTTTTTGTTCCGTGCGCCCAAAGTGTCATGGGGCCAGTATTGAACGGTAACTGGCCCGGCCGGCCGTGGGCAAGGTCTCGCACAAGAAGAGGCACCTAGATGCAGCACTGTCCCTCTTTACCGATGAGGAGGAGGGCTTTGATGTTTATGGCGGCCGTGAATCCCCAGGGGAGGGGGAGTTATTCCGGGACTCGGATTCCTCTGGGGATCATCATGGAGAGTATGATAGTGATCTAGGGTCTTACTCAGACGAGGATACTTGGCTCCCGGATGAAACTGACAGGCTCTTGTCGGCGGTTTTTGATACTCTTCACATCACTCCCCCTAAGGTGGCGAAGAAGAAGCAGGGTGAGCTCTTCCGCCCTGACAAGCAACGCTTGGAGTTCCCGGAGCAGGGCCATTTTTCCAATATGGTTCTCAAGGAGTGGGAACGCCTCAACAGGTTACCCTCGGTGCCTAAGGGGTTGGATAGAAGGTATCCCTTCTCGGCTGATTTGGTTCGCCGCTGGTCGTGTCCCCCTGAGGTGGACGCTCCTGTCCTGGGGCTGTCCAACACTTCGGTCATGCCGTCTCCTGACACCACAACCTTGCGTTATAACGCTGACCGACGTATGGATCAGCTAGCTTGTCATGCCTTCACCTTTGTTGGGGCTGATTTGCGTCCGGTCTGCGCCGCGGCTATTGTGGCCATCGCTATTAAAAAGAAGGTCAGGCGCCTGGCTGAGGCCGCCCGGTCTCGCAAGAAAACGGAGGATTATAAGGACCTTTTGCTTTGTGCTGACTTTACTGCTATCTGCCATGGATGACGCCGTCGGGCTTGTCGGTAGGGCCTAGGCCCTGTTGGTTGCTATGCGTAGGTCTGTCTGGTTGCGTCAGTGGGCGGCCGACACTGCCGCTAAGAAGTCTCTCACTGGGCTTCCCTTCACTGGACTTCATCTCTTCGGTGAGCATCTTGATGCTCTGACCAAGGATTGTAGGCTCCCCCAGCGTAGGAAGCAGGCTCTGCCCTTTCGGGGATCCTCTTCCTTTCGCCCTTCAAGGGGAGGTCATAGGTCCTCATTCTCAGGTGATCGCAGATCCCGCGGTCGCCCCGGTCTCTCCTGGGGAACCAAGCCCAAACCCTCCCTCAAGGCCCCTCAGGCATGAGGAGGCGCCCTCACCCGACCGGGTGGGGGGAACGGCTTCGGGTTTTTACTCACGTCTGGAGACTGCGCGTCTCAGACTGGTGGATTCAGGAGGTGGTTTTCTCCGGTTACAAGATAGAGTTTGCAGCCTGGACGCCTCCAAGATTCCTCCGGTCCAGGATCTCTCTAAATCCTGTGGCGGCTCAGGGTCTGCTGTTGGCTGTACAGCAGCTTCTAGCTTCCGGAGTGATTTGCCCGGTACCTCTTCTAAAACGGGGTTGGGGGTACTACTACAACCTACTCACGGTCCCCAAAAAGGACAGCTCCCTGAGGCCCATCCTGGATTTAAAGGGTCTCAACAAATTTGTCAGTTTCAAGCATTTCTGCATGGAGACCTTACGCTCGGCTGTGAGTTCCCTTCGACTGGGCGACTTCATGACCACGGTGGACATCAAGGATGCCTACCTTCACGTTCCGAACTTTCCAGGTCACCAGAGGTTCTTGAGGTTTGCTCTGGGGGTTCAACACTACCAGTTTGTGGCCTTGCTGTTTGGTATCACATCGGCCCCTCGGGTCTTCACCAAGGGCTGGAGGGTGTCATGGCTTTACTGAGGAGCCAGGGCATTCGCATTCTCCCTTACCTGGACGACCTATTGATTGCTGCTCAATCTCTTCATCAGGCTAAGAAGGATACTCAGGTGGTGACGTCCACTCTCGAGTCCTTCGGCTGGGTGATCAACTATCCCAAGTCGTCATTATCTCCGTCTTTGGCGAGGCATGACGCTGGATACTTCTCAGGTCAAGGTATTTCTTCCCCAGCAGAAGGTGGAGGGCATTCAGATGCAGACGCGGGCACTGCTGCTGTGTCCTCATCCCTCCATCCGTCTGGGGATTCAGTTGGTAGGCCTCATGGTGTCTTGCTTCGAGGCGGTTCCCATTGCTCAG
This sequence comes from Gastrophryne carolinensis, assembly GCA_027917425.1. NCBI lineage: Eukaryota > Metazoa > Chordata > Amphibia > Anura > Microhylidae > Gastrophryne > Gastrophryne carolinensis. Next base: position 131,334,334 of record CM051237.1, on the reverse strand, counting down.
TTCCACATGAGACCTCTTCAGTTACATCTCTTGTCGGCTTGGGAACGGACTCAGGAGTCCATGGATCAGGAGTTTGCTCTGTCCCCCCTGGTCAGACAGTCCCTCTCGTGGTGGTTGGACTTGAGGAATCTTCTAGTGGGCAGGTCCTTTCTGCCTCCGCGATGGGATATTGTCACCACGGACGCCAGTCTGACCAGCTGGGGAGGAGTTTGGCAGTCACTGAAGTTCCAGGGTCAGTGGGGTCCCCAGGAGGCCCACGCGCCAATCAACATCCTAGAGCTGAGGGCGATCAGGTTGGTGCTCTCCCAGTTGACTCCCCACCTTCGGGGTTGTGCTGTACAAGTCCACTCGGACAATCAGATAGCGGTTGCCTACATCAATCATCAGGGAGGGACCTGGAGCAAGCGAGTCCTCAAGGAAGTGTCCCTGATCTTATTATGGGTGGAGGAGACTATTCCCTGCATCTCGGCGGTTTACATTCCGGGGGTGGAGAACCAGAAGGCGGACTCCCTGAGCAGGGGGACATCTCGTCTGGGGGAATAGTCTCTCAGCATCAAGGTATTTCACGCTCTGTGCCGCCGCTGGGGTCAGATGGATGTGGACCTGTTTGCATCCTGTCACAATCACAAGCTTCCAAGATTCGTCTCCCTGTCAAAGGATTCTCTGGCCTTCGCCATGGACGCGCTAGCGATTCCCTGGACAGAGTTTCGGCTCCTCTATGTATTTTCTCCCTTTCCTCTGTTGGGTCGTGTGCTGCGCAAGATAGCTCAGGAAGGGGTACCGGCCACTCTAGTGGCCCCCCGCTGGCCGAGGAGGGTATGGTTCGCGGACGTCGTCCAGATGGCAGTGGATCGGTATGTCTTGCCCGACGATCCAGAGCTTCTCACTCAGGGGCAGCTGCTCCTTCCCAATTTACAAACGCTGGCTTTAACGGCTTGGCTGCTGAAACCTCCATCGTGAAGGGCAAGGGTTTACCGGCCTCTGTTGTTGATACTTTGATTCAGGCTCGGAAGAAATCTTCGTCTATTATTTACTACAGGGTCTGGCATGCTTATATTGCTTGGTGTGAGTCCAAGTCTCTATCTTGTTGTGAATTCTCCATTCCCAGGATTCTGAAGTTTTTACAGCATGGTCTGGATTCGGGTCTACAACTTAGTACCCTCAAGGGACAGTTTTCGGCTCTGGCAATCTTTTTTTCAAAGATCTTTTGCCAATCATAGGCTTGTCAATTGGCACTGGACGCACTCATGTGCGTCCACTGCGTAAGCCTCTGTTACCGGTTTGGGATTTAAACTTGGGGCTTTCTGCTCTACAGGGGCCTCCCTTCGAGCCTCTGTGTAAGGCCACTCTGTCCATTCTGACTCTTAAGGTAGCCGTTCTGGTCGCTATTACTTCGGTGCGTCGAGTATCTGAGCTGGCGGCGCTTTCCATGAAACCTCCTTATTTTGAGCGCCATTAGGATAAGGTGGTGTTCCGTCTTAACCCGGAATTTTTGCCCAAGGTTGTATCTGCCTTTCATCTCAATGAGGACATTGTCTTACCTTCCTATTGTCCTGCCCCTGCCAATTCCAAGGAATGGAACCTTCATTCTCTGGATGTGGTCAGGGTGCTCAAGTATTATCTGGTCGCTACTGAGCCCTTTAGGAAGTCTGACTCTCTTTGTGTTCTTCGTTCCGGCCTAGGAAGGGCTTGCCTCCAGCCAAATCCACTATCAGCTAGTGGATTAGACAGTCGGTGGTGCGAGCTTATTCTGCCAAAGGGAAGGAACCTCCCTTCCGCATTACTGCTCACTCTACTAGGGCTATTGGTGCCTCTTGGGCTTTTCAGCATCAGGCTTCTGCTGAACAAGTTTGTAGGGCTGCTACTTGGTCTTCTGTTCATACTTTTTGTAAGTTTTACAAGGTTGATGTTAGGGCCTCAGCTGATGCTGTTGATGCTGTTAGGGCCTCAGCTTGAACTGCCTGCCATTACTCATTGGGGATCCCACCCTACTTTGCGGACACTGCTATTGGATGTCCCAGAAGTAATGATTGAAATGAAACAGGCCGTGCTGTACAATTCTGTGATTACTCACCTATAGAATTGATTTTACTGTGTACAGCATGGCCTGTTTCATCCCTCCCTTGTTATCGTTGTACTTGATTGCCTCTTTATGGTGAATTGTTCAAAGTTTATTTTTTGTGAGGCTGTGTATTTTTTATCATGGTTTATCTCCCGGCTTCTTGCATAACGTCCTTTTAACACTGGGGGTCTATGGGTGATTCCTGGCTTTTTATAGGGCCGGAAAGAGCCACAAGTCTTCTGCAGTCAACTGTGCCACCTTGTGGCGGAATACCCAGAAGTAATGATTGAAATGAAACAGACCATGCTGTACACAGTAAAATCAATTCTACATGTGAGTAATCACAGAATTGTATTTTTTACATTATTAACCTTTATTATCATTATTATCTCGCAGGCTCTCTTGCTTCTCCGCCTCCTAGGCTTCTGTCCTCCCGGCGCTTGCTGTGTCCGCCCACTGATGATGTCAGCAAGCGCCGGACACACGTAATGCGCTGCTATGGACTGTGGAGCATTCCCCCCTGTCCCTTAGGCCCCGGACAGATGATTCAATCACGTCTGCGCATGCTCGCAGGCATTCAGTTTGGAACGTGCATCCATAACGGCGTGAGTTCCAGCTGCTGCAGATGGTAGCGCGACTTCTCAGCAGCTAAAGCCATCGGAAATATGTATTTTCCAATGGCTTTAGGCGATCCCTGTGTTTTGGTCGTTCGTCCCCCGCCGGGGTCCCGACCCATAGGTTGAGTACCGCTGTTATAAAGCATAGTGGTGCCACTTGTTTGTCTGGATACTATTGGGGGGGGGGGTGGGACTCCTCACCTTCTGTTCTTTACATAGCAATTATCTATCCTGTGGTGTGCACACTATAGGGTCGATTCAAAGAAACATGTAACAGCTTTGATTTAGGTGCCGATCATCCTATTTTTCCAGTACGCTCGTGCGTTCGTATGAACTTGCGAGTGATTCTATAAGCAAATACGTTTCTATCCTAAAATGTACGTCCGTTCGTATGGCAGTTCGGGAATCAGACCTATGTCAGTTTCCATCCTGAATTTTCCGTTTCATTTCTCAGGTTGCAACATTGGTTTTGCCCTTTTTTCCTTTTTTGTCTGGACGTAAATCCTTCTGATCTTGTGGCTGCGCACTACAAACTTACCTCATTAAAGTGCATTCTAAATATTTGGTCTTTTATTTTTCTTTATTTCATTCATTTTGTAGTAACCAACCATTAATGAATGCATTTGCATAAGTAAATCTTACTTTGTTTAATTTTTAGTTAACTTGCATTTTTTACTTGTGGATTTAATTTTAATATTTTGGCTTCAAATGGTACAACTTAAAATTTTGGGTGTGGTTACCCACACCCTCTACATACAGATTTGCTCTCAAAAATTAAAAAACACCCAGCAACTTCAGCATGTTATGAGCCTAGAAACAGCCAAGATGGCGGCTCAGGTATTCTCGGGCAGCCTGCAAACAGAAAGGGCCTTGTGACTGTGTTGCTCTGCATTCTTTGATTTCTGACCTTTCCGTGCCCCCAGCTCTGCTGTGTCTGTGCAAAATACAGCAGTAACCCACATCCTGCACTTTATCCCGCTCTCCTCTCCTCAGTAAGTGTGATGCATCTGACCAAAGATGTGCTTAAATAATTAAACAAAGCAAAGGTAAACAACTACACCAATAAATTCAATCTAAAAATATTATTCTAGTACATCAATTTAAAAATAAATAACAAAGGACATAAGTTTCTTTAATTAACGCAAATATATTGCAAAATAAAGGTTTACATGCAAAGGACTAATTAAGGTCCACATTAAAATGCTTTTATAAGGCATACATGAATCAGGTATGCATTGCCATACAATTTATGGCCTCGGCCATGCTGATACATGCAGTTCATTGGAGCTCAAGACGCGCAGACTCCTCCACATAGCCAAAAAACCTGTTCAAGAACAGCAATCCGACTGCTAAAAGGTGTCGGCAGTGGCTTTCTTTTAAAACGTATTTAGAGGTTTGAAAACTGTTCTCTGAATCACACCTAAACACATCCGATTATCCTAAGTTTTACGTTTTGATCCTAAGTTTTAGGATTTGATCCTAAGTTTTACGTTTTGATCCTAAAATTTAGGAACGAACTTCCGATGATCGTAAGAGCATATACGCATTCGTACGTAGGCTCGTGCAAGTCGGAAATGGCCAAAAAAACAGGAAAAAATGACTAACACCCACCCAAACTTACGATTCTCGATCCGAAATCAATTAACTTTTACTCTTTGAATCGAGGGGTATATGTAGGTTATCTAGTGCGGCCCATTTTTTTATTTCTTGCTTTAGAGATTGGTGAATTGGAAAATATGGATCCCACTTTTTCAATAATCCCCGATAAAGGGAATCCTGAATCGATAGGGGTCTATCCTCCAACTGGAGTAACTTTTCATTGGCAGTTCAGAGCCCTCTGGTCTTTTGTCCGCGCCTCAGATCTTTACAGAGAGAATAAATCTGACAGGTATTGTGGCATATCTGGACGATCCCTTACTTTTTGCTCCATCCAGGGAACTTATGTAGAACAATGTGAAGAGAACATTGTCCCTCCTGTCGGAGCTGGGGTAGATTATAAACAAAGAAAAGTTGAGTCTGTCCCTGCAGACACCATGCATATATCTATATTTTCAGATTGACAGTTTCTTCCTCCTCCAAAGATTCAAAGGATTATCTTCCTATCCTCTTTTGTTCAGAACAACCAGAATTTCACTGAGACAGATTTTGACTCTGCTGGGCCTCATGTCTTCCGCCATCCCAGCAGTCAGTTGGGCCCAGTTTCACTCAGGAACCCTCCAAAGCTTTTTTGTGCACAAGGAAAAGAGATCCAGATTCTCTGACTAGATCGAGTATGTGCGTCTCTACAGTGGTGGTCGGATCAGACAAATCTGGCTACGGGAAGACCTTGGCATCAGATAGAATCACAACCATTGCAAGAACTTGGTTGGGAGGCTCACATGTCTCATTGTCAAATTTGGGGTATCTGGTCAGACAATTTAACCCAAAGATCATTAAATTGAGAATTTAAAGCTATTCAATTGGATTTATAACACTTCGAGAAAAAGTTACAGGATCAGAATGTACTGATTATCTCAGACAATGCCACGGTGGTAGCGTACCTCAACCATCAGGGTGGCACAAGGTCAGTGGAGTTGATGTCTCTCTCCAGGACTATTTGCACCAGTATGGAAAAGGTTGTGAGATCCCTAAGAGCTATTCACATCAAGGGGGAATTGATGTGTTGGCAGATCTACTCAGACGTGTGCAGCTGTCATAATGGGAACTGAACCAGGGAGTCTACGAACAGCTAGTAGATCTCTGGGGTTTAACAGAAGTGGATCTCTTTGCCACAAGAAAAAATTCCAAATGCCAAAACTTCTTTGCACCAGGGCCAAGGAGCTCTAGCAGGGGATGCACTCTCACTGGACTGGGGAAGGTTCAATCTGTGTTACGCCTTTCCTCCGTTTGAGTGTTTACTGACTCCACAACCCCGCACAGAGGGCTGGGGAGGATATCGGATCTGTGAATGAAGGTCTAGAGCACAGACCCTCCTGCACCTTTTATCCAGGTGGGGGGGGGGAGGGGTTACCTTACATGGGGAGGAAGCATCAGAATCCAGCACGCCTAAATGCCCCCTGCATTATTGCACATCCCCTATACTGCACATCCCACTGCAATAAGTGAAATGTCATTGTATATGCTCATTCTGAAACGTACCTATTCTTAGTATACAGTACGTCCTGCTCCAGATAGATTACTTACACTTGGGGTTATCCTCCGCCAGATGGCGCTGCACTGCAGAGACATGCAAAACAGGCTCCTCCTGGCCCCTCAAATACCTGGGGACCTCCCACAAATCCCCAGATTTCTCTGCAGTGCTTACTGCGAAGACATAAAATTAGCACTCTATCGCAGGTGAGCGGAGCTATTAGCCTGCGGCCCTGTTGGACTATTCCCACCCGTCCTTCGTGTGATGTGCCTCCCAGCCTGGGCTGCGCTGGTCGGGTGAAGGTAGGCGGCACCATGCGTGCTTATGGAGCGCTGCTCCACTACAGTCCCCCACCAAAGGGTAGGCAGTATAGGCTGATGGTGAGCCTTTATGGGATGCCCCTCCCGCATTATTGTCCCATGCCCCGGTAGCGGTGGGCCCTGTACAAAGGGCCGCCATCCTCCCTCATTCTCCCTGTAGCCTTCGGGGGGGAAAGAAAGGGGGGGGTGTGGGTGTCAGTGTATCGTGATTACGTGCATATGGCCTTTTGTAATGTCTTTTTTGGACTAGTATATGTGGTGTCAGCCGCCGCGCTGACTTGTCTTTTTACTCTTGCAAATGCCACCGCCGCACGCGCCTTTTCCTTCATTTGGATGTTCCGCACCGGGCGGCGTTACCTCAGACGCTTCTGCGTCCTCATTGGCTGCTTGTCAGTTGGAATTCACGCTCTTCAGGGGGGCGTGGGCCTTGCGCGCCCCGCGTCACGGCTCGCTCTGGCCCGCCCTTCGAGGTACTCGGCGCCATGTTGTCAGGTTGCGCGCGCGTGTGACGTTCTTACTTACCGTGATCCGTAAGTGCCCTCGCGGGCGGCTTTTTACTCATTGTAGTGTATTCGGTTCTGACACCCTTTCCTCTCATTGTGTCTTTCAGATGGGTGAATCCATTGGCTTCTCCCGGCCCGGTGTAATTGATAGTCGGGCCTTGTAAATTTACTCCCACTTCCCTAGCGGGTCATTGGGGCATCCAGGGTTGCTTTATAGCGTCAATCCCTACTGGCATATTGTGCCTAATATAATCACCATATGGAGGCATCTCAGGATAATGTGACCGGGGTCCCTTTGGGACAAGACCAGCTGTGTATGGCGTGTGGACAACCTCATGCTGACACTGACAAGGCATGGGTCTGCATACCCTGTGCTGAGCAAGCGCTGGCTTTGCAATCTGGCCTGCCAGTGGCTGCACCTCGTTTCATTACTCCCCCCAGCTTAAATCTCTCTCCTGTTGAGTTGCATACTTGTGGGGATTCTCAGCCTGATGTGTCTTCTAGACTGCCTACTGCTGAAAAGATTATTGCAAGGTCTTTAGCGCGTAAGGGCCCTGGTAAGAAGCGGCACTTGACGCCTTATGTTACTGTTTTCCCTATGGGATCTGAGGAGTTTATGAATCTGTGTGGCTATACCCCTTCTGATGAAGGAGAGCTCTTTTCTGACTCAGGCTCATCTGATGAGAGACCAAGGGGTCATGACGATTCTGGCTCTGACCCCTGGGCCCCGGATGACACTGACAGATTATTGACCCAGATCTTTGAAGTTCTGTCTATCTCTCTCCCTGGTGAGGCTCCCAGGCAAAGAGGGGAGCGTTTCCATACAGCAACATCACGTTTGGAATTTCTAGAGCAGGCACATTTCCATACCCTTGTGCTCAAGGAATGGGAGTGCCCCAGTAAACTTCCCGGGGTTCCAAGGGATTGGGATAGGAAGTATCATTTTGCCCCTGAGGTGGTTAAATGTTGGTCATCCCCCCCTTCCCCGAGGTGGATGTCCCGATCATAGGGCTATCTAACACCCCTGTCATGCATCCCCCTGATTCTACTACCCTGCGGGATGCTGAGGACCGGGGCGTTGACCTGCTGGCCTCCCACGCCTTTGCATGTGCGGGGACGGCGCTGCGCCCGGTCTGTGCCTCTGCCATTACTGCTGTGGCCACTAGAACCCTCATCAGAAAAATGCTTGATAGTGCCCCTGATGATCTCCCTTGTGAGGTGTTTAATGCACTCTCCAGTTGTGATGTGTTTGTAAATTTGTTGTAAATTGTCCTATTAGCATTGGATGACACCATCAGAATGTGTGCAAGAACTTCTGCCCTCGTGATGGCTATACGTCGCTTGGTCTGGCTGTGACAGTGGGGTGCTGACAATGCTGCGAAGAAGGCCCTTACTGGGCTTCCTTTTAAGGGGCTACGCCTGTTTGGGGCCCATCTAGACCTGTTTGGTAAGAGAGGTAAGTTACCCCAGCGCAGGCGGCTGTCTCGGCCAGGGCCCCCTTTCTACCCCCTACCATGGTGTTAAACAGGAACCAGGGGTGTCCTTCGTGGGGGCTCGCGCAGATTCCTGTCCAGGAGCAGAAGACAACACCCTGGCTCCTCCGGGGGGGCTAAGCCCAAATCCTCTCCCAAGTCCCCTCAAGCATGATGGGGCGCCCTCATCAGGGGGGACGGCTGCGGCACCTTGGTCAAGTCTGGAGGCATCACGCCTCAGACCGGTGGATTCAGGAGTTAGTGTCCTCCGGCTACAAGATAGAGTTTGCTGTGCGGCCTCCCCCAAGATTATCAGGTCTCGGGTACTCCTGGTCCCTGCCTCTGCTCAGGTGTTGGCACAGGCCGTGCAAGGCCTGCTGAGTCTGGGGGTCATTTGCAGATTTCCCTTAACAGACAGAGGCAAGGGACTCTACACCTACCTTTTCACAGTTCCCAAAAAGGATGGGTCAGTCAGGCCCATTCTGGATTTACAGATCTTCAGCAAATTGCCAAGTACAGGCTTTTTCCGCATGGAAACTCTGCGCTCGGCCATCAGCTCCTTGCGCCCCGGGGGCTTCATGCCGTCTGTGGATATCAAAGATGCTTACTTTCACATCCCTGTGTTTTCAGGACACCAAGGTTCCTCAGATTTGCGTTAGAAGATCAACACTGCCAATTTGTGGCCTTGCCATTTGGCCTCTCTTCAGCTCCCAGAGTGCTCACCAAGGTGCTGGCGGGGGTGATGTCTCTGATGAGGCCAAGGGGCGCCCGCGTGCTGCCCTACCTGGACGTCCTCATCACTTCCCAGTCTCTACATCAGGCTAAGTTGGATACTCAGCTGGTGGTGTCCATTCTGGAGTCATTTGGATGGGTGATCAACCACCCCAAGTCCTCACTGTCCCCTTGCTTGGTAACTCCATTCCTAGGAATGAATCTGGATACAGTTCAGGCAAGGATCTTCCTTCCTCAGCAGAAGGTGGACAATCTGCTTGCACAGGCTCAGTCCCTCCTAGCTGTCCCTGTCCCTCCACCAGACAGGGGATGCAGCTGGTGGGCCTGATGGTGGCGTGCTTCGAAGCGGTCCCTTATGCTCAATCCCACTTGGGGCTTCTGCAACTTCTCCTATTGTCTGTATGGGACAAGGACCCAGCATCCCGGGACAGGGTCTGTGTGCTTTCCCCCCTGGTAAGGAGGTCCCTCTTGTAGTGGATGGACTCAAGGAACCTGTTGGGGGGCAGATCCTTTCTTGCCCCTTCCTGGGAGACGGTCACCATGGATGCCAGTCTATCAGGTTGTGGGGGGGGTTTCTGGAAGTCCCTGCGGTTCCAAGGGAGGTGGGGCCCTTAGGAGGCCCATACACCTATCAATGTCTTGAAGCTGTGAGCGATCAGGTTAGTTCTGGCTTGCTTAACTACTCATCTTCAGGGTCTGCCTGTTCAGGGGCGCGCGGTCAATCTGACGGCAGTTGCCTACATCAATCATCAGGGAGGGACCCGGAGCAAGAGGGCCCTCCAGGAAGTGTCTCTGATCCTGACCTGGGTGGAGGCCAATGTTCCCTGCATATCAGCGGTATACATTCCGGGGGGGTCCCTCTGCAACAGGGTGTTCCAATCTCTGTGTCACCGTTGGGGCCAACCAGATGTGGATCTGTTTGCGTCCCGTCACAATCACAAGCTCCTGGCCTTTGTCTCGCTGTCCCAGGATCCTCTGGCCGTGACCATGGATGCTTTAGTAATGTCATGGCAGGACATTCAGTTTTTGTATGTCTTTCCTCCATTCCCCCTGCTAGGCAGGGTCCTGCGCAAGATTGCTCTGGAAGGGGTGCCAGTGATTCTGGTGGCCCCCAGGTGGCCAAGAAGAGTGTGGTTCGCAGACGTGGTGCAGATGGCAGTAGATCAGTACGTTCTGCCAGGAGTGCCAGATCTGCTCACTCGGGGGCCCCTTACGTCATCCCAATTACAAACTCTGGCTTTGACGGCCTGGCTGCTGAAACCTCCTTCTTGATGGAGAAAGGCTTGTCTGCCTCGGTGGTTGAGTCCATGGTGAAGGCTAGGAAGAAGACTTCTTCTTCCATCTATTATAGGGTATGGCGTACCTACATTGACTGATGTGAGTCTAGGTCTCTTCCCTGGGTGTTCTCAGTTCCCAGGGTTCTGGAGTTTTTTACTGCATGGGTCTCCAACTCAGTACTTTGAAGGGTCAGATTTCTGCCCTGTCTGTCTTCTTTCAGAAGTCTTTTGTTCCTTGGTTCATACTGCTTTCAGGGGGTTACTCATGTGCGTTCCCCACGAAAACCTATGGTCCCTGTTTGGGATTTGAACTTGGTCTTGCCTGCCTTGCAGGGTGCTCCCTTTGAATCTATTCAGGATGCTGCTCTGGCTGTACTTACCCTCAAGGTTGTCTTCTGGTGGCTATTACTTCGGTCAGGCGTGTGTCTGAGCTGGCGGCTCTGTCTATCCAGCCCCCATACTTTGAGAGACACCAGGATAAGGTGGTGTTCCGCTTTAAGCCGGATTTCCTGCCTAAGGTGGTGTCTGCTTTTCATTTGAACCAGGATATTGTTCTTCCTTCCTTGTGCCCTAATCCTAGCAATGCTAAGGAAAGGGTTTTGCATTCCTTGGATGTGGTCAGGTGTTTGGAGTATTACCTAGTAGTATGCGTCCTTCAGGGAAACTGATGCTCTTTTTGTGGTCCCTTCTGTACCTAGGAAGGGTTTGGCTCCTGCCAAGTCTACTATCAGTAAATGGATCAGTCAGGCTGTGATTCAGGCCTATTCTGCTAAGGGGAAGAATCCTCCCTTCCGCCTTATTGCTCATTCTACTCGTGCTATTGGTGCCTCTTGGGCCTTCCAGCACCAGGCTTCTGTTCAACAAGTTTGCAAGGCCGCTACTTGGTCTTCTGTTCCTACCTTTTCAAGGTTTTACAAGGTTGATGTTCAGGCCTCAGCTGATGCTGTTTTTGGCCGCAAGGTTTTGCAGGCAGCAGTGGTTTAAACTGTCTGCTGTTACCTTTTTATTGGGGATCCCATCCTACTTTATGGACACTGCTATTGGATGTCCCAAGTGTAAGTAATCTATCTGGAGCAGGACGTACTGTATACTTAGAATAATACAATTCTGTGAAATACTTACCTGTAGAATTGGTATTATAAGTATACAGTACGTCCTGCTCCACCCCACCCTGGTTTTTGCATTATTCTGGATCCCCTGTATGGTGATTGTTGTTAATTATAGTTACCAGTTTTTGGGTGGTTAAATTCTCCCAGCTTCTTGTTCACTGCTTTTCAATGCTGGGGATTTGTGGGAGGTCCCCGGGTATTTGAGGGGCCGGGAGGAGCCTGTTTTGCATGTCTCTGCAGTGCAGCGCCATCTGGCGAAGGATAACCCCAAGTGTAAGTAATCTATCTGGAGCAGGACGTACTGTATACTTATAATATCAATTCTACAGGTGAGTATTTCACAGAATTGTATTTTTGTAATTGCCTCCCAGACCTGTATATGAATATGTTCATTACATGTATATCATTTGTTGAGTGTGCTCTTAAAGCAATTCAATAAATAAATTAACCTTGGGCTGAACTCGCAGTTGTCCGTGCCTCTGTTATATTCTACCAGAATGGCATCTGGCCTGATATAATCCCGCTAACAGACCGGGGTATATCTAACAACTGGTCGTATTTCTTCTGGCCTGGCTTTGTTCGCTGCTGTCTACAGCCAGTTAGGGCCATTTTGGGCCTGTATTTATGAAAATGTACCACGTGATTTGGGGGACAGTGACATCTGCCTGGGCCAGGTAATCTGGGTTTCCTCACAGCCCTCAGGGAAGATTACCCTATATGCAGAGTCTCTTATGTCAGTGTATTCTAAATCTGGTTAATAAAATGTATTTGGGTATATTGGTGGCACTTTTCTTCTGGGGCTGACAACTTCTGTCCTGCATTTTGGCTGTGTACCCCATGAGCTATGCACACATGGGTCATGGTGCTGAAGTTGAGTTATTCTTTGGCATTCTGGGAGTCAGATGACCCTTACTGAACACCCCCTGGCACAACAGCTGTTTTAGATTTGGCCATTGTAAAGTCTGCCCCTTTATTCTTTAAACGTCCCAGTATATGGGACTGAAGTCCCCAAAAGAACATCCTAAGGGAACGTTCATTAATTGCCGATATTGGTAGTATACATGCTTACTTGCCCCTGCGGGATGAATTGCGTAGTAAAGACAAAAATGCAGACGTGTTTTCAAATAGGTGGACTCATATGGGAACTGAAACCCCATTGCAGATCATTTTAGTAGTAGCCATGGGGCAATGTTGGAGAATTGACAGCATAGGGTATATGTATGTCAAGACAAGATGCTTAATACTCAGAGACAACAGGAGGCCCAACTAATATAAGAATTCGGCATTATGACCACAGTAGGTTTATATAAAAACACAGGATTACAGGCCTCTTGGTGACAGGGTGTAGCCTCAATGGTAATTTATGGCGATGGGGTAATTCTGGCAGAGTGTTGAAAAGAATGTGATATGGAACCTTGAAACCTTGGTTGGGGCACAGGGAAATCACCTTCTTTTTGACCATAAAGAATAAAATGTTAGTGGAGATAAACCAGAGCCAAGCACAGTAGATTTGTGATTGAGTGAATGTGTGTGATGCCTGGATCTTTTAGAACTGTAGGAACATTCAAAGCTGTGTCCCTGTCCCTCTCCCTGTGTTTTGTTACGGTCCACTTGGTAAAATGAAATAGGCAATCATTGGACACTGTGACTTTGGGCCTGCATCGAGAGTGTAAAGGACTTTCCTCTGTTCTGGACCAGTATGTGATGAGATTGTGTTTAACTCCTTCCCCCTCCCACCCCCATGGGAACTGACACTACCATATGAATATTGTGAATTAAGCAACATAGGAATAACTGACACCTGCACAGTAATGAGCTGTTTCTCAACATGGGCTCCCATTAGGCCTGCTGTTTCTGCACCATAGCCTCGATTCAGAGACACATTCGTCCAGACTTCCGTAGCTGTCTGTGAAAGTTTTGGTGGGTGTTAGTCTTTTTTTTGCTTTTTTTCGCCCATTTTCTACTCGCACGAACGTTCGGGAAAATGTGTATATGCTCTTTCGATGAACGGAAGCAAATCGGAACACTTCCAAACAAATTCGGAAATTTTCCGTTCAGATAACTTCCGTTGTTGGGATGGTTTCTGTCTGATTCAGAGAGCTGATTTCCGACGGATCTCCACCCTATAAATCCATTTAATTTCCGATCCACTTACGAGATCTTTGAGGGCTCGGATTACTATTGTTGAACATGTTTTGTGGCTATGTGGAGGAGTCTGCGCGCCTTTAGCACCAAGGCATTGCATGTATCAGCATGGCCGGGGCCATAAATTGTATAGCAATGCATACCTGAATCAATACATTTCATGTATGCCTTATAGATGCATTTTAATGCTGACCTAAATTAGTCCTTAGCATGTAAACATTTATTTTCCCACACATCCATATAATTGCTATATTTTTTTAGACTTATGTCCTTTGTGAATTATATTAGGATTGTTGAACTTGAATCTTAATTTGTTGTAGGAGTTATTGTTTTAGTTGGTTACCTTTGCTTTGTGTAATTATTTTATATTTGGTTGCAGGAACCGCAAGATGTGCCACTCGCCCTTGCTCCTGATGCCCGTTCTTTGCCTGCAGAATGCGGGCCAGGGGCTCTCTAATCGGGCACTATGCAAAACCCGGGCCGTGGTGGCAAGGGCCCTCTGGCTTTTGAAGTCCAGATTTAGGTGTTTGGACCATACGGGGGGGGGGGGGGGGCACTGCAGTATGACCCCAACAAGGTTATACCAAAATTTTAATTTACGTTTTTTAACAGGGACCACACGTGCCAGAGTGGCACAACTGTGTGTCAGGGTCCTTCAGTTGGTGGGCGAGGGACCACAGATGAAGAATAATGTTCAGTGGCCTGCCATTGCTATGTATTTTGTTTTTTATAGTTGTAAAATTTTACATTTTCAAAATTTTTTAAAATTGTATATTTTATGATGGTTTGGGTGAGCTTTAAGGGTCCAAAAGGGAAGATGGAGGATAGTGCTAAGTGGTTGGGGTGAGCTTTAAGGGTCCAAAAGGGAAGATGGAGGACAGTGCTAAGTGATTTAGCTAAACATTGTAGTAGAAGTGAGGGTGGCAAATATGTAGGCGAGCACTTTAATGAGTTAAGTTTGTAGTGCGCAGGCGCAAGATGGTAAGGATTTCCGTCTGGACGAATATTTATTGAAAAAGGGAAACAGAATCGAACGGGAAACGTAAAGGATTCGTTGGCGGATAAGATGGGAAAAGGGCAAAAACGAAAGCCTACGTTGTAACGTGAAAATGAAACGGAAAAGTCTGGATGGAAAATGACATCCTCGTAATTCGTAATCTGCTGTACGAACGGACGGAAACTTTACAGAAGGTTTTCAATGCATGCATTGAATCGCTCGAACGCTCGATACGAGAACGGAAACATTTCACAAAAAATGTGCCAGATCGGCAAGAAAACTGAAGTTTTTTTGTGTCTCTCTGAATCGAGGCTCATATCCTGCCTGTGGCTCAGTCTTGCTGGTGGTATATTATACTGAAATATGCTGCTGTGGAGGCAGACTCAGAAGCATCTATGCTAAGACGCCCACTGAATTTCCAGCAGATAAATAGGGAGGGCCATGACATCACCCTGATGAAGCCCTAGAGGCAGGATGAAATGTGCATTAGATGGCGGTGGCCCAGACCACACCACACCTCCTACCGACCATGGACTAAAAGCCGAGAGTTGCACTGAACCAGCATGGTGATCCTACTACGACTTTGGCTATGGGGTGCTGTGAAACCTATGTATGCCCCTGGATCCTTGTCTATGAACTTAGGCTCTACTGGATTTAAAGAAGGCCTCCTAGGGTAGAAAAATAGTCCACTTACTCGCCGTAAAAGTGGAGGATGCAGCTCTGTAGCATATTCATTACATCTGGGCTGAGAGGGTATCTGCAGAAGATTCGTGGACGCTTTGTAAATAAAGTTTATTTAATATAGGCAAATGCCCAACTAACCAGTTTGTTATTGCAGTAACTGAGAATTATTATAACAGTGGAAACATGAGAACCAACTTAAAAAACAGAAAGGAAACAAAATGTGGGTTGAGGTAGTCAGGATTAAATACTGTACAGGAAGGGAGGGAGCTACTGAATTCTCCACATGTCCAGTAGAAAAGGTGTATATTGGGTGGGAGTGGGGTGTATTGGTGTGTGAGGTATGGTGGGGAAAGTTGGTGTATTGGTGAGCAAGGTATGGTGGGGGAAGGTGATGTATTGGTGAGTGGGGTATGGTGGGGGAGGTGGTGTATATTGGGTGGGAGTGGGGTGTATTGATGTGCCAGGTATGGTGGGGGAAGGTGGTGTATATAGGGTAGAAGTGGGGTGTATTGGTGAGCCGGGTATGGTGGGGGAAGGGTGGAAGTGGGGTGTATTTGTGAGCCCAGGTGTGGTTTTGGAAGGTGGTGTACATTGAGTGGGAGTGGGGTGTATTTGTGAGCTCAGGTGTGGTGGAGGAAGGTGGTGTATATTGGGTGGGTGTGGGGGGTATTGGTGAGCCAGGTACAGTGGGGGAAGATAGTATATATTGGGTGGGTGTAGGGTGTATTGGTGAGCTGGGTACAGTGGGGGAAGGTGGTGTATTTTGGGTTGGTGTGGCGTGTATTGGTGAGCCGGGTACAGTGGGGGAAGGTGGTGTATTCTGGGTTGGTGTGGGGTGCATTGGTGAGCCGGGTACAGTGGGGGAAGGTAGTGTGTACTGAGTGGGCGTGGGGTGCATTGGAGAGCCGGGTACATGGGGGAACATGGTGTCTTCCATGTTGTTCCTCTTCAGACAGAAACAAAATTCAGGCCTGACGTTTCTCCGCTGGAGTGCTTTCTTCCTTCTACAGGTCTATAAAACTTACCAGGTGCTAAGATCGAGTCCCGCGGTGTTCAGGCTCATGGACCACCTCAGCTTGAGTGACAGTAAATGGTGCATACACACTCTATGAGGTGACCTCAGAGGAACTCATCACACTGACTAGAGACCCTGGACCAATTATAATCTGGCCTTGGGAAACTGAGAAAAGGCCAAAGGAAATGGAAGGAAGAGAATAGAGAATTCAAGCTAAGAAGTAGGAATGTGGAGGGGGGGGGGGGGTAAAACAAGAAGGGAAGATAGTGGAGACAGGTGGAAAAAGAGAGGAGGAAGGATGGAGAAAATTAGGCAATTTAAACAGGGAAGGAAAGTATTGTAACATAGATAAATAGACACCATTGTAGTGCTGCAGGAGCAACCCATGCACAGGCTTAGAGTTCCCTAATATGAAATACTGCCCTGTGTCTTAACAATGAAAAATGTTATGTAACTAAAAAGAGGAGGGAGTATGGAAAAGCAGTGGGTTCCACTGGACAAATCTTTGGACCAGACAGTGTTTCTAATATCAGTGTTTTGCAGGGTCCAGAATAACCACTGTGTTTTCCTGCTACTCCCACCAACATGAACGGAAATATCCCCAAATAAAATTAACAAAGTTATTATGCAGCCCCACAAGTACCCCCTGTTAGGGGGTGGCAGGGAAGGGTGCTGTTTGACTTGCCTTCACAGCATCATTTACAGGATGAAACTTTAGGGCCAGTCAGAAATTAAGATTCATATTCATGCTATATTTTGTCTGCCTAAATTTATAGAAACAATATAGGATGACCACAAAATCACAGTATACGTTTCTTACCTGCCTAAAGGATGATATCTGCCAGTCTGATGTTTCAGAACAGAATTGTTAGGATGATGTCATGCCTCCTATTCTCTGAGAAAAGCTGGGATTATCCCATGAAGGTCTGCAAAGCAGTTGAAAGCAAGTTCCAAGTGTTTATATGTCCCTTTCACTCACAAAGCAGAATTTATTTTGCTACTAGTGACATTTTCACTGCACACAGAAGACACAGCCAATTCAATAAATAAAATAAAGGAGGGGTGGCAGCCGCTCAGACCATTTTATAACTAACCTGGGAGCTGCATGTGAGCAGGGCAATTAGGATACACAAGTCTTAAATGAGCCACAGCACTCAACCCTGTTAGCAGGCTTACCTGAGGTTGCCCTATAACCTCGAGTGCAGCCCATGGGGGGGAAGGGTCGAAGTCCTCTGTTTTTAACCAGATTTAGAGACATATTATGTCTGCAAGCTAACAGGGTTGAGTGCTGTGGCCCCTTTAAGACTTGTGTATTCTAATTGCCCTTCTAACGTGCACCTCCCATGTTAGTTATAAAATGGTCTGTGCGCCTGCCACCCCTCCTTTGTTTCTTTTGATTTTGTGGAGTCTAGGCTGTACTGCGAGGCCTTTGACCATTCCACTCCATGGGCTGCACTCTACGTTATAGGGCAACCTGAGGTAAGCCTGCTCCCAATTTATCTATTGCATTGTATGTCCCGAAGGGGACTCTCAGAGATTAGATTTAGGACTGCAGCGTACAGAGGCACCTTGACGCTTGGTCGTGCAGCTTCAGCATACTTCTGCAGATGTATGTGAACCAAGACCTCTGTTTTTAACCAGATTTAGAGACAGATTATAGTTTTGTCTGCAAGCTAACAGGGTTGAGTGCTGTGGCCCCTTTAAGAATAAATAAATTAGATCTCCCCTGAAGGCACAGTTTGGTGCAGGACAGGTGTAATAAAGTCCACCACTTAGAGTGAAAATAAGGTGTCATGCATAAAAACAATCCAGAGGCTGGGTTACAGATAAGAGATATATTATGGTTTATTATGGTTATGGTATGTGGTTATGGGACACACTTGCGAGCCCCTGTCATCTCCTACAGAGGAAGTGTAGCAGGGCATTATCTGTATATAGTGAACTGAGCTCCAACCACTGGCTTGAACTACCACCAGAGGAGGAAGGCACTTGCACATCATATAGCCGGACGTTTTCAGTGGGTGGGTATCAAAGATCTGGAGGCTGAGGTATCTGCTGCAAGGGCCAAAATGTGAGTATAAGTCTGTTTTCTTTCATTTTGTCATAGAGAGTCTATAAGACTCTAGGAGGGGTTGGTCTACCTCTTTATGGGAAATCCTGGATTGCATGCCCCACTGTGTAAATGTCCCCAATCTCCCCATCTCAGGACCATGGCCACATCCCCAGCATACCTCTACCTAGACGAGCACCCGCTTCCGCAGCAGACCTTTCTGAATAGACAGTACGGGTACGCTCTCAGCTAGCGGTGGGGGTTGGGATGTGTGTCCAGTGGCGCTCGCTCTATTCAGATGATGAATGAACCGAGTGCAACTGATTGGCTGAGCATGCATTGCATGCGCTGTGGGAATGAATATTCTAAGTGTGCCATACACTCCACTTCGATCTTCATGACATGTGGGTAATCTCTAGTAGAGGGCGAACTTGTGCAGAGATGAATATGCAAAAAAAGAAAGCCCCTCCCGGTCCATATATACCTGGGACCTCCCACTAATTTCCCAATTTCCCAGTTCCTTCTCTGCAGGGAAGGCGACAAGACAGAAGATGAAGACTTCTTTTACTTGCAGGTAAGCCGGACGCGCGTTTGGCCGTTTATTGTCCCTATTGCTGCCAGGACCCTTTCTAAATTGTCCCTATCTGAGACTCCCAGCTTAGGCTGCGGGTCCTAGTGAGGGTAGGAGCACCCTATGGGTGCGGAAGGAGCATTGCTCCACCGTGAGACCTCATTATGGGGTAGGCGGTTACCCAGGTTTTGGTGATCCTGGTGTGGGATGCCCCGTCCCTACATGCCTGTGGCCCTATTCGGGCCGGGTCCCCCCCCCTTCCAGGTCCCTTACTTCCGTCTAGGGGGGGGCTGGCGGGCCGTCATCCTCGGCCTCTCCCTTTTACTTTATATATATGTATATATGTGTATGTGTGTTGGTGTTACCACTATAAGTTGTGTGTGTGTGTGTGTGTGTGTGTGAGTTGGTGTGGATCACCTGGAAGTTATTCCTTGATGAATTGGTGCTGTTGCTTGGCCTAGCCTGCTGTGGTTTCTCCTGTCAGCCTGGGGAGCTTCTCTCCCTCAGGCTGTGTTTAGATAAGGGGGCTGGTCCGGGCGCGGCCACGGTAGCCCCGCCCCCTCGTTCGGCGCGTTTTCTGAAGGGCCTCCCTGGCCAGATCCGCGCTGCTGGGAGGGGGTGGGGCCTGAAAAGGCTCGCCTTCGGCGCTGGCCCACCCCCCTTCTCTTCCTGCTTCTTCCTGATCACCTCAGAGACGGGGGCCATCTTGCTGCATTGCTGCTCTGCTGCTGGTGTCGTTTCTGGGGGACGGTAAGGGCCTGGGGGCCACTTCATTAGTTATTTGGGGGTCCCTCTCTGGTGGGGGGGCCCCCTATGGTACAGGCTTATGCTTTTTTTTTTTTTGTCATTTTGGTATATATATATATATATATATATATATATATATATATATATATATATATATATAATTTTTTTTTTTTTTTTTTTTTTTTTTTGAATGATGTTATGCGGTATAGTAACTTATATGCCTTATTCTTATTGTGTGTTGCAGATTGCTTCATAATAGTGCATATTAAGGGGTTCCTCCTGGTCCTGGGGTCCCTAGTGTTAAATTGATCACCTTAAATCCTCCCACCGGGACTTTTAAGGGGTATCCTGGGTTGCTTAGACATAATTCCCTGCGGTCTTGTGACTGACCACAAAAATCACCTTATGGAGGCTCCGCAGGATACTGGGCTCGGGCTCCCTCTGGGACAATCCAGGCCATGTGTGGGGTGTGGGGTATCCCTTACGGGGCAGAATGTGCTGATTTGTATACCATGTGCACAAAAGGCCATAACGCGGCAGTCCGGTACTCAGCCTTCTGGGTCTGCTCCTACGGCTTCATCGCCTTCCCCTCCCCTCCTTATCCATACCCCAAGTGCCATTGGTGCCAGCGGGGAGTCGCACTCTGATGTTTGTGCTAGGTTGGTCAACATCGAGAAATTTATTGTTAGCACGTTGGGCAAGAAGGCCCAGGCTAAAAAGAGACATTTGTCGTCGGCCCAGCCCTTGTGGGATGTTGACGATGATTCCATTGATTTGTCGAATTATTCCCCTTTACAGGAGGGGGAATTGTATGAGGAAATGGAGACTGACTATGTACAGTCTGGTGATGCTTATGTCGGGCAGGCGCTGGGGGATGCCGTTGATACGGCCACTGTTTTGTCACATCTATTGGAGGTGTTGGATATTGACCCGCCTGAGGCGCCTCCTCTCAAGAAGGGGGAATTTTTTGGGGCCCGCAAGCCCCGTCTGGAATTCCCTACCCAGGGTAATTTTGATGCGCTGATCCTGAAAGAATGGAAAAGGCCCAGTTGGCTTCCTGGCGCTCCTCAGGGATGGGATAAGAAGTATCCTTTCCCGGTGGAGGCGGTTAAGCGATGGTCTTCTCCTCCCGAGGTCGATGCGCCAGTTTTGGGTTTGACTAACTCTTCTGTGCTGAACACCCCTGACGCCACTTCCCTTAAGGATGGCAAGGACAAGCGCCTTGATCAGATGGCGTGCCACGCATTTGCCAGTGTGGGCTCGGCCCTGCGGCCTGTTTGTGCATCTGCCCTAGTGTCGCTTGCTACCAGGTCTCTTATCAGGGACTGGCTGAATGGCGGCCAGTTTGATCCGGCTAGCGATGAGTTCGCTACCCTTAAGAGATGTGAATTGTTCATGGGTTTTGTCTTGGCTGCTATGGAAGATTCTATTGTCATGTGTAGCAGGACTTCAGCCCTATTGGTGGCTATGCGCAGATTGGTCTGGCTCCGACAGTGGACGGCGGATTTTGGGGCCAAGGCGTCGCTTACAGCTCTTCCGTTCCTGGGTGCGCGGCTGTTTGGAGATAAATTGGATGCTGTTGCTAAGGGAGGTAAGTTACCTCAGCGGAAGAAACAGCGCCGTCCCTTTCGGGGGGCTGGCTCGTTCACTCCTTCCTTTCGAGGGGCCAGAGCAGCTAGAGGTTTTGCCTTCTCGGGTGGCAGGGGCTCGTCCTGGAACAGGGGCAGAGGTTGGGCACGTCCCACGGCTGCCTGGGGTTCCAAGTCCAAGCCCGCCGTTAAACTGGCTCAGCAATGAAGGGGCGCCCTCACCCGCACGGGTGGGGGGACGGCTGCGGCTCTTCTTCCAGGTCTGGGCCCGGGAGGTCACAGACAATTGGATTTTGGAAGTGGTCTCCTCCGGGTACAAACTGGAGTTCGAGTACTGGCCGCCTCCAAGATTCTTAAGGTCTCGGGTGCCCTCGGACCCTCAGGCTGCACAGGGGCTCCTGTTAGCAGTAAAAACCTTCTGGACATGGGAGTTATTTGCCCGGTGCCTCAGTTGGAGAGAGGCAGGGGTTACTACTCCAACCTTTTCACGGTTCCCAAAAAGGAGGGTTCGGTGAGACCCATTCTAGATCTCAAGGTTCTCAACAGGTTTAGCAGAGCCAAAAAGTTCTGCATGGAGACTCTGCGCTCGGCTATCAATTCCCTTCGCCAAGGGGATTTTATGACATCCATAGACATCAAGGATGCGTATCTGCATGTTCCGATTTTTCCGGTTCAGAGATTCCTCCGGTTTGTGGTGGAGGATCAACATTTTCAGTTTGTAGCCCTTCCTTTCGGACTGACCTCAGCGCCGAGGGTCTTTACCAAGGTCTTGACGGGAATAATGGCTCTGCTCAGAGCTCAGGGCATTCGCATTGTGCCTTATCTGGACGACCTGTTGATCTCAGCTTCTTCCCTCCATCAGGCGGAGCTGGACACCCACCAGGTGGGGTCGACTCTGGAGAGGTTCGGGTGGGTGATCAACCGCCCCAAGTCTTCTCTCTCTCCGTCACGAGTGATTTCATTTCTGGGCATGAATCCGGATACCATTCAGGCCAGAGTGTTTTTGCCCCAGACCAAGGTGCGGGGGATTCAGGATCTGATCAGCCTTCTTTGGGCCAGTCCTTGTCCCTCTATCCGACAGGGGATGAAACTGGTGGGCTTGATGGTGTCCTCCTTCGAGGCGGTACCGTTTGCACAGTTTCACATGAGATCTCTTCAACTTCACCTATTGGCGCATTGGGACAGGTGTCCGCAGTCATTGGACCAGGGTTTGGCAGTCCCTTTAGTGGTGGCTGGAGTCGAGCAACCTGTTGAAGGGCAGATCCTTTCTGGTCCCTTGTTGGGAGACGGTTACCACGGATGCCAGCCTGTAGGGCTGGGGAGGTTATTGGAAAGGTCATCAGTTCAGCGGGGTGTGGGGTCCTCAGGAGGCTCACACCCCCATCAATGTCTTGGAGCTCAGAGCCATCCGACTGGTTCTGGCACGGCTGACCTCACATTTACAGGGTCTACCGGTTCAGGTTCTTTCAGACAACCGAACGGCGGTAGATTACATCAATCACCAAGGAGGGACTCGCAGCAGGAGTGCCCTCAGGGAAGTCTCTCTGATCCTGCACTCGGCGGAGAGCAATGTTCCTTGCATTTCGTCAGTCTACATTCCGGGAGTGGAGAACACGGAGGTGGATTCCCTGAGCAGGGGATCCTCTCACCAAGGAGAGTGGTCTCTCAACCCCAAGGTTTTTCTGGATCTTTGCCGCAAGTGGGGGACTCCGGAGGTGGATCTCTTTGCCTCGAGGCACAATCACAAACTTCCGGCCTTTGTGTCTCTTTCTCAGGATCCTCTATCTCTGGCAGTGGATGCCTTGTCCCTTGCTTGGAAGGATCTGGGTTTTCTTTACCTGTTTCCGCCCGTCTCCATGCTGGGCAAGGTAGTTCGCAAACTGGTTCTAGAAGGGGCGCCAGCAATTCTTGTTGCTCCAAGGTGGCCAAGAAGGGTTTGGTACGCAGACGTTGTAAGGCTGGCCGTAGATCAGTACCGGCTTCCCATGTTGCCGGATCTGTTATCTCAGGGTCTACTACTTTACCCCAATTTATAAACGCTGGCTTTGACGGCTTGGCTGCTGAAACCTTCATTCTGAAGGAGGAAGGTTTGTCTGCGGCCGTTGTTCAGACCTTGATTAGAGCTAGGAAGCGGTCCTCTTCTGGCATTTACTATAGGACTTGGAGGTCCTATATTGATTGGTGTGAGGCTAGGGCCTTGCCTTGTAGGGTGTTTTCGATTCCTAGGATTTTGGAGTTTCTTCAGCATAATCTGGATCTTGGGTTCCAGCACAGTACTTTGAAAGGACAGGTTTCTGCTCTGTCGGTTTTCTTCCAGAGGTCTTTTGCCTTACACCCGCTGGTTAAGACCCTTTTCCAAGGGGTCGCGCATGTGCAGCCCCCTCGGATGGCTGTGGTTCCTGTTTGGGATTTGAATTTGGTTCTTTCGGCTCTCCAGGGTCCTCCTTTTGAGCCGCTACAGGATATTGCTCTTTCGGTTCTCACTCAGAAGGTTGCTTTCTTGGTGGCTATTACCTCTGTTCGGCGTGTCTCTGAGTTGGCGGCTCTGTCGATTCAGGCCCCTTACTTTGAGAGACACCAGGATAAGGTGGTTTTTCGTTTTAAGCCAGATTTCCTTCCTAAGATGGTGTCTGCTTTCCACCTCAATCAGGATATTGTTCTCCCTTCCTTGTGCCCTAAGCCTAACAATGACAAGAGAGGGTTCTGCACAATTTGGATGTTGTTGGCTGTGCGAAGTACTATTTGGAGACAACTTCTTCCTTCCGCAAGACGGATGCTTTTTTCGTGGTGCCCTGCGGGCCCAGGAAGGGTTTGGCGCCTGCTAAGTCTAAGATTAGCAAATGGATTTGTCAAGCCATTGTTGGGGCCTATTCTGCTAAGGGGAGGACTCCCCCTTTTAGGATCACTGCGCACTCTACTCGTGCTTTTGGTGAATCCTGGGCTTTTCAGCACCAAGCTTCTGTTGAACAGGTTTGTAAGGCTGCTACTTGGTCTTCCATTCATACTTTTTCAAAGTTTTACAAGGTTGATGTGCGGGCTTCAGCGGATGCTGTTTTTGGCCGCAAGGATCTGCAAGCTGCAGTGGTTTGATTTGGTACATTCTTTACTGTTTCTCGTTCCCACCCATGACGGACACTGCTATTGGATGTCCCACATGCCATGAAGATCGAAGTGGAGTGTATGGCACACTTAGAATAATACCGTTTTGTGAGTACTCACCTGTAAAACGGGTATTATGAGTGTGCCATACACTCCACTTCGCCCCACCCCTTTTTTTCAGGTATTCTGGAGCTTTTATATGGTGAACCATTGGTTTTGATTGTTAAGGTTATAATTGGTTCTTCCTGGTCCCCTTACTGCTTTTTTACACTGGGAAATTGGTGGGAGGTCCCAGGTATATATGGACCGGGAGGGGCTTTCTTTTTTTGCATATTCATCTCTGCACAAGTTCGCCCTCTACTGGAAATTCCCACATGTCATGAAGATCGAAGTAGAGTGTATGGCACACTCATAATACCCGTTTTACAGGTGAGTACTCACAAAACGGTATTTTTTAAAAACATTTTCTCGTATGAGTGTGCAAGCAATTCTATGCATGCATTGCAATCCTTCTGTAAAGGTTCCGTCCGTTCGTACGGCAGAGTACAAGTACGAGGATGTCCTTTTCCAACGTGACTTTTCCGTTTCATTTTCTCATGTTACAATGCAGGATTTCGTTTTTGCCCTTTTCCCATCGTCTCCTCCCACGAATCCTTTACGTTTCCCGTTAGATTCTGTTTCCCTTTTTCAATAAATAATCGTCCAGACGAAAAACCTTACGATCTAGCGCCTGCGCACTACAAACTTAACTCATTAACGTGCTCGCCTACATATTTGCCACCCTCAATTCTACTACAATGTTTAGCTAAATCACTTAGCGCTATCCTCCCTCTTCCCTTTTGGACCCTTAAAGCTCACCCCAACCACTTAGCACTATCCTCCCTCTTCCCTTTTGGACCCTTAAAGCTCACCCCAACCACTTAGCACTATCCTCCCTTTTCCCTTTTGGACCCCTAAAACTTACCCAAATCACTTCGCGGTTAGGTTCTTCTTCCATTTTAGGCCCCTAAAAATTACATAAATCACTTCGCGGTTAGGTTCTTCTTCCATTTTAGGCCCCTAAAACTTACCCAAACCACTTCCCGGTCATCTGATTCTTCATCTCTAAATATTTATTTCAGCCTTCGTTTGGTGTTAATGTATTTGTGTTAAAAAATGACAATGAAACTATTTTTTACTAGAAGCGCATTTTTTTAGTATTTTTTACATTTTTCTTTTTTTACAAATGTTTTAAAAACTTTTTGTTCTAAAAAACTTTAAAATTTGTAAAAATTAAAACATTTAAAAACTATTTACATAAAAAAAACACACAGTGACAGGACCCAGAACACTATTCTTCTTCTGTTGTCCCCAACGAGTCAACCAGCTGCTGCATATCGGCCACCAACTCAAGGACCCTTCTATTCATTTCTTCAACTCTTGCCCGTGTGGTCCCTGTATAAAATTAAAAAAAAATCATTATTTTGTGACAAATACATGTTTCTCACCTGTGGATGGAATGTTTGTTAGTTGCCAACCTAAATAATGACGACATAAGTCATTAATCTAAGGAAGTGGGCAGAGGTCATTCTGCTCAGTCATTAATCTAAGGAAGTGGGCAGAGGTCATTCTGCTCAGTCATCAATCTAAGGAAGTGGGCAGAGGTCATTCTGATAATGCCATTGACTATGGCTTGATGTATCTGGGTGATTATGTCAAATACCACATACTGCAAAGAATGACATTACAACTTACTTGGTCGACGGATGCCTCGTTGGGGACAACCCGACATCCTGGGCCCTGCCACTGCTGTGAAGTAGAGGCTGTAGAGACATGGCAAATAGGGTCACTTATAATGTCTTAGTCAACAGTAATCTGTCTATTTCAATGTGTGTGTCACATCACTCACCTTCTCCCTGTGCCTCCTGGCCGAGAGCTGCTGCAGACTACACATCTTTACCCGCTCCAGAAGCATCTAGAAAAACAAATTAAGGGAATTAGCTTTGTAGTAAATAGCATGTATATGTGTTTGCGGTTACATGAAGAGTCACATACCAGAGGCTCCCGCCTGCATCGCTGGGTACGACTCCCTGCCCACGCCGTGCCGCCCCTCCTCTGTGGAAAGGTCCAGGGGCTGGTCGGAGGACCCAACAGAGGAGGGGTAGGACCGTCGCCCTGGAGAAACACCACCTTCACTTCCAGCTGCAGATTCATGCAGCACTGGTCGGCCTGTGCGCCTCTGGGTGCAGCGGATTCAGTACTCCATTTCCAACACTAGAAAAGAAAAGCAATTATAACTAAAGGTCTACCTTCTGTATTACTTACATCTAGCATGCAATCACTATGTATTTACTAGGAAAATGGAGTCCGAGGGCATGTGCAGCCTTTTCAGGTCCAACCAATCCTGCATAATCTGAGTGTGGGTGAAGGTGGTGTCCGTCTCATGTTGAATTCTGGAAACTATCTCCAGGGCGATGATCCGCTTTTCAAATGAGTTGGGCAGGTAGTCGTACCTGCGCTCCAGCATCGTCTACAAAACAAAAAATAAACATAGGATTTAGATCAAACTGCATACAAATATCTCTCACAAATCGATCATTCGACTAAATGACATTAACAGACACATTTCTAGCCTAATACAATCCTTGTAGCTGCCATAAGTCTTTGTTCGCACGTGTGGACCCTAACTTCTGTTTGGCACCTAGTTTTAGACTCTTATAAAACAAACCGTTTATTCCTGCGCTTCCTTAAGGGCAAGGCATGCATTTAGATGGCAAATCAAAGGCATTAAAATACACTTACAAGCATGATGATCTCTTCTTGTTGGCGGGTGAAGATTGTGGGCGCCATCTTGCCTATTGTCTGCAGCAGATAAGTAATGCCCCAGCGGTTTCCGGGTTCCGAACGGCCGGACGCACGCGTACGCGTCATACCCCGGCATTAGTATTTAAAGGGTCCTGGACCCACAGCTCATTCTCTTTCAGAGTCTCAACATTATTGCACCCAAAAAAGCCGCCGCTAAGGCCAAAGCAGCAAAGGAAGCCAGCAGCAAAAAGGCAGAGCAGTGTGAGGAGGCTTCTGCAGGCCCCACCACTCGCTCAAAACTGCCAAAGGCTAACCTGCGGGAAACCCACAGTGGGCAGGCCAAGGCGACCACAAAGGCACCCACAAGCACCAAAACAAAGGAGCCAGCGCCAAAGAAGAAGGCCCAGCAAGCACACAGGTACGGCCCCTAAAAAGCACACCAAGAGGGTGAGAAGCCCCAGCCCCCAAAGGTCAGCATCACCCCACCCACGTGGGAAAAGCTCCCATGCCAAGAGGCCAAGCCACCGGGCCCGAAGCCCCAGCAGCCAGAGCTCACCATCACCCCACCCACGTGGGTAAAGCTACCATGGCAAGAGGCCAAGCCACCGGGGGCGAAGCCCCAGCAGCCAGAGCTCACCATCACCCCACCCACATGGGAAAAACTACCATGGCAAGAGGCCAAGACACCGGGAGCAAAGCCCCAGCAGCCAGAGCTCACCATCACCCCACCCACGTGGGAAAATCTACCATGGCAAGAGGCCAAGCCACCGGGGGCGAAGACCCAGCAGCCAGAGCTCACCATCACCCCACCCACGTGCAACAACCTCCCAGGGCCATGAAAGTGTAAAGGGGCCACAGAGGCACAGGGCAAGAAGCCCAACATAATCCACCACACCCTCTCATCCGCGCCCACATTTGGCACCGGCACAGGTGGCAAGGCACTCTCCATATGCCACAGCTACGCCTGCTAGTTCAGTGGCTACGCAGCCAAAAACCCCAAGTCCATATCCAAGTCCAGTTCAATCTGAAGCCAGCCACCTGTCCTACATTTCTCCCCAACACAGCCAGGGCAGAATGTCCCCCGATTTGCCTGCAACCACTGATGAGCCAGAACGTCCAGCAACAGGCCACACATTGCACCGAGGCCACTTGAGTGGCAGGTTTGGGGAGGCCCAAACTCTGGCATTGGCTAGTGGGCTCACCTTGTAGTATGATGACCTATATGGGTGCAGATCCAAAGCTACCAGCAAACAGCGCAAAGCAGAAATTTTGGAGGAGCTCACCAGACAGGTCAATGCAGCGGAGGAAGAGCTAAAAGATGTGGAGCAGATTCTTAGGAAAATATCGGACCTCAAGTATGCAGCACGGAAGAAAATAAAGAAAATAAACGGCGTCATTACAGGTACATATATACTTTGTGAATTAGTCTTCTTCTTGTATTGGCAACATTTTGCTAAATGTGTACAACTATCTTTTGCAGTTTACAAACTGGAGGAGGATTCCCCACTAAACTGCAATTTACCCGAGCTGAGGAGATGGTGCTGGGCCTGCTACATCCTGTGGCCTTAGAGGGACACTCGGCCCGACAGGACACTGACATTCCCACTATTCCTGCAGGTTAGTAATGTTAGTGTGTATGTGAAATGTGATCTATGTGTAAAATGATGCTCCAAGCCATATATTAACACATGCCCCTAGGGTATGCCTTGTAGTGGAGGTAACAATTTAAACAGGGTGTGTTATGTGTGTGGATTCATCATTTGCTAATTTGCTTGCCCATACATGAGCTTTGAGAGTCTTTAGGAACACTATTGAGATTAGCAAAGGACTGGCTGTTATGTATTTAGAGTCAATTACATCCAACACTTCCATCTTTATCTGTAGGCCACTTGTGTTGGAGCTGTGCTTTGGTCTGAAAGACGTGATCTGGGGTGAGTGAAAGGTTGACCTAGAAAGAATGGCAACCAGCATAATCTGCTATTTGCAAGCTGAGTGTGGTCCCCTAATGGGCTTTTAGGCTTGTGTGAAGCCTCAGAACAGCCAGTACATGCATGTTTAGTTGGGTTAATGTGACCAATGTATATGTACTTGTTGAATAATGCATCTAACAGTTAATAGCATTCATAGTCAACGTCAACTTGGTCCGTTGTGGGAGTTGCCATTCATGCTTGTCCACGTGTTTTAGTGAAGCATATGTTTTATTACACATGAGCAATGCATAGTTGTGTGTTTACATGCCCTTTTTTCTACAATGCAGCCCAGTATCATCCCTCAGCTAGTGGGGAAGCCTCAGCCAGTTTGAGCATGCCGTCAACTTCCGTGCTGCCTCGGACCCAGGATCCGATATATACGGTAAGTGTCTTTTTGTGATTTTGCTTATGCATGTGACTTGGCACGTTTCTTTTTGTGGAATTACATATGTATTGCCCAAACTGAACCTTTTTTATTTACATGTCCCAACAGACCCACACACTGATGGAGGAAATCCAGGAGCTGGAGGAGGATGGAACCTTCATGGGACCTTCAGTACAGCCCCCCCTGGGACAGAATCTGCAACTGTCCCAACATGTTTCTACACCAAATCCTCAGCAGCAGAGTGAAGCTGGCTGCATGCTGCCAGCCCATCGTGGGCAGCATGCAGAGACTGAGCTGACAGTTCCCAGTGTTAGCTCTGCTGCTGAGGATTTGCCAAGCAGACCTGTGGCTGTTGGTGGACCTAGAGGCCCATCTGCACGCCCCCCAACCCGGGGAATTGGGAGGCGTAGTCAGCTACGTCGCCCAGTTTCCCAGGGGAGGGGCGCGCCGATGATGGAGTCAGCATGGCACCATGAGAGGCGGTTATTTTGCCGACAAAATCAAAGAAACCACAAGCATCTTCATGGCCAATTAGAGACATTAAATAACACCTTAAACTCCATGCTGACTGAATTTAGGTCCAACAACAGCCACATGGCCACCTTATTGAATTATTACAGTGCCATGCTTGAGGAAGTTAGAAATAGCAACAGCCACTTTATGGCCACTTTATCTAACAATCTCAGTGCCACGATGGCTGAATTTCGAACTTCCAATAGAAACATGTTGGAACAGTTGCAGATTCTGAATGCCACACAGGCCCAGGTGAGGGCCCACCTCCAAGGGCCCCAACCTGGGTTTTATGGGCATCCCCCATTTTAAGGCCTATTTGGCCTGTATCTGCTCCACATCTTTGCTCTACATCCCCACTGTATTGACCTGTCTGGTGAGCCCTACCAATATACTCTTTTGGTATGGCTTTGCTTGTATGCTTTGGATTTGCACCCATATAGCTCATTAGAGTGCTGAGGTAGCCCACTAGCCAATGCCAGAGGTGAAGCCTCAATGAACCTGCCACTCAAGCTGTTGCGCTGCAGGCTTGGGCCTAATTACATTGGTTCTGGCTCCTCCTGTTTGTAGGCATGATTGGGGGACATTCTGGCCTGGCAAACTACTACCTTGACCCCTGGCTGAGATTGAACTGGACTTGGATTTGGACTGGGCGTTCTTGTTTGGGTGGGCCACTGAGTAACAGGTGTAGATGTGGCATAGGTTTGGCTGTTTTACACCTGTGGCAAATGTGGCCAAGCAGGAGAGGGTGTGTCTGTGGGCCTATTTGTTTACATAAAAATCTGGACATGCCAATGCTTGTCATATATGTGTTTGTATTGTAAATTTGTATTAAACTTTGGCCAGGAGTGCCTTGCTTTGAAACTCCTGCCTGTGGCCAATTGCTATGTGGCATCATTTGCCAAAAATGACATTTGTTGTTTGACCATGTATTTTCCTGAACTATGGGAGTGACCATCATCTCCAATGTTTGCTTTTCAAATAAACACCATAAATTTTTACTTAACCTGTTGTTGACTAAGTTTATGCCTTTAGGTTTTTGGGGAATAAAGATGAGTTAAAGTTTGCAGTAACAAATTGGGAACCAAAAAAAACATGAGTCTCAAATCAGGTGTGAGGTTGTTTGTAATTAACTCATTACTGTTTGTAAAAGTAAGAAACAAACATACAAACACAAAGGGCAAAAAACACAATTAACAATCAATAAAGTGACAACACAAACAAAGGGACAACAAATTAGGAAAAATGTGTGGCTATCAAATTTGACCGCACGGCTTGGCCAGACGCACTAGGTGGCCCATGGAAGTCCTCCTCTGGATCATCGGTAGGTGGAGAGGGGGGCAAATCCACATACCGGGGGACACGCTGCAATATGGCAAAATTATGCAACACTGCACACGCCATGATAATATCTATGACCTTTTTGGGGTCATACTGAAGGGCTCCCCCGGTATGGTCCAAGCATCTGAAGCGGGTCTTTAATAGGCCAAACGCCCTCTCCACCACGGCCCTGGTCTTCCTGTGCGCCCTATTATATGCCTCCTCGGCTGCATTCTGGGGCCGGAGGACGGGCGTCAGCAGCCACAGGAGGAGTGGATAGCCGGAATCTCCTGCAAATATTGTAAGCAAAACACATAAATTACACATTACTCCTTAAATTGAATACCAAAAACGGGCCATCAACATGACTAAGAGGCTAGGTCACATTTGCTAAACAGCATGAGCATACATATTGCACAGGCAAAAAAAAAGCCTAAAAACATCTAATAGATGTGGGAACAATTTAAACATCAAAGATGCCGGATGATGGCCAATCAGCCCGACTGCTAACAGGTATTGCTTTAGGACTGTGCTGCTCAGCATTCTTGGATGTCTTAACTTTTCAGGACCCCGTATCTGCTTTGTGTGAGGCAAAAACAGTTCTAACCCGGCCCCTGCACTTTATCCCGCTCTCCTCTACTCAGTAAGTGTAATGCATCTAAGCTAAGATGGCGCAGACCCTATCATAAAGTCAAGAACATAATTTCAGCCAAGTGTGGGGAAGAGTAATGATTAATTTACTATAAATTCAAAGTTTAAAATTGACAAATGCAGAACAAACATTTGGCAAGGCTTTGTTGTTTGAAAAATCTAATGGTTAAGGTCGTGTTTCACATGTAAACAAGGTGTACAAATAGGCATAGTTTCATATCTTGGGACACAAACTAAATTCATAGGCATACATATAAAAAAAAAGGACGTTATTGGCATCAACTTACCAAGGAGCCATCCACCGGAAAATTCCCCAGACTCAAACCGACCGTACAATCCAGATCTTCGCAGAATGTAGGCATCATGGGATGAGCCTGGAAACTCGGCGAGCATACTAAGGAACCGCATGTCCAGGGCCACCACTGCTTGGACATTCAGTGAGTGGCCCAATTTGCGGTTCCTGGGAAACAATAAAAAAAAAACAAACATTATCAAGGCAAGGCAAACTAGTGAAACACTAACTAAGCACACCCGAAGCCAAACCCGTGGGCCAATACAAATAACACTAACCAAGTACATTAGTATTTGGTACACAAAAAAAAAGGATATGTATGTTTGAAAAAGTAAAGATTAACTTTGAAGTGTCTAATTCAGGTACACATTAAAATGTTTCCCTTTTGAACACGTTAAATTTTTGAGAAACTAAATACGGTCCATTGTTTCACTGGGACTCTTTACAAGGAGGGCATAATTACAAGAAGGGCATAATTACAAGGAGGGACTTTTTACAAGGAGGGACTTTGTACAAGGAGGGAATTATTACAAGGAGGGAATTATTACAAGGAGGGACTTTGTACAAGGAGGGACTTTTTACAGGGAGGGACTTTTTACAAGTTGGCCTTCTCCAAAATTTTGAAAACAATGAGGTAAAGTAATTGTAAAAATGACAGATTGCACTTGCCTGTAGATATACTCGTCGGCTGCCGGAGGCACCAGGGCAAAGTGGGTGCAGTCAATGGCACCCATGACGTTGGGCATGTCGGCTATGTTATAAAATGCCAGCTTAATCGCGTTCCTGGCTACCATGTCCTCAGGAAAACAAATATATTTCCGAGTAATGGTAGCCATGCTTTCCAAAAACTTGGATAGCGCGTGGCTCAGCATAGGCTGGGAGATCCCCACGGAGAGGGCACCCAGTCTCTGAAACGAGCCGTTCGCCAAAAATTGCAGGCAGCCAAGCATCTTGGTCATACCTGAAATTGCTTGTCCCTTCCTTGTGGTGCGGGCTAACCATGGCCGCAGCTCACTATACAACTTATGGAGGGAAGTGCGATTAAGTCTGGTGAGCTCAAATAGCTCAACGTCATGCATGCCATTGATGTGCATGCTTCGCCGCCTGTGCAATCTGGTCTCAGCCCTCTGGACAATTTCAATGCCCATGAGCTGCAGATCCTCATGCTCCTCAAATACACTAGTCATCCATAGCTGCTAGTCTCGAGATCAAAATGGTCCCTTAAGGGGATCGCAAAGGAAACGGGTTTATAGGGTGGTGGTCCGTCGGCAATCAGCTCTCTGAATGAGACGCAAGCCCATAGCAATAACGTAAGTTATCTGAACGAATGAAAAATATCAGATTTTGTTGGGAAAATGATCCGAACTAACGCAAATGTTCCGATTTGCTTTCGTTCAACGAAAGCGCATATACGCATTTGCCCAAACGTTCGTACGAATGAAAAATGAACGAAAAAAAGAAAAAAATGACAAACACCCACAAAAACTTTCACAGACAGCTACGAAAGTCCAGACGAATGTGCCTCTGAATCGAGCCTATTCAGCAATAGTTCTTGGATCTTCTTGTCTAGTTTTGTTTCTTAAAGGAGCAGTATCGCAAATTTTTCTTGGTGATTTATATTTAAATGGTACTTTGAATGTAGGTAAGTGTTGGAGTAAGAATTACAAATGTAGAAAAAAATTATGTCTGTGTTGAGCAGCTGGAGACTAATAGCTCATGTTTATGTCTTGTGAGTGTCGGGACCACACTCTCGCCTGTTCCATGCTGAGGAGAGGGAGAAACAATGTATCTGTTCCATGCTGAGGAGAGGGGAAGAACAATGTATCAAAGTCTCAGCTGTTCAGTGCTGGCAGCCGTCCAGCATCAGATAACAACATTGCAACATTGCCTGGCCAGAACTTATATATCTAAAACAGTGAGAAAAGCTCTAGAAGTCATTTAGCTGATTTTGACAGTTTTCCCTTCATGTTGGCTCTGCTGCAGAATCTTTCAGTTTACCATTTTCTCTTTCATATTCTTATTTTTCATTTTTCCATATGATCTTTCTTTCAGCTTTGTGTGTTTTGAGCAAAGCCCAACCAAGGATTTTCACTATCTGGAGTTTTGTTTTGTGCCCCTAGGGGCATCCCAACTTGGGATGCCCTGATATGTGAAATCCCCAAGTTTGCCTGTGGAAACGTACCTTTCCCTGTCCCACAGCGCATGCACTGGCTCTCATCCAATCAGCGCTGTTTGCACGCAGATGGGGAGCCTGAGCAGTAACCTTCATGGCCGCCCGGCCTGTCTGAATGACTATCTGCGTGAGCGCGCCAGAAAAATGGGGGGGGGATCTGTGGTTATCCAGGGGTCATTTCACACAGTGGGCATCCTGATTTAGAATGCCCAAGGGGCAAGGTCAATTTAGTTTATTTTGTATAGATTTTACACATTTGAGTCACCTGGTCTCATAACAAAAGCAGCACCTCACACACACAGCCGTTACCACTGATTACAGTGTCAGCCTCTGAGGTAAAGTGTTGCTAGGAGACCAGTGGGCTAAATGAAGCAGCTCACTAAAAACAACCCAGCAGATCCCCCTATTCAGCAAATGGACTGAGCCATTGTAATTATACAATTTAAAAGAG
The DNA here is from genome assembly GCA_027917425.1 of Gastrophryne carolinensis. Taxonomy (NCBI): domain Eukaryota; kingdom Metazoa; phylum Chordata; class Amphibia; order Anura; family Microhylidae; genus Gastrophryne; species Gastrophryne carolinensis. The sequence continues at coordinate 131,299,679 of CM051237.1, read as the reverse complement.
AGGCATATATTTTTTTCTTTTTCTATCACCAGATTATTTATACACATGTTATAAGCTATTGTGTTGCTATTTAATTATTTTTCTTTTTTAATGCAAATTTCGCGATACTGCTCCTTTAAACAACCTAAAATCTTTTGTTTTAGTCTCTGAAGGTCATTGTACAAATAAAAACAGCAATCTATCACAAAATCCTCTTTACAGCATGTTTATAGCATCAACATTGTTTTCCAGCAAAGGTTTGGCAGCGTCAGATGTTTTGTTTGGATTAGGAGTCTTTTTAATGAGATGGAATCTTGGGTTTTTAATTCAAGGTCTTTTTTTTGCTGGCTCTCTTAAAGGGCATGTGACTGTGCTGATCTCTTTATGATGTGGTGGGATTCATGATCTTTCTTGACCTCTGCTGGCTGCTGTCCAAAAAATCTGGGATAGAATTTCATAAAAATCATAGTACTGCAAATACAGCCTGAAATATTGCTTTGTATTTGCAGAATAAGCCAACACAGCTGGATCAGGCAGAAATATCCTGTCTGCAAGGGAGAACAAAGAGAATAACTGTGGTGCAGTGAATGTTGCCTCTTCACAGGATAAACCAGGTTTTATTTGTGTTTTGATGACCTGATGTTAGGAGCTGCTCACCAGGACTTAGGCAAGAGGGGTTGAATTTTTAGTGACATCGTCCTCCAGGCCCCTCTGGAACCAAAAGGTACCACTGCTACAATCCAGTAGCAGACATCACGTTCTGGTAGGCCGTAGAGCCCAGTTATCAGGAAGACCACTGTATAATTCAGACTACCCATGTCCCAGAACGTAGGGCATGCCAGGATAGGGGATAGACTGTGGGATTACCCAAGTACTAGGTACTAACTATCAAGGTTGCGGCATTGCAATGCAATAATCACAGCCAGAGACAATACGGAAGGTCTAGGACAGGCAGCACAGGTCATTGAACGGAGAAACAGTTTAAGGTCAGGGGAAAGCAACACAAGTTTGCAGATCAAAGGGTAAGCTGAGGTCAGACCCAGTCATAAGAGAAAACCAGGAGCTGTTGTCAAGACACAGAGAAGCACAGGGCCATGAGCCACAAAGTTCTTCAGACATACAAACAATGCTTGATTGATGGATAATATGACAATGACATAATTAGTGATGTCACTGGGTGCCAATGGCACCCTATTATTAGTTTGTTACTTGTTTGTATGTTGTATCGTTATATATTTAGCACTGTTTATAAGTCTGAAACTTGTATTCCAGTGAAGGAGCCCCTTGTGGTCTCGAAACATTGGATTTTATGTGGTACTGGATGAAATATGGTTGGGAAAAATAATTGACAAATGGGAAGTGATACTTGATGAAAAATGGTTGGGAAAAATAATTGGGAAGTGGGAAGTGGTACTTTATGAAAAATGGCTGAGAACCCCTGATTTATTAAATATTTGCTTCCTTTATTTTGCTTTGTCTGATATTTTCCCTTAGTAGGCTATATCGAGTGTATGAAAGAACTTCTAATTCTTTAAAGACCACTTTCCTTATCATTTACCGCCTGGGTGATACGTGTGGGAAGTTAGTCACTTAAAATTGTCTTCCCCACCGCCCCAGCCCTTCCCCCCGGATACATCCCGGGGCCCATGATTGTGGCATGGGAGCTAGGGGAAAAGGTAACATTTTGGTGATTTTCAGACGCTATATTGGCACTATGTAAATGAAGATTATATTTATTATATAGACACAATAAAACAAGAATAACATTTTGTTGTACCTGCTGTATTTGGCTTAATTTCTATATTGAAGTGCATATAAAAAGAAAACCTGACATTATGAGCCGACATGGGTTTCATTTATTGTAATATATTTTCTTTACAATAGGTGGGGGAAGACTCTTGTTGCATTGTTTGTACAGGTCTTACAATACAAAGATAAATGGACTCCAGTTTAAAGTACAAAAAGTGTATCCAGTCCATTGTTATGTGACTTTAGGTTTCTCAATGGAGATGTAGTTTAGAGAAGCAAAGGCCTGCAGATGCTTCCTAGCAGCTGCATCCTTTTCCTCTCTGACTTTTTTGCACTACTGCCTTCTTATGATACATAAGTACTATGGCTAGGCAACAGAGACTAGGAAGTCAATGTGGTAAGAACGGCTGACAGGTAGGCAGGGAGCCTTGTAAACTGTGACAACACTCTGATCTGAGGAGCGGGCCACCAGAGAATACCCTGGAGGGGCCCAGGCACTGACCCAAAGCCACCATCAGGGTCTCGCAATGATTTCCACTGGTGAACACCACAAATAATTTCCTCTGCTGGGCAGTAACAAATTACAGTTACAATTACAGTAACAAAATTTGTTTCTAAAGGCAAAGAGATGTTTACAGGAAGCCTGTCCATCCCAAGCTCATGTATATGGAATATTCAAATAAAGTATTTTAGCAGAGAGGCAAGAATAGTCCGAATCCTGTTCCTTCCTCCATCACATTGTGGGCAGCTCTTTTCACCCTTCTGAGAGAGTAGATCAGGAAGCATCAGCTGTGCAGGAGGTAGGGTAAGTATGCTTGAGTTTCAATATTAGCCTATAGATGGCCTTTATACTGCATACTAGCTTAAACAATGGATGAGGCAAATAATATTTAAACAATGCCTTACTAATCATTATGATTGTTAACTTTATTTCTATAGAAACACTTACTTAGGCTAATTTGTCTTAAGATACCAACCACTTATCCTAAAACTCTTGCTCATGATTCTTCTACATTGTGACACAATATAAATTGCCATGTGCAACTGAAGTGTTTAGCCAGAATCTGGGTGACACTGTGCTGAGTCAGCTATACATCAGTTCCTTGCTTGAGATGTTAAGCCATTTTTCATAGAAATTATTGTAAGGAACATACATAGCAGAATATACTGTATATCTGTCCGATCTGTGCTGTGCTTCTTTAACACTACTCTTGTTAATCGTAGCAGTCTTTACCATGGTGCAGTCAGAAAACCTCTATTAACGTCTATATGTCTATTAACTGTGGTCCAGCTTCAACAAAGTATAATCCATAAGAAGTCCATTGCAGGGAAAGCTACACAGTCTGACTGCAGGAATGTTTCTGATGTATAGGGAGAGCAGTATAAGCCGATGCTGATTTCTAAAGTAGAATCAGGGTTAGTAGTCGTTCAGGTCACAGACCTTCCATAGCCAGTTTACTGCAGAGCTGGTTAAACCATGAAAATAAAATAAAACAATATATGCCAGTGTGTGACTATGATGTGTCACATGCTCGAGGACATGCAACTGTCATAAAGGGTTATCGTTCACGAAGTAGAAAAAAGATCAATGCCTTCAAGAAGTGGCCAAAGTTGTAAGCGCTGGAGACCAACCAGTGGGATCGCAAACTGGATTCTGAAGTTACGACACACTTTGTTACATCTGTCTGTAAAAGAAAAAAAAATATTGTTAAGACTGAAATAACAATAATTCACCAAATTACCAATATCACCAATTAATAGAGTATACTAATATTCTTACATTTAGAGTATTCCTATGTACACCTGCCCCCTTCAGTGGGTGTTGTGTCCCCTCTCCTCTACTGTCTGTATCTTTGCTGTGACTCTTCAACTCTTGGGGTAGAAAAGACAGTCTCATCTTTGAATAGTCCTACTCTGATTCAATAAAACGTACTTGTTTTTGAGATGAGAGCGGCTTCCCTGCCCACCCCTTCTCTGTCAGTCACGGGCCAACGAGCCGTGGCCTGACATGCCCCTTCATTGCAGTAAATAGGGCAGATAAGGGAACTCATTGTGACTGATGCCAAGGGGCGACCATTAGACAGTGTGGTCGATGATCAGTGTAATTGTGGAACAGCTTTCAGCAAATCATTTGGGGAGGATAAAAGGTAGGTATTCATGTTTGCTTTTTTTCTGCCTGGACCTAAACGTTCTAGTGTAGGTTGTAAAAGGTGCTTTTTGATGCTATATTTAAAGTGTGTATTGTTAAAGTGGACTAAAATCCAGGATTTTGACTGTCCCAATTTTTGGTCCTTGCCCCAGGATACCACGCTTCAGGATACCATGCTGTTTGAAACTCCCCAGGTCACCTAGTAAACTGACCTTTCCCCTGACCTACAGTGCATCTCCTGCCTCTCATCCAATCAAAGCGCTCAGCTGACCATGTCAAATTAAGCTAAGACTCAGCTAAAGGGCGAGTCTAGCCGAGAAGAGCCAAGCAGATTCACGCCTACCAGTGGCCTGCTACCTTCTAACAGGGTGCGTACCTGCGCTGACAAATGGCTGGCACGAGTGCGCACCCTGCTCAAGGTATAGCAGACGGCAGCATTGGATAAGGGAGATGGTGAGTTAACTGGGCGACCTGGGGCTTTTTATGCAGCGGGGCATCCCGAATCTGGATGAAGTCTCTCCCCAAGGGAGGGGGAATAAGGCTATAAGACTTGAGGGCTGCTTTTGATTCACTTTAAGCAGACAGTATTAGAAGTGAAAATCATATACCCTACTTTTGTATTTACGTACGGTCTCCTACAGTCCCTCACCGTGATTGAAGGCTGAAACCGGATCCCCAACCACATTAAGGTAGGTTGAGCACGGGAGTGTGCACACTCCCCAGAGCAACTGGGATGCGGCTGTCCCTACTCTCAGATCTGGATGCCCCTGGGACAAAACCTGTTTCTCTGAATTCACAAGGTAATAAAGTCTGTAATTTTTTTTTTTGCCTTCTGTTGACTCAGATTAGACTAGATTGATAATGTTTCAGTTGGTAAACTCTTACGTGACTACCTTCCAACAGAGAGTTTTTCTTTTAACCAAAAAAGATTGTTACTGTATGTTGCAAAGTGCTTGATAAGGGTAATTCTAGAAATGTCTGCTCTGTGGATGTATCAGTCCTGAGTAAATGTATCAGAATAGTTATTTTGGCAATCCATGAGGCAGCTTAAACTGATCCCAAAATGACCTTACCCCAGTAAGAGAAGCCAAGTAATCTGAACATTATCAAGAAAGAAAGCCGAAGGCTGGAATTGTTTTACCAGTGAATTCCCGGTATTTAAACTACGTCATATTTCATTTAATCCGGCTTAAAAGATATTCACTCGTGAGTTCATTATTAAAATATGGTACAAGTCTGCTCTCTTTACACTCTGCTGAATAGGCCCCCATCTACAGTATTAAACCTAGATTATGCTGTATATAGGACTGTATATAAGAGTTCATTGAGTATCCAGTAGAAACTACAAATCAACTGCCTGAATTAAATAATACGTTCAGAAAGTGGAATACTGAACATTCTGTAAAACCTACAGTGAGTTTATACACATATAATACCTCATCCCCTCCATACGATTGTACCCCTTTAAATAACATAACCCAACACAAATGTTTAGGTTTTTTTTAAAGGCTTTATTTAAAATGACCTTCAACAGGAAAAATAGATAGACAAATACAGAACTTTTGCTTGATCTGTTCAGTGAAATGTTTAAAATATTGTCTAGAAAAACTCTGAAGGCTTGCTTATAGCTGTTCCACAGCAGCATTCTCTAATACAACAACATGCAATACAGCTCACACACATTTTTATTGTTTGTTCATTTATTTTTCACGTTTAGGAACATAAATATTTGAAATTGTCAACAGCTCAATCAAAAATATATTAAAAATATGTAGTTCATCCACTTTGTGGTGCCTAGAAGTGAATTAAAAAGAACATGTCCGTTATTAAACTCATTCCCCCTTTTGCTCTTCTTACCTGTCTATGACTTCACTAACTCTATTGGGGTTATATTATATAGCAATAGCTGTTGCCCACCTTTTGATTGGGGCAACTAATGTTTTTCAGCGATGTTTTAGGTCTGTGTTAGCTGGTACATTTATCTCCTTGCTGTTGCTACTGCAGCATTACAAGGCCGCTTTGTGTCACTTACCTGAAAAAATGAATTAATCATTTGTGCCCGCCGGGCAAAGCCAGTTTGGGTGTCTTCTGCACAGGCCTGTCTGGGACTTTAGGCACTAGAAGCGTTTCCTCTGGCTCTTCCATTCAATAGAGTATGCAGATATTGTGTAGCACACAGAAAGTGAGGATTATCTTGGACACCTTCTATGGGCTGTACAGCATCTCCCCTCCTGCCCGTACCAAACTATGCATCTGGTCTTGCAGTGAGCTGCATTGTAGCTGCGGTATGTGGGTTGCGCACAGGGGTCATGAGCCATGTCTTCTGCCCGTATCCCTTAGTAGCTAAATTCAAACACATACGTTAATGTTGTTTGCAACATAAATGCACACCCCTGCCTGCTTTGCTACATTTTGCCTTCACCTTCCCCTGTGCCCTTGTTCTGCAGCTCCACTGTCTAGAGGTAAGCCATGTACTTACCTAGTAGCTATCTCGGCGGCATTTCATCGTTCTCAAATTTCTGGCACAGGGCAGATTGGTACAACACATAGGAGTCATGGCAGGATCCGAGAAAGCCCAACCTCACAGCACGCAGCCACATGTCATTATCACACACAACCTTCACACATAATGGAATCGAAGCACTTCCTGTGGCAGTAGTGCAGCTCTTGTGCTTGAAAGGAGTAGAAGGGAATATGGGTCTCATCAATGCAGCCAAGCACATATGGGATTCCTGCCATCCAACAGAAACCCAGCTTGATGTTTTGCACCTCTTCATTCCGGAAACCTGATGTAGGTAGAGATGAGGTCACAGATGGCCAGGACCACCTCATAAAATATGCGGCACATGGTAGGCTGGCTAATGCTGCTTAATTAGGCAGAAGGGCTTGAAATGTTTCCCTTGCAAGGATATTTAAGGAGGCACATAAGCGCACTATTCCAGGTACTGCGTGGCTGTGGGCAGTGGTGGGCTCAATTTTGTGGCGGATTTGGTGGCACAGTTCCAAAAGCGCACCACGATTTGGTCTTTGCTCATCACTCAAATCCACACACACGCACAATGCACACCTCCAATAAACCAGCTAACACACACATTCTGCGGTCCCTAGATTTTACAAAAATCTAGCATTCTTGTAAGGAGATACCTATAATTAAAGGACCTTAAAAAATAGTAGGGGATCATTTACATGGGACACAAATGTATGGTACATACACCATAGTGTTACATTGATTGCTACAGTAACAACAAAAGGCATTACCACCCTGAATTAATACGTTTAATCACGTGTTACATGATGGCTTTTCACATAATGTAATTTTGGGTGGTGTAAAAAGAAGGTCAAATTTTAGGTGAACACTTGTTTGAAGGACCAATTTACGTAGCTAAAGGGGATGCATGTTTGAATGCACAACACATTGCACACTGCTACTAACAGTGCCACGAACAACAGTCAGACCCAAAATGTTTCTTTTGGTGGTTTCTATAAAAGGATCCAGAGATCTGGATCAGTTGCAACCCTGGGTCTATGTTACTCACCATCACAGCTCTGACTTTGGCCCATGCTGCTGGACCCAACTTCATGCTGGTGGGGACAAGGTGGGTTTGGGGGGGGGGGGGCAATGGATGTGCCAGCGGGAATAGGAGGAGCTGTGAGATTTAAAAAAAATATATAACAAAAAGCACAATAAAAAACAAAAAACACAAATAATCAGTTGAGTATGTTTTCTTGCACTAGATAAAGATTTTAGATTTTTTGCTGTGTGTTTGTGTATGGCACAATTACCTGATATTGGCTCCGGAGAAAATCCTGGAAGGGGTGTGAAGGAGCTCTCCGGCATATGATGCCTTGAAACAATAAGAAAAACAATCTCCATGCATATATCCAGTTCAACCAAGTCCCATAAAACATAACTTTTACTGCAAGTATTTAAAAACATACCAATTCCATGCAAAAGTGTAAGATGATCTCGCCCCCCCTCAAAGGTTGCGCGTTTCCAGAAGCAGCCCCTTAGTCGTACCTTGAAATGACACTCCACTTTAAGAAGGAGCAGGCAGTGGTTTCAATCCCCAGCAAGGCCAGCACCATTTTTCTAGTGCACGGAGCCCTCGTGCATGAGCACGCCGCCGAAGCTGCTGATTGGGGGAGAAATGGAAAAGGAATGGACCAACTAAACAACGGCCTTCGAATTACAGTCATACAAAACCAGGATACTGAATTTTCTACCAGTAACTGTGGACTCAAATTGGTCCCCTTTTCTAATATGTCTACAGCATGTGCATCTCACAGAACCACAGGGAAAGTTCCCTTTTACCTTCAGCCATGGTTCCCCAATTCCATGGGGATCATGGATGGTGCTAAGTGAGTGCTCAGGGTAGGGTCCTTTTAATAATAATGAACCACATTATAGGAGGCTGAAAAGGATATTACAAACATCAGCTGCCGGGGTAACATTATCCACCTGACGTAGCCAGTCAACCCAATTGTGGGGGTGGGGTTTCCATTTCTCCCCCAATCAGCAGCGAGGGCTGCAAAATGGTGCTGCCCATGCTGGGGATTGAATCCACTGCCTGTTCCTTCTTAAAGAGGAGTATCATCATTTTCACATAAGGTATGACTAAGGGGCTTCCCGGAGGGCGTAACCTTTGAGGGGGGCGAGATCGGCTTAAACACCAGCAGGGGATTTGTAAGTTTTTAAATACTCACAGTAAAAGTTATGCTTTATGGGACTTGGTTGAGCTGGATATATGCATGGAGATTTGAATAAGATTTACAGAGGTCCATCCTTGCTCTCTTGAAAGGGGTTTGTGAGCTGTCTAGGAATAGAATAAGAAAACCAAAACCAAAACAAAAACATGAGCCACACACTTGTCACTTACACAATAGTTATCCACAAGAAGAAACACAAAGGCTACTTACTAGGGGACGAGGTGCTGGCCTCAAAACAGGGAGGGCGGCAAGGGGAGAAAGTGTGGGCTACGCCCCTTTAGAGCACAGCTCCAAGGGGCCAGACTCCTCTACTCCCCCTCCTGCACCCACATGGCGTGGTGGGGAGTCCACCACCTCCTCCACCTCGGAGCTCCCCACCTGAGGCTGGGCCCAAAAGGTAGCCAGACTCCGGCATTAGTGGAGCTGATGACCCACACAGCCCCCTAATTCTCGTCCTTTTCCTCCCTTGGGTCCTCCACCTCGCCATGTTGAGAAGTACCCGCATCCACAGATCTGTAAGGATCAGGGTTGGGGGGATGGGGGAGAACCTTCTTGCCACACTTGTGGTGGGAAGGCTGCTTATCTGTGTAGACAAAAAACAAAAAGAGTCATTGAGCTACTACAACAACCAATGCTGTCCGACATTCTTCACTTACTGGACGCATAGGAATCATAAACCCGCCAGAAAAATGCCAGGTCCTGCCGGGACACGGAGGCCCTAATCTCCTCCACAATGGTCCCCTTCTGGGCCGAGGGTCAGGCATAGTCATATTCCTACTGGCACATGTCCTACATGAAAATAAACCTAAAAGACAGGTAAGACAGATAACAAACAATAAATTCAGATTATAACAGTAACCAAAAGTATGTTAGTATTTCAATTACAACACATTTCAGCACACTAAATGATGAGAAAAGGGTAAAAAACACATGTCAAAATAGTAAATATACATGGTAAAACACTGAGTACAACGAAAGGATCTCTGTATTTAACAAAAAAAGAACTCTATTAAAAAACGCTACAGTCGCCACAAGAGGCGGGAATAAAGAAGGAAAAAACACACATAACAAGATACATTTGGATAAAACACTGATAAAAAAGGTATAAAGAAGGATCAGAAATAAGAGAAAAACGAAACAGAAGTAAAGACACTCCCACAGTAAAATGTGCAGCAAACACACCAAAGACACTTACCTTTATAATCTGGCCATTAGTCTGAGGGTCCACATGCTGGCGGGTGCTCTTTGTGAAGAGTGAGCTAGCCTTGGACCCACTGGAAGTGCTGCTGAGGCTACAGGTCTGCCTGCATCTTGGAAAAGCAAAACAGTCATAGTGGAACATCAATGACGTTCAAAACAAAGCGCCGCAATTTAGCTGTATTTTGGAGAACGCTAGGTTGTGCTAGATAGCAACCGCCACATTTAAGACAGAAAGAACGCTGCACTGGACGAGATGTAGCGCCATAGCTGAACACCAGAAACCTGGCACCCGAGCGAGCCAAGATTTAAGTGCAAAATACACATCAATAGTGTGGGCGCTGTAGAACTGGGCGCTAAGTTGTAAAGCGCTTGATGCAGGATTAAAAAAAACTGAAGAGCCAGAGGAAACTGGGACACATCGAAAACACGTGGGTTGAAATTGGGGACATGCAAAGGTACTGCCACTTGAAGGGCAGACACAAAACTGCAAGTTTAGAAAACAGAAGGGAATGCTGAAGAAAGAGAAAACTAAGCTAAGGTGGGGGGGGTGACACAGTGTGAAATATAGAGAATCAGTAAAAAAAAAAAAAGAGAAGGATGAAAAGTGGAAAAAAGAGAGCATATGAATAGAGACAAGAACAGAATGTGGGAAAAAAGAAAGAAGGAAAGAGTTTGGAAAAAAAGAAGAGAATGTGCATGGAGACTATGGCCTTGATTTACAAAGAGTTAGAAAAAAATTTCATGGTAGTAAAAAAATCAATTCATGATAAAAAAAAAGCCTGAGAATGTCACCTTTAGTGAATTACCAGATAGGAATACAATGAAATTCAATGGCACTTTTTTACTCCTGAGAAAATAACTTTTTTCCTGTATTAAAAAGTGCCATTGACTTTCATTGTATTCCTATCTGGTAATTTACTAAAGGTGACATTCCGTGAGAAAACCTGTTGAGGCTTTTTTCTCATGAATTGAATTTTTTACTACCATGAGAATTTTTTTCAACTCTTAGTGAATCGAGGCCAAAGATAGAACATGGAATGGAACGAGAGGTAGGAGATATGAACAGAGAGAACGATATTGAGGAAGCGAAAATAGATGGAGGAAAGGCGCTAAGGGAGGCAGAGGTAAGGTAGAAAAAGAGAAGGAGAGGATGCAATAAAGGAGGTGGAACCGTGGAACTGACAATAAGGAAGATGAGAAAGTGAAGGGTTGCACACATTGACAAATGTTGTATTATTAGTGCCCAGGGCATCCACTGGGCTAAATTTGGCCCTAAAGCTGTATATTCGTTCTTTAGGGGTAGCTTTACATGGGATGTAACTTTATAAATGTTATTTACCCATCCTCCTCTTCTCTTCAGCCACGTGACCAAAGTTGTTCTCACAAACTCTCCCACACAGTCCACAATAGTTAGCACAAGTGCTGGCTGAGAGTGCTTCACACAGTCCACGGCAAGACCAGCTGCCACGGCATATAGTGATACCAATTTCCCCCATGTGATGCCTGTAGAAACAAAGGAAAAGCAGTTACCAAATCACCAGCATAACATCTAAGCATGCAGGATTGGCTTGCCCCTGGCCATCGTTTGGCCGCTAGCGCAGGGCTTGTATAAGCCATCCCTAGCGCCGGCTGGGAGCGCAGTTAAAGTGAATTATTTAAGATAAAAAAACACAGTGCACATGGGCATTGTGAAAAGGGGATTCTATGGTTTTTTTCTAGGGGTTGCAATTCCCTTTTGTTTTGGGGTGATGGCAGCACAATAAAAAAATCTGGCATTGCACTAGGGAACTTGAAAGACATGACACAGGGTTTGCATGGCCCAAATCACAAGTTTGCAGTGCAACCCAAAAGTGCAAAAAATACATACAAAAACCTTTCCAAACAGCCCCGGGATCCTGTGGCACATGCACCAGCCCAAAAATAAAAAATAGTGCCCCAAATAATTACAACCATCCCAGCCCATTGACATCTATGGGATAAGGCCACACAGTGCAGGGTGAGCGCCTGGTCCTATCTGGCACTGCAGGGAACTCGGCTCCAGCACTTATCCCATCGCCGGTGCTGATGATAGATGGGACACTCTCTGGATTTTCACTTGATAAATACACCTTTTGCACTGAGACCTGCCATTCACCTGCCATTCATCTGGCACTACGTGGCACTAACGCTTCCTTAATAAATCCCTTACTCTCCCATATGGACTTCAGCAAGCATTTAGTGTATTAATTAGTGCTAATGCCATTAAATGGGTATATAGACATCTATGGGGACAGGAGTCCAGGAAGCAAATCAAGTGGAAGAATTTCCACAAATGTGTAGTCTAGAAGATAAGCTATGCTTTTGATGGACGAATGAAAACTGTGGTAGGTTTATCAACATGGATTTTATAGCTTTTTTTAAAAAGGTGTCTTAAATACTACGTCACTAAACCCAATTTACACAACGCAGATGTAGCCTCTCAGTAATAGCTGACTGTAATAGCTGAAGTTTATACAGTCACTCAATTAGTATAATACTTTGTCCCTTTGTTCTTTAAAGATACTGTCCAGGCACATTTTAACTTCCTCCTGCTTTATCCCCCTTGGGAACGATGAAAAATAAGCTATATTACAGCGTCTCAAAATCTCTGATTATACAGTATGTAAAAACCTCTATTCTAAGCAAAGCTGTTTTCTTCTTTTCAATTTCTCGGTCATGAGCATGCTCTGCTGTGGTCATAGACAAATGTGGGACCATTGTGGCTTGAAATGCTCAATGGTGTAGCTTTAGGGTGGGCCCTCAGAATCCATTTAGCTGTAAGGTCAAAGGCACCTCAGTCCTGCACAACATACTTAGTTGCTGTCTTCAATGAGCCACAGCACTCAACCCTGTTAGCTTGCAGACCAACCTAAAATCTGTCTCTAAATCTGGTTAAAAACAGAGGCTCGGTCACACACATCTGCAGGAGTCTACTGAAGATGCACCACCAAGCGCCAAGGTGCCTCTGTGGGGCGCAGTCCTAACTCTAATCTCTGAGAGCCCTTAGTTGCTGTGACAGTTTTGTCCTGCGAGGAAGGAAATGGCTTCCACTGTCTAGGAATGAATAATTTGGATAGGATAATTGAATTATACTTCATGAATATGCAGCAAAATATAATTTATCATTCCAGCATATCTGTTAAATATTTGTTTGTGCAAAAATATCTAGAGTGGATATTCAGTCAGTCATCAATGTATGCACAGCCATTTTGGAAACAGTCATGGCCATTTGGCAGTGGTGCTGGGAACAGGGAAGCTCAGCAGGACAACTTGAGTTTTTTTAGTCATACCTAAATGATTGTCATTGACTTTTGGAAACCTCTATTTGATAACCCTGCCCTTTTTCTGCCCTTCTATTTTTCCCCTGGTTTAAAGTGACCATGACCACTCCATCTGAACTGAACTGCCTAAGTGCATAAGCTGAACTCCTCAGCGTACTTACTTTCCCAAACAGCATAATGTTAAAACAGGTGTCCATCCAGTCCACAGTATGCTACCCACCCTCCTATGGTAAATCTTTGTTGGGCACTGAAAAAAAACATCTGCATGCAGCCAAGCCTCTGATCACATGATGGGAGCTCAACCTGAGGCTTGGATTCTTGCAGGTAAGTGCAAGGAAGATGATCTGCACAGGTTGAGCTCCCGTCATGTGATCAGAGGCTTGGCTGCATTCAGGTGTTTTTTTTCACTGCTCACTCCGATTGTTTAGTCAGCCAATCAGTGCAGCAACAGCTCCACCGCTGCACAGTGATTGGGTGACAGTCACACAGACCCTGTGCAACAGCTTCAGTTGTGGCGGTGAATCCAGAGAGAAGTGGTTCACCCTGTGTCCCATTACCGCTGTTTTTTTATTACCCCTATATCGGGCTTAATGTAGTGAGAGGGGAGGGATAAAAGAGGATGCACATTAGACTGATACCCATCTCTTCTGCTTCAATAATATAATAATGTTTGTCTCCAACAACGATACTCTGTTTAACTTCACAAACACCTGCTCGTATAATATGAGAGAGGTCTGCTTTATCTTCCACAATACCTGCTGAGAAAATCTCCGCAGCAACAGCCAGGAAAGCATCAGATAATACAGTCTCAGAGGTGAGGGAGATGTTCAGCTGTCTGGCAATGTTCCTGTATACCCCCGGTCTCATGTACTCCAGCTCATCACCTGCAATGCAGTAACATCAGCAAAACCAGTGTCAGTACAGACGAAGGCACGTCAGCTTCACATAGATGAACGCACAGGCATGCCATTACAATCATTTTCTAGATATTTTATTATTATTATGGCATCAAGGACTATTCACATCATTTAGTAGTAAGGACATTTTTTTTATTGCAGGCACGCTTCAATAAATTGTGAAGCTGTTTAAATAGATACATCATAGATAGTGATGTATAGATGTTTGAGAAAAAAAATCATGTGAGTGTCACACCAAATAAAAATATATTGATGTATGAAATATTGAAAAGAACATTATTTTGCTCTGATATATCTGAGCTAAAATTGGGCTGATATGGTGGACTATTCTATTTATTTGATGTTAGATGTAAGCCTCTTTTCTGCCGATTTATACATCTAAACACACATCTATCTGGTCTGGAAACCTTCCCCGCAATGCTACGGCTGCTTTTTGTGACACTCTTGAGCACAGTATGGGCAATGTTTTCATTAGGGATGTTTAGCACCAGTGAGCAGCCAGGCAATGACTTGGGGCCATTATTTGTAATATATTTGTAATATAATTTGTAGAAGCCAGTGTTACTAGCAGTGTGCATTGCAGTGTGGATTGCAACCTGCCTTCCCATGAGCTTTTTAGCATTTAGATATTAAAAAGTGCAAGATGTACCTCCCTGATGGGGAGGTACATCAATTTTCCTATGAGGTGAGGATATCTATTTTTAAATTTAGAAACAACAGTGCCCTATGGGCTATGAAGAAAAAATGTGCAAATTCTTTAAAGTGGACCAACACCCAGGGGGATCGGCCTGTGAATCTATAAGATTCCCGGGCCGATCAGATCCCTCCCCGCGGGGCATCCGAAATCGGGATGTCCCGCGGGGTGAAACCCCCCAGGACTCCCACAAACCTTACCTTAACCCCGTTCCAACGGCGCATGCGCGGGCCGCGGCCGCGTCTCGCGCTTCCCTCTAGCAGGGCGCGCACCCGCGCCGGACGTTTGTGAATGGCCGGCGCGGGCGCGCTCCCTGTTAGAAGGGAGCGCGAGACACGGCCTCCAGCGCTCAGAGCCGCTGTGGTTGGACACCGATTGTACGTGCATACCACAGCGGCTCTGAGCTCTCTGATTGGACGAGCGCCCGCATAGGAGCGTGGGGAGGTGAGTTTTTACGGGCGTTCTGGGGGGTTTCACACAGCGGGGCACCCCCGATCAGGGTGCCCCACCGAAGTGGACCAAAACCCAGGATAGTCAAAATCCTGGGTGTTGGTCCACTTTAACATTACCCATATGGAGCAAACTATTTCCAAACTAAAAAAAAATATCCTTTCCTTATTAGATACAGGTCCTTCTCAGAAAATTAGCATATAGTGCTAAAGTTCATTATTTTCCATAATGAAATGATAAAAATTAAACTTTCATATATTTGAGATTCATTGCACACCAACTGAAAATTTTCAGGTCGTTTTTTTGTTTTAATACTGATGATTTTGCCATACAGCTCATGAAAACCCCAAAATCCTATCTCAAAAAATTAGCATATTTCATCCGACCAATAAAAGAAAAGTGTTTTTAATTAAAAAAAAGTCAACCTTCAAATAATTATGTTCAGTTATGCACTCAATACTTGGTCGGGAATCCTTTTGAAGAAATGACTGCTTCAATGCGGCGTGGCATGGAGGCAATCAGCCTGTGGCACTGCTGAGGTGTTATGGAGGCCCATGATGCTTCGATAGCGGCCTTAAGCTCAGAGTGTTGGGTCTTGCGTCTCTCAACTTTCTCTTCACAATATTCCACAGATTCTCTATGGGGTGCAGGTCAGGAGAGTTGGCAGGCCAATTGAGCACAGTAATTCCATGGTCAGTAAACCATTTACCAGTGGTTTTGGCACTGTGAGCAGGTGCCAGGTCGTGCTGAAAAATGAAATCTTCATCTCCATAAAGCTTTTCAGCCGATGGAAGCATGAAGTGCTCCAAAATCTCCTGATAGCTAGCTGCATTGTCCCTGCCCTTTATAAAACACAGTCGACCAACACCAGCAGACCATCACTGACTGTGGGTACTTGACACTGGACTTCAGGCATTTTGGCATTTCCTTCTCCCCAGTCCTCCTCCAGACTCTGGCACCTTGATTTCCGAATGACATGCAAAATTTGCTTTCATCAGAAAAAAGTACTTGGGACCACTGAGCAACAGTCCAGTGCTGCTTCTCTGTAGCCCAGGTCAGGCACTTCTGCTGCTGTTTCTGGTTCAAAAGTGACTTGACCTGGGGAATGAGGCACCTGTAGTCCATTTCCTGCACACGCCTGTGCACGGTGGCTCTGGATGTTTCTACTCCAGACTTAGTCCACTGCTTCCGCAGGTCCCCCAAGGTCTGGAATCGGTCCTTCTCCACAATCTTCCTCAGGGTCCGGTCACCTCTTCTCGTTGTGCAGCGTTTTCTGACACATTTTTTCCTTCCCACAAACTTCCCATTGAGGTGCCTTGATATAGCACTCTGGGAACAGCCTATTTGTTCAGAAATTTCTTTCTGGGTCTTGCTTGAGGGTGTCAATGATGGCCTTCTGGACAGCAGTCAGGTCGGCAGTCTTACCCATGATGGCGGTTTGGAGTAATGAACCAGGCTGGGCTTTTTTAAAAGCCTCAGGAATCTTTTGCAGGTGTTTAGAGTTAATTAGTTGATTCAGATGATTAGGTTAATAGCTCGTTTAGAGAACCTTTTCATGATATGCTAATTTTTTGAGATAGGATTTTGGGGTTTTCATGAGCTGTATGGCAAAATCATCAGTATTAAAACAAAAAAATACCTGAAAAATTTCAGTTGGTGTGCAATGAATCTCAAATATATGAAAGTTAAATTTTTATCATTTCATTATGGAAAATAATGAACTTTAGCACTATATGCTAATTTTATGAGAAGGACCTGTATGTGATGGACCTCACCTGTACAGATGCTCCATCACAGGTACAGGTAATTTTTTTTAGAAACAAGTAGGACAATTAGTTTTTTGCACCTTTTCATGTGTTAATGCTTAAAAGCTTACTGGAATGCACATTTCAATACACACCACAATGCACACCGGAAGTTCAACAGAGGTCACATTGACATTGACAAATATTTAGCATGACTCTCTAGAAGGATCATGCTATTTGGTAAAACATGGTGCACCAGAGGTGTCTCTTGCATTGTGAATTGCAACCTGCATCTTGGTAAGCTATTTTATTTTAGCACAAAAGCAAGTGCAATTTTTTCCCCCAAAATATCATCTTTACCTACAATGGGGCATTTTTAAAGCCAACAGCCTAGCACAGTTGGAAAAGCAAAATAGCGGGCAAATTTTGGAGCTTCCTCGTCCAGCGAGCAAAAGTTGTCACACTTGCTGGGCTTTCTCACGCTGGGGCTACCGTGTGACCAAATTTGTAGGGTGGTTGTGAAAAAATGCATAGGAATAGAAGGGAAAACTGTGGAGCCCTGCTACAGCATCTACAGAAAACTGCAGGAAATGGAGGTGAGGTTCATGGGACAGATGCACCAAGGTAGGGAGAGTCATGTACATGAGGAGCCTAGCTGTTACAAGTATACACACTGCTTCCTTCTGCATACTCTGCACTGCCCCGTTCTGGTCCCTGCATCTCGCGCCTGCTCTCCCTACCCAGCAGCCATAGGAACTTTTTTCCTGGGTTTCCCCATCGCAGTTGCAGGAAGTGAGCGACCAGGTGCTCCATGTGACCACCTGACCATGGCCCCTGTCAACCATGGGCATCAACCCCCCCCCCCCACACAAACACAGGTCTCTCCAATGCATGCCATCATAGCCAGAGGTTTAACCAAAGGTTGTGTGCCCCTGGTGTAAATATAGAGATTGCTTTCTATTGTAAGTTTTGGAAACTAAGTGCATTCATCAGCTGAAATGATAGCATTGTCGGTGCAAGAATGGTTTTGGTTGGGAGGGGCACAATGGGGCAAGGAACAGGGGAAGGGTTTGGGGGAAGACTTGAGATGCAGGCAGTGGGGGGTGTTAGAGGAGGAACAAAAAATTCAGGAACAATTTTTGAGTGAAAAGGTCCGAGTGCTGAGGCTACACTCACGCCACAAAGTAGTGCAGACCACCATTCTCCCTGTCCTCTCTATGGCCAGTCTGCACCTGGACTCTTATACTATCACATTTAGGTATGAATGTAAAGATATAATATAATATAACATATACAGATCAGGAAAGTTTCTGGCCAGCAAACTAACCTCTTCATTGTGGTAGTGAATGACATGCCATGGATTTCTGTAACCTTGCATGGGACAGAATCACTTGATTAAATAAACGTTATTATTTATCGTGTGACTGTCATCTGTAGTGTGTTTGACATAATCCAGATATGGCAAGTCATGTTCCTTCCAAATTTGGAGAAGCTGTATGTAAGTCATGTCTCACATCCTGAACACTTATCACTATCCTGACAGCCTTTGGCAAACAAACCACTTGTCACT
This sequence comes from Gastrophryne carolinensis, assembly GCA_027917425.1. Lineage (NCBI taxonomy): Eukaryota > Metazoa > Chordata > Amphibia > Anura > Microhylidae > Gastrophryne > Gastrophryne carolinensis. Next base: position 131,281,220 of record CM051237.1, on the reverse strand, counting down.
CAGTGTGACAAGCGCATAACAGCAATGGTTTCTCTTTCCAATCTCCTCTGTAGACATAGCGCTTTACACTCTACAAAGCGTAAATTATTCAGCTTGAGAAAAACACCAGCACCTAAGCTACTCTAGTATACAACTACACCTTACACATGAAAAATCAAGAAAGCCGCCTTGGGTATCCACATGCTAGTGCAAGATAATAAAATAAATATTCTTAAAGTGGTCCATTTTTACTATCCTCGATTTTGGTCCGTCCCTCTGAAGCATCCCAATTTTCGCGCCCGCTGTGTGATCGCCTGCTTTTCTTAACTTTCCACAAGCCCACAGAGCAGCCACGGCTCTCCTCCAGTCAGCATGTTAATGTGTGGCTGGAGAAGCTGAATGAAATCCTAGCACCAATTGGGTATGCTCCGCTGTGTAAAAACCCCCATGTCACCCAATCTCACTCACCCTTCCTCAGGTCCTACGGCACATGCGCAACCTCTCATCCAATCAGTGTGCTTGGATCTGCTCCCGCCCCTTGTCTAAGAGCTTGTCTAAGTTGAGCAGATCCGCTGTTCACCTGGGGGGTTTCACACAGAGGGTTCCCAATTCTGGATGCCCTATGTGTATCCCCACAGTTTGCCCATTGTACCCAGTTCACCCTTCCTGGTGATCCCACAGTGCAGGCTCGGCCAAAACCACGTGCACTGATTGGCTGATTGGCCTGCTCAGCCAATCAGCACGCTTCCTGACTGAGCAGAGCTGAAGGGAGCCGAGTGCGCCACCAGCTGCATCCCCTACTTATCTTCTAGCTGTGGCATGCTCGCACTGCCCATTCAAACGGGTAGCTAGCAAGCTAGAGATAAGCAGGGATGCAGCCAGGGCACTGAGACGCGGTGTGGGCTCTGGGATTGGGTGAGTCGAACGGTCTTTTAGACTCCAGGGCCTCCAAAGTTCCTCTTTAACAGGTGGTGGAGGCTGGCAAGTGGTGGGGACCCTCGGGGTAGTAGCCCTGGTTCACTTCCCCCTTTCAACTGTTAGTCCCAGCGGCTTGTTGCTGGCAGGAGGGGGTTTGACACTTGTGATGTAGAGGATTAACAGTGCAAGGAGCAGGTAAGCAGCTAGTAGGAATGTCAGGGGAGTGTAGCCAAGGGGAGGTCCTGACTTCCTCCAAAATTACTTTTTTGAAAAAATAATACTGGTACATTCAAAAGCTACTGGACAGGCCCCAAAACAGATTCATTGTCATACATACAAGAAGCATTCAGATTTGCAATGGATCAGCTGTCAGGCTGGAGTGTCAAGAATTTATTTAGCAATGGTACACTGGCATTTGTCCCTCTAAGGCCTTTCACTTACTGCAACATGAATGGTATTTCAATTTGCAATGTTATTCTTAGTGCTCAAAGCACATGTTCACTTATAGGCGATAGGGCGATAGGAATTTCAAAATAATTTTAAAAAGTGTTCACAAAGTTTTGTATACTTACAGTATTACAGAGTTTTATTTCTTTGTAATTGTACAAGTGAGACTTGGTCACGTGGTCATGGAAGCAGGAAAACGTTAATGCATTTTATGGCCTGGGCTTCCCTAGTCCCTTATGGTCTTTAGCCACAGGAAGCCTCCAAGAAATATAGTGTTTCTAATCAGTCTACAGGAAGGAATTGTTCCCTTGCCCTGGACTGTTCCATATCACATCAGTATCCTGCTTTTCTAATTAACAACAACACGCGTTTAATTGGAACAGGCAGCGCTGACTAGATACTACATAGAAGTGTTTTTCATTTTATCCAGAATGCAGAAACTTCCTGTGTTAGGGGATTCGCTAATTTGATTTTATGAAACAATTTGAGTGCTCTTTTTGCTAATCCTGAAATATTCAATTCAAAGAAATTTATAGGGGATGCGGCAGAAGCAATGACTTGTTCCTATTTAATAGCTATGTGCTTATAATATTACTGTACATTTATCTTCTGCTGTTAGTGTGACTTGAGGCCTGGATGCAATGCTCACTCTGCCTTAGTGACAGGCTATATCTTGTCAAACAATCCAATGGCACTTGGAGAGCCCTCAATCATAGGAACAGCGGGCTCGTAGACAGTTTGCAAGCTGGCCCAACGGAAGCAGGAACTGGACTGTGGGTTTCAGGTAAGTTACAGCCCACTTCCCCTTGCTAACTCTGAGCCCCCCCACCACACACACGCATGTCATCAGATTTTTTTTTTGTTCAGGCTCTATCTCAATGGGGACCATGGCTCGTGTTCGGCAAGTTCAGTCACCCAAACCAAACTTTTGTTCAAAGTTCGGCCGAACTTGCAGAACCTGAACTTTAGGGGGTTTGCTCATCACTAATCATAATACAATATAACAGAGATATTACAGAAAGCTTTTTTACATTTTGAGTGAATTCCACATGTGCTACCCTTAAACAACAAATCTGTTATAGATAAACTTGTGAATGAGTGGTAAATTAATAGTTTAACAGCACTGTATACATTTGAAGTGAGCCGAAGTTAAGTCCAGGGTTATGTGGGCCCTTGGGCCCCTTTGTGGCAGGGGAAGAATGGCCATAGGGACACCCAGCAAATGCAAGCTGGGCCGCACAGCTTTGGGGCAGTCTGGGCTGCTACCTTTATTAACACTCCCATCCGAACCCTGCCACCCCCCCATCCCCTTCCCTACTCTACACCCTCACCCAAGCAAACCCAGCCCATGCTGTCCCCCTCAGCCTCAGGCTAAGCCTCAGCCTTGAAGCATTGACTAGCCAGGGAGCAGCAAAGATGCCACCGGCTAGTCATGGGCAGGCCAGGTTCTAGTAAAATCCCGGGCTGATTTTTGGCCCCAGCCCACCACCGCTTTGTGGTGTGTCACAACAGATGTGGCACTACAACTGCATACGAAATAAGTGAAAACCAATTAAAACCATAACTTTATTGGTCCCTTACAACCCACCCTGGGCCTTATCCTCTTCCTAAGCCCACTTCAATTTCACGGCAGAGGAATGCTATTTTTATCTCAACATGCTCCTGTACATACTAGCTCCTTCCAACCTCCAAGCCATGGCAAACACTGATAGGTTGTCTGTGGGACCAGGAATTTTCACAGGATTGCTAGGTTCTCATTGCCGGTCACGTTCACGGTACTGGTCCATGTGTTGTACATTGGTTTCACAAATCAAAAGACTTACTTAGCCTTAGAAATGTAGCAGACACATCGGCCATACGCCCTCCTGTTGAAGAAGAGATCCCATGGTCTGGTTTGTTCCATCCAAGACCAGCACGCTGGAGCCGGGCCTGGATAAAGTCTCTGCACAGTGCTTTTCCCTGGGCCACCAGCTCCTTATCAGTAGGCGATCTGTCAAACACTTCAAACACCTCTGCAGCAAACACAGAAGATCGGCGTAGCATCTCCATTGTAAGAAGGAGAAAGGCAGTACTTCAAATCAAGTCTGTATGTACATCCAGAGAAAGAAATGGTGACAACGTGGAGGTTGGGTTTCCCAATGTGTACTTTACCTAGAAGAAAAAATAACATGGCTTATTTTCACATGAATATTTAGATACAGTCTGTGTGTATGAATAGGGCTTTTATAGTCTACCAGAAAGGTCAAGCCTCCCTAATCATCACCAAAACGATTCCTCTACAACTCTTATCAGCCAGCTAGATCAGAAACTCTTTTGCTGTCTCGTTATTGTGCATACAAAAGCCAGCAAATGGAACGTAATGCTATGTAAAGTTATTTTTGGACGAGCAAAGCTCTGGGAAAGTTAAGTGTTTATTTTAGACCTTCATTTTGTATTACACATTATCTACAACCTAAAAAAGAAATAAAGTCAAAAGAAAAATAATCCCTGTACTTAATAATTACAGGCTGTGTATACTTGTCCCGCCATTTTGCTTTATAGCTTTGGAACAGGGTAGTAAGTGGCTTCATGGTCTGCAAATGTACAGCAATACATAAAAGTAGCAACAAAGTAGATTTTACGTGCCCACATTTGTCTGACCCTTCTTAAAATAAAACACAATTTTTATTGGTGAATTATAATTTCTTAAAAGCATAGCTTCAAATTAAACTTTTTTTGGATAGTGTAAATAAGGACAAGAACTTATTTATTGCTATACTATATTTTTGTTGGCTGTAATACTACTAGGGGAATACACCCTATTTCCTGTACAAGGTAACCAGAGAGGAACTATATCACAATCACATAAACCAGGGGAGGGGGGTAGTTTTTGGGCTTTATTTATGAAGCATCATTTAGCAGACATAAGGGTCCGCTTTGGAGCACCAGCATCTATTTATATTTTGCTGTTGCTATTTTTTTTACAAAATGGAGCTGCAAGTCACAAAGCCCAATGTTAAATAATCAGCTTGGAATCGGGCACTAGGTATTGGCCAGACTGTGTCAGCGCCTGTTGGACCTCTACGCCGATTATAACAGCACTAGTGAATGCTGCTTTGTACCTCCCAATTTTGGGCACTGCACATTTTAGGCACGCTGAAAAGATTGGCGCTGTCTATAACAGGCGCTGGTCAGTGTTTCATCATTACAGTTACAGGATATCATTGCTGGGAAAAGGGGGGCAAACTTTACAGTGTATTTAGGCTAGCTCCAAAATACACATGGGTAAGAAAAAAAAATAAAAAATGGTTTTACAAGAAAATAATAAAATGGCCTTTGATGACATCTAAGTTCCACGTTTACACTATTGACAAGTCACTAATGCAAGTTGTACAAAAAATGTTGTTGAATTTTATTTATAAGCAGGAAACACCAGTACATCTCTGCCCACTGTAGTATCTAAAGTTACAGCACCACTATAAAATGGCACTGCTTTGAGAAGAGTGCTGGATACCATGAACCACTGGCGCTGAGTGGCCGTGACGTGTGTTGACATTAGGAAAATGACTGGCGAAGGAAAGAATGAATAAGGAAAGAACTTACTAAAAATCTAACATTCAATAGATCAATTTGGAGTATTAAAAGTGACACCCTTCACAAAGGAGACTGGTAAATGCAAAAAACTGTAACCGTGTTTATTAAAGACAGGTGAGTGGTTAATTCAAAGTCCAATTTCAGGCAAAAGATATAAAAAAGCTATACACCCCTTTTCTCCCACGTCGCCCATCGCTCCTAAGCCACAGCTGTAGCTCTCACCTGATCACTCAATCTAGCTGCCTGGCCGCCCGGTCAATCTTGCATCTCTTCTCATTTTCCTGATGCAGCGATGCCCCTCAATCATCAGTCACAGCGAGCTAGCACTCTCCTGTCCATTTACTGCAATGGAAAGGGGCGTGCGCAGACCTAACACGGCCCTTTCAATTGCAGTGAATGGAAGGGGACGTGCCAACTCACAGTGACGAGTCCGGGGGTGTCTCTGCATCAGAGAGAAGAAGAGACATGCGCGCTCGATGAGACGCTGGACCGGGCGGCGAGGGAGCTGGATCGAGCGATGAGGTGATAGCTGCAGCTGCCGCTTAGGAGCGTCAGGCTGCGACAGGCTGCGTGGGAGAAAAGGTAAGTATAGCTTTTTTTTATCTTCTGCCTGAAATTGGACAACAACACATAATTGCAACAACACATAATTTAGGAGGGATCCGAAACAAACTTATATCCTTTTATGAAAGAGTCTGTAATGTTAAAACAGCATTTTGACTTTCCCGAGATTTGGTTCCAGACCATCAGAGAGCAATTCAGCTGCCCAATACGAAACTGTGGACCCCTGAAATTGCTGGGTATGCTCAGTGCTGGCACTGGCCTTATATTGACGGTAAGAGGGTGTGAGTACCAAGCCCCTCCCTGGCACAAAGTTGCCATAGTGGGTTTAGATGCACTTTTCTCACCTACTGTCATTTTTACATAAAATACGGGGTGTTTTTACACCCTCTCTGTCTTTTATGACTAATCCCAAAGATCATCTAACAGAAAGGTCATTGGTACCACCTGGGTCCAAAGGAGTGTCCCTGAAACTGGCGCCAGTCACCACCTTTCAGTCCTTCCTCATCCATGTTTTCTGTGAAATGAACTTCCTGTCTGGGATGACCACTGATGGGGACCGCACCTGAAGTCAGGTTAGCTCTCCCCCATCACAGGCAGCAATAGGAGAATGAAAGTGGCACTAACTCCACCCCACTGTGTCTAACTATGTTGAGATTTTCTGCTGAACAGCTAATACTATTATTTCATAGTGGGAGGTATGTGCTAAATACTCATTTGGCTTGTTACGCAACTTGGCTATAATGATTTTTGTCCTCGGCTCTTCAGTCAGTCAGTTAATGAAGGTACAGTGCGTACAATGTGTTTACACCTGTCACATGTACAGACTCAGGACGTTAAATTTGTTCTATCTTTAGTTAAGCATCGAGTCATTGCCAGGGAACTTGGCTAGGAACAAGTAATGATGGCATTTTATTGGTTTCATTTTTGCACACTGACTTGTCTAGATTTAGTGCGTTGGAAATGTGAACACTATTTTTAACATTTCATATGACAGCTATAACAAGGCACTTAGGAAATGCCTGCACTTGCATTTGGGATAGGTCCGAAATGAGTAATACTCTTGGTCAATTTGTCTACTTGACAGTTACTCCCTTCCAGAACTTGTTTTATGGGGTCAAAATAGTACTTTTGCTTTCTATTCAGTATTTAAATATGCTATGTATAAGAGATGGACATACTTCATACACTGATATATATGGAAAATACACCTTCATCAACTAACAGATGTCCTGCACTGTCTATACCAACTTGTTGTTGTGAACTTGCAAAGGCGTTCTTTAGACTCTAGACTAGCTTACTTTACTTCTAGCAGTAGTGTGACATTTCAGCCTTGAACCCTCAGTCTGTCATGATTGCCATGATCCCATCCCATTGCCTGCCATGGTGCCTTAAAGTGGACCAACACCCAGGATTTTCACTATCCTGGGCGTTGGTCCACTTCCGCGGGGCACCCCGATCGGGTGCGCGCCCTGCTAGAGGGAAGCACGAGAGGCGGCGGCAGCCCTCGCATGCGCCGTTGGAACGACGAAAAAGTAGGATTTTGGGGGGTCCTGGGGGGTTTCACACAGCGGGCAGGGAGCTGATTGGCCTGGGAATCTTAGTGGGTGTTGGTCCACTTTAACCTAACTTAGATGTATACTCCTAGTTTGTACAGTTCCAGCACATTCACAGGATGGAGAGTCTAGGTGAGAAGAGAACAACAGGACTTGTAAATTGCTAAGAAATGTAAAAATTAAAAATTTACTGAAGGTTCTACCTTTATGATCCCTTAAGATATTATTACTACAGACATGTGTCGAATGATTAATTCAATTTTGATAACAGGGATGTTCATAGAAGGCTCATCGGCACCAAATAATGTAACCATGCTAAATATTACAAGTGATAACTGGATAATGTAAGGTTCTGAGAACACATCCAATTTAGGATGTAGCACTATATTAAACTATTATTGGGGGCCTACCATTGGAAATAATTCTTGGAGACCACTAGAGGTAACCATTCTTGGGACCCACCAAAGTAAATCATTCTCGGGCCAACCAGAGATATGTATTTGACAAGAGGAAATCATTATTGGGACCCACCAGAGGAAACCATTATTGGGGCATACCAGAGGAAAACTTCTTCTTGGACACAGGAGGAAATTATTCTTGGGACTCACCAAAGTAAATCATTCTTGGAGTCCACCAGAGGAAACCACTGTTGGCACTCACTAGAAGAAATTATTCTTTGGACCCACCAGAGGGAATCATTTCTGGAGCCTACCAGAGGCAATCATTAAAAGATTATTGGGAACCACCAGAGGAAATAATTATTGGGACCTACCAGAGAAAATGCCCCGATGATGGCAGGGGGGCCCACCAGCAGATCCACAAGTGGTTTTGGGGGGGGGGGGGGGGGGGGCAGTCTGACCCTGTATGCCTCCTCCCTTGTCACACACTGAGCAACTGGTAGCCTAAATGATTTGTGTCTCCAGTAATTTCTTGTGGTTATATGGTTTATATACACTAGGTTTGAATAATATAAGTTTTTTCCATATCTTTTTGGACCCTTATTTGTACCATTGTGAATATTTAAATTGTCCTTGTATGAGCTGTAAAATAAAATGTTTTTACTATGCTCCTGTTTCTGTTAAGCCTGTTTAAGCAGGAAGGTCCACATTACATTTTCACATTCCTATTATAGTTCATGCCTATACTAGAACTAGAATAGCCCACAGCAAGGGCATACTGAAAGAAGCTGAAAGTCAGTTTAGTTATTATAGAAGGTAAAACATAAAACTAATGCAGTATTGCTAAACACTTAGAAGCAGGAAAATGGTGGTCATAATTCACACTTGCTGGTTGTGTTATTAATGCCAATACTCAGCCATCTGGAATACAGGTTACCTAAATGGACACAGATCAATGTGATTTATGAAATAAACTACACCAAGCCTGAACAAACACAGTTTTAAAACTTTTCATTTAGTATTTGCCTACTAGTTAAATTTATACCCCGCTTACACATTGCTGCTTCTGACAATGGCTAATACAACATAAAACTGCTAATTAAAATGAAACCAGATAAACACCCTTATAAGATAAGGTGCTCATATGGATCCCACCCAGGGCAATTCAGATTTCTGCACATTCAAATTAATATACCTTTTTGTAACTCCTGCCATGGACAATTTTACCCCCTCAATGGCAAAGATCTGCCAATGGCCTGCAAAGAGGAACTGCTGCTGGGTTTCCTGCTTTCATTGTGGGTTATGCTGGTTAAATCCAGGCAGCGGCATGGCTGAGAAAGGCAGCCTCTGGGGAGCTGCAAGATGGCTGTGACCAGGAGAAAATGAGTGAGACAGCATTTCAGCTTCAGTGGATGCAGGAGCAAATGTAAGTGCTGACAATCATTCAGTATCATGTTTTTAAATATCACCTGTCAACTTCTGCAATTGTATTGCTTTCACTGGTATTGCTCTTACAGAAATACAATGGTGTTTCCAGTGGGCCAGAGTCATAACACTGTTCCCCATCACAAACAGGAGTCATTTAGACAGCCAGCAACCAATTCATAAAAACCACTTACTTTATTAAAGCGGTCCCACATCAATTGGTGTTGGAGGGGCATCCAGATTGGTAGAGCCCCCCGCATGTGCATAGACCCCCGCAACCCCTTGAAATCATTACCATCACCTCGATCCTCAAGCAAAATGTGGTCCTGCAATAAAAAGAAAGTGACCCCAGCCCACGTGACAGTCAGCCAAGGATCATGGTGAATGTAAGGATTTTGGGGGGTTGCAGAAGTTTCTATGTGCATGGGGGTGCTCCACACCCATTGCTGCCTCACACCCATTTTATAAAAAATGGGTGCGGGACCACTTAATTTCTGGTTAAGAGTCCATCAAAACATGTATTCCTCCATCAACATTAGCAGAATGTTTTGGGAGGAGTGTGCCAGTATGAATAGAACAGCAAACATTCCCTGCTGGCAGGTGAACTTTAGTGTTGCATTGAAGAGCTTGGCAAGTAACCTACAAAATAAAATATTATAATAACTTTGAGCGACACATAAATCCACCTGCCACATTGTTTGAATGTTGTTTAGTCACCTTGATTTCATTATTCCTATCAGAGGTGTAACTAAGGGGTTTATACATCAAGGGATAGGGGCAGGTAGCGCCTCGTAGCGGCAGCCAGCCTCTGGTGAATGCCGGGCGCTGTACGCAACACCACATTTATGAAAGCGAATCTAGTGAGTGACTCTAATAGCGCCGTGTAGCGCACAATTCATCATTACAGGCAGCTCAGCGTATAGCACCGGAGCTCTAGCTTCCAGAGCGCCAGGTATTACCTGTCACTACGTGTCGCTCTCCCGCTGTCCATTTCAATGGATGTTCCTTTTCTTCTGTTTAAACAGGGTTTTTTGTTTTTATTTATTTTTTTTTTCTCTCAAATAATTGTGTCACCTCTCCTGGCCTAGAAAGAGTCATTTTAGAAAACTTTTACAATTTTTATACAGAATTGTCAGTATAGGTCTGGTATTAAAGTACGGTAATAATGTCACAATGTTGCAACAATGTAATTTCATATGTTTTCGCTTGGTTACTGGTGGATATGTGTTCAAAAACAGACTTTAATCACACAGTGTCTGCCGCTCTATGCTATAGCGACCAGATCCAGAGCGCCGTTGCTCTGTGAGTCTTTTTTTGTTGCATATGGTGTGAGTCGCTGAGAGTCGGTCACAATGAGCTGGCGCTACCTTTCGCTCCCTGCAACGCTGTACTGGTGTTAGAACGTCCAACATACATCTCATTCATCAATGCCGGCCAGGTTACTACAGCGATTGAGGCGCTCTGTTACAGCGCCCGATAGACGATCACAGCGTATACTAGCAGCCGCTCTTAGCGACTCTGTACCGACGCTCATCTGCCGATACCTGGCGCTAATTATGAATCAGCTTGTAAATATTACTGGGTCCTGGTACAGAAAACCACTCACCTATAAAACACAAAAGGGTACTCAAAAAGAGGCTCCCTCTGGCTGTGCATGTCCGCTTCAGCCAATCAGATCAGCTGGAGGGATGCCACTGCGGCCTGTGCATGTGCCACTGTGATCCCAGGGCATCCCAAACTTAAAAGCACTAAAAAGAGAGTCCTCTTTAAGGACATAAGTCCTGTCCCATCCATTTCAATTCAAAGGCTTGAGTGGCAGGAACAGGCAAGGCCTCAATAAGGGAGGTCATATTATCATTTCCCGTAGAGTTCATTTATGACATTTTTTGAACTTTAAACTGTGATTCACATGTATTTGTGGTCAGATTGGAATAAGTAATTGCCAGGTTTACTGCCTAGTTACAGGACTTTATATCAGATTTGACATCAACATATTTTTATGATAGGGTCACAAATTAAACTAAAGCAGATGGAGAACTCAGCTTTAAGAGTTTTCAGCGTGGGATATATAATTTTTTGTTCCAGTCACCATAATGTGGCCACGAATGCAGAGCTAAACAATGCTATATTGAGTGTGGGTGCCTGGTCTACTAACTGTCACACTCCAGGGTGTATACTTCACAGGTACACATACCCAGACAGTCATCAAGCAAGCACTCACATAATTATACTATGCGTTTATGGAAAGGAATAATACAGTTTGGAGCAGTGTGCCAAGAAGCAACTATCATGGAGCCGGGGTGGTTTATAGTCTTGTTCTGTGTGTCACAGCTTTTATGATGAGAAACAGTAGAAACAGGCCAGCTCTCTATACAAACCATATATCTCACCAGTCCCAAGCCCATTAAACTCTGCTGGTCTTGTACTGCATTTTATATTTTGTTTTTACATAATTTGCTATTGTTATTAGTGGGAATTGAATGTAACTAGTCTATAGTTATAAAAAACATGTAAAATGAATGTCTTTTAACATGCATCTCCATTGACAATTAAGATGAGAATGGGGAAAAATGCCCGAAACACTGCAATTTTGGTGCAGTTTCATGGCCCATGGCTCAAAAGTACAAAAAGTTATTGTTTTTTATGTTGGGTTTAGTGACCTACTGCTTATTATTACAGAACTATTACTGTTTTAATAGCCCCCAATATCAGGGGCGTGGACAGGTTTCAAAAGCCCCGATAGAGTACCAATGCTATAGCCCCCTATGTGACGCTGATGTCACTTGGATGAGCTGATTGGGAGATATACTGTAGCGCCAAAAGCAGCAAATTGGTTAGTAAAGATTTGCTTCCCACCTGCATTCTGCCCTGTCAATTCTGCGTCCCCTCCATCCTCACACAGCCGCTGCCCCAGGACACGTTACTGGGGGCAAGTAACTGCTCTGTGACCCAAAAGCTAATGCATCAGAGAAAAGGGACCCCACTCCACTGGCCCATTAGCAGCTGCCCCCCCCCCCTGCCTCTATGGTATGTACACCAGTGCTATAAAAAGCACAATAGTATATAAACTACAGGGGCAGACTAGCCTTAAGGCTGCTGCTTTTATCCCAACCTAAAAAGTTCCATCAAATATTCTGCCCTAAATGCACCATGGCTGTTAGGGACCATACCCACCCCTGCCACATTACAATACTAAAGCTTCAATAAATACCATCAGTCAGTTTAATATTGGGCATATCAATCCCTGCCCATTATCTATCCCTGTAATGCTATAGCCAAACTTCCTGACCAATTTAGAAGCACATGGTGGAGGTGTGGGTAGCTCAGTGGGAATGTAGTAGCTTGGGCTGAAATTATCCTTGGGGCCCACCCCAGCTAAGGTAATTTGATTGTAAGAAAACTGGGCTTAGCAGCAGGGAAGGATTGGATAGGGATTAATGTGTTTTTTACTTAATGCTTAAAGAGTAATTCCACTTTCAATGGCATTTTTAAAAGTTTCCATTATTGCATGGCAAAATGATGTCCTCAATGTCCTGAGATTATCTGATTTTTTTTTAATTTTCTATTAGTTTGCAACTCTGTGTTACAAAACAAAACAGTTTTTCTTAGCAACAATGTGTTTACCTTAGCTATGCACACCAAAGTGGTGATTTTGAGTACAAATCATAGACTTCCTCACTCTAGCTTGCTAATCATCTGCTTGGCTAAGGCATGGGTGAATGGTTTAACCCATTCTGCTGAAATTCAGCTTTCTAGGTTTGGACGGATCACAGTCTTGTATTCCAGTAGCAAGGGTTAATGGCTGGGTTGTCAGCTGGGTAGGTCATTGGGCTGCTTAGACTTAGGCCCTTATTTAAGAAGGGATAGCGTCAGGTAGTGGCTGGTTAATGAGAGGTAGCGACAGGTAGCGACTGGTGAACGCCGGACACGTCACGCAATTACACATTTATCAAGCAGAATCTGTTTAGCAACTGGGATAGCGTCATGTAGCGTCTGATTCACCATTTTTACAGCCTCAGCGAACACCGCCGGCGTTCAGCCTTGCACAGCTCCAGGTATGACCTTTCGCTACCTGTCGCTCTCCCATACATTTCAATGGACGAACCTTTTCTTCTCTTTAAACTGGGTATTTGTTTTTTGTTTTTTTTTTTATTCCAAACCCTATTCCAGGGTTGACTTTTCGGAATCAGAATGCCCTGCTGTGTGAAATTAAACAGGGCTCAATGTAAAAACTCATCTTTTCCCGTTCCTCTTGCGCTCTCATCCAACCAGAGCCTTTTGCCCCATTGGAAAATAATTAACACCATCACCTTAACATGTGCAAAATAAAATGATACATTTTTGCACGTGTATTTTCATTAAGAATTGTTCTCCTCACCTTGTCAGGTATTCAGTAAAAATCAAAAAGGCACACCCAAAATGTGGTAAGCTTCTTCAAATCTTTTGAATTTCCCTCATTGTTTAATTCACCACAATGATACATCACATTATTGCTGATATTCTAGTAATGATATTATGGTTACAATTATACATGGTGTGTAATAGGAACAATGCCTGGGCACGTTGGCATCATGCTGTTAGGTGCTGTGTAGATAAAACATTCAAGCCCACAATTTGTCACAAGCTACATAGCAGTACTTTAAAAATGCATTTTTAAACAGACTTTTGGTAAATTTCTAGACATGGTACACGGCTTGGCATTGACAGTTTTCCCTAGAAATAATGTGTTTATGTTAGCAAATTACAAGTGTTGTTTTGGTGTACATATCAGAGACATCCTTACTATGGCTTGCTAATAATCTGATTGTCTTAACATTATTTAGGAGTTACAATCAGGTTATGTTAGATGTAGGTTCAACTTTTGTGGCTAGATCAAGTATTAGGGTTAGCTTTCGTCATGCTTTGGGGGTACGACTAGTTTGTATTAGGCTTAAGATTAGGGATCAGTTTAGGAGTTCAAAGTCATGTTTATGGATTATTTTGGGAGATGGACTTTCCTTTCAGTGTCAGAATTAACATTAGATGCATCTTGCTTTCACAGCATATACTGTACTTTGAACTTCGTAGCTCTTGATTGTAATAGTTTATGTGCTGTATGTTTTACCCTGTTCGTAATGACCACTTTGCGCAGCACTACAGATCAAATTAGCACCATATAAATAACCAATAATAATATATGCATTTAATGCGAAAAACCTAATCATTTTCTGATCATTTACAAAATTCACTCTAAAATACACCTAATTCTGAAATGACCCAAAAAATAAAAATAAAATTGCTGCCAGAATTGTGTGATTATGTTAATGCTGCACTCCCCATGGTAAACAGTAATCATTACTTTTTTTTAGATATGTGACATTTTGAATTAGAGAAAAAAAATAATCAGTGGAAATAGTCACTGCTAAAATTGGGGTCTGTGTTTTGAAGTGGATGTGCTTGCAAACCCACAGACGTTTCAGGGGAACACATATATTCAGGAACACATTATCCTGTCCCTAGAGATCAGGGACCGGTAACGTCAGTTTGAGTCAGTGGTGTGCTCTGTATTTGTACAACACTACTGAGGCTGTGATAGTCATTGGCAAGGTGTAAAATCTATTACGCTCAGACTTTAATACAGAGAAAGAGCAAATCTCTGTGCATATGTAATTCAGGGAGTGGAAATAAGTCACTACTCACCCAGGTGCTTCTGTTGAGGTCAGTGACAGTCTATGTGGATGTAAGACAATCCAGCTGGACATATAGCTCTACATGTCAGTCAGTGGCTGTGTTGGCTGCATCCTCTACTTCTGCGTCTGTGGTTGTTGTGTGCTGCGGTGCTGCAGCAGCTTCCCCAGTGTGTGTCTAGTGACTCCTGGGGCACATCTTGTTCTCAGCGCTGTGCTCTTGGTGTGGCAGCAGCAAACAGAACCAGAAGCCGAGACAGAAGGAGGGGTGGGAGGAAGGAGGGAGGCAGCAGGCTATATCCTTCTAAGGAAACTAGAAAGAATGCAATGGAGGAGGGATGATCACTGCTGCTCAGAGGTGTAATGAGCTCCAATCAGAGATATGCATCCCATCTGTTAGGAACCTTATTCATTTTTCTTGGATTTAAATCCTAGTATCACAAAAGTCTCTGCTTCCATTGTAAAAAAAATCACCTGTTGGAATATTGTGCAGGAGCCCTTAGTAATGAAATGACTGCATTTGCTGTAAGAAAATACAGGTGGATCAAAGGGATCAGAGTCAGGAATAAGCTGCTAGTCTGGTTGTAATGGCAGAAAGGCATCCGCTGCATCCTATTAACACTCAAGGGTGATCCTTACAATGCCAAGCTCAGGTTCACAGTGTGCAGCATGCTAGGGAACACTGGTGACCTGGAGAAAAGACATATTGAAAGAAACAAGTGGTTCCATTCAACTAAATGAGCCCTTAACCTAGGCCTTCAACATCATGAAAAGCCCAAACCCTTAAAAAACTATTCCCCAGCATCTAAAATTAATAAATTTTACATTTCTAGTCACTTTTTATTTTTTTCCCCACTGGGCTGCAACTCTGTTCAGGACTCTAGGATATGGACACCGCCATCTTGCCTCAGAAGCATCACATGCTGAGGAGAGGGGGCAAAACTGAAGGGGGGGGCAGGTTATAGCTGTGCTTTGCAGAACAGAGCTGGGGTCAGGAAAAGGACAGCAATCCAGAATCCGGAATGCAGAGCAGCACTGTCAGAAGACACTTGAGACTCCATGTGCCGCATCTTGTATGTTTAGAGGCTCAGAAATGCAGGTAGGATGATTTTTAATGTGGTCAATCTGTATGTACAGGGTGGGGGAAACATATAAGATAGGCTCTTATTCAGGGTGAAGGTCCAGTTTAAGGTGGACCAACACCCAGGATTTTCACTATCCAGGGTGTTGGTCCACTTCCGCGGGGCACCCCGATCGGGGGTGCCCAGCTGTTTGAAACCCTACAGAAAGCCCCAAAAACTCACCTGACCCCACTCCCACGTGACTCGCTCCACCAATCACCGCCGACGGACAAGCGAGGTCCATCGTCAGACAAGGTGAGAGCGCCTGCCGCCGCCTCTCGCGCGTCCCTCTTACAGAGAGCGCGCCTGCGCCGGCCATTCACACACGGCCGGCGCGGGTGCGCACACTACTAGAGGGATGCGCGAGAGGCGGCGGCGGCCCGTTGGAACGAGGAACAGGTAGGATTTGAGGGTGTCATGGGGGGTTTCACACAGCGGGGCAGGGAGCTGATCGGCCCGGGAATCTTATAGATTCCCGGGCCGATCAGCTGTGGGTGTTGGTCCACTTTAAATGTTCGATTACCTCTTTGGTAGAAGCAAGCTGTAAAAGTGGTTGTATCATATCAAATCACCAGAGAACTCTCAAAAGCATACGCTCCGCTTTAGAGGTTGCACAATAAGTGGGGATACATATAATCTGACCAGATGTCCCAGGCTTGGTGGGATAATCCCACTTTGAAGCCTTTGTCCCACTGTCCACATAACAATTTGGAAATGCTTAACTGTCCTAACTGCTGACATTATGGGGAAGAATGTTCCATTAAATCTGGCCATCTCGTCAGATAGGATGCAACTTATTGGCTGAATGACAGTAGTGGAATGTAGTAGTGTTAGATCAATCACCAACATCCTTTAAAGGCCAGAGATCCCCGCTTTCAGAGTGGAATATCTCCTACTTACATACAAAGAAGTAGCATAGAATTCTGTGGATATGTGTTATTCAAAAGCCCACAAACCCCCCCCCCCCCCCAAACCACAGCCCGGCCATGATTCTTTAAACCAGTAAGTATCCCCCATGAGGCCCTCTAAAAAATGGTCAGTTTAGATATGTACCACATATGGTGGTCATGTCCCTAGGTCAGAAATCTTTGGAACAAAATATATCAATTTATTAAGTTCAGTCACTGAGTAACCCCCCCACCATCCCCCTCTAGGGCTGAGGCAGGGCAGGGGAGTAGAATAAAAAACTTACCATGCTCAGTGATTCTGGTGCCAGCTTCCCCCATTCTGTGCGCTGTCCCATCCGCTCTGTGGTTTATAGTATGGGTAGCCGACCAATCGTCCAAACAAGGCTGGAAAATCAGGGCTCATTCCCCAAGACAGAATGCAAGCAATAAGAATATATAGAGTCAAGGTCAGCTTCTTTAAAATCAAAGGAAGTGAGGTCTTATAGACCAGAAAGAGCTTTCTAGAGAAACTGGAGTGGAACTCGAAGTTTCTTAAAAATATAAAACACCCTGGGGGCCCTGGAACCTCTGATCAGCAAAAATCCGTCTGATGGTCAAAGTAACCAGGGGCCACAAGTGAACATTCAAAGGCCATTCACCAGGAGACTTTTTTTCAGAAACCAAACTAACAGAATAGAGAGAAAGTAGGAAGAGTTGCTGCTTTCATACAAATCCATGGGGTAGAGTCATCAGTTCCAAAGGAAGTTCCAAAAAGGTGGGAGGTGACCAACCAATAACAGACCTCAGAGCATTAAACAGGCATATCAGAGTGGAGAAATTTAGCATGGAATCACTTTAGATAGTATGACCGGCTTTTGTCTGTAGACTTTTTTTTCAAAAGATTTGTTATCCAGGGGAGCATCTTCAGTTCCAGGCTTTTCTCTTTGGCTTTGCAATGTCCCCAAGGGCATTCACAAAGGTCCTGGTCATATGGATAGCCTTGCCGAGGAAAGAAGGCTTCAGGATCTTCCATTATTTGATGACCTGCTCTTGGTAGCAGTTTTCAGAAGTCCTGCTAAAGATACTTCAGAATTATGGATGCTAGTAAACTGGCAGAAGAACCGGCCTTGCTCTTCACAAAATCTATCATACCAGTGTGCACAGATAGATATTGTAAAAAGCACAATATCGTTACCTCTGGGAAAGATAGAAATGGTTCAGAGCAGAGTAAAGAGTCTGGTGGCGAGTGTGTATCTTGGTGAGACAGTACGTGAAGGTATTGGTACACTATCATCGACCATACCAATGGTAAGGTGAATATGATGGTGCATTCCAAACCTGAAGTTAGCGTTCTTGTGCCAATGGGACGCTATATCCTTGTCAGGACTGATCTACCTTGATCCTCGGTTGAAGATGTCACTCTTCTGGTGGACCTCTGCAAAAAATGTAGAAAACTGTCTCTCAATGTGCCCAGTCAACCGGTTAACAATTATGACGGATGCAAACCAGCAAGGCTGGGGAGCTGTCTGCGGAAGCCTCAGTGTGTGGAATAATTGGAACTTCGATACAACCAATGTGGTTTCAAACACCCTAGAACTAAGGGCAGTGAGAATGGCATAAAACACATTTTGGGAAAGCCTGTGCTAGTGAGACTAAACAACAAGACGACATGCACATATATTCATGCCATGGCCAATCGATCATGTTGTAAGAAATAGAGAATTCCCATGAAATATAAAATATTAGATATAAGTTATATAAGTTTTGAATATCTATAATAGCTCTCCAAGTAGCTTCCCTGGCTAGGATGCTAATTGGGCATCTTAGATGCTAATTTGGTATCATCCCAGACATCTTGGCTGTGGTCGGGTGGTCACAATAGGTTTGGGTGTATAAAGGATTCTACCTTTATGTAATGTAAATGAAGTCAATAGAAATAAAGGGTGGTGGATCCGCACTTCCTCTAAAATCGCTTCTTTATTAAGTCCAGGTAAAATCAGTATACATGTCTCCCATACATTATGCAGACTGCCACAGCAATAAAAACATATGTTGACACGGGTCAAAAATTTGTGCAGAGGGGTCCTGACGCGTTTCGGGTCCTTTACTGACCCTTAATCATAGTTAGATGGGACATCTCTTTAATTACTAATAGATAACTGGGGATTGTCGTCCCTCTTTTTGATTTATTTCTGATTTATTTTTGATTTATTATTTTTGATTTATTTTGATTTATTCCTATACATATTCTCCTACATATCTTTATAGTATGGATGGTCAGTACCATCTCCATTCATATATATACCTTACCTTTTCTAATATAGGTTGGTTTTACAGAGAAGGGTGATAGGTTGTTCCACCTTTAGCGATATGCAATTTTAAAGGATTATGGATTTTGGTTGGGTTGGGTTTGTTTAAACACCTGACAACGTCTGTATTGCATTTATCTGTCTAGACTTTACCTAGCATAACAAATCTTTTCATATGCTATATACCATGTTTGGTATTTATAATGTCCCGCAGATTTATTGGTACATGTGTTTTATGACTATGCCTAAGGTTTAACCGATGCCAAGTTCTAATGATTAATGTTGATATTGATATGTATGCTGGCAGTTTGGTTAACTCTACAACCATGACATTCTTGTACTGGTAGTTTATTCTCTTCCTTTTTCTATTGTGAGGTCCACCTGTTTCTGCAGCATTGTGTTGCCTGACCCCAGCGGGTGTTCTGCCGGTATGTCTTTTTCCCGGTTTTTCCATCTCCCTGCTGTGTGTGCTGGGCTGTAATGTGGTGTTGTTCTTTTGTATGTGGTTGCGGGGTTGCGAGCGGCTCTCCCGCTGTCACTGGCCGGGTCTCTGACAGCTCGGGAGGCTTTTCTCCTCCCCTGATTGGTTGGAGACTCTGGCCTGTGATTGGCGGTGACGTCCGCTCTCACCCCCGACGCCACATCCGCCCCTCGGTCTCGGCACTCGGGGCAGGCGGGCGGCGCTGCTGTAACAGGTGAGTCCCTTCTTTTTCATTATTATTAACAATATAAATATAGATAATGTGTTGGGGCAACTCTAACTATGATTAAGGGTCAGTAAAGGACCCGAAACGCGTCAGGACCCCTCTGCACAAATTTTTGACCCGTGTCAACATATGTTTTTATTGCTGTGGCAGTCTGCATAATGTATGGGAGACATGTATACTGATTTTACCTGGACTTAATAAAGAAGCGATTTTAGAGGAAGTGCGGATCCACCACCCTTTATTTCTATGTGCTGCTGTGGGGCTTGGGACAGCCCAGGATCGAGCACCCTTTCCTTACCGGAGTGCGGAAACCTTTTAAGTTGTTTGTAAATGAAGTCAATACCTGGTTGTAAAGTCCTTTTGTGAATAGATGTGCTTTCTAAAGGGAGGGGCTAGTCCTTTCCAACAGGATGTGAGGTGGCCTAGAATGAGGGGGGTAATTTTTGGGGCAGTTGAGAGGGGACCAAGGAAGAGCAAGGACATGTGGGCTTAACTTATGTCCTTACTGATAGACCAAATAATACCATTACCAGCGAGGTGGGATTTTCTAACACAATCTACGGACTTGAGTTTGGTGGCATGGTTATTGTAGGGCAATGGCTGCAGGTAAGAGGATATTCACAATTCAGACATTGCTTAAAGTACAATAAATTGACCAATCAGATATACTACAGAGTCTAGGAAATAAAGAGACTTTCTTAGAAACAAGGAAATTTAGGAACACCATCAATTTGTGTTGGATGTACTGGCTTTTCTGCAAAAAGGACTAGATTTAGGCCAGGGGTTGAGGACTCTAAAGGTGCTTATTTCAGGCATTTGGCATTGAATCCGAAACAGCGAGTATCCCATCCTCTGGTGAAAAAATGTATGAGTTGAAACGTGTTTGCTCAACATTACCATGTACACTATACAAATCTTGCATCTGCTGATTTTGGGCAAAAGACTGTGAACTGAACTGTATAAAATAATGTTTGACTATAGCATGAAAACCACTGAATAAAACAGAGGAGCTAATACAATTCACATATGATATATACAGATCTTAGTTCACAGTCCACTCTTGTGCAAACTTGAACTCAGTTCCGTGCAAGTCCAGCAAAAATAAGGGTAGTAAAAGGGAGATCCCACCACCGGCACTTAATTGCGCTTACCGGCTGAGCTAGGCTTACATATCAAGATATGCTTTAAACTATAAAAGCAATAATAGCTATAATAGTAATTTCCAAATACTCCAACATCCACAATTCCCAATATAACTTAATGATTATATCCAAATTTGAGGATGGTTTTCCAGATTAACATGTGAAAGAGAAACTCACAATAGTGTATTATTTCCCACACAATATTTATTAATTTCAAGGTTTAGGGTGCTCACATTTGTTCAGAAATGGTAAAGCATAAAATGTACATAAGCTTTAATATCTGTGGCAGCGGCCTGTTCACGAGCCCACTGCTGCACCACTTCTGCCTCCGTGGTTTCCCTTCCAACTAAGCCTGACGTCAATGCGTTTCATCCGTGGGTGGACTTTGTCAAAATATGGTGAACTGCTCCATTTTATAATGTCCTTCTTAGCCCCAACAAGCAGTGGCACACCCAGGATTTTGTCCTGGGGGTTTAGTCCACAGTGAACACACATATGAGCCCTGCAGTGCAAGGATACCTACCTATTTCTTTTGCTTTATTGAAGAGGGACCTGGAAATGGTTGTATTTAAATTTACCTGTGTTGCACTGCATTGTGGGTCAGTCTCTCAGCACTCACCACCACCTCCAGATCCTATGGTCAGCTTCCCAGTCTTCTCTGCTGCTGATTGCCCCCTGGTACTTGCTGCCCCCATCTGGTCCTCCAGTTTTTCCCCCTACTCTGCTGCTGCTGCTGAACCTTCTGCTAGATTAGGTCAGAGACATAGGTCATTTGCCGGGGGCGGGGAGTTAGGTGAGTTGTTAAGGACAGTGACAGGGGGTGGAGGGGTTAGGTGAGGGCTAGAGGGTGGAGGCCAGGTTAGGTGAGAAGTAGAAGACAATGGAGGAGTTGGGTGAGCGGTAGAGGACAGTGACAGGGGGTGGAGGAGTTAGGTGAGTGGTGGAGGATAGTGGCATGGGGTGGAGGGCTTAAATGAGTGTTAGAGGACAGTGTCAGGGGCTGGAGGGGTTAGGTGAGTTGTAGTGGACAGTGACGGGGTGAAGGGGTTAGGTGAGTGGTAGAGGACAGCAGCAGGGGGTGAAGGGGTTAGGTGAGTGGTAGAGGACAGTGGCTGGGGGTGAAGAGGTTAGGTGAGTGGTAGAGGACAGTGACAGGGGGTGAAGGGGTTAGGTGAGTGGTAGAGGACAGTGGCAGGGGGTGAAGAGGTTAGGTGAGTGGTAGAGGACAGTGGCAGGGGGTGAAGGGGTTAGGTGAGTGGTAGAGGACAGCGGCAGGGGGTGAAGGGGTTAGGTGAGTGGTAGAGGACAGTGACAGGGGGTGAAGGGGTTAGGTGAGTGGTAGAGGACAGCAGCAGGGGGTGAAGGGGTTAGGTGAGTGGTAGAGGACAGTGGCAGGGGGTGAAGAGGTTAGGTGAGTGGTAGAGGACAGTGGCAGGGGGTGAAGAGGTTAGGTGAGCGGTAGAGGACAGTGGCAGGGGGAGAAGAGGTTAGGTGAGTGGTAGAGGACAGTGGCAGGGGGTGAAGAGGTTAGGTAAGTGGTAGAGGACAGTGGCGGGGGGTGAAGAGGTTAGGTGAGTGGTAGAGGACAGTGGCAGGGGGTGAAGGGGTTAGGTGAGTGGTAGAGGACAGTGGCAGGGGGTGAAGGGGTTAGGTGAGTGGTAGAGGACAGTGGCAGGGGGTGAAGAGGTTAGGTGAGTGGTAGAGGACAGTGACGGGGTGAAGGGGTTAGGTGAGTGGTAGAGGACAGTGGCAGGGGGTGAAGGGGTTAGGTGAGTGGTAGAGGACAGTGACAGGGGGTGAAGAGGTTAGGTGAGTGGTAGAGGACAGTGGCAGGGGGTGAAGGGGTTAGGTGAGTGGTAGAGGACAGTGACAGGGGGTGAAGAGGTTAGGTGAGTGGTAGAGGACAGTGGCAGGGGGTGAAGAGGTTAGGAGAGTGGTAGAGGACAGTGGCAGGGGGTGAAGAGGTTAGGTGAGTGGTAGAGGACAGTGACGGGGTGAAGGGGTTAGGTGAGTGGTAGAGGACAGTGACGGGGTGAAGGGGTTAGGTGAGTGGTAGAGGACAGTGGCAGGGGGTGAAGGGGTTAGGTGAGTGGTAGAGGACAGTGGCAGGGGGTGAAGAGGTTAGGTGAGTGGTAGAGGACAGTGACGGGGTGAAGGGGTTAGGTGAGTGGTAGAGGACAGTGGCAGGGGGTGAAGGGGTTAGGTGAGTGGTAGAGGACAGTGACAGGGGGTGAAGAGGTTAGGTGAGTGGTAGAGGACAGTGACAGGGGGTGAAGAGGTTAGGTGAGCGGTAGAGGACAGTGACAGGGGGTGAAGGGGTTAGGTGAGTGGTAGAGGACAGTGGCAGGGGGTGAAGGGGTTAGGTGAGCGGTAGAGGACAGTGGCAGGGGGTGGAGGGGTTAGGTGAGTGGTAGAGGACAGTGGCAGGGGGTGAAGAGGTCTGGTGAGTGGTAGAGGACAGTGGCAGGGGGTGAAGGGGTTAGGTGAGTGGTAGAGGACAGTGGCAGGGGGTGAATGGGTTAGGCGAGTGGTAGAAGAGAGCAGCAGGGGGTGAAGGGGTTAGGTGAGTGGTGGAAGACAGCAGCAGGGGGTGAAGAGGTCTGGTGAGTGGTAGAGGACAGTGACAGGGGGTGAAGGGGTTAGGTGAGTGGTAGAGGACAGTGGCAGGGGGTGAAGGGGTTAGGTGAGCGGTAGAGGACAGTGGCAGGGGGTGGAGGGGTTAGGTGAGTGGTAGAAGAGAGCAGCAGGGGGTGAAGGGGTTAGGTGAGTGGTGGAAGACAGCAGCAGGGGGTGAAGAGGTCTGGTGAGTGGTAGAGGACAGTGGCAGGGGGTAAAGGGGTTAGGTGAGTGGTGGAGGACAGCAGCAGGGGGTGAAGAGGTCTGGTGAGTGGTAGAGGACAGCAGCAGGGGGTGAAGAGGTTTGGTGAGTGGTGGAGGACAGTGACAGGGGGTGAAGAGGTTAGGTGAGTGGCAGTGGACAGCAGCAGGGGGTGAAGGGGTTAGGTGAGTGGTAGAGGACAGTGGCAGGGGGTGAAGGGGTTAGGTGAGTGGTAGAGGACAGTGGCAGGGGGTGAAGGGGTTAGGTGAGTGGTAGAGGACAGTGACAGGGGGTGAAGAGGTTTGGCGAGTGGTAGAGGACAGTGGCTGGGGGTGAAGAGGTTTGGTGAGTGGTAGAGGACAGCAGCAGGGGGTGAAGGGGTTAGGTGAGTGGTAGAGGACAGTGACGGGGTGAAGGGGTTAGGTGAGTGGTAGAGGACAGTGACGGGGTGAAGGGGTTAGGTGAGTGGTAGAGGACAGTGACGGGGTGAAGGGGTTAGGTGAGTGGTAGAGGACAGTGGCAGGGGGTGAAGGGGTTAGGTGAGTGGTAGAGGACAGTGACAGGGGGTGAAGAGGTCTGGTGAGTGGTAGAGGACAGTGGCAGGGGGTGAAGGGGTTAGGTGAGTGGTAGAGGACAGTGACAGGGGGTGAAGGGGTTAGGTGAGTGGTAGAGGACAGTGGCAGGGGGTGAAGGGGTTAGGTGAGTGGTAGAGGACAGTGGCAGGGGGTGAAGGGGTTAGGTGAGTGGTAGAGGACAGTGACAGGGGGTGAAGAGGTTAGGTGAGTGGTAGAGGACAGTGGCAGGGGGTGAAGAGGTTAGGTGAGTGGTAGAGGACAGTGACGGGGTGAAGGGGTTAGGTGAGTGGTAGAGGACAGTGGCAGGGGGTGAAGGGGTTAGGTGAGTGGTAGAGGACAGTGACGGGGTGAAGGGGTTAGGTGAGTGGTAGAGGACAGTGGCAGGGGGTGAAGGGGTTAGGTGAGTGGTAGAGGACAGTGGCAGGGGGTGAAGAGGTTAGGTGAGTGGTAGAGGACAGTGACGGGGTGAAGGGGTTAGGTGAGTGGTAGAGGACAGTGACAGGGTGAAGGGGTTAGGTGAGTGGTAGAGGACAGTGGCAGGGGGTGAAGGGGTTAGGTGAGTGGTAGAGGACAGTAGCAGGGGGTGAAGAGGTTAGGTGAGTGGTAGAGGACAGTGACGGGGTGAAGGGGTTAGGTGAGTGGTAGAGGACAGTGGCAGGGGGTGAAGGGGTTAGGTGAGTGGTAGAGGACAGTGACAGGGGGTGAAGAGGTTAGGTGAGTGGTAGAGGACAGTGACAGGGGGTGAAGAGGTTAGGTGAGCGGTAGAGGACAGTGACAGGGGGTGAAGGGGTTAGGTGAGTGGTGGAAGACAGCAGCAGGGGGTGAAGAGGTCTGGTGAGTGGTAGAGGACAGTGGCAGGGGGTGAAGGGGTTAGGTGAGCGGTAGAGGACAGTGGCAGGGGGTGGAGGGGTTAGGTGAGTGGTAGAAGAGAGCAGCAGGGGGTGAAGGGGTTAGGTGAGTGGTGGAAGACAGCAGCAGGGGGTGAAGAGGTCTGGTGAGTGGTAGAGGACAGTGGCAGGGGGTAAAGGGGTTAGGTGAGTGGTGGAGGACAGCAGCAGGGGGTGAAGAGGTTTGGTGAGTGGCAGTGGACAGCAGCAGGGGGTGAAGGGGTTAGGTGAGTGGTAGAGGACAGTGGCAGGGGGTGAAGGGGTTAGGTGAGTGGTAGAGGACAGTGGCAGGGGGTGAAGGGGTTAGGTGAGTGGTAGAGGACAGTGACAGGGGGTGAAGAGGTTTGGCGAGTGGTAGAGGACAGTGGCTGGGGGTGAAGAGGTTTGGTGAGTGGTAGAGGACAGCAGCAGGGGGTGAAGGGGTTAGGTGAGTGGTAGAGGACAGTGGCAGGGGGTGAAGAGGTTAGGTGAGTGGTAGAGGACAGTGACGGGGTGAAGGGGTTAGGTGAGTGGTAGAGGACAGTGGCAGGGGGTGAAGGGGTTAGGAGAGTGGTAGAGGACCGTGGCAGGGGGTGAAGAGGTTAGGTGAGTGGTAGAGGACAGTGACGGGGTGAAGGGGTTAGGTGAGTGGTAGAGGACAGTGGCAGGGGGTGAAGGGGTTAGGAGAGTGGTAGAGGACAGTGGCAGGGGGTGAAGAGGTTAGGTGAGTGGTAGAGGACAGTGACAGGGGGTGAAGGGGTTAGGTGAGTGGTAGAGGACAGTGACAGGGGGTGAAGGGGTTAGGTGAGTGGTAGAGGACAGTGGCAGGGGGTGAAGGGGTTAGGTGAGTGGTAGAGGACAGTGGCAGGGGGTGAAGAGGTTAGGTGAGTGGTAGAGGACAGTGACGGGGTGAAGGGGTTAGGTGAGTGGTAGAGGACAGTGGCAGGGGGTGAAGGGGTTAGGTGAGTGGTAGAGGACAGTGACAGGGGGTGAAGAGGTTAGGTGAGTGGTAGAGGACAGTGGCAGGGGGTGAAGGGGTTAGGTGAGTGGTAGAGGACAGTGACAGGGGGTGAAGAGGTTAGGTGAGTGGTAGAGGACAGTGGCAGGGGGTGAAGAGGTTAGGTGAGTGGTAGAGGACAGTGACGGGGTGAAGGGGTTAGGTGAGTGGTAGAGGACAGTGACGGGGTGAAGGGGTTAGGTGAGTGGTAGAGGACAGTGGCAGGGGGTGAAGGGGTTAGGTGAGTGGTAGAGGACAGTGGCAGGGGGTGAAGAGGTTAGGTGAGTGGTAGAGGACAGTGACGGGGTGAAGGGGTTAGGTGAGTGGTAGAGGACAGTGACGGGGTGAAGGGGTTAGGTGAGTGGTAGAGGACAGTGGCAGGGGGTGAAGGGGTTAGGTGAGTGGTAGAGGACAGTAGCAGGGGGTGAAGAGGTTAGGTGAGTGGTAGAGGACAGTGACGGGGTGAAGGGGTTAGGTGAGTGGTAGAGGACAGTGGCAGGGGGTGAAGGGGTTAGGTGAGTGGTAGAGGACAGTGACAGGGGGTGAAGAGGTTAGGAGAGTGGTAGAGGACAGTGGCAGGGGGTGAAGAGGTTAGGTGAGTGGTAGAGGACAGTGACGGGGTGAAGGGGTTAGGTGAGTGGTAGAGGACAGTGACGGGGTGAAGGGGTTAGGTGAGTGGTAGAGGACAGCGGCAGGGGGTGAAGGGGTTAGGTGAGTGGTAGAGGACAGTGACAGGGGGTGAAGGGGTTAGGTGAGTGTTAGAGGACAGTGGCAGGGGGTGAAGAGGTTAGGTGAGTGGTAGAGGACAGTGGCAGGGGGTGAAGAGGTTAGGTGAGCGGTAGAGGACAGTGGCAGGGGGAGAAGAGGTTAGGTGAGTGGTAGAGGACAGTGGCAGGGGGTGAAGGGGTTAGGTGAGTGGTAGAGGACAGTGGCAGGGGGTGAAGGGGTTAGGTGAGTGGTAGAGGACAGTGACAGGGGGTGAAGGGGTTAGGTGAGTGGTAGAGGACAGTGACAGGGGGTGAAGGGGTTAGGTGAGTGGTAGAGGACAGTGGCAGGGGGTGAAGGGGTTAGGTGAGTGGTAGAGGACAGTGGCAGGGGGTGAAGAGGTTAGGTGAGTGGTAGAGGACAGTGACGGGGTGAAGGGGTTAGGTGAGTGGTAGAGGACAGTGGCAGGGGGTGAAGGGGTTAGGTGAGTGGTAGAGGACAGTGGCAGGGGGTGAAGAGGTTAGGTGAGTGGTAGAGGACAGTGACGGGGTGAAGGGGTTAGGTGAGTGGTAGAGGACAGTGGCAGGGGGTGAAGGGGTTAGGTGAGTGGTAGAGGACAGTGGCAGGGGGTGAAGGGGTTAGGTGAGTGGTAGAGGACAGTGGCAGGGGGTGAAGGGGTTAGGTGTGTGGTAGTGGACAGCAGCAGGGGGTGAAGGGGTTAGGTGAGTGGTAGAGGACAGTGGCAGGGGGTGAAGGGGTTAGGTGAGTGGTAGAGGACAGTGGCAGGGGGTGAAGGGGTTAGGTGAGTGGTAGAGGACAGTGACAGGGGGTGAAGAGGTTTGGGGAGTGGTAGAGGACAGTGGCTGGGGGTGAAGAGGTTTGGTGAGTGGTAGAGGACAGCAGCAGGGGGTGAAGGGGTTAGGTGAGTGGTAGAGGACAGTGGCAGGGGGTGAAGAGGTTAGGTGAGTGGTAGAGGACAGTGACGGGGTGAAGGGGTTAGGTGAGTGGTAGAGGACAGTGGCAGGGGGTGAAGGGGTTAGGAGAGTGGTAGAGGACCGTGGCAGGGGGTGAAGAGGTTAGGTGAGTGGTAGAGGACAGTGGCAGGGGGTGAAGGGGTTAGGTGAGTGGTAGAGGACAGTGGCAGGGGGTGAAGGGGTTAGGTGAGTGGTAGAGGACAGTGACAGGGGGTGAAGAGGTTAGGTGAGTGGTAGAGGACAGTGGCAGGGGGTGAAGAGGTTAGGTGAGTGGTAGAGGACAGTGGCAGGGGGTGAAGGGGTTAGGTGAGTGGTAGAGGACAGTGACGGGGTGAAGGGGTTAGGTGAGTGGTAGAGGACAGTGGCAGGGGGTGAAGGGGTTAGGTGAGTGGTAGAGGACAGTGGCAGGGGGTGAAGAGGTTAGGTGAGTGGTAGAGGACAGTGACGGGGTGAAGGGGTTAGGTGAGTGGTAGAGGACAGTGACGGGGTGAAGGGGTTAGGTGAGTGGTAGAGGACAGTGGCAGGGGGTGAAGGGGTTAGGTGAGTGGTAGAGGACAGTAGCAGGGGGTGAAGAGGTTAGGTGAGTGGTAGAGGACAGTGACGGGGTGAAGGGGTTAGGTGAGTGGTAGAGGACAGTGGCAGGGGGTGAAGGGGTTAGGTGAGTGGTAGAGGACAGTGACAGGGGGTGAAGAGGTTAGGTGAGTGGTAGAGGACAGTGACAGGGGGTGAAGAGGTTAGGTGAGCGGTAGAGGACAGTGACAGGGGGTGAAGGGGTTAGGTGAGTGGTGGAAGACAGCAGCAGGGGGTGAAGAGGTCTGGTGAGTGGTAGAGGACAGTGGCAGGGGGTGAAGGGGTTAGGTGAGCGGTAGAGGACAGTGGCAGGGGGTGGAGGGGTTAGGTGAGTGGTAGAAGAGAGCAGCAGGGGGTGAAGGGGTTAGGTGAGTGGTGGAAGACAGCAGCAGGGGGTGAAGAGGTCTGGTGAGTGGTAGAGGACAGTGGCAGGGGGTAAAGGGGTTAGGTGAGTGGTGGAGGACAGCAGCAGGGGGTGAAGAGGTCTGGTGAGTGGTAGAGGACAGCAGCAGGGGGTGAAGAGGTTTGGTGAGTGGTGGAGGACAGTGACAGGGGGTGAAGAGGTTAGGTGAGTGGCAGTGGACAGCAGCAGGGGGTGAAGGGGTTAGGTGAGTGGTAGAGGACAGTGGCAGGGGGTGAAGGGGTTAGGTGAGTGGTAGAGGACAGTGGCAGGGGGTGAAGGGGTTAGGTGAGTGGTAGAGGACAGTGACAGGGGGTGAAGAGGTTTGGCGAGTGGTAGAGGACAGTGGCTGGGGGTGAAGAGGTTTGGTGAGTGGTAGAGGACAGCAGCAGGGGGTGAAGGGGTTAGGTGAGTGGTAGAGGACAGTGGCAGGGGGTGAAGAGGTTAGGTGAGTGGTAGAGGACAGTGACGGGGTGAAGGGGTTAGGTGAGTGGTAGAGGACAGTGGCAGGGGGTGAAGGGGTTAGGAGAGTGGTAGAGGACCGTGGCAGGGGGTGAAGAGGTTAGGTGAGTGGTAGAGGACAGTGACGGGGTGAAGGGGTTAGGTGAGTGGTAGAGGACAGTGGCAGGGGGTGAAGGGGTTAGGAGAGTGGTAGAGGACAGTGGCAGGGGGTGAAGAGGTTAGGTGAGTGGTAGAGGACAGTGACAGGGGGTGAAGGGGTTAGGTGAGTGGTAGAGGACAGTGACAGGGGGTGAAGGGGTTAGGTGAGTGGTAGAGGACAGTGGCAGGGGGTGAAGGGGTTAGGTGAGTGGTAGAGGACAGTGGCAGGGGGTGAAGAGGTTAGGTGAGTGGTAGAGGACAGTGACGGGGTGAAGGGGTTAGGTGAGTGGTAGAGGACAGTGGCAGGGGGTGAAGGGGTTAGGTGAGTGGTAGAGGACAGTGACAGGGGGTGAAGAGGTTAGGTGAGTGGTAGAGGACAGTGGCAGGGGGTGAAGGGGTTAGGTGAGTGGTAGAGGACAGTGACAGGGGGTGAAGAGGTTAGGTGAGTGGTAGAGGACAGTGGCAGGGGGTGAAGAGGTTAGGTGAGTGGTAGAGGACAGTGACGGGGTGAAGGGGTTAGGTGAGTGGTAGAGGACAGTGACGGGGTGAAGGGGTTAGGTGAGTGGTAGAGGACAGTGGCAGGGGGTGAAGGGGTTAGGTGAGTGGTAGAGGACAGTGGCAGGGGGTGAAGAGGTTAGGTGAGTGGTAGAGGACAGTGACGGGGTGAAGGGGTTAGGTGAGTGGTAGAGGACAGTGACGGGGTGAAGGGGTTAGGTGAGTGGTAGAGGACAGTGGCAGGGGGTGAAGGGGTTAGGTGAGTGGTAGAGGACAGTGACAGGGGGTGAAGGGGTTAGGTGAGTGGTAGAGGACAGTGACAGGGGGTGAAGAGGTTAGGAGAGTGGTAGAGGACAGTGGCAGGGGGTGAAGAGGTTAGGTGAGTGGTAGAGGACAGTGACGGGGTGAAGGGGTTAGGTGAGTGGTAGAGGACAGTGACGGGGTGAAGGGGTTAGGTGAGTGGTAGAGGACAGTGGCAGGGGGTGAAGGGGTTAGGTGAGTGGTAGAGGACAGTGGCAGGGGGTGAAGAGGTTAGGTGAGTGGTAGAGGACAGTGACGGGGTGAAGGGGTTAGGTGAGTGGTAGAGGACAGTGGCAGGGGGTGAAGGGGTTAGGTGAGTGGTAGAGGACAGTGACAGGGGGTGAAGAGGTTAGGTGAGTGGTAGAGGACAGTGACAGGGGGTGAAGAGGTTAGGTGAGCGGTAGAGGACAGTGACAGGGGGTGAAGGGGTTAGGTGAGTGGTGGAAGACAGCAGCAGGGGGTGAAGAGGTCTGGTGAGTGGTAGAGGACAGTGGCAGGGGGTGAAGGGGTTAGGTGAGTGGTAGAGGACAGTGGCAGGGGGTGAATGGGTTAGGCGAGTGGTAGAAGAGAGCAGCAGGGGGTGAAGGGGTTAGGTGAGTGGTGGAAGACAGCAGCAGGGGGTGAAGAGGTCTGGTGAGTGGTAGAGGACAGTGGCAGGGGGTGAAGAGGTTTGGTGAGTGGTGGAGGACAGTGACAGGGGGTGAAGAGGTTAGGTGAGTGGCAGTGGACAGCAGCAGGGGGTGAAGGGGTTAGGTGAGTGGTAGAGGACAGTGGCAGGGGGTGAAGGGGTTAGGTGAGTGGTAGAGGACAGTGGCAGGGGGTGAAGGGGTTAGGTGAGTGGTAGAGGACAGTGGCAGGGGGTGAAGGGGTTAGGTGAGTGGTAGAGGACAGTGACAGGGGGTGAAGAGGTTTGGCGAGTGGTAGAGGACAGTGGCTGGGGGTGAAGAGGTTTGGTGAGTGGTAGAGGACAGCAGCAGGGGGTGAAGGGGTTAGGTGAGTGGTAGAGGACAGTGGCAGGGGGTGAAGGGGTTAGGTGAGTGGTAGAGGACAGAAGCAGGGGGTGAAGAGGTTATGCATTCTAGGGGGCATCTGGATTAGGGATACCCCACAGTCCAAAACTATCTGGACTCCTCTCAGTCAGAATCACATAGTCATCTAATTCAAATGTAACATCCAACAGAGGGGCTTTTCTCTGCAGCGGGGTCCCTGCTCACTGCTGGTCTGCTGGGGGGGGGGGCACACAGTGGAGGGATGGGGACGCGGCTACACGTGGCAACATTTGAACAGCAAGGGGTGTGGCCGCATTGGGTCCTAATTGGGTCCTAATTACAAATTAGATCTCAGATCATATTTCTTATTCTCCTCCCCTAATCGGGCATAATAAGTGATGGCGATAGTGTATATGGAGAGGCAGTCTACCCTTGCAATAGAGACGTCGTATTATCCTTTTATATATCCCCTTTTTTAATCCTGGTGGGGTCACATGGTGCAGTTCACAGTCTCTTCTTTTCTTGGTATTATTTTTACACATAGTTTTTCTGCAGTGACTGTAATATCCAGAGAGTGAACTTGGAGCGATACATTGTATCAGACACACCATGATACCTGGCAGATTTCCAAGTGAAATGTGTACATATAATGTATCTTTATTTATGTTACATTCTTGTTGTTACACATGTCAGGCACTACTATGTATGTATCTGAATGTCCAGATCTTATTTCTTTGTTTAAAGAGGCCCAAAACCCACCCTGCAGTCTATGAGACTTCAGGACAGGCATACTCCCTCCACCGGGCCACCCCGATCAGTGTAAAACCCCCCAGGTTGCCCAAAAACTCACCTTTGTTCCTGGTCCAACACAAGTGCAGCAAACACATCCGTGCTATCCCTTTAGCAGGGCGCGTGCCCGCGCCCAATCTTTTCCCTGCAGGTGGAAATATACAAAGCACCTCACTCCCTGCAGGCACTTCACACTGACGTGACTTCAGCCTCTGTTATTGCATCTTGCCAGGCAGGTCAGTTAGTCACACCTTTATCTTTAGAATAAAAGATCTAAAGAATAAATCTCTCTCCTCCGAGGTCACAGTACACAGTACTGCCCATACGTTACTCAGAGCAGGGATTCCTTCTACCCAAGTGCATGATTTTACATTTAGAGACATTAAACTCTAGTTTCCACAGTTTTGACCATCTATCCAGTAAAGCTAAAATATTTTCCATGTTGCAGAATATCCACCCTATTACTTTGTATCATCAGCAAACAAACTTTTCCTACCAAGCCTTCTCCTATGTCACTTACAAATATATTAAAAAGAATGGGGCCCAGGACAGAGCCTTGTGGCACACCACTTGCAACTCGCCTTTGTTCAGATTGCACGCCATTTACAACAACACTCTGATACCGATCCCTCAGCCAACTGGAAATCCACTGAACTATCCAGGGATTGAGTCCTACCTTCAATAACTTATCTATGAGCTCCTTATGTGGTACAGTGTCAAAGGCTTTGCTAAAATCCAGATAGGCGATATCCACAGCACCACCTTCATCTAACACTTTAGTGACATTGTCAAAGAAATCAATAAGATTGGTCTGACATGATCGGCCCTCAGTAAAGCTGTGCTGTTTTGGGTCCAACAGGTCATTAATATTTAGATGGGAAATTATCTTTTTTTTAAGAGTGTTTCCATTAATTTGACCACTATAGATGTTAAACTAACTGGCCTGTAATTACTGGCTTCTTCTCTACTCCCCTTTTTATGGATTAGTACGACATTGGCCATTCTCCAATCATCTGGAACCTCACCAGTTGAAAGGGAATGGTTAAGTAAATCAGTCAGAGGGGCTGCAATCACAAACCTAAGTTCCCTTAGAACTCTGGGGTGGATTCCATCTGGACCCATCGCCTTACTTACCTTTAGATGTGCCAGCTCGGCTAAGACATCAGCCTCCAGAAACTCCGGAGCTGTGCCCTCCCAGCTGGATGCTGTGCTATGGCCATGCCTGCTACTATCTGAAAATACCGAACAAAAGTAGCTATTCAGATGGTCAGCCACAGCCTTATCTCCGTCAATATATTTATTTTCCCTATTTCTAATTTTTGAGACTGCATTGTTTTTCTTCTGTCACCAATATATCGGAAAAAGGTTTTATCTCCCCTCTTCATAGATTTGGCCATTTCTTCCTCCTTTTGCCCTTTAGCAGTCCTTATAATCAGTTTTGCTTCTCTCTGTTTAATTTTATACGCCTCTCTGTCAGCTAAACTTCCACTTACTTTATACTTGTTATAGGCAGACTTCTTATCTTTTATGATAGTGCTGACTTCCCTAGTAAACCATAATGGTTTCTTCTTCCTTTTATTCTTGCTAGTTTGTTTCACATATTGCTTAGTTGCCTTTAAGATGGCCATTTTTAATAGTGACCACTGGGCACTCACTTCTGCTACTCTGTTCCACTCACCTAATTTTCTTTCTACATACTCTGCCATTTCCTTGAAGTTTGTTTTCCTAAAGTCTAGCACTTTGGTTCTGGTGTGTGATTGCACAATGTCTGTTTTTATTCTGAACCATAAGCATTGATGGTCACTGGAACCCAGATTTTCTTCAACCTTGACCTCGGACACCAGATCCCCATTGGACAGAACTAAGTCCAGAATGTTATCTCCTCTAGTTGGCAATGTCACAAGTTGTTTTAGAGACACTCCATTAAGTGCCTCTACTATAGTCCTGCTCTTGCATGTCGATGCACTTGGGATATTCCAGTCCACATCAGGCATGTTGATTATAACTCACTTGTTTATTTTAACTCTCCGAGTTGAGCCAAGTCTTGCGTCTCATGTCTTGCATCAAATTTTATACAAAAAGGAAGGAAGAAAGGAGGAGAAAAGGAAAAGACACTAAACACATACACATAAAAGCAACATTAAAGAAAACCTAAATACAGAGACTTGAACCAGGGAGTAAAATAGAAAGAAGGGGATGGGTCCTCTCCCATCTTCAACATATTCTCTGGATTAATACTGATCTACTACCAGTGGGATTATCTGACTATGTCTCTCAGAGGTGTCTAGAAACCCGGGGAAGTTTGAGAGACCACCAAAAGTGACCATGATTTAATATATTTCTGGCTCTTCCCCCCTCTAGGACAAGCTCCTCCAGCCTCCTAATTTTTTCCATTTCTTGAAACCATTTCAAAATGAAAGGGGTGGTTTGGGTAAGAAGACGCTCTTTTGGTGACAGTCAGTTTGTCATGGGTCTGCCCGTGTTTGTGCTCAGAGGCGTTCAGATGCGTGTAGCAAGTGCCGGCTAGTAGAGCCCCTTTATAAGGAGCCTTCTGGTGCCAAGATGGTGCCAAAAGAGCTTCACTGATCAATCTACCGTGGCTTTGTCTGTGACTTTAGAGGCTGGAACCTTGGATTGCTTATTCATTGCCAACCTTTGCCTGGACTTCTTTGCCTTCTTTGCTCACAGACTTTGGATTAACCTTTGCTTGTTGGTAGGCTATGGTGCTTCTTAACTACGCCCTGCAGCACAGCTGTTCCATTTATGGCAATGGAGAGGGCTGTGGCAAGGCATGGTTATGCGTGAATGCCTGTCCATTGCAGTGAATTGCATTTTCTTGACACATTCATGGGCCCCCCTTTGGACTGGAGCAGACCAACAGGGCCCTTGATCTCCAAACCTGGTAAGCTGTAGTCCAGCAGATCCTGGTGGTGGAGCTGCACTGGACAAAAGGCGAGTAGTGTTATTTTTTGTTTTTGGCTGACCAATCCCTTAAAAATGAAGAAATGCAGCTTATTGGGGATGTGTGTAATTATAAACTAAAATTCAATTTAAACTACTATTTTTTTCCAGTCTAATTATGGCTAAGGGAGAGTTCTAATACTTCCTATTAAGTAACAGTAACTAACACTACCTCACAAGCCCCACAAAACACTGATGGAGGCACAAATGGCAGGTGTGGGGCAGCTAGATTTTGATCTTAATGAGGTATTTGTTAGTCAGATGGAACATTGCATAATGATTACACTTTTTTTTATAATAGGTGCATCAGGTAATACCACTTGCCACCTTTCCACAACAGGAGAGTCCAGCATATAAGCCCATGATAGGAATTGTCACTTTGATATTGAAGATTTGCGTAAAATTACTGTCCTAAAATAAAACCAGTAATAATTTCATGTAACTGTAGGGTAGGTTCCAGAGTCATCTCTACTGGTGGCTGGTGGGCCCAACACACCCCAGGTTGACACTGGCCTGAGCCCTCCCTTGCTCCCATATTCCCAGTTACAAGCGAAATGATGTTTGAGGCCCTCCTCTGCTGTTCCATTTACTTAGACAACTGGGGGGGCTAGGCACTGCCCCTTCTGTATAAGGCAACCAGACACCCTCTCAGAAAATGGTACGTTTCTAAACACCATAGACTGTGCCAGCTGTGAGGGACAGGAGGCAGAATTGTGTGTTTTTTGCCTGGATAGGAAATTTAGCCCCAGGGGGCTAACGTTGTGGTT
Source organism: Gastrophryne carolinensis (assembly GCA_027917425.1). Lineage (NCBI taxonomy): Eukaryota > Metazoa > Chordata > Amphibia > Anura > Microhylidae > Gastrophryne > Gastrophryne carolinensis. The sequence continues at coordinate 131,245,725 of CM051237.1, read as the reverse complement.
GCATGGGGCCCAAAAATTCTGATGGCCCTGGTCATGAATATTAAAAAAATAGCAAACATGTATACAATATTACATATGCTTGCAATCTAACTGAATATATACGTGAAACATTTCATAACACTGTGATGAATTGATATTGTTCACCGCCGCAGCTAATAATTTCTCAACCACAGATTTTGCCCAAGCAGTTACATAATATTTATTAAAGCTGCTTTCTTGGCATTGTGCATGTGGTCTGTTTCAGCATAGCACAGTGTGCTCAGATCTCTGCCATGTAATTGAAGCAAACCCAATTAGTGTGTGGTTGAAAATATAGCAGAAATGCTGTTTCTTAATTTTCAGCCACTTTACTCATGTTTAACCAGGGGCAATTTATTAAAATGTAGCAAGCCTCTCTAGATTGAGTGAGTTCAGTTGGCTTGAAATTTAATAAGATTGTAAAGCCTCTCTAACTCAAAAAAGAATTTTATTTTGAAATATAATTAGCTAATATGATAGCAAACTTTGGAAATTCTCTGCACTTTATCTGGAGCACTCCTCAATCTCAAAAGGCAATTGGCTACAGAACATAAAAAAATACATATTGTCTGCAATGTTATTGTGTATTGCAATTGAGAGTACTAGCCTAGGCAGAGAGGCTCTTAACATGTAGAAAGCCTATCTGCATTGTAACACATTCATCTCCAAGTTTCCAGCTTCAGTACTTAGATAAGACCTGAATTAGAGGTTGATAGTAACAGAAACAGAATGTGAATTCCTCATCTTTTGTGTAAGGCTTACCGGTTAGCAGGTCCAGGTCAGTGAGTAACGTCCAATCTCTGCCGCTGGTTTCACCTATATACAAGCCCTGGGATGCAAACAGGCCTCGGCGGACACGGTTGCCCCCAGGACTTATCAGCACAAAAGTTAGCCACTGAGTGCTGGACCTGCAGGTGAGTGAGTACCTACTGGTGTGCTCGGGAGTTCAGACGAAGCAGAGGTCATACACTGGAGATCAGTTCAGTGCATCCAGTGCATCCAGTGTACCGCTAAAGGAGCTGGCAGGGAATCCTAGGTCAGAGGTTCAAGGTCACAACGTAGGTTCAGACAAGGCAAAGTCAAAGGTCAAATCCAGGTCATACTCAATTACACCCAACATAAAACTCAATCACACCGACTGTTACAGCTAACACAGGCTATTCTGTAAGGGGCTGGATCAGCTCTGTTGTGACACTGGGGTGGTGATTGAATTGAAAAACAAAAGAAACACTCCGCACCACTATATCTGTATGGGGGTGCTGGACACAAATGCCCCCCACCTATAAGAGAGGGGGATAATCTGATGCACTAAATAAATGGGACCACCAGAAAGGTCCCTATGGGGCAGTGGTCGGACATGAGCTCCTAAAGATATTGGTGACATTTTGATTACCTTAACATGTTTTATGATTAGTTGCCCCTGTTGATGTGGAAGTATGTGTACATTATCCCTCACCTTTTCTCACAATGTTAATTTGTAGATGTGTTTTTTGATATATGAATTGGTTTGTCTCTAGCACTTAGCACTTTATTTGGTTGGTAGGTGTATTGCATTTTTCTATTGAATTATTGGCACTTTGGCACTTTATATCTTAGCGTGGATGTAATTTTTTCACGTTTTTACATTATCTCACTGTAAATTCTTTCTCACATTGTGATCAGTTGGCAGTATCATACACTCTGCCCTTAGTGTTTGTTACCATCAGGGGCGGCCTGCATTGATATTGGTATTGTGCCATATACTTCGTAGCATAGGCGCTAAAGATATATGTGTATATATGTATATACATGCATTTGGAGTAGAGCCTGGTTATTAAGTCTGACCTTTCTCGCCTGTCTTTTCAATTTTAATTTATTTTAAATGTGTGTTGTTTGTACGTGTATGGACTAGGTTTAATTGTCTACATATATATATATTTTTTGATATTATCCTTGGGTGTGCGGCCGCTTAAATTGCCCCATAGGGACCTTTCTGGTGGTCCCATTTATTTAGTGCAACTGGGGTGGTGATTGGCTGGAAGTGCCCGGGGCTCATTGGAAATTAGCCCCACATCAACATTAAGGGCCAATAGCCCCAGCTTTAACCTCAAGGCCCATTGGTACCTTTGAATTTTCCTCCGGTGGCTGCACTGCCTGCTATTGACAGCGCACAGCTGGCAAAGAGCATAAGAAGAGAGTGGGGAAGCATGCGAAAGCCGCCCGGAAGTGCGGCTCTTGCCGAGACAAGTGCGCAATGCAGGGATTGGAGGTGGCCAGAGACACATAATTAGATCCTGGCCATGACTGGTGTATAACTGAAGATGGCAATAGTGCTTTCAAAGCTTGAACATGGTGTATTTAAGAATAAAGTGCTGTGCCATCACTTGTCACCCACATGTACCACTGGATATTGCTTAGCACCCTAGTACATCCCTGGAATCTTGAGAGAAACCAGGGGCTACAAAAAAAACCCATTGGCTCCAGTCTTCCAATTCTGCTCCAGTCCCTGAAACTATGGGGTACCCAACTGGGGCACATGCCTCTTTGTGGAACCTGGGGGGGGGGGAGGGTGATAAAAGACCAGGACAACTGTCCTACCTGTTGTGGCTCCTTTCCACTTGGGCTTTTGGTTTCCCCATGTTCCTGGTTGTGTACATGTCTGTTACTGGCCTGTTATGTGATTGGCTTGGGGCCTGATAACTTTGACTCCTTCTCTTATTGTGACCGTTGGTGGCTTAAGGTGGGTGCGGAGGTGCTGCCATTTTGTATACCCTGATCTAGGAAAGATAAGACAAGTGGATGCTGCCTGGATGCTGCCAGCATTTTGGTGTATAGAAGTGTTGGGAAAGTTAACTTTTTACGTCTGCCTGTTTTTCCTGCTCAGGGTTGCAGCCCTTTTAATGTTCCTGAAATTAATATTGAATTATATGGATACTCCTGCTGGCAACTTCTTCAGCTACTGAGGCTGATTGGAACATTGGAGCCGTTCCAGCCAAGCAGGATTCTTTGGAGGGCTGGGTGAGCTGGCTTCTTCTTCCTTTCTTTTCTGTGTACAAGTTCCAGTTTCAAATATTGATGGAGCCAAAAACATCATGAACTTGTTGATGTAACATTCATGCTATTGAAAACGTACACAGGGTATTTCAGAGCAAAACAATTCCCAAGATCTCAACTTGAGAGACCGGTAAATCCTTTACATAAACAGCAAGTAGTTATAACCAAATTATGAAGATAAATATACTTGTGCCTAGACAATTAAAGCTGACCTCCAGTCAAAAAATCAAAGCTTAGTAAATTGTTCCCCTAAAGCCCCTATGTGGCAATCAGTGACATAAGGTTGTTGAGACAGATTAATACCATGAGGATGTTTGGAATAGCCGTCAGATTTTTCATTCTTAAACAAGCATGGCAGCGGCCATCTTGCCACACACATGAAGGAGCTGATTCTGAGAAAAGCAAGCCCCTCAGTCAAAACTGCCTTATAGCTGTGTGCAATCAACAAGCTTTACGTTTAAACAGACACAGACAACCCATTCATAACACACACACACACACACACACACACACACACACACACACACACACTGCAATGCAGATTGCAATACTACTGGGGTACAGCTGAGGTAGTAGACAAAAATGTACAAGGTGGGGGGGGGGGGGGCACCGTCCTTAAAGTGGACCAACACCCAGAATTTTGACTATCCTGGGTCTTGGTCCACTTCGGTGGGGCACCCCCGATCGGGGTGCCCCGCTGTGTGAAACCCCCCCGATCACCCGTCCGCCGCCGAAGATAAGGTAAGGGGGTTTGGGGTGTTTGGGGGGGTTTTACCCTCCCGATCTCGGATGTCCCGCGGGGAGGGAGGTGATCGGCCCGGGAATCTTATAGATTCCCGGGCCGATCACGGGAGGTTGATGATCCACTTTAATGAAGACTATACCATGTCTGTACTTCTATTTCTTTAAGTACCAGGAAGATTGAACAAAATAACTGATCAAACTGGATTGGATCTCCTAAGGAAGTGAGGTCATAATGCTCTCGAAGAATTGTTTAACCCTTTTCTCATTACTGAAGCTGCAATTCACTCTATTTAAATAGATATTTTAAGGGCCATCTGGCTGGACTAGTTCTTTAACTTGTTCAGGAAAAGAGCCAGAAAAGGAGGCTCTGGAGAAATCCACTGCTGCAGCACAGTTCAATTCCCCACTGCAGATTTAATACCAGTTGGACAATTCCCACGCCTGGACACCCCAGAGCAGAGGAGTAGCTAAGCTTCCTGGCACCCAGGGCAAAGATTCGAAATGGCGCCTCCCACTTTTGGCACCCCCCTGGCTTGCTGCACCCGGGGCAAGTGCCCCCCCTGCTCCCCTCTAGCTACTCCCCTGCCCTAGAGATATTGAAAGGTCATGCTGCTAGAATTGCCCTTTCAGGTGTAAAGGGCAGATAATTGATAAGACATTTTAGTCTAATTTTAACCACCTGACCAAAACATGTAATATAGGCTTTTGGAGGATACTTGGCATTTAGAGTGTGAAAGACCCATTAAGAGCACCTTGTGTGGAGACAAATGTGCCATGGGAAACATCACGCTATAGAATGAAGGGGAATGGGTTTTTCAAGCATGGGATAACACTTTTGGAATATACCCCCATTGATAGGTAAGGGGAGAGAGAAGGCCATCTGGCCAAACCAGCTTTCCTGGAGGTATAGTTGAGATCTTTGAAAAAGAGAGAGAGAGAGGATTTAGCCCTGGAGTGTAACACTAGAAACAAACTAGAATACATTTTTTTTTAACCCATGGTCAGGAGTGATCAGCACCATTCTACATTTTTATTGAATGCCTAGAAATTCTGGGTGCTGCGTTTGGCCCCTGGATTCACGAGGACTGCAGGCTTATTACCGGCATCCAGCCACTACCGGCCACTTGACAGTGGAGATCAATTGCAGAGTTCAATTTCGCAGAGGGACAGAGGAAAAGGGTAAGTTTTCTTGGATTTAACAGAGTTAAAGCACAGGGGAGGAATTGGCAATTGGAAGTCTGGGAGGGAGGCAATTGTTAGAGTAGCCATACAGTTTACTACCCCACCCCAGTCCTGCAATAAAAACATACCTTTTTCCCAGTGGACTGAAAACTGCAGCAGACACCTCCTACAACATGAGTGGCCTGTATTTTCAGGCCCCTGGCAGAGGAAGGGTAGCTGGAAAAAGATAATTCTATACGTACTCACCTGTAGAATTGATTCCTCTTTCATTATTACTTCAGGACATCAATTCAGTCACAATTGGGTTAACATCTCAGCCGAAGAGCAAGAACAAACATGTGGCTCCTCCTCCCGGGCCTATATCCTTCCGGCTGACTTCCTTCAATCCAATTTAATTGAAAAGCAGTAGAACCAGCCGCCCGGGAGGCATACCTATATCTCATGTTGGAGACAAAAGGCTGGAGACAAAATACAAGACTCCTCTCTCCGTTTAATATATATATATATTTTTTTTCCGATGCTGATCAAAACATATTTACATATTTACATCTCCACTAAGACTAGGTACCCAAGTCATGGATATAACAACCTAGCAGACAGAGAGGGTCTGATGTCCTGAAGTAATAATGAAAGAGAAATCAATTCTACAGGTGAATACTCACAGAATTTTCTTTTCTCTTTCATTTTACTTCAGCCCATCAGAGCAATTCAGTCATGATTGGGACCTCCAAAGGCAGTAACCTTAATTTGGTTGGGATCCCCAAAAACCTTATTCCTTTCTATCAGAATAAGTCATTCCAAAAACAGTTTACTACTGTCTGTAATACCTTCCTACCTAGGGCAGCATCCGCGAGGCTCTAACATCTACCCTATAAAATGTGGTCAATGTATGAACTAAGACCAAGTAGCAACTTTGCATACTTGTTCTACTGAAACTTGATGTTGAAAAGCGCAAGATGCTCCAATAGCTTATGTCGAATGAGCAGCAATCCTAAAGGGAGGATCCTTTCCCTTTGGAGACATAGGAGGATCCTTTCCCTTTGGAGACATAGACACTGCCTGTCTATTCCATCAGCTGATGGTAGACTTAGCTGGTGGAAGACCTTTCCGTGGATACTCAGGTATGACAAATAAGGAGTCCGACCTACGAAAACATTGTGTAGCAGTGAGATAATATCTTAGTGCTTTCACTACATCCAGCAAATGAAGAATCCTTTCCTTATCGGACACTGGAGCAAGACATAAGAGAGGCAAATTCACCTCTTCATTAAGATCCTGTTTAAACCAGAAGACGGCCTTGTCCTTATGTAACACTAAATAGTCAATAAACTAAATGATGCATCCACTATTGGTTCAAAAGGAGGACCTAAACCGGCAGAAGTGGCTTCACATGAGTGACCTGTGAAAAGTTTTGACAAATTTATCTCAGCAATGGGTTTCTGAAAAAAAGCAGATATCTGTCTCTTTAAAGTACTCAATTGAAGACCTTCATCAAGACCTTTCTGCAAAAAATCCAATATTCTGGGAACAGAAAAAGCTCTACAAGCGGACCCTCTGGATTTGCACTAAGCGACAAATGCACTAGATCATTGATGAAGACTTCTTCCTGGCCTGAATAATAGTTCCCCCCCCTTTCAGCTAAGATAAAGGATTCAATAGCCAGGCCGTGAAAGCCAGAACTCGTGAATTGGGGTGCCTATTTGCAGTCCACGCCCTTTAGCCGAGAGGTTAACTCGAACTGTGACTGAATTGCTCTAATGACCTGAAGTAAAATGAAAGAGAAAAAGGTTTCTCCTAATTTCTTTGGCCCATGGAGGGCACTGTTAAAACGCTTTAATACATCCCAACTAAAGTCACCTTCAAAGTTACATTTCTATTGGGATATCCCTTCATGTTTTTGTGGACAGAAAAAGCAGCAGAAGTATTATTGGCAGGTACAGCCGGATACGGGTAGGTTTCTTGTATTTACACAAATGTAGCCAGCAGGGACAAATGATCTGCTTTAAACCTGGGACAGTAGCAGTAGCACGTGTACAAACTGTACCCAGAACAGCAACATAATGAAAGGAAGTTGGGATGCTTAAGGGCAAAACAAACAATAACTTTGAAATAGATGATGCTTCATACAATATATCTGCTCTATAACATTTTACTAAAGCTATATGGAAGTGTGGTATATTAAATAACATACATTTCTCCTGCTTCCTTCAGTTCTATTCTATAATGTTTTTCACTATTGCAGCACACAGACTCAATCTGCAATGCACCCCAAAACTAGAAAATGGTCTTGAGTCAGAGCATTTGTTTGTGAGAAAACCTGTTCTTGACACTTTTTGCACCTTTCCTGATTGATCAAGATTTTTTGGTAGAGAGTTTTTGTTTTTTTGCAAGAATCGAAATGCAAATTAACCCTAAAAGTAAAAACTTGTTTTATTCACTTGAATTATTTATTTATTTTTTTGTTGAGATTAGGTTTTTCTGCCGGTCTCACCAGCTGACATGCAATTTTTCATTGTTAAAACTCACGCCACTAGAGCTTACATGATTTTTAACAATGAAAATGACAGCCGCCATTTTTGTTTAAATTATTTTTAGTTTAATTAAATTTTATTTTTTTTACACAGTGTGCTGCCCCATGTCGGGCTGGCCAGCCTTTATGCCCTTTTAGTATGACTTTGGGGCTCTTTACCCCTGGAAGAACCTTGTGTCCATACCAAAGGGCACCGGGCTCTTCTGCACCCCCGCTGTTCCAAAGTGCCAGTAATTGGGCAGTGTAGCAGCACGCCACCTGACAATGCCAGAACCCTAACCCGGTGAACTGGATGGGGGTCCCGTGGGGTGCCTTTTATACTGAGAAGAAGAGTTGAAGAGCTGCCTCACAGGAATAAAGGTTGCCTGTAAAATAATTAAGTCTAGCATAACTCCAATCATGACAGAGATCACGAGTCAACAGGTCCCATGCTGCCCGACCCCGTTGCTCTTACACCATACCGAGGACAGTGTTGCAGGGTACAAAGGTTCGTTGTTAATGCACCTGATAAACGCAGCTAAGGCATTAATCCCTAGATTCTGGAGGTCGGAACATACACCCACAGTGAAGGACTGGCTTCGGGAGATTAGTAGAGTGAAGGAAATGGAGGAGCTGACGACGATAGAGAGGAACGGTTTAGCGTAGTGGACCCCCTGGTACTTGTTTCAAACTCAGTAACCTTCAAACAAAACTGCCCCCCTCCCCCAACCTTAAAATAACCTAACCTTTATGTAAATCTTATTCTTTAACGCAAATTTCAACATTAATGATGATCATAACTAAACCTGTGGCTATTGGACTGGCGGAGATGTTGATGGGATCACTGTCTCTATCCAAACTGTCCTGCAAGTACCTCGATCTACCTGCTTTCCCTGCAGCACGGTCAGGTGCCATATCCAGTTGGGCAATGCTTGGGGGCAGTAGGCTAGCGAACGTAGCCCTATATAGGATAGATGGATAGAATTTCAGGTCATGACTGCCGTTATTCGACAGACACGACCTGCATCACTGACAGCGGCCTACCAATAAGTGAATAGGAGCCAAGCCCTCCGGAATACCAGGTAATGGAAGACGGGGAGGGCTCTTTCCTCTTGGCCTTCCAAGGTAAGGTAAGATAAGGGGAGGGAGTAAAGGGAGGATGGTGGCTGATGGAAAAGTTGGACAAGAAACCGGCCCCCGGATTTGTTGTATACTTATATGCTATATATCAATATGTCATGTTAACGCCTGACCTGCCATGTTCCTGTAACTTTCTTGTACTACTTTCTTGGATTTCTATCGTGTATCCATTAAAAACAAAATAAAGAGTTTAAAAAAAAAATTATAATTAAGCCCTGAGCTTTAAAGAACAATGTGTATTTAAACACATTCACATACACTTTCAGGTAACTTCTGAAAGACCACCCACAAGCCCAAATGACATTTTAGCACATCATTTATTAACTGTTAAAGCAGAACAAAATCCTCCTTTAAGCCTGCTCTGTCCCTCCCACTCACTCCAGTATCTCGGGCAATGCTGCCAGCTCGGTGGTGGCCTGGTTTTAAAATAAATCCGGGTTTTTTCACCTCCAACGCCACACCCTCTGGCCGATTGGCTGATCTCAAGAGTGCTCGGTGACATTCATCAGCTGGCTGGCTGCATCCCTGACTTTACTTCTGAGGAACACTCCCATCCCATCTGAATGGCCGGGAATGTGCACAGCTACAGGGATGCCGGGGATGTGGCTACAGGCGAACAAATTGTTGCGGGAGCCACCGGGAAAAGTGAGTTTTACACAGTGGGACCCCATGATTTAGGATGCCCCAGGGGCAAGCTAGCGGTCAGTCCTGTAGTCTTTGAGATTCCAAGGGCGTGGGTTTTTTGCCATTTTAATATATATTAGAATGTAATATCTGAAAATAAAATGTCACAGTCCTGGAAATGGTCTGCTGTTTGAGCTTTAAAAAGCAAACCCCTTCAAGTTGTATCTGTATTAATTCAGTATGTTTAGGCTGGGAAATAATATGATGGTCTTTAGGGAAAGCATCATGAATATATAGTCTTACAGAGATATGAACTTTCCCATGAGAATTTATGAACCAAAACTGTACCATCTTCATTATAATGCCTGCCCAGATACAAGGAGACAGCTTTCCACTAGGACATTTGAACATCTGGGAGTCATCTTTGAAAGCCAGTCACCGTAAAAAGGAACATATTCATCCAGCACTTTAACCGTTGCTAAACTCAGATGTCTAGCCTTTCCACCCAATTGTGGTTAAATAACACTTTGCCAATCCTGGAATCGAGTCCTTCATCCTTTCTCACTAGCGAATGGCCATACTCACTATATTGATCAGAGTGACTGGCCATGGCACCTCCTTTCAATGTAATGGAGGGAGGCTTGCCGAAGAGGGTGTGCTGGAAACACTGTGAGGGATGCAGGGGTGGCTATGTGACAGTCTATATATGACTATATGAAACAGTCTTCATCACTGAATAGTAAAGGGTCTAGTAGGCCACGAAACACTTCTGAGGATACTAGTCACTATTCATAAAACTCTGTATCATTTCTGGCTGGTGTGGTAGAAAGCGATCCAGACCTTTTACATAAATATTGGTTTGTGTGCCAACCACCTCCCTAGAGTATATAGGACTATGGGGCCGGTGGTGTGCCTCATTATGAAGCATCACCAATTGGGATTTCCCACTGTGGGTATCCCGGGGAGTATACTCAACTCACCAGCAATCCCACACCCCATTCCCACTATACCCTTAGCCTGGGCATGTACCCGCGCCAGGCATTTCTGAACAGCTGGCACAAGCATGTCCCATAGCCAGAGTTCAGATGGGATGAAGCCGGTTGCAGACATCATTCACCTTCAAAATCTGAATGGAATGTAAGATGCTGATAGGCTGAGTTGCCTATGCAAGCGCCGTGGCAACAAAGGAAAGAAATGTTTTGGGCAATCTCGGGGGGATACACACAGCGGTGCATTCCAAATTGGGGTTCCCCAGGATAGTGCAAATTCCTCTTTAAAACACATAGTGGTAAATACTTGTGTGCTTGAGGATAGTGTTCTAGTGGGTCTCCCTCCCTCACCCCCCCCACCCCCTGCAGGTTCCTGACACTCCATCTCTAAGTATCTCCAAAGCCTACAAGGGACTAAAGGAACTCTCCAAACCCCCACAACCTGTACCCCTGTACACCCTCTACCTCGCCATACACATAAACTGACCAGATGTCTTGTCACTTTCAATAGAGTAGGCCCCTCTGAAAACCCTGAGGAAATATAAATGTCCCACTTTGCTGACATCCTGTGGAAGACTGTCCCACCAAAAGCAGGAACTTGATGGGCATATGCCTTTTTTAAACCATGCATGTCTGGTCAGATAACAACTGCTCTGACTCATGATGCATTGGCTGCATTGGCTCAACCAACAACATCCTTTCTGGACTGAAGATCCCTGAAGAATGTGACTGGGGATGGGGCTATACCTACTGACACGCATGAGTAGCAAAGAAAGCTGCAGACAAGTATTCCTGAAAAGCCTATATATAAGCCACACCCATAAAACATACCGACACCATGTCCATCACCCACAAACAAGTTGTCCCACTTTGAGACCCACCAAAATTGATCAGTTTACATACATGTCATTTGATGCCCCCATCCTCTAATACTTGCATCCTCCCTTCCACTCTTCTTATACACATCATCTGATGCCCCCCACCCCTCCATACATGTCACTGACTGCCCCCATAATTACAGTATACAGGAGATATTTGCAATGCACAGCTACAAATTTCTGATGTCCTTGTTTTGTGTTACAATACCGTAAAATGTAAGAAAATGCAGGCAAATGTATAGGCAAATAGATAAGTGTATTTCATAGTTCAAGGGTTCAAGGGCTGCTTATAATCTTCTACTTAAAAGTAGCACAATCTCCCCCCTAGAATGTTGTTTCTGAAAGAAATGAGAAAAACAGAGATAAAACCAGGTAAATGCCAAGACGTGCATCATTTTGGCACAACAACCAGATTGGGAAGACATCTTAAATCTTCAGGCAGGAAACACTATAGTAATTTCTTACTTGAACAGAGGCATCACATTCAAGGCTGGATTATGAGGGGGGTGCAAGGGGCACGCGGCCCAGGGCCTCCACCACTTGGGCTGCAAAGGGGGCCTCCACCAACCTTTGGGTTATGGTCTGGTCCAGAAGGCTTTTTGGTCTGATGGGCCGCAGGGCCAGCAACGAAGTGGTGGCAGTGTGGCCCCCACGCGCATGGGCAAGCTTTTTTTTTATTTTTGCAAACCTGCAGCCAAAGCCACCACAGGGAAGGACAGAGAGTCTAGAGCAGCAAAGCCGTCATCTCTGACTGCACATAAGCCACCAAGCACAGCCACTGGCAGCTCAATGCAGGGAACTGTTTTCTGCTGGACCAGCTGGGTGACTGCACCCCCCCCCCACCCAGAATGGCAAAGCAGGAGTTCCCGAGCAGCAAGCATCCGCACAAGGGTGGCACAAGGGACGTAATATGGCTTCATGGTAAGTTGGCAGGTGCCAAATAACCACCAATCAGTTAATTGGCTGAACTATTATTTTAAAAGAAAAAAAATACTGTATCTGGGGCCTCCACCAGATTTTGTGCCCAGGGGCCTCCACCACACTTAATCCGGCCCTGATAACATTGCTTAAGTATACAACTACGATTAAAACCATGGATCATGCTACTAATCACCTAGAACATGCTTCTATCATCTGCATAATAAGCAACAAGCAATTTGTGATGTGAGGTTAGGATAAGTACAAGGAACATTGGCAGAATGGTCTGGAGCATCTGCCATAAAAATCGTTATGCTGATGCACAAAACAAGACAGGACGTGTATTATTCATAAAAAAGCAAGCAGTAATATGTTCGAGAAAACACAGCACATGTTTATGATAAAATATATTACTTTATATAAATACTTAAAAGGAAAGACCTCCAAACAAAAAAGGTACTAACAGGTACTAATACAATACAAATTCCAGCGATTTTCACTACCTGCAATCTATTGCCATTGGCAACAGAAGAGGGAAGTGAGTCCTGTACACAGAACACTACTGCTATGGCCGGCGAGGGAGCTCACTCAACCTTACACCTGCCCAGCAGCAGTGTTCTGTGTGTACAGGACTCACTTCTCCCTTCTTGGTGTACAGACATTGTCAATGGCATCAGTTTGCACATGAAAACTGTGAAAACTGCTTCCATAAAACACACATTTTCTAAAAAAATATTAAATCAGCCCAGCACATTGGGGGCATCATTTTGGCACACAACAATAATATACACTTGGACTTTTAATTTTTAGAGCCCACTTTTGCATTGGGAATGCAATGAATTTAGTATTCTTTTTGCTGCTTTTGACCCCATTGTAGAGATCTGTTGTAGCCTCACTTCTGCCTGCAGTGACTAATTAGAGGATTGTCACTTGTACAAAAACCATCCTAATTGGGGGGGGGGGGGGGGGGGTCTTGCTAATTATTTGGTGAAGCAAGCCACACAAGAAAGTGTTACAGTTTTCCTCCAGAAATCTCCAGCGTCTGTGATGGGGCATTTTGAAAGATAGTTTCATTTTAAATTGAGAAATGACAGCATCCTATTGGGTATGCAGAAAAATGCCAGATTATTTTGTGTTGACCAAAGGCCAAACTTAAGGAAATCTTCTTATCTCATTGAAAAATGTATGCACCTCACCTATAAAAATGCCCCCTCACAGGTCATTTCTGCAGAGCACTCACGGCTTACAAAGAAGATGGGTTTAAAAGACTAAGCCTCAGCTGCTGAGAAGGGGTGTTGGAGATACAATACTTTGCAACAGCTTCTGCTTGTCTCTGAATGTGATTTTAGGACTTTTGCCAGATTGACTGCAGTTTACTGCTATGACAGGTTATGGCGCTTTTACCAGTGCTAAGCTGTAGTCTCTATATGCCTTTTTATAATATGTTGTATTCCTGTATATTCAGCTCTGCTCTATCACTTTTTCCCTGTCTGTGTTAGCCACCATGTAAGGTGGCCTTCTCTTACTGCATTCATTTTCCAGTAAAGCCAGTTCCTGTTACACCACAAATGTTCATCTGGATTTGACTGCACTGCACTTAGCACCAACACTCTGCCACAAGTCTCTGCATTGGTTCTGTAGATTCAGGCCCTTATTCATCAAGTGATAGCGTCAGGTAGTGTCTCACTAGCGCCAGGTATCGCCAGCTAACGGCGGCTACCGACTACAGAACGCCAGGCTGCGAGCACAATCACGCATTTATCACGCTAAATGAGGCTAGCGCCGGCGAAAGCGTCAGCTAGCGCGGGATTCATCATGTAGCCGACTGCAATGAACAGCGCTGCTGCTAATCCCATCACAGCGCCAGGTATGACCTCTCGCTACCTGGCGCTCTCCAATGAATTTCAATGGAGCAATCTTTAAATATTCATAAATAATTGATATTAATGTTTTTTATTTTTTTTTAAATGTCAAAAAGTTAAAAAAATAAAAAAATTGTGCAGAATTGGTATTACGGGTCTGAAATTAATGTATTCATATTACAAAATGTTTATAAATACTTGTTTTTTTTTTTTTTTTTTTCAAAAAATAAGGTTGTTTGGGGGTTAAAAAACTACTTTTAACCCATCGCCGCCAGCGCACTGGGGTTTAAACAAGCATTTCACAGCACGCAAATTTTTTGAGCGTGATTTGTTAATGAATATGCTGGGAGCCGTTCGCTATGGCCATTCTCTGTCAGGCGCACCCATACAGCGCGGAACCTGTGAAACAGCGACTCCTAACCCCGTATTCAACATTACCGCACACCAACTGAGTCGCTGTCAACAACCGAACAACGGCCAAGCACAGCGAATACTAGCCGGCGCTGTGAAAATAACGCTACTGCCGCTCATCTGTCGCTACCTGGCGCTATTAATAAATCGGCCTCCCCGTACAGCATTCTTCCCTTAATTAAAATGTAATCTTTACTTCATTCATTCAAATTGCTCCCATGTGGATTCCCCAATGGTTGTATCCGTGAGCCATGTGATGCGTTTCGGTGGGTCAGTGGGTGAACTGTGATTTTTCTTTATTTACTATCTGCATTAGTTTTGCTGTCTTTTGTCTTCCTTTTGACAATACCTCAGATTTGCTATGGGGTTTAGGTGAGGTAAGTTCTCTGGCCAATCAAGCACAGTGATAATGTGGTTGACTGTATATTACTTTATCCCCCCCCCCCCCCAATTGCACTCATGCCCTTGAGAGTCATTTGCCTCATTTACTCACATTATATCTAGGTTTCCTCTTATTTAAATGAGTCCATGGCTTTGCGGAATCTGCTATCCATGAGTCCAGAAGTGTTTAGTTATGGCTTCCAGTTATTAAGAAGCAAAAGCAGGTGGTGGGTCATTGGATTGCTGCTAGACTTTTTAGGTCCACTTTAAATCAGGTCTTGGTACTTTTGGCAGTGTGGGCAGGTGCCAAGTCCTGGCAAAATCCCCACCAGCAGAATGAAGCATAACATGCTTTAAAATGTTCCAGTAGATGACTGACACAACATCAGCCTATAAAACGGCTCCCCAAACCATCACTAACTGGAAAATTCACACTGGACATTAAGTGACTTTTCGTGCCTCTCCACTCTTCCTCCAAACTATGGTTCCCTGATTTCCAAATGAAATGCAAAAATTAATTTCATCTGAAAACAGGACCTTGGAATGTGACCTTGGCACCCTGGGGTACATTCAGTTACACACAGCTCAGCATTGGGGGGGGTCAGCCTTATCAGTTATAACTGCCATTATGTAGCAGGTTACCTTAGAACTAAATGAATTAGCATATGGCATGGCAACATTCAACGTCATACTGCTTCCTGTTCATATTTTTATGAATATTGGACAGAGGCTTTAGTGTTTTGGGACACTGGGCTGGGCATAAAAGGCGACAACAAAAACTTCCTGAGTATAGGTACACATTAAAGCACTGACTCCAAATGCAGTCCACTCATTGGGAATCTCCATCAAAATCGTGAATTACCTATTTTCTTGACAAGGCTGCACTTATCCCTGTTGCTTGTGACCCTTTCCTACCACTTATCTTTCCATCAATATGCTTGGATACAGCATTCTGTATGACCTTGTCTTCTGGACCAGTGTGGCAGGCCTTGGAATCTAAAGGATTTCAGAGCTGGTCTTTGCCCAAGGCATCCCAATTTGTGCTTAGTGAAAAGCCCCTCTGGGTGCCGCAAAACTCACCTGCTTCCTTGCTCCTACACCGGTAAAAAGATTGGGCGGCCTCATCTTTAGCCTGTGCACACGCTCCTGTCCCCAACCATTCAGATAGGCTGGGGACGGGAGTACACGTGCTGCTGAGCATGCGGTCATCTGCACCTGATTGCTGATGGGCAGAGCCGTTTGCCGAATGACATATGCAAGGCAAGCAGCTCTGATTGGATGAGAGCCCGCGCATGTTCCGTATGACCAACAAAATGTAAGTTTTGCTAGGTGATCTGGGGGGTTTCACACAGCAGGGCATCCCAAATGAGGATGCCCAGGGGGCAAATAACAAAACTAGGGATGGTCAAAAGCCTGTTTTGGTCCGCTTTAGGGTCAGCAGCCTACTAAACCAGGCTGAGGGAACATTTGAATGCTGTTTTGTGTGGATTAACTGATTCAAGTGTGTCACCATGACTTTTCGATAATATGCTAATTATTTGAGATGCATCTGTAAAGGGCGTGGGAACTAATTGATACTTAGCGACTTGCTGCCATTTCTTCATTTACTTAGTACTTCATAAAACATCAGTGATGTATAATGGCTAAAGCTGCTCAGTCCTGTCTGCATTGAGATGAGGGAATGGCAGTCCTCAATCATCAGAAAACCAGTTCTCACATGCAGAATTACGTCATACAGATATTAAAAAATGATTATACAACTCTGAAGTAACTGTGTGTTCCAAGCTTCTGACACAGCAGGAGCCACTCCTTGCCCTCAGGACCCTTACATCAAGAGCAAAAAGCATTACGTCTGTTCATAATTGTTGGGTTTTTCTTTTTCGCCAAACACTTACCCTGCAGCTTTTTACACCCTGACACAAATAACCCAGGTAAACACAGTAATTATCTTTTTAGAGCCACTTGAATGTCTGCTGATCATCAGGTGTCATGGTGGAGCCAACATGTCTCATTTTGTCATATGTGACTTTTAGCCAAAGGAAAGTCTTGCAGACTCAACTGCATGCCACGATCACAAGCCCTGGTCTTGCACTTTCTGACTTCTCTTTTTATTAAAGGTGCTGACATGTTTCCTGCTAATGGCAATTTGAGATAGTTCAAGTCTATTTATGATCAAGGTGGATGTCTCAGAAGTAGTAGTCACTGCTGTTCTCATATAATGTCCTGGAAACCCAGGTTATATTCACTCTTGAACCTTCTTTCTTCTCCTTTCCTGGGTGGAAATATGGATTTATTAACAGGCCTGTGTGCATTCAGAGAGTGGAGGGGCTGATGAAAGGAATTTACATAGCATTGAAGGTGCTAAAGATGAAACCAAGATGGGCCCATGTTCTTTCCCACTTTGAATGTGAAGGCTGTTTCGCTAGAACCTACACCTCCAGATGACGAGAATCACATTTTGCACATATCCTGTGTTCATGGCGTATAGCAATTCTTGGATTTTATTATCAATCTGCTGGTTTACAAGCTAGGTGTGGAATGACCTAACAAATCATCCAAATAAATGAAACAGATCTGAGCTTCTGAAGCAGACCTTGAGCAAAAACACTTGCATTACACTATGGTTGTGATAAAGCAGGAGATCTGGTATATAATTACATGCACAACTAAAGGGGGATTAACTCCATGCTAAATGTAAATTACTTTCTACGGCTGATTTTTAGAGAAGAGTATATACCTCTATGTTCATTTGGCCCTTTGGGCCACCTATTAACACTTCACACCAGGTCACGACTCTTCCCCCAACCAGGGCCTCTGGTCAAATTTTTTTCCTTAGTGTTCCTCGCTCTATCGGCATTGGTTTTGCAGCAGTGTTTCGGGGGGCCCTCTACCCTGAGCCAGCCTGACCTCCTCCTCCATGACCTCACACCACCTTGCTTTAGGCTACGACAGACTCTCAGTCCAGTGATGCACCTCATCATCTCTACAGCTATACTCCAGATGCCTCCACTATTCTTTTGAGGTTTTAACGTAATGCTCCACGGCACAAACAAGTGTTGTGAAGATCAGACTGATGGGTGTGCTTTTAATAAAACCTCACCTACTGGAAGCTCATTGCCATCCCAAAATACCTGACTTAACCCTTTCGCTGCCAGCCTACCTGCAGCATTTGCCACTCCCTGTTGCCAGACGATGTTTCACCATTTTGCGCTACACATATTCAACTGTCATTTTTGAAGGGATTTCCAGGGATTTCCCAGGAAAATTATATATTGTTTTTTTCAACAGAGTCTGGGCTTTAACATGAAATGTCTTGTTTGTATTTTTTAGGTGTATTCTCAATTTTTTTGGGTGAAATGTGTATAAAAAAATAAAAAAAAAACATTTTTTTACAATTTGTAGAGTTTTTTTGTAATAAAAAATGTAAGTTTGTCAATAAAATCTTATTGCGTGAGAAACCCCAATTTCTCCCGGTTACAGCGATACCACATATGTATAGGTAGACACCCTTTCCTGCCCAGAAGCCTTTTATAGCTGCTGGATGACAAATGGTTAATTAAAAAAAAAAATGACATAGGGTCCCCCTTCCCGGGGAGGGGGACCCCATTTTTTTTTGGATTTTGAAGGGTTAAAAACCCTTCAAAATCCAAAAAAAAAAATGACGTGGGGTCCCCCTTACCCAAAGTAACCAGCCCGGGACCAGCTATGGGGGCTTGTAGGCACAGAGTGGGGGGGCCAGCTTTGGTGGCCCCCCCACCCTGCAGCCTACGAGCCCACATAGCCTATGTGGGCCCGGGCTCTTCTGCCCCCCCCTGGACTTTGGGGAGGCAGGTAATGGGGGTGCGGGGGTTAATGGCAAGCCACCCGCTAGGGCAGGTGACTTGCCACCCCCCCAGCCTTGTGAACTGGTATAAGGGGTCTCATGGACCCCTTACCAGCTCACAAAGGGTTAATGTGAAAAAAAAACACCACACAATAATAAAAAGTATTTTATTAGAAAAAAAAAAATTTTTTTTTTACTGTACTTACCTTCGATTGCAAGCTCTTGTCCCTCGCCGCTCAGCTGACAGATGCCGGTGATCGGCATCCAGAGAAGGAGAAGGCAGGAGATCAGAGGATCTCCTGTCACCTCCTTCCCCTGTGCCGATCACCGGCATCTGAGAAGCTGAGAAGGCTGAAGCCTGAGATCGGGGCCGGGATGACTTCATAAGCCCCGCCCCCAAGGGGGCGGGGCTTAGAGGCATGATGGCGGCCGCCATCGTGAAGAAGAGAGGAGAGAGCCTCCCAGGCTCTCTCCTGAAGATCGGTAAGTCCTGGGGGGGGATCGGAGGC
The DNA here is from genome assembly GCA_027917425.1 of Gastrophryne carolinensis. Taxonomy (NCBI): domain Eukaryota; kingdom Metazoa; phylum Chordata; class Amphibia; order Anura; family Microhylidae; genus Gastrophryne; species Gastrophryne carolinensis. The sequence goes on along the minus strand of CM051237.1, from coordinate 131,226,704 downwards.
CCCCCAGGTGAAGAGGAGGGACAGCGGGAGCCAGCGCACACACAGGTAAGTGAATGTCATTTTTTTTTTTTTTTTTTTTTACAGTTAGAAGCTGCTGCTGCAGAAGCGGGGGGGGGGGCCTATTCCGGGGGCTCTCCTGGAGCCATCCGACCCCCCACGGGGGATCGGATGGCACCAAATTAAAGAGGAGACCCGGCCGGATCCAACAAGGGGTCAGGTGAGTATTTGTTGTTTTTACTTTTTAAACTACAAGCGAGGAAAGTCAAGCACGTAACACCTACGGGCTTGGCACTTAAGGCCCAGCCAAGCCAGCACGTAGGTGTTACGTGCTTGGCAACAAAAGGGTTAAATCTCACCTTCAACATATCTGCTAATCCCAAAGGTTCACATACTTTTGCCACATACAGATATTGGATCTTTTTTCATAATCAGTGATGGGGGAAGACTAATATTTTAGACTTATTTGACTCTTTCTTATATACTCTTCGGATCTGATCAATATGCCAAATGGTTAAATATAATACCATTTTGTGATTACTCACCTGTAAAATGGGTATTATAAGTATGTCACACACCCCGCTTCCAATATTAATGACATATGGGTTATGTCCAGTAGAGGGCGAACTTTTGCAGAGATGACTAGAAAAAAAGGAAGCCCCTCCCGTTCCATAAATACCTGGGACCTCCCACACATTCCCCAGTATAGGAAAGCAGTAAGGGGACCAGGAAGAGCCAATAAAAATCTATTAACCAAAACGAGGTTCACCCTATAGAGGATCCAGAATACAATAAGGGTGGGATGAAGCGGGGTGTGTGACATACTTATAATACCCATTTTACAGGTGAGTAATCACAAAATGGTATTATTCCAAGTATGTCACACACCCCGCTTCCAATATTAATGACATATGGGACATCCAATAGCAGTGTCCATCATGGGTGGGGATCCCAAAAAAGGCAACAATGCACAAATTTAAACCACTGCAGCTTGCAGAACCTTGTGGCCAAAAACAGCATCCGCTGAGGCCCGCACATCAACCTTATAAAACTTGGAAAAATTATGAACAGAAGACCAAGTAGCAGCCTTACAAACTTGTTCAACAGAGGCCTGGAGCTGATAAGCCCAGGAAGCACCAACAGCACGAGTAGAATGAGCAGTTATCTGAAAAGGAGGAACCCTCCCCTTGGCAGTATAGGCCCCAAAAATGGCCTGACGTATCCATTACTAATGGTAGACCTGGCGTGCGCCAAACCCTTCCTGGGCCCGGAGGGCACCACAAACAAGGCGTCCGTCCTACGAAAGGGAGAAGTAGCCACCAAATAGTACTTCACACAACGAAACACATCCAAAGAGTGCAAGACCCTCTCCTTGTCATTGCTAGGCTTAGGACACAAGGAAAGGAGAACCACCTCCTAATTAAGATGAAAGGCAGAAACCACCTTAGGAAGGAAATCTGACTTAAAGCGAAAGACCACCTTGTCCTGGTGTATTTCAAAGTAAAGGGCCAGAATGGACAGATCCGCCAACCAGAGACACGTCCCAAAAAGGCAACCCTTTGTGTGAGCATAGAAAGTGCAACATCCTGCACCGGCTCATAAGGAGGCCCCTGGAGGGCCGACAGAACCAAATTCGAATACCAAACAGGCAACAAAGGCTTTCGAGTGGGTCGCACATGAGTGACCCCCTGGAAGAAAGTCTTAACCAAAGGATGAAGAGCAAAGTACCTTTGAAAGAAGACCGACAGAGCAGAGACCTGCCCTTTCAAAGTACTAAGCTGGAACCCCAGGTCCAGGCCGTGCTGAAGAAAAAAACAAAATCCTAGAAATCGAAAAAACACCCTGCAAGGCAAGGCCCTAGCCTCACACCAATCAATATAGGACTGTCAAGTCCTGTAGTAGATGTTAGAGGAAGATCTCTTCCTAGCTCTAACAAGTGTCTAAATCACCGCATCAGACAAACCTTCCTCCTTTAGAATGGAGGTTTCAGCAGCCACGCCGTCAAAGCCAGCATTTGTAAATTGGGGCAACGAAGTTGACCTTGAGTGATCAGATCCAGAAACAGGGGCAACCTGAACTAATCTACCGCCAGCCGTACGTCTGCGAACCACACCTCTTGGCCACCTTGAGGCCACCAGAATTGCTGGCGCACCCTCTGGGACAGCTTGCGCAGCACCTTGCCTACCATGGAGAAGGAGGTAAACAGGTACAGAAACCCCAGATCCCTCCAGGCAAGAGACATGGCTTCCACTGCCAGGGCCAGAGGATCCTGAGACAGAGACACAAATGCAGGAAGCTTGTGATTGTGACATGAGGCAAAGAGATCCACCTCCGGAATCCCCCACTTGAGACAGAGGGACCGGGATACCTTATGGTTGAGCGACCATTCCCCTTGGCGAGATGAACCCCTGCTCAGGGAGTCCGCCTCCATGTACACTGCTGAGATGCATGGGACATTGCTCTCCGCCCATGCAAGAATCAGAGAAACTTCCCTGAGGGCACTCCTGCTGCGAGTCCCTCCTTGGTGATTGATGTAAGCGACCGCAGTCCGATTGCCTGATCGAACCTGAACCGGTAAACCCTGGAGGAGATGCGTTAAGCGTGACAGTACCAACCGAATGGCTCACAGCTCCAAGACATTGATGGGGGTGTGTGCCTCCAGAGGACCCCACAGCCCCTGGAACTGATGTTCCTTCCAGAAACCCCCCCAGCCCGACAGGCTGGCCTCCGTGGTGACCGTCTCCCAACAAGGGGTCAGAAAAGACCTGCCCCTCAGAAGATTCCTTGGTTCCAGCTACCACTGAAGAGACTGCCAAACCAGAGGAGACATCAGAAACGACTGAACCAATGACAGCAGGTATCTGTCCCAAGTCAACAGAAGATGGAACTGGAGCGATCACATGTGAAAATGAGCAAATGGAACTGCCTTGAATGAAGCCACCATCAATCCCACCAGCCTCATCCTTAGCCGGATAGACAGCCGCCAGTTTGGACAAAAGAAGACGGATCAGGTCAGAACCATCTGCACCCTTGACAAAGGCAAGAACACCCTTGAAGGGGAGAGAGAGGACTTGGGGTGGTTGATCACCCATCCAAACCTCTCCAGCGTAGTCACCACCGTCCTGGTGTCTATCTCCGCCTATCTGAGAGAGAGATGCCGTAATGAGAAGGTCGTCCACAAACGTCACAATGCGAATGCCCTGGGCTCTGATAAGGGCCATTATACCCGCCAGCACCTTGGTGAACACCCTAGGTGCAGAGGTCAGCCCGAACGGGAGGGCCACAAACTGAAAAATGCTGATCTCCCATCACCAACCTAAGAAATCTAAAACATGGCTTCCCACACGCATGTGCGTGTCCTCCTTGCGCAGTAAGACTGCTAATCTTGTCCTGTTCCACTCAGGATTCTGGTGTGCTGGAAAGATCGGCACATGAAGGTAAGCATTCTTCATGTCTATGGACATCATGAAGTCCCCCTGACGAAGAGAATTGATGGCTGAGCCCAAAGTCTCCATGTGGAACTTCTTGGTTCTGATGAACCTGTTGAGAAGCTTCAAATCCAGAATGGGTCTTATGGATCCATCCTTTTTGGGCACAGCGAAAAGGTTGGAATAATAGCCCCGGCCTCCCCCAGAGAAAGGCACCGGGCCTATGACTTCCATGTCCAGAATATTTTGCACTGCCAACCGGAGCCCCTGCGCAGCCCGGGGGTCCGAGGGGACCTGAGATCTGAGGAATCTAGGAGGAGGCCGGTACTCGAACTCCAGTTTGTACCCGGAAGAGACCACTTCCAAGGCCCAGTTGTCTGTGACCTCCCAGGCCCAGACCAGGGCGAAGTGCCGCAGCCGTAAGGGTGTCGGCGCCCCCTCATTTCTGAACTGGCTTGGCCGCGGGCTTGGGCTTGGAACCCCAGGCAGGTCCAGGACGGGCGCGTCCTCTGCTTCTGCCCCAAGAGTCACCTCTGAAAGTAGAGCAGGCAGCTCCTCTGCCTGCTCTGGCACCGTGAAAGGAAGGATTAAAGGAGCCTGCCCCCCGAAAGGAGCGACGCTGCCTTGTGGTAGCTTTCCTCCTTTCGCTACCGAATCCAATTTATCTCCAAACAGCCACATACCCCGGAAGGGTAGCCCTGTAAGTGATTTCTTAGCCGCAGTGTCAGCCACCCACTGGCGCAGCCAGACCGATCGGCGAATAGCCACCAGCAACGCCGAGGTTCTGCTACACATACCTATTGTGTCATCCAAAGCAGATAAGACAAAGGTCATGAACAATTCACACCGCGTAAGCGCTGCCAATTCATCACTAGCCGGGTTAAGCTGGTAACCACTCAACAGGCCCCTAATCACAGACATGGTGGCCACAGCAATGAGCGCTGAAGCACAAACAGGTCGCAAGGCCGAACCTACACTGGCAAAGGCATGACATGCCATTTGATCAATACGTCGGTCCTCACCATCCTTTAGCGTGGTGGCGTCTGGAGAGTGCACAACAGATGTGTTGGACAATCCCAGAACGGGCGCAGACTTCAGGAAGGGATGACCAGCGCTTCCACCGGAAAGGGATACATTCTATCCCATCCCTGAGGAACACCGGGAAGCCGGCTAGGCCTTTCCCATTCTATAAGAATCAGATTGTCAAAGTGCTTCTGATTTGGGAAATCCAATCGAGGCTTAGAGGTCAAAAAAATTCCCCCTTCTGCGGAAGGGACTCCGCCGGAGGAGAAATAGCCAGCACCTCAAATAAATGGGCCAGAGACTTGGGGGTAGCCACGGCATCCCCATGCTCCTGCCCAGCATCAGCATCCAAAAACTGCTGATCCTCAGAGCCATCAGATCCAGGAACCATTCCCCCTCCTCAAGTGGGGAATAATCAGACCAGTCAAGAGAATAATAATCCTCCAAACCCAGAACCGGCGCGGCCGGTGGCAAATGTCTCCTCTTAGCTGGGGCCTCTCTGGCCGCAGAGCTAGAAATCAATTTCTCTATGTTGGCCAATCTAGCACATACATCAGATTGCGACTCCCCGCTAATGACAGTGTCACTTGGGGTACGGATCAGGCGGGGTGGAGTAGGTGATGAGACCGGCGGCACAGACCCAAGCGCCTGGGACCCAGACTGCCGCGTTATCGCTTGCTGAGCACATGGTATGCAAATCAGTACATTATCCCCCGTAAGGGATTACCCCACAACCCACACACTGCCGGGCTTGCCCCGAAAAGAGCCCGAGCCCAGTATCCTGGGAAGTCTCCATATGGTGTTTTTTTTGGTAGTCGCAATGACCAAAGGGAATTACGCTATTAAGCTACCCGGGATGCCCCTTAAGTCCACTAGTGGGAGGATTTGTAAAAACCCAATTTATGCAAGGGACCTAGGACTGGGAGAACCCCCTTTTTTTTTTCTTAATGGGAACAGGGAGTCCTCCTGAAAGACACAAAGATCACACACACACAAGCTAATAAGACTTGCTATATAAAAAATTATATATATATCCAATGTGATATATATATATATATATACACATAATGCATGCTTTATGGATAACAATGCGTTAAAACAGTAGCCCCCGGTGCTATAACGGGGTACAAGGCATAATTAAAGGCTTGAAAAACCCCGCAGGGCACTCACAGCCCAGGAAATGGCGATGGCACACCGAGGCAGAAGACAGGAGGAGGAAGAAGGAAGGGCCGCGCCTGGCTCCGCCCCCTTCCCAATCAGCCCAAGCAACGCGGATCCCAGCCAATAGCTGAGCGCCGCAATAGGCGCCAGGATATCCCAATGGGGGGATGCCTCGCTGTGTGAAACCCACCAAGTCGCCCGAAAACTCACCTTCCTTCCCGGTCCATTGGCGCATGTGCGAGCAGTGGGCGCATTTCCGCTATCCCTCTAGCAGGGCAATTATTTGTGAGAGGATAGCGGGGGGATGCGACAGTCAGCGCGCTCGGATTAGCTCGCGTTAGACAAGCTCCTGGACGAGGAGGCTCGAGCGTATCCAAGCACGCTAACTAGACAAGTGGCCGCTCATGCGTCGTAAGACCGGGAAGAGGTCTGTTCGGCCAACCTGGACCAAAACCCAGGATAGTCAAAATCCTGGGTTTTGGTCCACTTTAACAGAAAGATAGGCTCTCCTTATGGCCAATCTGCCCCTGGCTGACAGTCCTTAGTCCTGGTTACAGCACGGCCCATAGTGACTTGCCCAGGGTAGAAGAAATGAGGTGGGCCAGGGCCCCGGCACCTGTCCGCTTTGTGGTCTTCTCCAGCCTTGACAGGGACGTAACAAATAACATGTTTTATCATAGAGATAGGATAAGCATTTAGATCCCATTACACTATGTCACAACGCACAGTGAGCTTCCAGAATATTCCCAGCCTTGGGCAACAACACACGCTGGATAAAACACGATTTGTACAGCTTAGCTCTAGGGCACGTGACGTCACGTCCAAATAGGGGCACGTGGCCGTCACTTCCCCAGCTGTGTGGTCCTCTGCCTACCTATACGCCCACGTGCTGCTGTCAGCCCGCTGGCTCATGGGAAATGTAGTTCAAGATGCTGTGTGGTGACAGGGATAAGCGATAGCAAGCAATACGAGCCCCAGCAGGCGCTGCGAGCATGACGTCACTCGGCGTAAGACTGAGATGTGGGGTGGGGGTCTGTACGGTGGGGTACAGGCAGGAGCAGGAGGTGGCGGCGACATAGATTTGCGGGTACCCGAGGCAGCACAGCACTGATAGCCGTCATGTCCTCCTGGTAGTGGCTTCAGGGAAATGGAGTAACCTGTATAGTGACTGCTGCAGACACACTGAGGGGCAGCACTCTGTTGTAGAAGATGGGGGGCCAGCTGGGCTGCTGGGGGTTGGCACAATGGCTACTATGACTCTGTAGCCCTTCACCCTGCTGAGCTCACACCTAACGCCAAAGTTTGCCAAGTATGGCGCACCTGCGAGACTTTCCGGGACAGGTAACTATGGCTTTTCTCTTCCTACCTCTGTAGCTCTGTCATTACCTGCTATGTCCTATTTTCTGTGGCTTGTCGGCTTCAACCGGACCTTCAGCATTATTTAATGAAAAGCCCAAATCCTTAAATGATTCTTCAGCATTTAAAATTAATATATTTTAAGTTTTAAGTCTCTTATTATTATTTCCCCCACTGGGCTTTAATTCTGCCCAGGACTTTAAGATACGGGTGCCACCATCTTGCCTCAGAAGCATCACATACTGAGGAGAGGGGGCAAAAGTGCAGGGGACGGGGTTATAACTGTGCTTTGCAGAGAGAGCAGAGCTGGGGTCAGGAAAAGGACCGTAATCTCAGAATGCAGAGCAGCACAGTCAGAAGACGCTTCCTGTTTGCAGGCAGCCTGAGACTCTGTGTGCCGCCATCTTGGATGTTTAAAGGCTCAGAAAATGTAGTAGATCCATGTAGGATGATTTTTAATGTGGGCAATCTGTATGTACAGGGTGGGGGAAACATACAAGATAGGCTCTTATTCAGAGTGAAGGACCGGTTTCAGCATTGCCAGGTTCAGTGACCTCCCCCTGCTTCCCTGATGGCATTAGAACTGGAAAGCTGCCAATTTTATCTACTTAGATCAAGGCAGGTAATTATCTAGAAAAAATGTCTAAAATGGATCTTTAAGCTGGAACAATACTCAAAAATTAGAGTTCCAATTTCCTCAGTAGTGGTGGGGGGGCTCTGCACCTTTTCTGTGATCCCTCCAGTCAGCTTTCAAATGAAGCCACCATGTGACCACCAATGGCAAACTCACTGGCTGCCAGTGGACACACAGGATTTTGGAACAGACCTTTAACAGTGTCATGGAACATGCTTACCTGGCTGGTATTTGGTGTTGTGCATCTAGCAAACAATGTCCCCCTCTAACCCGCCCCCACCAGTGATTAAACTTGACAAGAGTGTTGTTCTGTTGTTAAGGGGATTGATCACCCTCTCAATTCATTGCAATGAAGGGGGTGGGCTGAGGCCTGAAAGGCCCCCACCATTGTAGTGAATGGAGAGGGTTGCTAGCAAACTGATGGCAGGAGTCGGACACAGAAGCACCAGTAAATAGGAGTTCGGGCACTACCAGCGCAGGATGTGATTGGGTGAGTTGCTGATCACCGACCTCTGACTGATCAGCTTTGTGGGAAAAACGGGGAGTACCTTTTGGTATGGGTGTTCAGTCACTTCCCAAAACCTATTTAGACAGGCACTAAAGTCCAAAAAGACTCTAGGACCAGGCGATTCCCTATCCTATGTGTATTCTGATTTGGGATGTCCCACAATGCGAGACTCCATTGTTTACTACCTATAGCCCGGGATCCTTGCTCTGCACGCTCATTGCACCTACCAGGCTTGAATGTCTCTTGGTGCACAGGATAGAGGGTGCGGGGTGTTATGGCTTAGCATCAGCACCCGGATGTGTGCCAGCAGACATAGGGGATCCAAATGGGGGGGGGGGGGGACCTTGTATAGATTTTAGAAAATCGTATAGTCTAAACCAGCGATACTCAAATGGCGGACCGGGGTCCGAATGCGGACCTCGGCACCAGATTTCCGGACCCTTGCCCTGACAGGCCTGCACTCAGTTGCTTTGTGTTTTGCCATTCTCAGAACTGCCCTATTGATCAGCAATGTAGTGCTTAGTCTCCCTGCCAGTGTCATGGCTCCCTGGCACCTAGCAGTGCAGTATGAAGTCCAATCTGCTGTAGGTTCTGTGGGGCCAATAGGATTTTTGACCCAGTGGCCAATAGGATTTTTAGATTGGTGTGGTCCGATTTTTAACTGTCTACCCCCCCGCCCGGACCTCTACCTCTCACTGGATGCTTTTAAACGGACCTTTACAAAAAGTGGTTGAGTACCCCTGGTCTAAACTAACATGTCCACTCTTCTCTGCCCACCAGTGAAACCCAATAAAAAAAATTCCCCTAGTGCCCAAGTTACTTCAGCTATTTTGATTACTGAGGATGATGAGTAACTTTGTCACCATAACCTACTGCTGTGATTGGGTGATGACTCATCGTCCCTATGCAGCTCAGAAGATAAACAACCTAGGACAACTGTGGCACATGTATAGCTTTTCTGTTAAAGAGGGAGTAAAGTCTGAAAGACCTCCTCCTTCAAGTGGACCAAAAGCCATTTTTTATCACTGGTTTTGTTCAATCCCCCTGGGGAACCCCGCTGTGTGAAACCTCTCAGAATGCTGGGCAAACTCGCCTCTCCTTGAGCTCACAGCACAGGAGCGGCTGCTCGTCTAATCAGCCTTTTGCCCCCACGGCTGGAGAAGCTGAGTGAAATCCCCAGCCGCACACATTGGTGGCACGCGACCACGAACAGCCATTCAGTTGCAGTGGCCTCATACAGCCAAGAAGGTAGGCGAGTGGTGTCGGTCATGCATGCGCAGTGGGCTCAGGGGAAAGGTAAGCATATCTGGTTCCCTGGGGGGGTTTCACACAGTGGGGCAACCCGGTTCGGGATGCCCTGGGGGAAGGAATAAGCCTCATAGACTCCAGGTTGGTTTTTGGTCCACTTTAAATGGCGGCATCGTTTGTGAATCCATGTACACTGAATTGGTTATAATATTTCCCAAAAAGGATGTCGATGAGACTTCTGGGAGTGGTTCACTTGCTCATTTGCTGATAAAGAGCTCAGTGGGTGATCCTATTCTCTTGAAGGGCTTCTTCTTCCATTAGCTAGAGAGCTGTTTGGGCCTTGGAGTGGTTGGTCCTAAATGAGAATCTAAAATTGAAACTGTGAATGGATCTGGCCAGCCATAAGATTTGCCTATTATCTTAATGAAGGAACATATCTATCATGATGAGAAGATATGCATAAATGAGCAATGTATGTATATCTGTCTGTAGGCTGTTGGCTCATTGTTTTGCTGCGGCTTCACACAGAGGCTTAAAAGTGAGTGCTTATTCTGCATTTCTAGCGTGCTCAAAGCACCCCAAATTGCTTTATAGGAGAGAAAACTGCCATTGACATTCATTGTCTACCTTGGGGTTGATTCAGAACCAGGTGAAAATTTACACCCGTTAGATAATAAAAGTCAATGTCGGTTTTCTCTCCTAAAAAAGAAGCGAGAATCCTCACCTGGCCCTTCATGTTTGTAAGTGTAGGATTCTATCCTACTGGCCTGATCCATAAAAGCAGAGCTCAGAACACTGTTGAGCCATGATCCTCATTGCTTCTCCTTTCAAGAAGAAATGTATTTTCCTGATGACTGGATCACATAAGAAAGAATAACTGCTGCTTTTTAAAAATCCACTTATAAGGGAAATGTATGCAACACTGTAAGTTACAATAGTGCTGAAATGTGCATGCTTTATTTATCTATGCATGCTCACTCTTCTAAATGCAAGCTCCCTTGAGGTGGTTCTGGTTTGCTTATGGAATCCTCCCGGGTGAGTAGGAGGGAGCTTTACAGTTATCAAGATGCTGTTGGTTCATATGAGAGTACTCTGCATTAATCTTCTTTTAATTTTCCTTATCTGTAGGGGTCAAGAATGGATCCAGAGCGCCTGTTTACCAAGCTGGAGCGCATAGGGAAGGGATCTTTTGGAGAGGTATATAAGGGTATAGATAATCGCACCAAGGAGGTGGTGGCCATCAAGATCATAGACCTGGAAGAGGCAGAGGATGAGATTGAGGACATTCAACAAGAGATCACTGTTCTGAGTCAGTGTGACAGCCCTTATATCACCCGCTACTATGGCTCCTATCTAAAGGTAATGTTTTGTTAATGCAAGGTGCCTAAAAAACATGGGCACAGGCTGTAGTGCATATACAGTCACTAAGGCTTAAAGTCCTGTGGGCAGGATTGGTTGCATTCTAGCACTATTTTCTCCAATTTCTCCTATTTTCTGCACAGTGTGTTTTCGAGCACCCACTACTGAGAACCATATCAGTGCTGGGCAGCCATGTGCTGTACCCCTGCTGCCCCTGGCCAGGGAATATGTCAGTACCAGAACAGGGGCCACCCACATGTACTGTGGATGGGTTGAAAGGTGAGTAATGCTTTATTTATTTATCACATTTTAGGACAATGTAACATAGTAACATAGTATGTAAGGCTGAATAAAGACTTTAGTCCATCCAGTTCAGCCTGTTTATCTCCTTCCAGTGGTCTAGTAGCCATAGCTGGAAATGTTATTACATGCCAGGAAGGCATCAAGGCCACTTTTGAATGTTTTTACTGTATCCATCATTACTACCTCCTCTGGCAGCGAGTTCCATAGTCTCACTGCTCTTACAGAGAAGAATCCCCTCCTATGTCGGTGGAGAAAGCACCTTTCCTCTAAACTTAGTGGATGCGCCCGGGTTATGGTTACACTCCGGGGTATAAATAGATTGTGGGACAGATCTTTGTATTGACCCCGAATATATTTATACATAGTTATGTGAACTATATTACCTGTCAGGTACTTATATAGGAACTCAAAGCTTTTTGTAACCATGCAGCCACCCCACCCCCCACCTTGGCGAAGCCCAATTTGGGTGTTAAAATAATAAAGCAAGACACATGAACACTCCAATCCTCTCCTGATTCCAGCAGGAGGTGGGACTCTGGCTGCTGTAGACCTGAGTCACAGTTGGACTTGATTGAATAACCAGTCCAGTCACACTGCTGCACGGGATTGGGTGACAGACCTGCAACTCTGTGCATTCTCTGAAAGATGGCTGCACCCCAGATTCTGGGGGAAGGGTGCTGGATTACCAACAGGGTAAGGCATTTATTTTTTTGGACCCCCCGCGGCTGAGCGAAGGAGACAGGGTGGAGTGTTACAGAGAGACTGGACTTCCACATACATTCTTAGCACCCACTTTTACAGTAGGAGGGAGAAGGGTCCAGCCTCAGCAACAATACTTGTATGTAAAGTAAATTTATACCCGCCCGGACAGCTGGGATCCACCTGGACCTTAACCAAGCAAATCACGCCTCCTAGAATCCCCAATTTCAGAATTAAGATGAATTTAGGACTCATGGCCAGCAGTCGGGGTAGGATATATTTTTCTAGGGAACCTCCCTGGCTCAGTTACCCTGGTAGGGTTAGATCTGCTTTAAAGCTGAATGACCATCTTCAGTTTTTCTTTTGTAAAATGTTAAGTAGGGGAAGAAACCTTTATTTTAAAGAGGACCTCTCTTCAAAAAGTGTCTGCAGAATCATCTACAGTGTATAGATGTGAGTCCACTGCCTATAGAAGTCGTTCTCATCAGGACACTCCCATCCTTCCATCTGTTTATGTAGCCTATAGCATAGTAGTGTTTGACACACCCACAAACATGGAAGTGGAATGGAAGTCATTTTCTTTTTAACGCTTCAAAATGGAAAATAAAAATATTGATAAGCGTGCAAAGATCGCACTCCTATACCACCATCTTGCTGTACCCAGGAGGTGTATGTATACCACAGCCTTCTAGGTAAAGCCAGAAGTTCCCATGCTGGCCGCATTAATTCATTCTTGAATCAATAGGAAGGCAGCATGAGGCTACATTCACACATGTCCAGGTGGATTTGCAGAAAAAGCCATGTCATGTATTCTCCATGGCCACTTTCACACCTTTCCAGTATAGTGCGTCAGGAATGTAGCCAAAAAAGCCCTACTTGCTGCGTTCCAACCAGACTTCATATGCAGATGTATTCTATGGAACTGCAACTGCATAGTGTGAATGTAGCCTGAGGGTAACATCTGCGGGCTGGGTGACGTCCATTACCTGAAAATCTACAGCTGCTGTTTGGGAGATATGGAATGCTTGCTCTGCAATGCACAATCATGGAAGTGAAAGTCCCAACCTTTGGAACTTTCACTTCGCTTTTAAAGTGGACCAAAACCCAGGATTTTGACTGTCCTAGGTTTTGGTCCTGGGCACCCCTCATTCAGGGTTGCCCCGCTGTGTGAAACCTCCCAGGTCCCCGAAACCAACTCGCCTCTTCCCGGTCCTACGCCGCATATATGCCACTTATCCAATCAGAGCGCTTGGATCCGCTGACGTCGCGTCGCCTAAGGCGAGCGTCTCTGAGGGCACAGATGGCCGCATCCCCTGCTATCCTGTAACAGGGAGCATGCCCGCGCCGGCCATTTACAAATGCCTGGCACGGGAAGATTTGGAATGCCTCGAGGGGAGGGAATAAATTGGCACAGGAATCTTAGATTCCCAGGCCAATTGCCGTGGGGTTTGGTCCACTTTAAGGGTCTATGGGCAGTGCTTCACCCCAGTGTGAAGAAGCTTGAGGTTTGTTATTCTGTTAGAGAAAGTTGGTCTTACTTCCCCTTTGGTCACTACAGACTGGGGCCATGTACTGTAGCAAAACGTTAAGAGCACACAGATGAGAGATTGGCATTGTGCACAATCTTTTTAGTCTGAGGGCTTCTACTTCAAGGGTCTGCAATAAAATGTATGCTGCAAAAGTGAGGTGGGTAAAAGTAATACAGGATAAGGCGGGAAGAGGTGATTGGAGATGGGCAGACGTGAGATGATAGGAGAAGTGATGGACAGAGGTGTGGTGGGTAGAGGTGAGCAAGGTTACGACAGGACAAGGTGGGAAAAATGAGGTGAAAAGAGGCAGGCAGAGGTGAGCTGGGAGTAGCTGGGAGGAGTTTATATAGGCATCTCTAGACACACCCTGGGCAACCATACCAGTAGCATTTGTGTCTCACGTTCTGCTTAGAGAAGCACTGCTCTCTAGGGATCAGCTGCTTTTACTGCACGCAAGGCAAGCTCTGCTCACTAACATATGGGTGAGGGGAGGCGCAACTAAGGGCATTGCGAGCCGCATCCGGCCCCTGGGCTGCAGGTTGTGCATTTTACCATGTGTAAATGTTATTATATAAATGTATTTATAACCCTATTCTAAATGAATGGATGATCTGTCTGATTTCTGTCTAGTTACAGTAGCCCAACATTTTCTATTGTTTTTGTAATCCTATTACCCAGTACTCTACCTGTTTTTGGTATATTATGTAATGTCTTTCTTTTATACACAGGGATCTAAATTGTGGATTATAATGGAGTATTTGGGCGGGGGATCTGCACTAGATTTGGTAAGCGTGGTTATGCATTTTTCAATACACATAACAAAAAGTACACATATTGATGGTTTTAAAGTAACCTTTGTGCCCCCCCACCCCCCAGTGGAAACTTATAGCGATCCAGGCTGCCACGCTGCTGCATGTTGAAGAGGGAGTCCAATCATTTCTGACTAGAGTTCCTCTTCAATTGATTTACTACCGAGAAAAGAAATTGTCACTATACAAACAATACATTTTTTTCATTGCATGACCAAAGCATGGGCTGGAAGAGACCAAATTATGAAAAGTTACTTTTAATAAAATGATGCTTGCTTTCTGCTCTTTTTTTTTAACTTGCTGAATTGCCTAGTATAGCTCATTAATTTCTTTCTTTGTGTGTCTTAGTTAAAGCCTGGGCCATTAGAGGAGTCCTATATAGCTACCATGTTACGGGAAATCCTTAAAGGTCTAGATTATTTGCACTCTGAAAGGAAAATTCACAGGGACATAAAAGGTAGGGCAATGGTCACACAGAGAAAAATAATTTCTTTTGTCATTTGCATGTAATAATATGAATAAACCCGTGGATTCTATGGGAAACCTATTTTTGTTTTTCTACAACATTATTTTCGTCAACAAGCTTATGCCCAAATTGTTTCACAGGGTTTACAGGCATATCTGGGCTATCGGCGAGCCCTGCATTAGTTAGATACTCACTTTTTCCTAGTGGAACTTCATCCATTGGGGACAGGAGAAAACTGCACACATGCAGCACCTGTGCTTCCTCCAATAGAAGGCAGTGTGCAGCTACATTCTACCCCCATCTTTATATCCCCAATTTTGCCTTTTAGAATACAAAATTGGTAATAGCCATGTGGTGATAGCTTTCTAATCCTCAATAGGAGAAGCATCCCAAATCAGAACACACCAGGGGTGATTATTAAATTAAGTCAATTTTTATATCAGAACTGCCTTGAAGTGGTCCAATCACTGCAGTTGCTGGCCCTGGGGCATTCTGATTTGGAATTCCTCACTGTGTGAACACCCCACAATCGCTTACCTTTCCCCTGGTCCTTTGACGTGATTGTGGGCCACATCCCTTCAAATATTCAGATAGGCTGGGTGCTCCTCATGTCAACGCTCGGTTGTAACCGAATCTACTTTCATGGGATTTTGTCAACAGACCTTGGCTCAGGAATGTGCCCCACAAGGCTCCCCTCATTCCCTTCTCCCAGTCCCACAGCTGTGATCGCTCTCCTGAAGAGGTGGTATTTAAAGCCGAGTGCCGCACATAACATTCCAGTTGGTAGGTGGGCATGTGAGGCCAGACCAAGGTGTCCATTCTCCAGAGCTAGTGTACATGAAGGGGGTCTGGGCTGGCTTTGCTTTTCTTATGATTTTTTTTCCCTCAGTATATTTTGTTTTGGACATTTCTTTTTTGTATATAAATAGTTTTTTTTTCCTACACTAATAATTCATTCTAGAATCAATGCTAAGATAATTTGTTTTTTTTATCACACATTTGCATTTTAGCTGCGAATGTGCTGCTGTCGGAACAGGGTGATGTGAAACTAGCCGATTTTGGGGTGGCAGGCCAACTGACAGACACTCAGATCAAGAGGAACACGTTTGTAGGAACTCCCTTCTGGATGGCACCCGAAGTCATTAAGCAGTCTGCCTATGATTTTAAGGTTGGATATTACACACCTGTTTGATTAATAGTGAAATCTATATTGATCATTAGCTATTGTTTTATTTTGTTTGTTTTTTACTTCCAGGCTGATATTTGGTCTTTGGGCATAACTGCAATTGAGCTGGCCAAGGGGGAACCTCCATATTCTGACTTGCACCCTATGCGAGTTCTATTCCTTATCCCCAAAAACAACCCTCCTTCTCTACAAGGCCAGCACAGCAAACCATTCAAAGATTTTGTTGATGCCTGTCTGAACAAAGACCCCCGATTAGTAAGTATTTGGAGAACCCTTTCATCGGACACATTTTGGTTCACACTTCATTTTAAAGAGGAAGTCCAAGCTGTTTGTAACCCCTCCCTCCCTCTGTGCTAAGCTCTATTTGGGTTTTAAAATGGCAAAACAACTCGCCAGATTGCAGCAATTCTCCCCGGATGTCGGCGGATGGGGGGACTGGGGTTGGCTGCACGGCAGCTGTAGACTTGAGTGGCAGTTAGAATTGAGTGACAGGCCAGTGCCATCACAAAGCTGCAGGGGTTTGGGTGGCTGTCACTCAAGGGGGAGAAGTGTTACAAAATGCTGGGACTTCCTCTTGAAACTGATTACTTGTTCATGTATCAGTGGGTTGAACAGGTGCCCTTCACAAAACTGGGCTGCAGGGAAGCCTTGTGTCCTCTGGCTGCCCCCTAATCTTAAGTTTGTGGGAAGTTTTACAAAGTGGACTTTCCATTTAAGTTAAAAAAAAATACATTTGAAAGCCATTAAAGTGGACCAAAACTGGACTTGGCGTCTATAAGACCACCAGAGTCCCGATATGCCTACCTCACCAACGAACCCCATGAGCATGCGCAGCCTGAAGGGGCATCGCTTGAATGCTTCTCAGGCTGTGCACGGCCAAGTCGCCATAACTGCCCACGCAGGTGTAGCTCTTCTCCAATCTGCTTCTCTGGCAGGGCAAATTGTTGTGCGGATAATGAACCTAAATGATATCCTAGCTAAACACATGATTGGCACGAGGCACCCCCTGCGTCATTAGGCTGTGCATAGCCATGTCAGACTTCTTCCAATAAACACACATTTGCTAACAAGGGAAAACATTAAAAAATACTAGATCAGCTCGGCATCCTGATCACATCGTTTTGGCACAAAAAAATATACACTTTCAAAAATTCTATCAAAAGTAGACTTGCCCTTTAAGTCCCTTCAGTAGTTCTCGCCTCCTTTGCAGTATAGTAGTTCAAGCACCTGTCATGTGATGGAACTACCTCTATGGCGCCTCTCCCTTCTGGGACATGTGAAAGTGACACTGACTAAATTGGGATGATAGTTCTGCAGTGGGAACTCCACAGCAAAGCATTTCCCTGATGTGTGTATGACTGCAAAGCAGGCAGAAAGCCAAGTCTCCCTCCTTCATCTCCTCCCTGCTGCTAGTGTTGCATGGCTGGGGCAGAAGCCAGGGACATAGATAATAATTTCTCTCTGCAGCACTAGCACTACTAGATGGTTAAGCAGGAGGAGCTGGAGGCCTCACCATTGATCAGTGAGGAAACATTACCATGCCAATGGTGGTGGGTGGTAAGTAGGTAGGGCCTGAGGGCCTGGTCTTGCAGGCATTTCACCAGCGCCTCAGGTGGGCTGTCGGCGGCGCAGGTGGCATAAGACTTTTCAGTGGCGTCCTGCAGAAACCTCTCAGCGATGGAATCGGCGTGGGACATGGTGTTGTGTCGAGCAGGATGTCAGCGGTGGCAGGGGACATCGGGCTGGCTGTCAGTGGTGGCAGGGGACATCGGGCTGGCTGTCGGTGGAAACAGCGTGGGACATCCAGCTGGCTGCCAGCGGTGGTGATGTGAGACATCAGGCCGGCTGTCAGCAGAGGCCGTTTCCTTCTCGGCAAAGGACGCAGCATGGGACACCTAGTGGGCGGTCAGGGGTGGCATCTCGGTGGAGGCGGGACCAGCATCTTGCCAGAAGTGGCGTGGGACATCCAGGCGGGCTATCGGCAATGGGGTGGCAGGACCGGCATCTCGGTGGCAGCTGTGTGGGTACATCTCAGCGGCAGAATCGGCATGGAACATCTTGCAACAGGCTTCACTGCAGGGGAGGGGGATTCAGTAAACAAAAACATGCATCACATGCCTAACACTTCAGCCTAGCCCTGGCATGCTTCTCTGCTCTCTACAGACACCATAGGAAAGCCCCTCAGTTAACCAGCACAGGGTAAACAGCACATAATTACTGTGAAGGTGCTGGAGATGGGGGTCATCACTTAACGGGTTAAAGCAGAAAAATTAAATCAGAACTGCCAATGCTATTAGCATGAAGGCCACATACTCAAACACTTGTTTAGGAATAAAGTAAAGTTTTTCTTGTTTTAATATTCATGTGTAGAGACCTACAGCACGGGAACTACTAAAACATCGCTTTATTCTGCGATACACCAAGAAAACCTCTTACCTTATGGAACTGGTGGAACGATACAAGCGCTGGAAGGCTCAGGGTCACCGTGATGATTCCAGTTCTTTAGAATCTGACATGTAAGTAAACAAACGTTGACACATCTCATTTATTCAAAGGGATGTCTGGCAACCCTGTGTTCTGTGTTCCCTGTAAGCTATTTAACCATCCTTTAAACATTTTCTACTCTTCTGGTGGCAGTCATGCTTCTGTATACTGGACATTTCTGACTGTCAACCAGGAGATCCATAGATCCCAACCACCAAAGGGCATTGGAGTGCTGTCAACTTTTCTTAAGCCCAGAAGGGAGATCTTATACTAAACAAAGATAAGAAAATGCTCCAGTACACACATTTTGGCCTTCTGCTTTATGTGCTATATATATTAAATGGGATTGAGCAGCTTATGAGTGAAACCAGTTTCATTTGTATCCAACTGATTACACCATTCATACAATTTAATGGGTAGTCTCACATTAATTTAACATTATGTTGTGTAATTGTGACCAGGGAGAATGAAGATGAAAGGAATCAGAATCAGACTCCTCATTGGTCTTTTCCAGAAACCATTCGCCCCTCTTCTATGAGCAGAATGCAGTGGGGACACCAGCAGGTAATAATCTAGCAACTGTGTCACAATATGCTCTGCAACCTGAACCATGTAAGGTCCAACCATTGCCCTATATATAATATATTTATAGTTCTCTTTTGCACAGCAGGTTCCTGAGGTTACATAATCGAATGTAAATATAAATCTGTTTTTTAATACAAAATGGATAGTGGGTGCAGTTAGAATTGGTGACAGGATGTAGAATGTTCACACTTCACAGCAAACAAGAATAGCTGGAATTCTGCAGAAATGCCCATAATGTCATTGTCCTCTGTATTATGTAATCCATGGCCCTTGGATGGCACCCTTTCAATAGTCCTGTCAACCTGGATATTGGCAAGTCTGTTTTGCATAGCAAATACTGTACAATGAGATTCCACTACTGTTCATATAAAATGGCATAAGGCGGACTCCAAGCTTAGTTGTAACATTTGAACCTTAGAACTTTAACTATTACTATTAACCAGCTACATTCATCTTTGTGTTAAGAGTGTGGGACCTCTGGGAAAAGTGAGTGTTTGCAGGGCTACCTGGGGATTTCACACATTTTATTCAAGTAAAGCCAGAGTTCAGGGCTGGCTTTAAGTTGGTTAGGTCATCTTTTAGTAGCGCTTATGTCATCAGATGTATTTTCATGCTGGCAGTGAACTGCGTAAAAAGGCAGGTTGTTATTCCAGGGCCATTAGCAGAAAGTGGTCTGAAAAACATAGTTATAAAATGGCCTTGGGACTACCTGCTTCTGATGGAGCAAACCTTCACAGCTCCCTGCGAGGTAAGGCAGGCAAGGTTTGGAGTGTCTGACAGTTGTCTCATGGTGCACATCCTCTCACGCCTCAAAACAGAATAAAGTCAAAATCAGAACTAGCCATTTTGCCACCTTCTCTGGTCCCTACTGTGTCTTCATTGTGCATAGTGGTCTCACTGGTCACTGTCCCTCAAAGCAGCTCACAATCTAATGTCCCAGATTCAGAGCAAATTCTATTGCTCTTTACATTTCCTGCATCTGTTCCCTTTCCTGCTTCGCCCATGTAAAACTTTTCTTGACTCCTAGTGATACGGATACAGTTAAGAATATTAACCACCTCATCATCTGCAGTTATGGGATACCATCAGCCAAATACCCTTTGCTTATCTTAGGACCTATGTTTTCTTTTTCACGCTTACCTTCAGGATTTTTGCCACTTTTTTTTCTGTGACATTTTACATTTTCTTGTTCATAAATATCTTAAAACAGGTAGTGAGGCACCAAGAAATGTCTCTGTACAGGTGACACACTTGTTGCTATTAGACATTGCAGCAAACATGGCATCTAAACAGTGAGTGCCGGGACAACGTTGGCCATGGTCATCTCCAACAAGTCATAGCCCAAATGTCTTTGATCTATGAAATCTACCCCACTTTTGGTTTGAGCACCTCACCTATCGCCATCTTTGCTCGTCTCACTTCTTCCCATTTTAGCTTTGTCCATCGCACCCCTGCCCACATCACCTCTACTTTTCTGACTCACGTCCTCTGCTTATCTCTTGTCACAACTCACCTCTGATTATTTCTTCCTACCTGGACAATGCCCCCCACTTCCCACATCATACCTTCCCGCCTCACCTCTGCTCCCCTCCTGTAAGTCACCTTTTCCTGCCTCACCTCAGTCCGCCCCCTTTACTGGGAAGGTACAATTTATTTAGACTTTGGGGTTCACTCTAACCAGTTTTTCAGCTTTGATCCTACTATAAAACCTGCTTCCTCAGATGAGTGCAAGTCTCTACCATAGAACACTTACTCCCCTCCTTGTTTGTGCTTTGCACAGATAAATCTGCTAGAATTCTCTTCTTTGTTACATTTGACTGTGCTACCTCGTTGGTTACTAGGTTGTTATAAACAATGGAATAATCTGGTGCTTTATAAATCAGAATAATAAGAATACCCCTGAGCACTTTGTGTGACTGGGTGCAAAGTCTGCCAATATTTGGGGCATACGAAAAGCAAATATTTTATTAAATGAAAAGCAGACAGATCAGCTCAATATGTGACCACATTCCAGGTGCAGCCATGCTTCTTCCATGACCCAAGGGGCTAAGGGCCTGCAGTTTTCCTCCATTCTTATGTTGTGCATTATTAGTGCTTGGCATTGAATGTTACAAATGGCAGAGTGGATTGTAGTCTTCAAACTAAATATGATGGAGGATGTGCTAGTTTCATGGCACACACTTCACCAATATGTGTGCTCTACCATAATACTATAATCTAGGGGAACGGGAATCTCAACTTTGATATGTTCTGCTAACAAGCTTACTGTAATATCATCTTGTATAGCTTAAACAAAGGCATTTAATTCTTTATTCCAGCTGCCAACAGAAGCGATAAAGCGCCTGCCACGATCACACTGTTTATCTGCCCTGGTGACCCCTGTATTCCGAGAGGTAGGCTCTGATGTTCTATATCAACTTTATTTACTTCCTGTTACACTGCTGCCCATTTTGTGAAATGTTTCTGGGATTTGGATGATGTTCGTTTCTCAGATACCAATGCCTTTTAAAGGAAGGCAACCTTTCACTCTTGGGAACAAATATAAAAAGAAACATGGGCACACATCCATCCGTTTTTAGGTTAACTTATGAAGCCCAAAGTACCCTTGCTGACCCAGAACTGTTACACTATTGTAATTGAATCTAAAGATGAATAGATGGGTGCAAGTGGATTGCTTCCTGGATTAGGCAGTGCTATTCACATACCACTGTTGCAACCCAAAAGTAACCAAGAGTTGGTTGTAGATTTTGGACTGCCATGACAAAGTTGAGAATCTCCAGAAGAGTTGGGGTGTTTGTACCTATATATGTGTGCATTATTTGTATGCCCCCCCTCCCCTCAGTGACCCAAAGCTCACCCACTGTGGTGGAGATGTTCTGCTGATGTGACAGGTGATTTTAAACCTGGTTAATTATTGTTCACCTACTCATAAAAAAACTCATAAAAAAACAAATGTTTCTTCACATCCAGCTTAGGGAGCAACGCTGTGCCGGAGCATTCGGATCAGTTCAGGAGTTGGAGAACGCCTTCAGTTTAGCGGAGGAGTCCAGTCCCGGAATTACAGACCAACTCATTTCTCACTTGGTTCAGCGAGTGCAAAGGTAATGATGTGACCTCTGTATTTTAAGTAACACTGTGGGTTTATTTCTGGTTATGTACATGAGAAATGAGCATTACTGGTTACCTGTTTATAGATTTACCTCCTATTGCACAACCAGGCCTAAAGAAAGATCAGCACCACTGCCCCATCATCTTTTTATATCCACTGTTATATTGTGGGGAGGAGGTTGCTCTTAGTCTCTGTTTCTCCCCAAGCTACAATAAGCCTAGTTACAGCGTGACAGGGCGGCTGTGCTGATACCACCCCACATCTGCGCTGGCTGCTGCGGAGGCATGCCACTGCCCTCCCAATCAGGGACACTTGCTGCCGAGGGAAGGGGTGGATATCTATCCCTCTATCGATCTATGTAGTCCTCTATCTGTTGTTTATGGGGAAAAAAAATAAGCCTTTTTCGGAGCACAACATTTATATAAGACCTGTCTCTTATTGAATGAACAGGGTATCTAATTCTGCATCAGACACTGTTGCCTTGGAGTCTTGCTCCTGGTCATGTTAGAGTAAACTGAATGTGTATCTATTCATGTCATACATGCTCTAAATTATTCAATAAAAAGAACAACTTCCAGATTTTCTATCTTCTTGCTACTTTGGGAAATTCTCCTTGCTGGGTGTTGATGAGCATGGGTCTTTGTTATTCCTGTAGTATAGCCAAGCAGATGCCTACCACACTCATTTCTTTTCTATGTGGCTGAGTAGTACTTGTGCAGCAACCTAGGGTAAAGCATAGTAGTATTAGGCGGCATCTAAGGTGGGGTGCCTTGGCCTGCCACCATGGCACTAAAGAGAAACCACTTGATAAGCCAGGTCCTTAAGACCCAAGCAAAAGTGGATTTCACTTGACTTAAGGTGGGCAAACTAAGTGAACAGGGTATTTAATTCTGCAAACTAACATGTATATTTTATTCATATTCACTCGGTATGCACAGAGATTCCTAGATAATAAGTGATAAAAAACCTTTTAAAATCCTGTATATATTTATTGCGTTGGCAAATCATGGCAGGAGGTAAGGTTGTTGGAGGATTTGAGATGTGTTAAATTAGGGTTATTGGATATGGAAAAATAATTGTGTCCTTCAAGCGAAGCTGTTGGTTACATAGGTTTGGAATTTTCCAGCAGGAGCTGAAGCTTCCTTTAATAACCGATGTTCCTTGCTTCTCTCAACAGGTTCTCCACTTCATCTTGAGCAAACATGGTGGCTGCTGCTGTATTCCTTTCCTATACTAGTCCCGATATAAATCGGGGCTGCACTGTGACCGGGAATGTTACTGTCATGGCATTACTTCAAGTGTAGTATTCTTTATTTTTTCAACGTTTGTAAGATAACAGAATGTTAACCATTATTTGTCATTGGACTGTACTTTGTCAACCAAATACACTGACATTTCATATATAACAGCGGCTTGGCCTATCATTGTGGATATTCCAGAAGATGGCGTGCGCTAAAGCAAGGATACATTATATGCTATGGCCCATGAGAGATGCCACTGTGCCCACTAAAACACATGCGTGATTGCGAAGGGAGGGTCTCAGACCTCAAACTAATAATGGCAGGCATATACATTATTTAGGAGCAGTTTGGCTTTTAACTGCATTTTGGATCTTTTTCAATTTGTTTTTTTTTTTTTTTTTTTGTTCTCTAAAGAAAACAGGAATGGCATTTAAAGTTATTGAAGTCCATTTGTGTCAGCATTTTAGAAAACCTTTTTTTAAATACATAAGCCCAAGCCCATTTAAACGGGCCCTACATCTCCATTTATGCTGGACTGCTGCAATCTGGCATTGGTCCTGTATACTGACAATAACGAGGGGGTATTTTGCAAATATTAAGTACCGGCAGACACCATAATTCCCTTGTACATTTTTGGCTGGTTTTGTGTGTTGTCTGTAAACTCGCAGCTAGCATATAAGATATCTGTGAAATAGAAGTGTGGATTAATGCTTAGTTAAACCTTTTATCTTACAGGCAAGTTACCACTGAAAGAAATTCTATTAATATTTGGCAGTGTGACTGCACTCCAGCCAACTGTGCTGAATGAGTCTCCCCGCCACTAATATACCAGATCCTGCCAGAATGCATCAGCTAGATCAGCCAACTGCCTCTCTACTGACATTTTAAACAATGCTAGTTCCTCTCCAAGTCAGTGCTGCTGTAAAGATGGCTCACTACAGGTGCTCCTTAAAGTAAATGTATATTATTTTGTTCCTATTGAATAGAGTAAGTAAGGATTAAAAACATAAATTCTTTAGAAGCGTGTAATTATAGGGCAGTGGTGTCAAACTCCTTTTCACAGAGGGCCACGTCCGCATTCTGGGTGCCTTCAAAGGCCGCCTCAGCGCCAGGATAGGGTAGACTAGCTAGTTTAGGGTTTAAACAAATGTATGTACATAGAAATGGATGTTTTGTACTTGGAGAGCCATCCTCCTTGTGACCACATCCAGATCATGGATAGAACCAACATGTAACAATGACTAATTGCATGGAGAGTTATCACTCTCACTAGTTATCACTAGTTAGGAGGAGCACATTGGCAAACAGAGGCTACAGCGGTGGCATGGAGGAACATGGTGCCATTGGTAGTACAAGACCACCCCTGGCAGAATAATTTAGTAAAATTATTTTCTATTTTATCATTGTTTATTAATAAACCACCATCGTATTCTGTGGCATTGTATGCTTAGAACTGGTAGGAGCTTAGATGGGTTGAGTATTGGGAACGTGGTTAAGATGTGGGACTGATTAAGGAGAGTTATAAGTAACACCCATATATTCAGAGAGGTAAGCCAATCGCCATGTATATTACTAGCATGTGGTGATTGTTATATATATTAGGGGAGTGGAGTTGGTGGAGGCAGTGGGTATCATGATTGTTGTAGAAAATCTTCATTATGCTATTCCATATGAAACATTTTGAACCTAGTCATTGGGGCCCAATACCAGGTTCCAAATCATTTAAGTGGCCCAAGCTCTTCAAAAGATTGAGCACCCCTGACCTACAGTTGTATATCTTCTATTTAAATAAGAGATCTGCTTTATTATATAGACAGGAAATAGTATTTATTTTATACACAGGCTAAATGTGTCCAATGATGATGTCTGCTATGGAGTTTTGTGCTTTTACAGAAAACCTTGGAATGAGAACCCGTGCCTTGTTTTAGACTGTTTGGGACCTCTGCAATAGATGTATATCTTACTTCACACCAGTTCACATTGGCCACAGCTCTGAAAATGGGCTATATGTACTCCTTCATATGCAGGTCTCCATGACTGTATGTTCAGGCAGGACAGTACACCATGCTTCCATCCTCTGCTAGGTGTCCTATTTTTCCTGGTGAGCTCACCCCACGCCTGATGACTTCCATCCACCTAGAAGAACAGAACATGTAAAAAGTCCATACACCATAATGCTGTGAGGGGAGATTTACTAATATGTGCCAGGAAGTGTATAAGTCATTTGTCAGAGTAGTATTCTCTTGAAGTGTGTGGGTCAGCTTTAAAGAGTTCCTATACTGTATGGAAAGCCTGGACTGTAGAGTACACCAGGTGACCAAGTCAGGCATTTTATTGTAGTAGTACTAAGTAAGCCTAAAGCCCATCAGCAGAATCCTAAAATATCTATATTCTCATTATCACCGACAGCTGCACCACCAAAGCAACATCCTCCAAATCTATTGCTCAGGAACATACTGGTTTCTGAGCATGGTCCTGGCACCAGTACCAGACACACCCCCTTCATTGCAGTGAATGGAGAGAAGTGCTTCCAGTCACTGTTGCAGGACCACACCGCCTTATGTTGCCTGTGATCAGGGTGGGCAGGCAACCCATGGGACTTAATCTTAGAAATGTGTATGTTTCTGAGGGCTGGATTTACCTGTTGCAGAGGAGAAATAACACAATTCTGTGAAGTACTCACCTGTAAAATTGTTTTTTCTGGGAATCCATTCCAGGCACTCCTTACACTTGGGATTACCTCCTTGCTGATCACGTGACTGCAAGAAAGAAAACAGGTGTGGCCCCTCCCGGCCCATAAGTAGCAGCTGCTTCCTAACCAAGATCAGTTTACTTAAAAAGCAGTAAAAAACGTAAATCAGAGGCCCTATGTAGGAGTCCATGTTGCTTCACACCGAACTCCGCCAGCAAACTCTCAGAAATCAAATTTTGTTCTTTTCACTTTCTTTTATACTTTTTCTTCTTCCTTTTTTTTTTTGAAAGTAATAAATGGACTAAACACAATCAAAAAAAGCATCAAAAGATAGATCATGACCCAAAATGGGTGGGCCGGAGTGCCTGGAATGGATTCCCAGAAAAAACAATTATACAGGTGAGTACTTCACAGAATTGTGTTTTTTCTTCCAGTCCATTCCAGGCACTCCTTACACTTGGGATATCCAAAAGCAGTGCCATCTATGGGCGGGATCCCCAGTGCAGAACAGCAGGTAGTTCATCTTACTACCGCCTGAAGAATCTTCCGACCAACAACAGCATCAGCTGAGGCTCTAACATCTACCTTGTAAAACTTGGTGAATGTATGAACCGAAGACCAGGTGGCAGCTTTGCAAACCTGTTCCACCGAAGCCTAATGCTGAAAAGCCCAAGAAGCACCAATGGCCCTAGTAGAATGGGCCGTGACCCGAAAAGGGGGTTCCTTCCCCTTGGCCGAGTAGGCTCTTTCTACTGCCTGCCTACTTACTGACAGTGGCTTTAGCTGGCGGAAGCCCCTTCTGATATAACAAAAAGAAAATCCGTCTTGTGGAAGGAATCTGTAGCTGCCATGTAATATCTTATGGTTCTGACTACATCTTAAGAATGAAGCGCCCTTTCCTTAGCATTAGCCGGAACTGGGCATAAAGAAGGTAGAATTACCTCCTGATTAAGGTGAAAAGAAGAGATGACCTTAGGTAAAAAAATCAGGCTTAAAACGAAAAACTACCTTGTCTCAATGTAACTCAAAGTAAGGAGACTTCATACATAAGGCGGCTAACTCAGAAACACGCCGCACAGAGGTGATTGCCACCAAAAATATCACCTTAAGCATCAAAATGCTCAATGGAGCGTCAATCATGGGTTCAAAGGGAGCACCCTATAGAGCCGTCAACACCAGATTCAAGTTCCACACCGGTAAAATGGACTTGTGCGGTGGTCGGACATAAGTGACACCCTGAAAAAAAGTCTTAATGAGCCTATTACTAGCGATAGACTTCTGGAAAAAAAAAAAAATAAGGCCGACACATGCCCTTTTAGGGTGTTTAACTGTAGGCCCATATCTAAGCCATCTTGTAGAAATTCTAGAAATCGAATACCTTCTGCATGAAAAATTCTTAGCCTCACACCAAGATATGAATGATCGCCAGACCCTGTAATGAATTATGGAAGACGACTTCTTCCAGGCCTGAACCATGGTATGAATAACCTTAGCCGATAACCCCTTCTCTGCTAAGATCGAGGTCTCAATAGCCAGGCCGTCAAAGCCAGCATCTGCAAATTCGGGTGTCGAAGTGCCCCCTGTGTGAGAAGATCTGGCTCGACTGGTAGGCGCCAATGTTCCACCGACAACCTTGTTATGTCTGAAAACCAACTTCTCCTTGGCCAATGAGGAGCTACTAGAATGGTTGTTACCCCCTCCTGAGCTATCTTTCCTAGTACACGGCTCAGGAGCGGAAGCGGGGGGAAAAACGTACAGAAGCTTGAACCTTGCCCAGGAGACTGACAGGGAGTCCGCTGCTATGTCCCTTGACGGGGACATGAGTTTCGGCCGTTTGTGATTGTGTCTGGATGCAAAGAGATCCACTTCCGGACACCCCCAGCAAAGACAAAGGGCTTGAAAGACCTTCCGACTGAGGGACCACTCTCCCCGACGCAGAACCTTTATGCTCAGAGCGTCGGCCTCCTGGATTTCTACCCCCGGGATGTAAACTGCCGAGATGCAGGGAACATTTTCCTCTGCCCAAGTCAGAATCCGGCTTACTTCCTTTAGAGCACTCTTGCTCCGCGTACCCCCCTGATGATTGATATAGGCTACTGCCGTCCGATTGTCCGACTGGACCTCGACTGCCTGCCCCTTTAAACTGGGGGTCAGATACTGCAGCACTAGCCGGATTGCTCTTAATTCCAATATATTTATGGGAAGCTGATTCTCCTTCGGCCCCCACTGTCCCTGGATCTTCTGTGTTTGCCAGATGCCCCCCCAGCCTGTGAGATTGGCATCCGTGGCAACGATCTGCCACTGTGGTGTCAGAAAGGACCTGCCTACAGACAGATGAAGAGGGTCCATCCACCACAGAAGAGATTGCCTGGCTGAGGATGTTAGCACAAAGACTTGATCCAGCGACTGCAGGGCTCAATCCCAGCTTGCCAACAGATTCCACTGAAGAGGCCTCATGTGAAACTGGACAAAAGGTACGGCCTCGAAGCAGGCTACCATAAGGCCTACTAGCTTCATCCCTAGC
This sequence comes from Gastrophryne carolinensis, assembly GCA_027917425.1. Lineage (NCBI taxonomy): Eukaryota > Metazoa > Chordata > Amphibia > Anura > Microhylidae > Gastrophryne > Gastrophryne carolinensis. Next base: position 131,198,363 of record CM051237.1, on the reverse strand, counting down.
CGAATGGTTGGCTGCTGACAAGCCAGTAAAAACTCTATTTGATTCCGCATTAGCCGAGCCTTCTGCTCTGGTAGAAACACTTGAACTGTGTCCAGAATCATTCCTAAGAAATTCCTTACTGGTGCCGGAGTGATATGGGACTTCGGGTAATTGATCACCCAGCCGAACTCTTCCAGAGTTGATAGGACAGTCTGCGTGTCTTTCATGATCTGCTGAAGAGACCCGGCTGAAATTAAAAGATCGTCCAAATATGGGATGATGCATATCCCCTGGCTCCTGAAAATGGCCATGAGACTCGCCAAAACTTTGGTGAGCACTCTTGGAGCCGAGGATATCCCGAATGGAAATACGCGTCCTTATGTCTATAGAAGTCATAAGATCCCCGGGCCCAACTACTCTTACCGATGACCTTAGCGTCTCCATGCGGAAATGTTTCACGCGGATATACCTGTTGAGAGCCTTTAAGTCTAAAATGGGACGAATCGACCCATCCCTCTTGGGAATTGTGAACAGGTTGGAGTAAAACCCCTGACCTTCCTCCTGAAAGGGTACCCGACAACTTACTCCCTTTTGAAGGAGATGCTGAACTGCGGATCTCAGGGCATCTTTGACTGGTTCCGGGATGCCCCTGACCGAAGGAACCTTGCGGGCAGTCTGGCTGCAAACTCGATCTTGTAGCCTGAAGACACCACCTCTTGGATCCAAAGATCCGCCATGTGGCACCTCCAGATATGAGCAAAATGCAAGAGCCATCCCCCCACCCGCTCAGGTGAGGGCGCCCCCTCATGCTGGAGTGGGTTTGGCTGGAGGTTTGGGCCTACTTCTGGCCCCTCCTGCCCTATTACGCACTCTGCCTCTACCCCAAAAATCTCTACGGGAGCAAGGACGGAAGACACCTCTGCCACTCCGAAAGGGCCGATATGATGAAGGCCTCTGAAAAGGCCGAGCCGACCTCTTTCTCTGAGGAAGCTTGCCATCCTTGACCATACCGTCCAGCTTTTCTCCAAAGAGTCGGCTCCCTAAAAAAGGTAGATCCACAAGAGCTTTCTTAGCGGCAGCATCAGCCGACCACTGCCTTAGCCATAAGGAACGGCACAAGGCCACAAGAACAGCAGAGGTTCTAGCCGCCAGCCTGACCGCATCATCCATCGCCGTGATAGCGAACGAGTTAAAGTCCAAACAATCCTTAAAATCTTTGGACTCTTGAATAAGCCTGCGAGACTTAGCCCTGGCTAAATTTTTCTTCATCTTCTTCCTTGAAGCCAGGGACACAATGGCCGTGGCACAAACAGGACGTAAAAAGGATCCTATCATAGCAAAAGCATGGTGGGCCAATTGATCCATACGTCTCTCTGTGGGATCTCTTAAGGATCCCATAGTAGCAGACGGCATGATAGCAGTATTAGACAAGCATGCTACTGGGGCGTCCACCTCAGGTGGATAAGACCAAAGCTTAATCATGTCCGCCGGAAAAGGATACCTAGCGTCTAGGATCTTGGGAACAGCCGGTAGCTTGTTAGGATTTTCCCACTCTTTTAATACCATCTTGGAAAAGTGTGGCTGTTCCGGGAACACCTGCCTTTGCCTTACTGGCTTAAACAGGTCGTCCTTCCCTCTTTTCGCCACCTCAGGAGGGGTGATATTCAAAGTTTCAAGAACCGAGGAGAGCAGACCTTCTGTTTCATCTGCGAGGAGGGGGTCCTCATCAGACAAGAATAAGATAGTTACTATCTTCCTCCCCTGAGCGCAACTCGCCCTCCGAGAGCTGCTCCTCTAAATACTCCTCGTCGTCCTCCTCACCAAAAGAGGCAAATAAATCTTTTTCCTCTGCAACAGGTTCCAAATGCCTCCTCTTATATCTTCTTTGGAATAACCAAGGACAACTGCCTCTCCAGGTTATCCAACCTGTGCTCTACATCCGCCTGCTCCTCACTGCCTTCCCCCTCTCCGGGGGATGTAAGGGATGGTTGAGCCGTCACGCTCCCTCCAGCATTAGCTGGGCAGGAGACCTGAGCAGCCGCTCTATTATGGTCTAAACCAATTCTCATGGTGCAAGCGGAACACACCGTGAAGAAACTACCCAGGGGATCCTGCTTACAGGGCAGAACCCGCCCTGCTCAAGTGGGATGCCCGAATCACTATCCCCTGATGCCTCCATCATGGTGTTTTTTTTTTTTTTTTTAATTTGGCAATCAGACCTAAAAGGCCCTAAGCCTAAAAACCAATCCCAAAAGGGACCGGGAGGAACCACAACCCTTTTCTATCCTTCTTCCAATTTCTAAAAATAAAACAGGAGAAAAAGAGCATTAATAATCTCCTTTCCCTTTTTTTTTTTTTTTTAAATCTAATAAAAAACAATCATACTGATATTAAAAATATAATAACCTAACATTATATATATATATATATATATATATATATATATATATTATAAAGTAAACAACAAAATATTATAAAAATAGTATTAATACCATAAATTACCACCTCGATAAGCAATTGGTCCTAAAAATGATCATAAAATTAATAATAATAAAAATGATAATGGCGATGTCCACTCACCACCACCGTTCTCTCTTCACAGCCTAAACAAAATATAAGATCATACATAAAAAGTAAGACTGCTTAACGCCGCAAGTCAAAAAACAGGTCGGCCAAACTGTAAAATAATAATAATCCTCATAATCATAGTAATACCAGCAGGCTCTGTCTGTAATTTATTGTCCCGGAGCCGCTGCCCGCAACCGCCGCATACACACACAAGCCTCCTAGGCTCAAAGAAACGCAGCAACAGGCAACCTGCCCCGGACGGCCGCCACCGCAGCCGCACACGTGATGGCCGAATTCACACAATAAAAAGTGCTTCGCAGCTGCCCGGGTGTCAATCCACAAACGGCCTGCTCAGTTATGGCCGCTTTTTATAGCCTGCGACCACAGCACCAGTCATGGCCGCCCGCTATCTTGCAGGCTGCTACACTTACCTGGAATAGCGGGGAACAACAAGAACAGACCTTCTTCCAGTGAGAGAGAGAGAGAGCACTGCAGGAAACACGGCCTTGTGGTTCCGTGTTAAACTCCACCCCCTGCGTGATGTCAGCCACGCCCCTTAAAGGCATACTTACATTTTTTTTTTTTGAGAAAACTTGGAAGAAGGATGGGTTGAATTTAAAATAAAAAACGTTCCTCAGCAGGTACACCAGAGAAAAGCCTGCAGCCCAGAGCCTACGGTATATGCTCTCCCAAGACCCCGGCGCTTCCACCTTACCTTCACGAACCCCAGAACAGCCAGACGCTGTAGGAGGCACAATTTGGGTCTAGGGCATCCGTGGGAAATAAGGCTTACGCAGGAAGCTGACAGGGTGCAATCCCCTGCTTGCTGCCAATCCTTGAGAGCTATTTTCCTGAACCTTCACAGTCACTTGCCACTGCAAGAAAGAAAAACTGATCTTGGTTAGGAGGCAGCTGCTACTTATGGGCCGGGAGGGGCCACACCTGTTTTCTTTCTTGCAGTCACGTGATCAGCAAGGAGGTAATCCCAAGTGTAAGGAGTGCCTGGAATGGATTGGAAGAAAAAGTAACATTTTTGGGGGGTCCGGAAAGTGCACTCATGATATTAGGCTTAAATGGATTGACCTCCCGAAATAAAATAAAACGATAGTTGCCTTTTGTCCTACTCTGGTGATCAACAACTCACCCGACCATTGGATCACATCCTCCTCTCCATTCATGACAATAGAGGGAGCATGTCAGGCCCCGGAACACTCCCTCATATGGCAGCGTCCCTGTGACTGATGGTAGAAGGGCACAAGTCTGACAGGAAAGTGCTGGTCACTGGAATGGAATGTGATACTCAGGTGAGTTGATAATAGCTGGAGTCGGACTGATTGGCTTCAAAAGATGAGTATCCCCCTTTTTTTTTTTTTTATTTGGGTGGACAATCCCTTTTGACCCTGCTAATTATTTTGCAGAATATTACTAACCTCCTCCAAGTATACTCGCTGTCTGCTCTGAAGAAGTACACATGTGACTTGAAGTGCAGTTTGAACACATGCTGGCAGTTGACTGGGTCTGAATTGGTTGGTATACTGACAGTGTATCCCAGGAGTGGCAGAGAGGCAAGTGGGGCATCTTCCTGTGGACACAATGTAACATCAGTTATGATTATAAAGGAAAAATTGGAAGATATAGATTTATATTGTTATGGTTTTTATGGTTATATCCATTTTTTTGTGGTTAGGCTGTGGAGATTTCCCTTTCTATCTCCCAACCTTCCCTGTTACAAAATGTTTTAGTGAAAAACACATGCCTGATTTTACTGTTCGTCACTTTTAGACTTAGTCAATAAAGTGACTGTAATTCGGGATGCCCTTCTGTCTGAGCCTCCCAGATCGCCCCACATTCACTCACCCTTTCCAGGTTCCTGTGCTGACCAGCCACATCCCTGGCTCATCTGTAGCTAAGACGCGGTCCTGCACCTAGCCATTCAGGGTGACTAGGGGTGAAAGTGCACTGCATACCTCAGGGCCATATGCTAAATCAGGATGCAATCTGAACACAGAATCGTACAGAACACAATCAATTCCTATACATTCAAATTCTTAAAACAATAAGCTATTAATTCAAGGCCAAACCCCGGACACTAAACACCAAATCTAATGGAAAAACTACCATGGTTAAAAATGATTTATGAAGACACACAGGAAAAGTCGTTACACTGGGGTTATATTTTCATATTGGTAGAAGGGTTGACTTGGACTGCAAGGTATGCAAAGATTGCAGGGGCCTGACATCATTGTCAGAGGATTTTGGGAGTGACGAGGCCTGTTGATTCCCATGGATGCCGCCGACAACAGAGGTCTGGGTGGGTTTGAAGCCGTGAAGATGTTGGCATTCAAAAGATAAGAATTCTCTCCGAGAAGATTAAACTGAGCTTCAATAATTTTTTGAATTAATTAATGGCTGTGTGTGGTGGGTGAGTGACTTTTGTCCCATTGATTGGGGGATGGGGCTATGTATGCCTGACATGTCATGGCAGTGACTGGGCTTGGTGGTGACAGTGTCATGTTTTATCTCCCCCAACAGTAAAAATTTTTGATCGGCTTGGCCAGAAAAGTCCAAAGCCAGTGCTAAGCACACCCAGACATGAAGGGACTCCCCCATCCTTGCAGGTTATTCAAAGAATTGTGGCAGGTGCACACTTTTAACGCCTGGGTAAGGGAAGCGGTCTCATCCAGGTACAAGGTTCAGAAGGATTCTTCCAATCCAACTGTCCTGTGTCTCCCAATTTTGCTGCATTTCTGCAGAAAGCAGTGAAATGTCTGCAGCCCATGAGTTTTATTTGAACCTGTCCTCCAGTCACAAGGGGGCAGGAAGGAGGGCTTGATCTGCTTTATACTCAACCTCAAAAATCGGAACACCATTATTCAAAGAGGATTCTGGATGGAGTGCCCTCGAACAGCTTTGGCATCACTGGACTGGGGAGACTTCCTAGTGTCAGACATACAGGATGCATATTTACATGTCCCCATCTTCCCAGCCCACCAGAGGTTTCTCAGATTTGCGGTAGGAGACAAACATTTCCAATTTGTGATGTTGCCAAGGGTCTTTATAAAGACCCTAGCATTAGTCATATCATAACTCCCTTAGATGAGGATCCGGATGGCACTTTACTTAAATGAACTCCTGGTACGTGCCCTCTCAGCAAGACCTCATACAGGTGGTATCCATCCTTAAAGCATTCCCTTCAGATAATTGGCTGCAAAAAAAAGGCCCAACTGTCTTCATCTAGGACAAAGTCATTTCTAGGCATATGTCTAAACTCGGAAATCACCAGGGTTTTCCACCTTTTCAGCTCTTTCCCACACTCATGTAGAAGAGCAAGCGGAGCTGGTGGGGACCATCCCGGTAGCAACCGATTGGCCACGGAGGCTGTGCTATTCCAAGGTATCCACTGTAGCAGCAGATCAGCCCTTTCTTTTTCAAGACCTCCCTGTACACCACCAGAATTCACAGTTGCATGGCTGCTGAGACCATGGTCCTTCTAGAGCAAGGGTACTGAAGTGGCGGACTGCCAGCTTCCTGGATGCGAGGGGGGAAAAAGCTTAGCAGAGAACACCTGCAATTATACCAGGGCGCCAGGAGCTAAAGTGTCAGAGCTGCCTGGCACTCTGCTCTTCATTTTATGTTGCACGGGCAGCAACATTCGTTCTGCCCCATTCTGCATACCACAGTGCCGGGCTGCATGCAGAAACAAAACGAATACACTGCTCTGCATATTGCAGCTCGGTGGAGATATGACGTGTAGGATGCCAGGTGGCACTGACACTGTGGTTGAACAATTTGAAATTTGGGTCACTGGGAGTTACTGCCCTAATGTTGCTTTGTACCTGTGTAGTCCATGGTGCCACAGCCCGCCATTTTGCCTCTATTTGCACCAGTAACTGAAGTACACGCCAAGCCAATCATGCTCAGTTACTGGAATAGATAGGAGTGACCCAGCCCAGCTGTGGCACATCGTACTATGGTGGATAAAGTAGCATAAAGGCAGGTAAGTATCAACCTAAAAGATTGAGAACACTGTTACTTTATTTAAGGCAGACCAAAAGCCACTTTGGTTTGCCTTAAAGCAACTAGTTGTTGTTACTTCCCAATTTTTAGCCACTGCCCACTGCCTGAGATTTTCAGAATGTAAGGACCTTCTCGTGTGTCTGAGTGAAGACAAGAGAAAAGGTAATTTTAGTAGAATTACTGTAAAAATTCCTTGCATTGATTCTGGTTCACATGCTGTATGCAATGGTTTGATCAGTTATATTACCCTCCAGGTACTCTTCCTCACTGCTTTCTACCACTAGGGCAGGGATGGATTCTCCCACCAACGGAGATGACAGGAGGAGGGATCAAGCTTCACATATATTTTTAGTCCAGGTATGACTCTTCTACCAATAGAAGAATATAACCCTAATTTAAAGACTTTACTGTGTTACCGATGTGTCAGTGAAGATGAGTAGAAAGAATTCTTATGGTATGTTAAATTTTTTTTTTTTTTTTTTAGCTGCAGCTCCCATCCTTTCCTATTCACCATAAATGATTCTGTATTTAAACCTTACCTGGTGTGTTTTGTAAAAGTAAAGGCAGAAGCTGGTGAAGATCACCCACAATCGTTGCCAACCGTTGCTGTTCTTGAACTTTCTAAGCAAATATCCTGAGAGCTGGTTCTAGAAGAGAACACATTTCATGTTTTATTGCCATCAAATATTCATAACATTGGAGCTTCTGTAGAATCCTTTGCACAACTAGTCCACCCTGTTAGGATGTGCTTCTTGGATGCCCCCACCTCTACTAATTTAAAGAGGAACAACACACAGGAATTTCACTTTCCCGTGTATTGTTCCTCTGTACGGTGGCATCCCGAACTGGGATTCCCCACTGTGTGTATCCCCCCAGGTTGCCCCATACAATCACCTTCCTTCCGCTCCCATGACGCAGACTCGGGCGAGAGCACTGATTGGCTGAGCGGCATGCTCAGCGAACTCGCTGTCACTCAGCCTGAGCTAAAATTCTGGGAGAAGACTAAGCTGATTGCACTGACCACGAGTTTTATATAGGTTAAACTGGTCTAAACCACCGGATACTAAGAAGCTTCTGTCCACCTCGTTGAGAAAAGGTCAAAACTTTTATATATAATTTATAAAAAATATATATAAAAAAATATAATTTATAAAAAAAACTCTTATAAAAAATATTTTATAATATTTCCCTTTTTTCCAATTATCTCACTTTAGTCTAAAGCATGAGTTTCCAACAGTTTTTTTTATCAAGTACCACTTTACATTTTCTTAATGTTTGAGTACCCCCTGGGTGGTGCACATGGGTTAATTTTTAATGCATAGATGGCCATTGTATGCTTTCACACGCATTGGAATTCGTCCTCCGCATTTAACCCATCTGAGTGTACACATGCCCGAAGCGGTGGGATGCACCTAAAACTGTGTTACAACGCAAAAAAAAACAACCATTTAATGTTCATGAAAAGCAAAAAAGTGAACACAGTTATGGTTACTTTTTAGGTCAGATTTATATTTATTATGAAAACCAGGCTTGGGTTAAGAGATAGATAGAAAATAGATGGCAGCAGTTCTGGTTGGTGTACACATCATCTTGCCAAATACCACCTAATGAAACCAGTGGTACTCTTGCCACTGGTTGGGAACCCCTACTCTAAAGGGATTTCAAATAATTAAGCTGCAGCTATGTCACTCTGTATAGGGTCCATACTTTAATGTTAATGCACAACCAGCAATTTTCCTATAGACAAGTAAGGAAAATACCTCCATCATAGTGATATGGTCAGTTAGGGACACACTCTGGTTGCGGTACCAGCACACATGACTGAGTGTGTTAGGTCGGTGGGTTAGTCCAGGACTCTGGATGATTGTCTCTGTGGAGTGACAAAAACAGCAAGAATACAGGATGAACTCATGGTGCCATAAAATAACTTGCAGATTAAGTCATTGCTTGAGTTTGAAAAAGCAGGTATAAGGGGCAACTCAAAAACCTCTACACTAGACATAGAAGGCAAATTTACATCAGAACATTAACAGATAATAGAAGCCGTATGTGCGTGAGTTGTTAACTGCATGCAGCTAACACACTGCTAGTTGTGGTCACAACAACGAAAATTTTTTTTTGTGAGTACTCACCTGTAAAATGGATATTGTCAGTGTGTCACACAACCCGTTTCCCCTTTAATTCTGACGATAGGGTTATCCTCCAGCAGGAGGCGACGTTGCAGAGAGAAGACTTGAAAAACGAGCCCCTTCCGGCCTATATATACCTGGGACCTCCCACTTAACACCCAGTGAATTCAAACAGCAGTAAGACAAGGTACCAGGAAATCCAACGGTAACCTCAAAATAAAATAAAGGAAAGCTTCACCATATAGAGGATCCAGGATACCAAAAAAGGGCGGGTGAAGCGGGGTGTGTGACACACTGACAATATCCATTTTACAGGTGAGTATTTACAAAATGGTATTATTCTCAGTGTGTCACAGACCCCGCTTCCCCTTTAATTCTGACGATAGGGACATCCAAAAGCAGTGTCCACAAGGGGTGGGTATCCGACAGCAAAATGAAGCATAACTTAAACGACTGCAGTCTGCAGAACCTTGCGGCCAAACACAGCATCCGCTGAGGCCCGCACATCAACCTTGTAAAACTTAGAAAAAGTATGAACAGAAGATCAAGTAGCAGCTTTACAAACTTGTTCAACAGAAGCTTGGTGCTGAAAAGCCCAAGACGATCCAACAGCACGAGTAGAATGAGCAGTGATACGAAAAGGGGGAACCTTCCCCTTGGCCGAATAGGCCCCAACAACCGCCTGACGAATCCATTTGCTAATGGAAGACTTAGCCGCAGCCAACCCCTTCCTAGGCCCACAGGGCACAACAAAAAAGGTATCAGTCTTACGAAAAGGAGAAGTAGTAAGCAAATAGTACTTAACACAGCGTACCACATCCAAACAATGCAAAACCCTCTCCTTGTCATTCTTAGGCTTAGGACACAAGGAGGGAAGAACAATGTCCTGATTCAAATGAAAAGCAGAAACAACCTTAGGAAGAAAGTCCGGTTTGAAACGAAAAACCACCTTGTCCTGATGCCTCTCAAAGTAGGGTGCCTGAATCGACAAGGCCGCCAACTCCGAGACACGCCGAACCGAAGTGATAGCCACCAAGAAGGCAATCTTCTGAGTCAAGGTAGAAAGAGCAATATCCTGCAAGGGCTCAAAGGGAGGAGCCTGAAGAGCAGAAAGAACCAAATTCAAGTCCCAAACCGGGAACAATGGCTTCCTGGGAGGCCGCACATGCGTAACTCCCTGGAAAAAGGTTTTGACTAAAGGATGAAGCGCAAAAGGCTTCTGAAAAAAGATAGACAAGGCAGAAACCTGCCCTTCCAAATACTCAGCTGGAGACCAGAGTCCAGCCCTGATTGCAGAAAATCCAAAATCCTGGAAACCGAAAAGACCCTACAAGGCAAAGATCTAACCTCACACCAAGCGATATAGGCTCTCCAAGTCCTATAGTAGATGGTAGAAGAAGACCTCTTCCGGGCACAGATCAGAGTCTTAACAACCGAGTCAGAAAGACCCTCCTCCTTCAAGATGAAGGTTTCAGCAGCCAATCCGTCAAACCCAGCGTTGGTAAATTGGGGTAACACAGCCGACCCTGAGTGAGCAGATCGGGCCGAAGAGGCAGAACGACCTGATCCACCGCCAGCCGAACGATGTCTGCGAACCATACTCGCCTTGGCCACCTTGGAGCCACGAGAATGGCGGACACCCTTTCCAGAGCCAGCTTCCGTACCACCTTGCCTAGCATGGGTATCGGAGGAAAAAGGTACAGAAACCCCAGTTCCCCCCAGCTCAGAGACATGGCGTCCACCGCCAGAGCCAGAGGATCCTGAGAAAGCGACACGAAGGTCGGAAGCCTGCAATTGTGACGAGAGGCAAACAGGTCCACCTCCGGTGTCCCCCACCGGAGACACAGAGACCGAAAAACTTGAGGATGGAGAGACCATTCCCCAGACGGGAAGAGCACCTGCTCAACAGATCCGCTTCCCTGTTTTCCACACCCGGAATGTACACTGCCGAGAGACAGGGAACATGGGCCTCCGCCCAGGTCAGGATCAGGGACACCTCTCTGAGGGCACCCAGACTGCGAGTCCCTCCCTGATGATTGATGTAAGCAACCGCTGTCCGATTGTCCGAGCGAACCTGAACCGGAAGGCCCAGAACATGCTGAGTCAAATGAAAAAGAACCAGACGGATGGCTCTCAGTTCCAGAACATTGATGGGCAAGTGGGCCTCTCGAGACCCCCACTGCCCCCGAAACTGAAGATCCTTCCAAAATCCCCCCCATCCCGAAAGACTGGCGTCCGTGGTGACGATTTCCCAAAGAGGAGTCAGAAAGGACCTGCCCCTCAAGAGATTGGTCGAGACCAACCACCATTGAAGGGACTGCCGGACCCGGGAGGACAACTGGAAGGGCCGATCCAACGACCGTGGTCGCCAGTCCCAAGACGCCAACAGATGAAGCTGAAGCGTCCTTGTGTGAAATTGAGCAAAAGGACTGCCTTGAAAGAAGCAACCATCAACCCTACCAGTCTCATCCCCAGACGGATGGACGGTCGAGGATTGGAAAGAAGGAACCAAGCCAATTCCTGAATCAGAAAAATCTTGGACTGGGGCAGAAACACCCTGTGTTGACAAGAATCCAACCGCATTCCCAGAAAGGACACCACCCTGGCCGGGGCGAGGGAGGACTTGGGATAGTTGATCACCCAACCGAAGCTTTCCAGCGTGGACACCACAGTCCTGGTGTCCGTCTCCGATTGATTGAGAGAAGGAGCCATGATGAGAAGATCGTCCAGATAAGGTACGATGCGAATGCCTTGAGTTCTGAGAATGACCATCACCCCTGCCAGCACCTTGGTGAACACTCTTGGAGCCGAGGTAAGGCCAAACGGAAGTGCCACGAATTGAGAATGCCGATCCTTCATCACGAACCGAAGAAAACGTTGATGAGCGTGGCAGATGGGAACATGAAGGTAAGCATCCTTGATGTCTATGGATGTCATGAAGTCCCCCTGCCGAAGAGAACTGATGGCCGATCGCAGAGTTTCCATGTGAAACTTCCATGTACGGATGAACCTGTTGAGGAACTTCAGATCTAGAACGGGGCGAACCGACCCGTCTTTCTTGGGGACTGTGAAAAGATTGGAGTAATACCCGAGGCCCACTTCCAAGTGCGGCACCGGCCGGATGACCGCCATTTCCAGAAGATTCTTCACCGACGGCAGGAGCCCCTGCGCGGCCAAAGGATCGGTAGGCACCCGAGACCGGAAAAACCGTGAAGGAGGGCGAGACTCGAACTCCAGCTTGTAACCAGACGACACCACCTCCCGGATCCATCTGTCCGGAACCTCCTGGTCCCAAACCTGGGAGAAGTGTCGCAATCGTCCCCCCACCCGCACGGGTGAGGGCACCCCCTCATTGCTGAGCGGGCTTGCCAGCAGGCTTGGGATTGGGGCCCCAGGACTGACCGGGACGGCCACGGCCCCTCCCCCGGGACCAACCTGCACCCCTGGTAGCGGGAAAGGAGGCCCCTCTGCCCGCTCTGGCTCCCCGAAAGGAGGGACTAAAAGAAGCCGCTCCCCGAAAGGAACGACGCGGCCTCTTGCATTGAGGCAACTTACCACCCTTGGTAACCGAATCCAATTTATCGCCAAACAGGCGCAAACCCACAAAAGGAAGAGCTGTAAGCGACTTCTTAGAGCCAAAGTCCGCCGTCCACTGACGTAGCCACACCGACCGACGAATAGCAACCAACAGGGCCGTGGTCCTGCTACACATCGCAAGTGCATCATCCTGGGCGGTCATGACAAATGAAATAAACGACTCACACTGCTTGAGAGAAAGGAACTCATCACAAGTGGGATCAAGATCTGCGTACAAATCTCTAACAATGGACCTGACAGCGATCAAAAGAAGCGGCGAAGCACAAACCGGTCGCAGTGCCGATCCAGCACTGATAAAACCATGGCGAGCCAATTGATCAATCCGAGGATCCTCACCATCCTTAATGGTAGTAGTGTCAGGGGAGTGCAACACAGCCGTGTTAGACAGCCCCAACACGGGGGCATCGACGTCAGGGGGAACCGACCAAAGCTTCACCAAATCCTCCGGAAAGGGATAACGCTTATCCCAACTAGGAGGAACTCCAACAAGGCGCTAGGTTGTTCCCATTCCTTAAGGACAACCCTCACAAAGTGTTGTTGTCTGGGAAACACCAAACGCGGCTTGGGCACATCAAACAACTCACCCTTTGGTGGGGCGGCTGCCTCAGGCGAATCCAAAGCCAAGATCTCAAACATTTGAGCCAAAATGGAAGGAGTGTCAAGGAACACCCCCGCAGCCTGATCGCCAGCGGTACCAAACAATTGCTGGTCTGCAGGCTCGTCCGACTCCTCTAGGAGCTCCCCCTCCTCAGCCGGGGGACAATCGGACCAATCCAACACTTCCAACACCTTATCCTCCGAAACAGGCGATGCCGGAGAAAGGTGCTTCCGCTTAGCCGTAGCCTTCTGAGCCACCGCGGCGGAGAACATTTTTTCGAGGCTGACCAACCGTGCACACACCTCGGATTGCGAATCCCCACCTTTGACAACGTCACACGGGGTCCGGAATAGGTGGGGGGGGTGTAGGAGATGACTGAGGTTGCGAGGAGCCAGAAGCCGGAGTGCCGGACTGGCGCGCAATATTCCGCTGTGCACATGGAATACATATTATGACATCATCGCCTGGGAGCGGAGCCCCACAACCCCCACACAGCCTGGATAGCCCCGAAGAGCTGTTTCCGGTAGCCTCCATATGGTGAAATTATGGCATTCACAATAACCCAGGGATTTACGCATTAAGCAACCCGGGATGCCCCTTTTATAATTAAAGTCTCGGGAGAGGGAGGATTTTTTTTTGTTTTGTTTTTTTTTTTGTTTTTTAAATAAGACTAGCCAGGTATATCAGACCGGGAGACCCACCGCAGCACAGGAATCCCTGGACCTGTAAGAAAGAGACCACAATCAGCCTCCAGAAAGTACAAAAGGTATGCAGCAAGCGTAAACAGACACACACACAAACAGTACTATACATTAAATACCCAAGGTATACTGGCAATCACCTAAAAATATGTGTGTGTATATATATATATATATATATATATGTATACAAGTCAATATGCAGCCCTCTATACCCCCAATGGGCTCAAGAGTGCACCAGCACAGTAATCAATCAGTGCAACCAATCTAGAGGAATTACATCCAAATTGGCCATATCACCATAGGGTAAAATACTTAATATGCATGCGCAGCACAGAAAATAAAGGAAAAAAGAAAACTTGCCCGACAGAGCTCTTTCGCTGGCCTGTTGTGGAGTGCCCTCTCTGTGGGCTTCAGCAGACCCCAGACTGCAGACGGACCCATGCACACACCTGAGGGATCACTTCCAGACGCTCCACACCGGAGCGAGGAGACGAAGGGCTGGCCGGCAAAGCGCGTGAAGCGCTCCGGCCCCGCCCCCCGCTTACGCCAGCACGGCGCGGGCCGCGAAGGAACGCGCCCCCCCCCCCCCCCTAGAGACGAGCACCGCGGCCGCACGTACGAGCGAGGCGGGTGCCAGAAACAGGCACCCCGCCCGGCCGCGCAGCACAGCCCCACAGAATGCACACACGGAGCCCCCGCAGCCCGGGGACATAAAACACCAGACTGCAGCGCCGACCTCTTTAGCTGCCTACAGAAAAAACACACATCCTGGCCAGAATACACAATATTAAAGATACCCCACAAACGCCACCCCCCCCCCCCCCCACGCTAAGGGAGAAGGGACCAAGCGGGGGAAGGCAGACTAAAAAAGGGGGGACCGGGACGGGGCATCCCAAATCCGGATCACCAGCCGGATAACCGCGTTGCCCCACGCGTGGGGACGAGCGGAGGAGATAAGCTCCTAGGCACCATGAGGTGCCGTCTACCATTGCCCAGCCAGCAGCCTAGGCTGGGAGGCTTCCAATATCAATTAAGTGAACAAAACAAGTAGCTGGGCAGAAATAGACCATGGGGAGATGCCGGGGTTTGACCCCGGCTACCTGCAAGCAGGAGACTTCTTTCTTCTGTCTTGTCGCATCTTGCAGAGAGAAAACACTGGGTGTTAAGTGGGAGGTTCCAGGTATATATAGGCCGGAAGGGGCTCGTTTTTCAAGACTTCTCTCTGCAACGTCGCCTCCTGCTGGAGGATAACCCTATCGTCAGAATTAAAGGAGAAGTGGGGTGTGTGACACACTGAGAATAAGCTAATAAAATCCTCAATGTTAAATGATGAGATACACATCTACTATTTATTGGCTTATACAACCCCTGGCTAAAATTATGGAATCAACAGTCTCTGAGGATGTTCCTTCAGTTGTGAATTTTGTAGAAAAAAAGCAGATCACAGACATGACAAAAAACTAAAGGCATTCCAAATCGCAACTTCCTGGCTTTAAGAAATCCTAAAAGAAATCAAGAAAAATAATTGTGGTAGCCAGTAACAGTTACATTTTTAGAACAAGCACAGGGAATAAATTATGGAATCACTCGATTTTGAGGAAAAAAATATGGAATCATGAAAAACAAACAAACAAAATAACACTCCAACACATCACTAGTACTTTGTTGCACCACCTCTGGCTTTTATAGCTGCTTGCAGTCTCTGAGGCATTGACTTAATGAGTGACAAACAGTACTCTTCACCAATCTGGCTCCAGCTTTCTCTGATTGCTGTTGCCAGATCAGCTTTGCAGGTTGGAGCCTTGTCATTGTAACCTTTTTTTTTTTCTGTTTAGGTGTTAGTGATGGCTTTCTTTTAGCTTTTAGCTTTTCTGTATGTAAATCCCATTTCCTGTAGGCGGTTTCTTACAGTTCGGTCACAGACGTTGACTCCAGTTTCCTCCCATTTGTTTGGTTGTACATATTGCTTTAAAGTTTCTGTCTTGACGCTTTGATGTCTTCCTTGGTCTACCAGTATGCTTGCCTTTAAACCACCTTCCAATGTTGTTTGTACTTGGTCCAGGTTTTAGACACAGATGACTGTGAACAACCAACATCTTGTGCAACACTGCGTGATGATTTACCCTCTTTAAGGATTTTAATAATCCTCTCCTTTTTATCAAGTGACATCTCTGGTGTTGGAGCCATGGTTCATGTCAGTCCTCTTGTTGCAGCAGCTCTCAAAGGTGTGATCTCTGCTTTTTACCTGGACACTAACAAGCAGATTTAATCTGATGCAGGTGTTATTGTTTGTAATGAAAATTTGCAGGGTGATTCCATATTTTTTTCCTCAAAATTGAGTCATTCCATAATTTATTCCCTGTGCTTGTTCTAAAACAAGTTTTTTGTCATGTCTGCGATTTGCTTTTTTTCTACAAAATTCAACAACTGAAGGAACATCCTCAGAGACTGGTGATTCCATAATTTTTGCCAGGGGTTGTAGTGTCATTAATATAGTGCCCGTCCCCTGCAATACTGGTCCAGCAGTCTGGTCGTAGTTTCAACATGGCTAAATAACTGAAGGCTAAACCAAGAATAGTATTTTACTCACGCTGTAGTGAAAGCGCTGATAATTCGCTGTATCTCGGAGCCCGACTGATCGTGGCATTCAGGTCATCAAGCCAGCGCCGCATGTCAACCTGAGAGCTACAAACCAAACAATGTGATTACCCAGGTACCAGGATGGCCAATGCTTTGTATAGTTTGAATTACACATGCAACATTGAAAATAATTGGTAAAGAAAAAGCTTTAACTATACAATAAACACACATAAAAAAAAAAAAGAATGGCAGGTATGTACTGTAATTTCTGTTGAAAAAAAATCATACTGTTAAGTACCTGATGATATCCATTTAGTTAAACCAGGTTGCTAACTAGTATTAATTACTAGCAAAAGACTGGAGGAACAATAGCAATCATACATTTGTCAAACTTGACTGTGGCCAAGCAGCTAGTCATTTCTATGGACATTGTAGCTAATAAACTATGTTAGCACTCAAATTAATTTCCTGTAGTCCTGTAGGGGCCCAAAAGTATTCAGATAACCATAGGTATGTAATGTACACTGAACTAGCAGGTGATAAGAGACTTTAGTTCTTCTGCTAATACCCTCCCATGCTAGAGGCCCCTGCACTCCATGTTAATAGAGCAAGCATAACCCCGACACTGCCGCAGTTGACAGGCGCAGGGACCACTGAGACATGGACTGATTAAAGAGTGCAAATTTCAGGTGAGGATCCAACCCGCGTAACCCCCCCTTTTAGGCCATGCTAGTGCAACCACCAAGAGCATCCTGTGTGCCTGGGTCAGAGGGAGAGAAAATGAAGACCAAAGCAGGGAGTAGGGGGAGAGGTAATGGAAACAGGGACAACATGATTATCAGCAGCCAATCATAGGGTCGGATTTTCTGGGGGTTTGCGTTAGAGGTAAGTGAATCGGGGGTTTGCTGGAGTGTATGAGAGGGGGGAATTTGGACCAACCCCGAAACTGTAATTAATAGTGTCCAACACCCATATTGTAAAACAAATGTGTGTTTAAACAATTTAAATGGAATATAATCCAGGGGCCACAGAAATAACTGAAATAAAACTGGTTACATTATATCGCTATTTCAGGCAAAGGTAATTGTTACACCATTGCGTCAGGCTCTTTGGCACTGTCCTAAACTGTTTTTCGTTTTTTAAATTTGAAGATATCAAGGATTGCAGATTCACCTTATGATTTCTCTTCTGAGTCAAGTGGGCGTGGCCCTTGGAGCTGTAATGCTGCATAATGATTAGCATAATAATCTGTAATATATCCAGAACTTGATACAGACACCCTAACTGAGCTTATACCCTTTTCCGAATGGGGGAGTGTGCACATACGTGCTTCTGAATGCACCACGTGTGCACATGCGCCTTTGGGAGTGCACGCATGTGTGTTTGGGAGTGCTTGGCTGGGAAGAGAGGAGGAAGGGGGGAGCGCATCTCACGCTCAGAAGCGACCAGGAGGAGTTAGTGGAGGGGCGCTTCCACATTGTGGTGGTGTCCACGCTCTCTGATGCCTCCTCAGTGATTGTCACAGAAGCACTGAGGAGGCATCAGAGAGCGAGGACAGCCAACAGCAGGAACAAGTGACAGCAGTGCATTGCATTGTGCATTGTAAGTAATCACTGCAGTAGTATCGCAAAGCCACAGGAATGGAGTCAGGAGAGGGGTGTGCTACACACAGGGAAGGGGCGAGACTGAAGGTGAATAGAAGGATTCAAATTGGAAAACAAGCTTTGATAGCTCGACGTGTATGAAGGGGTGGTGGGTGAAATGAGGTCATGTTTCCCCTTCTGCCCCTGCCCCAGCCAGCTGCAACACCACTGAGAGGCAGCAGCCAAAGATCTGATGCCTCTTATTTTTTGAGTGCAAAAGCCCCTTAGGAAGACAGGCAGTATGGCCATCTTATATGAGACACTGATCAAACCAAGCTTTATCGCCTGTTATATACACATCATATACCCTGAATACTTGTGGGCCCCCCTACATAAAGATAATAAAATATGTCATAAGTCCCATAAAGAGTCATAGTTAGGACTGGCGCTTCCAGACAGATGCTTCTGCAGAGAGCTTAGTCCCTCCTAACAAGCAGTGCCATAACTTGCCAATATGGAGATTGTTACTACTTTAGAATCACTTTATGGTTTATGAACAGGGGAATAGGTGGTGGGGGGCACGACAGACCAAACCTACAATAAGCCATCATATCAACAAATACTATCACATGGACCTACAGCAGGATCAGCCTCACCTGGCAGCCACTCCAATAGTGGTCTGTGCAGAGTAGATAGTAAAGCAATAAGGGACAGAACAGTGACTGTCCTCAGCCTGTGGACAGTAACCACATAGACAGATACAGATGAAAGATAAAAGCCAACATGCTGGCAACACAAGACGTGAAGCAGGAAACACAATGTAGATGAGAAATGCATAAAATTAAGGCGACAAACATGTAAAAACAGGGGCCAAGAACAGAAGTATTTCAACGTGTCACTACTCACAGGAGGGTCCAGCACCATCAGCTGAATTGTTAGAAAAGGAGAGGAGATAGCGTTATAAACTTGTAAAAGGTACACACACACTAAGACAGAAACACAGGTATTTATTTTAGACACCAATACACATATGTATGGAAATTATGCTATAGAGAATTCTTTTTTTTTAAGCATGCACATAAATTACGTTACGCCCTTGCCATAACTGTCTGTGCCTGGAGCAGTGCTAACTATGTGGGTATTTTTTTTTACATTGGAGGGTTAAAGTCATTGTTAAAGGGCCAGTGCAGCCAGACTGCTCATTTTAGTTCAATATCTTTTTATTGAAGTTTTGCATCATATATAAGAACAATACAGCATTAGTACAAAGAGTGAGAGTAAAGACTTGCCATCCTCCTTGCCTCAAGACAAATACATATTTGCAGCATACCATCAAGCGCGCCTGACCTCCCCAACACCCGCCAATGGAGCGCCAGGTTATGCAAAAAGAGAACAGATCAGTACATTGTTACGTGGTCCCCTCAATGTTCAGACTGCTCATTTTAAATGCCCCCGCCCTGCAACCCTTTCCTAGCGCTGAAGCAGGGCAGGTTACATATGAAAAAATAAAAAAACCTGGCCTGCAATCCAGCGCCAATGACCAACCGATCGCAGAGCCAGACACCACCATCTGAGGCTGCTTTTAGAGCATGGACCCCTGCACTGTGCAGGTAAGAGTATTCACAGCCCGGGGAACGTGCTCTACAGGAGTCATCAGGTGGCTGAAAAGGATGGTGGCGTCCGGCCCTGCGATCAGTCGTTCGTCAGTGCTGGATTGCGGGCCAGATAAGTGTTTTTTTAATGTAACCTCCCGTCCTGATTCAGTGCTAGGGAAGGGGGCTTTTAAAACGTGCTGTCTGGTTGGATTGGCCCGACATAACCAGTGCTATTTTTAAAGAGTGGTGAGCATTCACATGTCAAACGTGTGGAAGGGGGAGGTGAGTTAAGCTGCATCAGAAAGATGTTATATTAGTAGGCTGCTGATATTCCAAACTAGAACATATTTTGACTTCTATTCCTTCTTTTACAAAATTTTTATTGAAGTTTGCATAAGATACACAGTATACATATAGAAAAAAAAGCATACTGGAAAACATAGATGAGATGCATACTAATAGTTATGAGGTATACAGCTTTTTCCAAATACACAGTACTGTAGTCTGCTTAATCGTATAATATATCCAGAGCAAATCAATAAAACATATCTAATGTAACAGATTGTACACTTCACAGAACCTAATAAGGTCTCATGGGATGATAAGCCGTGTGCTTATTAAATATTGTCATGGGAACATGAGGTATACCTACAGAGATTACTTCCCGAAAGTTCCACTGCTCAGGGATTATTTAGAGCAAGAACTTCTATTTTGGGGCATATGTAACCGGGTGGGGGGGAGTGGGTAAGGCAGGAGAGTCAAACAGGGAGTGGAGCGGGGTGGACCTAAGCCAAAGTATATATAGAGATAATAAGCTTAAAGTTTAGGGGTCAATTACCAAAGAAGGGACGCGTTGATCTATCAAATAGAACAGCCTGATATGCTCCAGCCATGGGCTCCAGGTCTCATAGAACATGTCATATTGATCATTCACTATTGCTGTTATTTTTTCGTTACACATAATATCTGATATCCTGTTCTGGATTTCAGACCAAGGTATGTTGGGGGGGAGTTCCAGTTTTGACTTCTATTCCTATTCAACACGATGCAATATGGATGAGAATGCCTTTATAAAGGCTAAAAGCTGTTGACAATAAAACCACAAGACTTCACTAAACTTCACAAATCTTTTAAATGCTACACACCCCAACAAAAAAATAAATGAACAAGCACAGGTACTTAAACCTTCATTGGTAGTGCAGTGTGTACCTAGAGCATTTATTATTGAGATGTGTGAGGCTGATTATACGTAAAAGGTAAAAGCACTGTCTGCATTTGGCTGGAAGTTAAATAAAATATTTTTTTTTTACTATATAATAACTCTTAAAAACTATAATAAATATAAATCTCTTTAGATATTACATAAGCAAGAAAAAACGGGTAAAGAAATGTGTATGGCCAGACTATAAATAATAGACTGTCTGCTTGCATGACCAGGACAACAGGCATTTTGGAAGAACATCTTGACCGAACATGTAAGTGCACATTAATACAAAACTGTTAAACCACAGAAAACCTGGCTATCAAAAACTTGTAAAATAAAATCTCTCTTATTAGAAACAATCTGCATTCTGCCTCCAGCATATCTGAATGGCATGCACACAGCCCGAAGATGCAGGGGATGCAGATGGCAGTGTTTACATCGGCACGGAAGCCCAGAAGCAGGTGAGGGGACGCCATGGGAGAAGGCCAGCAGCCAGCCCAGTTGGGTTATGTTCCACCTTAAGATAATCTTTCCATGTATTTTCTAGCTTTCTTCCTTCCTTCCACCATTTCTAGTACTCTAGTGAATATGTGCTGCCTTCTGCATATAGTCCGATGGCTAAAATACTTCAAGTGGTTAGGGCAGCATTTGCAGTAACTGGTACATTGTGAAATAAAGTGCATAAAAAACTCTTATACTCACCAGCATCCCATGCAGAGGCATTCGCCCATGAACCCGGAACTGGTTAGTGCAGCTTAGCCCCTTCCGTGTGTAGATGAGCATATCAGAGAACTAGAGGGACGCAACAGATCTTTTTGAATAAATAAAAGTGAATATTAAATGTTCTCCATATCGCCAGTTTACAGTATTTTCTTTCACATGGACATGTGAAAGAATCAGCTGATGCAGCTCACACAGATACCCGACATGCCCTTTGACCCAGGTAACACTGCTGTGTACAATAGACTCTTCCCCAGGAGCCTTTTCATCTGGCCGATGCATTGAATTAGCTGCAGTATTACTCATACTCATCGGGGTATTGAGTTGTTATTTTATGAACTGGCTATAAACTTTTATATGCTTTTATTGAGTTTAACTTAAAATATATTAACTACTGTACAAAAAACACAGAGCAATTTAAATTGCACGAAACATACAAAAATGCATGTTAGTTTTTAGCACTTTTTGCAGCAGTTTTGTAATTATGGCTCAAACAAAGCTTGGGCAAAGTGTAAATGGCAGCAGATGAGATTGGCCTCACCAAAGTACTACACGACAGGCTCTTGGGTACCACTGGTCGGGAACCCTGTAATAGACTAAGTGGAACAAATGACCGAATTGTCCAGTATAAAACCTTAATGTGCAACAGATTAAACACAAGACCAAAATGCACACCATATTTTCGCTCCATAAGATGCACCCACATGCGTGGGGGTGTTCTGTGCAACCTATGGAAAGAATGTCCACCACCTTACCGGCACTCCTGCATCACTGATGTCATGCATCTAATAGTCCAGCAGCAGTGCACAGTCTGCTGCACTGTGCGCTGCTAACATAGCTGGATTCCAGGTCCTGGGTGAGGTGAGTTTTTTTTTTACTTTGCAAAATTTGGTATTTGAGTTTTATAAAACAAATTTCAACTGGCATATATTCCTCCATAGTATGACAGCATCTTGAACATAAGAAGTACGTTTTTTTCTTTTTTTTTTTTTAACCGGACCTTCAGCATGATTTAATGAAAAGCCCAAATCCTTAAAAAACGATTCCCCGGCATCTAAAATTAATATATTTTAAGTTTTTAGTCACTGATTTATTATTCTTTGCCCCACTGGGCTGCAACTCTGTTCAGGGCTCTAGGATACGGGCGCCGCCATCTTGCCTCAGAAGCATCACATTCTGAGGAGAGGAGAGCAGGATAAAGTACAGGGGGCGGGGTTATAGCTGTGCTTTGCACAGACAGAGCAGAGCTGGGGTCAGGAAAAGGACAGCAGTCCCAGAATGCAGAGCGACACAGTCAGTATACACTTCCTGTTTGCAGGCTGCCTGAAGCCCCATGAGCCGCCATATTGGATGTTTAAAGGCTCATAATATGCAGTAGATGCAGGTAGGATGATTTTTAATGTGAGAAATCTGTATTTACAGGGTGCGGGAAACATATAAGATAGACTCTTATTCAGGGTGAAGGTCCGCTTTAATAACTGCCTCAGCATGGGGGGGCTCTGCACACTGCCTATTATAGTTGATTGGGAGGATTCTTACACACTGCCTATTATTGGGGATTTGGGGGATTCTGACACACTGCCTATTACTGGAGATTGGGGGATTCTGCCATACTGTTATAGGGGGATTGGGGAGGGATTCTGCACACTGCCTGTTATAGAGGGATTGGAGGGGTTTCTGCCACACCTTGTTATTAGGTTCTCAGAAGGGGGTTGGGATTTTAGCACACCATTTGGTTCAAAATATTTATTTTTCTCCTCTTAACCCTAGATGCATCTTATGGAGCGAATATATGGTAATTAATCACATGCAACGGCAGGCAACCATCAGGCACCAGGAGTAGACGGGCCCTCAAGATTGCCAAAATGCAAAGAGGAGTGTCCCATGCATTTTGGCAATCCACATTCTGGGAGTGGACAATGTTCAGGCAGGATTCCTGAGCAGAGCTGCACTGGATTAGGGAGAATGGTCTCTCCATCAGGAGATTTTCCAGGTTGGTTGTGAAAGCATACTGACCATCCTGGAAGCTTCACACTGGGCAAAAAGAACATGGTTCACAGATTTGGTAAGGGTAGGAGAAAAGTTCCCTGTGGCTACCATCTAACCATCCAAATCTTCTCATGCAGGGTCCTCTGTGGCACCCCAAATTGCGAATGCTAACATTGAGGACCTGACATTGAAACCATCTTGGAAGACAGAGGCCTATCTGGCAGAGTCACTCAGACTCTTAGAGGAAGGAGTCTTCCTCTAATATCTATTACAGAATTTGGAGAGTCTTTGTTGCATGGTACAAAGGCAAAAGGTACGCCTGCAGAAATATCTCTATCTTCAGAATTCTGGAATTCTTGTAGAAGGGTTAGATGCTAAAAACCCTCAAGAGACAAGTTTTGGCACTGTTCATTTTTCTTTCAGAAACTCATAGCAGGGAACACCCAGAAAGCCTTTTTTGCCACCTTGGAAGCTCAATCTAGTCTTATGTGCTCTACATGGTCTTCCCTTTTGAGTCTTTATTACTGAGGACAGTTAAGGTGTCTTTTTGGTGACTATCACCTCCTCCTTAAATCAAAAACAGTGACTCTCTCAAATCTCTAGCTCTGGCTTGGCCATCGCTGAGGAAAAAATAAATACCTTACATTCCCTAAATCCAGTACGGTTGTCTGCGTTATGGGTGTCAGTCGCGGGGATACTGTACAGAACACCATCCCATGCTTTGTGGGTGTGCCCGCCCATCAACTAGTGTGATGGCCACACCCAGGGATAGAAACATTGGGGGAAGCTGGATTGTGTGAAACACTTGTTAACACCCTCCAATTCCATGCAGGGGGGCAGTGTCTGGGATTTATTTAGACTGGACTCCTACTTTAAGTTCATATTATATATCAATTTATTACGTCCCAATGTGAGTATAATGCACTTACCAGGTAGAACATGCGTGGTTGCAGACCGTTTTTGGTCAGTTTGTATAGACAGCCCTCTCTTATAAACTCCTAGAGGGAATACAAATATTTAAATCACAAAGGAACTAAACACACAATGTCTATAAAATGTACTGATTTTTTGGGACTTTTCATGTTTTATTACATCAAAACAATAAAATGAGACAGAGCAGCCGATGTCCACCAGTTCCAGAAATGACAGATAATGTGAGCGTTGGTGAATATTCAGGTTCTCCAGATGGGTTTTTACATCACTGTATGCCTGTCCCCAAATCAGAATGACCCCATGCTGTGGGATTTGGAGGGAGTCCTTTTGACTGTACTTTGTACTGGGCCTAAGTGTTCCCCTTTTTGGTGTGTCACAGCACATTTGGCAGTAAAATGGCATAATTGAAATCTGCAGAATCAGAATATCCTTTTAAACACAACTTTTTTTGGCAGAACAGTCATAAGGTTCCAACCTGTAACCCATGTTCTGATTAAACCATTGTTGAGAATAGTACATTATAGTACAATAGTATGCCATGATGCTCCTGTATATGTGTGCTCCTTCCAAGACCCAGCCCAAACACCGAATAGCTGTTGAGGATTTCAATGACCCCAAGGTACATTGGGCACTGGCACTTTCCCAGGTTTTCTGGGTTGGATGCTGGCCATGTCCTGGTGTCCTGATGCCAGATGCATTTTAGGCTACAGCAGAATGAGGGAGGAGCCTGCAGACAGGCAAGTGCTCATGTCCCGAGATGTTACTGTATCTGCTGCAGACAGAAACATTAATTGAAAGAGTGAAGTTCTTAATTTACTGCTCTATTCAAAATGAAGAAAAAATAAAATTTTCTGATCTATTTCTATCTAACCTTCCCTTTCCCTGACAAGGGACAAAAAGAGAAAATTTTATTATGAGAGACCTATTATTAATGATGTAGAACAGGCCCTGTGGAACCAATAGTTAAGAGGTGATCTCCATTTTTTATGTTAGCAAATGTGTGTTTTATGGAAGCAGTTTTCACTACCTGCAATCTGTTGCTATTGCCAACATACACCAAGTATGTACACCAGGAAGAAAGTGAGTCCTGTACACACAGAACACTGCTGCTATGGCCACTGCTGAGGTGAGGGAGCTCACTCACACTTACACATGCCTAGCAACAGTGCTCTGTGTGTACAGGACACACGTCTCTTCTCGATGTACAGACTGTTGTGCTTTGCCAATGGCAACAGATTTCAGGTAATGAAAACTGCTTCCATAAAACACACGTTTTAACTTAAGAAAAAAAATGCAAAAAAATACTAGATCAGCTCAGAATCTTGATGACATCATTTTGGCACAAAAAATACGCTTTCAGGGGGCGTGGCTTGGCCGGGGAGAGGAATGGCAGCTTGAGTTCTTTGCTCTCGGCGGAGCCTCCACTTTTCAAGCTTTTCTCCGCACCCCTTCTAGACATGGGCCGTCTCACCAAGCCTGGGGCTACTGCAAAGCACCCCAGGAATTCACAGACCCCGAAACCAAGCAGTAGGAAACTGCCGGAGATGTTTTCTGGCCAGCGAGGTGAAGACGTGCACCCTCGTGTTTCCAAGATGGCGGACATGCCCTCCCCGGGGAGCTCTCCAGACAGAGGAGAGGAAGCAGTGTCGGAGGGAGAAGATAGCGGTCTCTCGGCCCAACTCAGCCAGCTCCCCACTCGCAGTGAGTTGGCCGAGTTCGCGGGGGAGATAAAATCCTCCATTACCGCGGCAATCGCAGACCTCAAGGAAGATATGAGGATGTTATCCCAGCGTGTGGAGAAGATCGAGAGGGAAGAAGCTAACACGAGCAGCAGGCTGACGGAGGTCAAAGAGGTGGTGGTGAGTTCGTTCGCGCCCATCGAGCATTGCGCCCTCGGAGTGTGGGGGAATCTTCCCCTAGAGATATCATCTGCTGCCTGCAGAATTTTCAGCTGAAAGAAGAAATCTTGTTGAAAGCTAAAAGCCGGGACGCTATCCTGTTTAATAATGCCGAGGTGCAGCTATACCAAGACCTATCAGGGATCACATTGCAGCCCTGCGACCCTTAACGGCAGCCCTTAGAGAAAGGGGCATCCCCTACAGATGGCGGTTTCCATTTGCGCTGTCGGCAAGCAGCAATGGCAGATCCGGCACCCTCCGGGTTCCTGAGGACTTACCGGACTTTTGTGAGGCACTGAGGATCCCGCAGATCTCCCTACCGGACTGGTACAGTGACTTCTCCATCCCGCTGTTGGTCCAACGGGCGGGTCGGCGGGGGTCTGCAGCTGGTCTTCAACGGAGTGGTGCGGCGGTTTCCCCTTCGCGTAGCCGAAGGGAAAGAAGCAGGTCAAGACCTCGGAGATAAAGGTGATGCGTCTGGCTGACGTGGAGGCCGAGAGAGTGTCGAGGAAGAAGATGGAAGTTAAGAGTTTGCACTGTTTAATATTGCCTTTGTTTGCTTATACTTGAATCGCTGCTTAGTTGCTTAAGGGGGTGGCTGTGGGTCGCTCTCCCCCGAACCATCCTGTGGCGTAACCCTATTCCACATGGATGGCGTGGGTGCCGCAGAATGGATTGGGGAGACAGAAGGTATGATCCATGAAGTGATAGTTTATCTGGTTTAATGTGATAAAGTTTAACAGATTTGTGGGTTACTGACGCTCTAATCTAATAGGTCTTCGGCTTACATTGTTTATTTGGTGAGGGTTGCCCTAGGTATCGTTCGCTCTAATGGAGTTATTCCCCCGGGATGGTTGGGTGATCTTGTATGGCTTGGGGGATGGGGCCAAGAGGTTCGGCCGCCGGCGGCATAGACTGGAAGAGGTAGGGGGGTGGGTGACTCTATGGCCTTATCAAAGATGGAACCTAAGAGTTTGCACTGTTTACTGTTGCCTTCCTTTGCTTATATTTGAAACGCTGCTTAGTTGCTTAAGGGGGGAGGCGGGGAAGTTGCTTTCCCCCGACCCTCCCTGTGGCATAACCCTATTCCACATGGATGGCGTGGGCGCCGCAGGGTGGTTTGCGGAGACAGCAGGAATGGTTCTTGAAGTGATAGTTATCTGGTTTAATGTGATAAAGCTGATCAGCTTTTTGAGTTACTGATGCTCTAATCTAACAGTTCGCCGGTTTAAACTGTTCTATTGAGAAGGGTCGCCCTAGGCAACGATCCCTCTAATGGAGTTATTCCCCCGGGATGGATGGGTGATCTGTTACTGCTCGGGGGGAGGGGCCTGGGAAGTTCGAGCGCGGACAGCATGGACTGGCAGAGGTATGGAGGCGGGTGACTGTAGGGCCTTAACACTGCTTGCGCGCCTGGAGCTCCTGCTCCCTATATGCTGTCTGGAAGCCCGGATGGGCTCGGGTCTCCCCCGACGGCCTCTCCTGAGGATCCCATGATCCCGGTATAGCACTGAAAATCCCCGGGTTGTGGTTGGCTTAGGCCTTAGGGGGGGGCATGACGCCGGTCCCGTGGAGCAGATTTGTGGGAGCTTTGGTGTAGCACGTTGGGAGCGCCCCTCCACGGTCACGAAATAGGCTTAAAGAGCTGCTCTGCGCACTGGGATAAGCCTAAATGCTCAGGGATGAAATGATGGGATGCATATCAGACGCGCCCGCTGGTTGCTATTATAACTGCATAGGGGGGATGGCCTCTTACAAGTTGACATGGGGGCTCCGCTGGGCGGTTCCTGGTTGCCTATTAGGTTGGGAGAGGAGTTGGGGTGCTGCTGTCGCTCCCTGGCCTTCTACGGTTCCCCCCAAAGGGTAGATGTGGTAGGTGGATTAGGTGAGAGATCTCTCACCTGAGATCCTTGGTGATAACACCACTGGTTCCGGGGGACAACGAGGGAGTCTCGCGCTCTGTGGTTTCGTTGTCCCAATAGTTTCCACCCTCTTTTCTTTTTATTCTTAGTTTCTCCTCCTCTCTCCTAGAGAGGTGAGTTTCTTTTTGTCCTTTCTCCTATTTTTCTCGGCCATCTTCAGCGAATAGTGTGGAATTTGTTCAGTGTTGTTAGTTGTGCTGTTGCTCCTTTTGTATCTTATCCCCCTGTGGTGCTTGTCCCCTATACGTGTATCCCTTCCTCCCTTCTTCCCTTTCTGGGTCGTCACGGGGGTGGCGCGGGGTTGGCGAGGAGAGGTGAGGGCGGTGATTGGGAGTGTGCTGGGTGAGAGATTTGGAGGTTGGCAGCCATGGGCTCGCTGTCACTGAATGTCCTGTCTATAAACGCTAAGGGGCTGAACTCCCCTCAAAAGAGGCATGCCTTGTTTAGGGAACTTAAAAACTTTAGGGCTCACATTGCTCTGGTCCAGGAATCTCACTTTCAAAAGAATAAGGCTCCGTTTCTAGGCAACAGGACTTATACGTCCTGCTACTCCGCCCCTTCCCCAAATAACAAAGCGAAGGGTGTAGTGATCTTGATAGACAAAGATGTGGACCTAAAAGTGTTGGCGGTGGAGAAGGATAAAGAAGGGAGGTTTGTGTTCTTAAAGGGGCGACTTCCTAATGGCTCGATCATCACCATCGCGAATATATATGCCCCAAATAAAGATCAGCATAGATTCTGTTCATTGGCTTTGAATAGGTTGGGGGCCTTCCAGGAAGGTATTCTGATCTTGGGCGGGGATTTGAACTGTGCCTTGAACCCCCTAGTGGATACCTCTGACGCTAAAACCACCCTCTCCTATAGGGCTCTAAAACATATAAAGAGGACGCTGCAGGATCTCACGCTCGTACACACGTGGCGCCTGATGCATCCAAAGGAGAAAGATTTCACATATTACTCGCCCCTGCATGTAAAGTATTCTAGAATAGATTACATTTTTTTGTCACAACGGGATCTGGACAAAGTGGATTCAGTGCGGATTGGGAACATATCTTTTTCTGATCATGCTCCGGTTATGCTATCCGTGACTCTCCCCAACAGGGAACGAGGCGATTGGCACTGGAGAATGAATGAAAGCATTTTAAAGGACCCCATTATAGCCGGGAGGTTGCGGGAGAATATTTCAGCGTATATCAGGGAAAATGTTACAGAGGAGCTGGAGCCGATCACAATTTGGGAGGCCCATAAATGCACAGTGCGGGGTTTCCTGATTCAGGAGGGAGCGAGACGTAAAAAAGAGAGGGGTTTGAGAATGGAGGTGCTACACCGCCAAATTGCTGATCTGGAGGCGCAACATAAGCGGTCCCTTCAGGAGAGGCATTTGAGGGAGCTGGAAGCCAAGAGGCAGGAGCTCTGTGTGATGAACTTGCGAGGGAGACTGGAAGGATTTTCACGCGACGCCATGGTCTCTTTTATGAACAGGGCAATAAATCGGGCCGCATGTTAGCCAGGGCATTGAGGCACAGGACGATTCGGTCTAGAGTGGAGGGGGTTAGGGGTCCGGATGGCACCCTGGCTCAGAAACATAAGGATATAGCAGAAGCTTTTAACAAATTTTATGCGGCCCTATACAACCTCCCGGGGCATTTGAGGTCAGAGGGTAGAGACAGTTTGATGGACACGTATCTGACAGAGTCTAGACTACCCCGTCTATCTAAAGAAATAATAGAGCAGCTGGAGGCTCCCTTAACGGTGTCTGAGATACAGAAGGCGATCAAACTATCCAAGCCGGGGAGGGCCCCGGGCCCGGAGGGCTTCCCGACCCAGTACTATAAAGCCTTCTCAGAGCAGCTGGTGCCAATGATGGTCCGGGCGTTTGAATCCACCGCCACCTCAGGTTCTCTGCCAGCCACATCTTTGGAGGCGCAAATAGTAGTTATCCCGAAAGAAGGTAAGGACGCCACAGATTGTAGGAATTATAGGCCAATATCTCTTTTGAATGTCGACGTGAAAATCTTTGCTAAAGCCCTAGCCGGGCGGTTGGCGGGTCTACTGCCTGATTTGATTGGGCAGGACCAGGTGGGCTTTGTCCCCGGCCGCGAGGCTCGCGACAATGTGATAAAGGCCCTTAACATACAATGGTGGGCGAGGTCCAGGAAAGTGCAGGCCATTATGCCGTCTACCGATGCCGAAAAGGCATTTGATCGGTTGGACTGGGGGTGGGTTGAGAGGGTTTTGGGACACATTGGGCTGGGTGAACTGGTTAGAAACAGGATCATGGCCTTGTATTCGGACCCGGTGGCCAGAGTAAAAGTGAATAACTGCTCCTCTTCCCTCTTTCACATCCGGAATGGCACCCGACAGGGTTGCCCCTTGTCCCCTTTGATTTTCGCCCTCTCATTGGAACCCTTCCTGCGGAAGATCAATCTGTCTGGTGGCATTAGAGGCATCATGATAGGAGGCAGGGAACAGAAAGTAGCGGCATATGCAGATGATATGCTTTTCTTTCTGAACTCTTCAAGGGGGTCAGTACCAAATTTGTTGAAAGAATTTGAAATTTTTGGGCGCCTATCAGACTTGAAGATCAATTTTACTAAGTCTAGTGCTATGAACGTTTCTATGCCGGAGGAGGAAGTGGCAGCATTGCAGGGTATTTTCCCCTTTGGGTGGGAGAAGAAGAGCCTTAAATACTTAGGGGTTCAGTTGCCCATCTCACCTGCTAAGTTGTTTCATCTGAATTTCGCGTCTATTGGAGCTAAAGTTAAGAAGGATCTGGACGGGTGGAATAAGCTGAGGCTCTCATGGTTTGGCCGCATGGCAGTCATTAAGATGAATATCTTGCCTCGGGTTCTGTACCTCTTGCAATGCATTCCGATTAAAATCCCGGAGTCCTTCTTTAAGGAACTGTCAAAGGTCTTTGGGGCATTAGTCTGGCCGGGCAGACCTCCCAGGATTAGGAGGAGTCTGTTAGTCCTCCCTAGGGAGCAGGGGGGCGCGGGCCTACCCTGCATGCGTTCATACTACAGAGCTGTGCATATAGGCAGAGTCGTGGATTGGCATATTAACGGCCCTCAGAAGGATTGGGTAAGCATTGAGGGAGAAGCGGCTGGAGGTGGAAGACTAGATATCATCTCTGGCCTTGAGAGGAAAGAGATCCCCCTGGTGGCTAGAAGTCATCCGTTAGTGGGTACATCTATATCCATTTTAAACGCTCTGTGTAGAGGGAGGCGCACCCTGGCTTCCTTCCCGGGACACCTGACGCCGATCCTGGGAAATCCGGCGTTCCCCCCGGGAAGGCAGCTATCCTTTCTGAAGGACTGCAGAGGTCCTAAGCCCTTGAGGGCTTTCCATCTATATGACAGAGGTCACTTGCGGAATCAACAGGATTTGCAGCAGTTGCTTGAATGTGACATTCCCACTCTCTCCTAGCTCCAGCTAAGGCACTTATGCCTCTCTAAGGAGATGAAAAAGGGGACGCAGAAAGACCTTTCAGAATTTGAAAAGACCTGTCTGGGTGATGGTCCTAAGGCACACCTTTTGTCCTGGGCGTATGGCTTAATTCGAGGCGATGAGAGAAAGGTTGGAAGACCGTGGGAGGACAGATGGGAAAAGGATATCGGCAGGTCCTTCACAGCAGAGGAGTGGAGTGACATGCACAGGAATGCCCACAAGGGGTTGATAAGCTGCTCTATGCAGGAAACAAACTACAAACTGATAACACGCTGGTATCGGACTCCAGAATTCTTGCATACAATCTTCCCGGCAGTTCCCGATACCTGTTGGAGATGTGGGGAAGGAGGGGCTTCGATGCTACACATCTGGTGGTCCTGCCCTGAGATTGGCGCTTTCTGGGAAAAGGTCAGAGAGGTAAGTGGCCTTGTTTTGGGTGAGACCCTGGACTGGGAAGTAGCTAGTGTGTTATTGGGATGGTCCCCAGATGGGAATGGGCCGGCGGGCGGATCCCCCATGGGCCGCCATCTTTTGAATGCAGCTCGAGTCCTGATCCCAAGGCTTTGGAGATCCCGGAGACCTCCCTCAATCAAAGATTGGTTTAGACAAATAAATCATGTGGAAGCAATGGAAGAAATATGCTATTCCAAGCAGGACCGACTGGAGGCGTACCGGAAGATTTGGACAATTTGGGCCGTCTTCAAAGATTCTGAGACATATAAGCGGATATTGAAGGAGTGAGATCTCTGGTGCCAGGTCTGTATGGAGGGACCTCTCTCTGACGATTATGGGGCTCCGGCCACTGGTCCTCCCGCTTCTCCCATGTTCCTTCTGAAGCCGAATCCTCCCCCTTCCTTCCCGGGCCTTTTTCTGCTCGTCCCTGGAGCTTTCCCCTGGCCGACCCCTTCTTTTCTTTTCTTTTCTCCCCTTTCACTCCTTCTTGTCGGTTGTCCGCCTGCCCTCCCCCCCCCCATTCCTCCCTCTAGTTTTATGTCTGTGTATGTCTGGGCTATTTAAAGTCCAATAATATCTGTCTTGTTGGTTTTCTGTCTTGTTTGTCAGTTCTTGTTTATTCTTGGGTGTCTTTTGTGTGTCCTGTGTCTGGAAATGGCAGAGAGGTTCAATTTGCTCCCCTATTGGGCTTATGATGTCGAGGTCCAGCCTACCCAGGGGGTTGATTGTAGAGGGGCCAGCAAGAGCGACACCTGGGGTAGAGCTCCCGTTGATTGTCTATTCAGACATGTGAGGTGCTCTTCTTCTCCGCTTGGGCTTGCATTTGGGGTGGGTCACTCGCTCACAATAAGAGGGATGAGGAGGGTGAGGTAGAGGCCCTGTTAATGCCTGAGGACCCTCTTCTGGCCTTGCTGGGATAATCTAACGACTGCTGAATGTGATAATATGCATGTTTGATCAAACCTTACTTTCTGTCTTTGCATCATTGTGTACCCCTGCCTATGTGCTCAGAATATGTGGACAATGTCTGTGTATTTTCTTGTTTTCTTGAAAATAAATAAAAATTGAGTTTGGAAAAAAAAAAAAAATACGCTTTCAAATATTCAATTGAAAGTGGGCATTCCCTTTAATAACCTTTCAGATTATTTTGATACAAGTACACTGATCCATTTAAGAAACACAAAAACACAATTCTGTGAGGTACTCACCTGTAGAATTGTTTTTTCTGGGAATCCATTCCAGGCACTCCTTACGCTTGGGATTACCTCCTTGCTGATCACGTGACTGCAAGAAAGAAAACAGGTGTGGCCCCTCCCGGCCCATAAGTAGCAGCTGCCTCCTCACCAAGATCAGTTTTCTTAAAAAGCAGTAAAAAAACTGAAAAACAGAGGCAGGCCGGGAGGGCCTATATAGGAGTCCATGTTACTTTACACCGAACTCCGCAAAAATACTCTCAGAAATTAAGTTTTGTTCTTTTCACTTTCTCTAACGCTTTTTCTATTTTCTCTTTTTTATTTTTTTTTTTTAAATGCTAATGAAATAAATGGACTAAACACCATCAAAAAAGCATCAAAAGATAGATCATGACCCAAAACGGGTGGGCCGGAGTGCCTGGAATGGATTCCCAGAAAAAACAATTCTACAGGTGAGTACTTCACAGAATTGTGTTTTTTCTTCCAATCCATTCCAGGCACTCCTTACGCTTGGGATCTCCAAAAGAAGTGCCATCTATGGGCGGGATCCCCTAACGCAGAACAGCAGGTAGTTCATTTCACTACTGCCTGAAGAATCTTTCGACCAACCACAGCGTCAGCTGAGGCTCTAACATCCACCTTGTAAAATTTGGTAAATGTATGAACCGAAGACAGGTGGTTTTGCAACCTGTTCCACCGAAGCCTGATGCTGAAAAGCCCAAGAAGCACCAATGGCCCTAGTGGAATGGGCCGTGACCCGAAAAGGGGGTTCCTTCCCCTTGGCTGAGTAGGCTCTTCCTACTGCCTGCCTAATCCACTTACTGACAGTGGCTTTAGCTGGCGGAAGCCCCTTTCTCGGCCCTTCCGATATAACAAAAAAGGAAACCCGATTTTGTGGAAGGAATCTGCAGCTGCCAAGTAATAGCTTACGGCTCTGACTACATCTAAAGAATGAAGCGCCCTTTCCTTAGCATTAGCCGGTTACCTTTTGATTAAGGTGAAAGGGAGAGACGACCAGGCTTAAACCGAAAACCTACTCTGTGTAACTCAAAATAAGGAGACTTCATACATAAGGCGGCTAACTTAGAAACACGCCGCACAGAGGTGATTGCCACCAAAAATAACCCCTTAAGCGTCAAAATGCCCAATGGAGCGTCAATCATAGGATCAAGGGGAGCACCCTGCAGAGCCGTCAACACCAGATCCAACACCAGATTAGGGGGCAGTTGTGGCCTAGAGGAAAGGGGAGCGCACTTGCGACCGGAGGACTGCAGGTTCGAATCCCAGTCCTGGGACAAGACCAAGTGCTCTTGAGCAAGGCACCCAACCCTGCAACTGCTCCCCGGGTGGCCTACCGCTCCGAGCATGTGCACACTCACTGCACGGATGGGTCAAATGCGGAGGATGAATTCCTATGTGTGCGCAAGCATACAATGGCCATCTATGCATTAAAAATTGAAAAATTAAAATTAAGTCCTACACTGGTCAAATAGACTTGCGCGGTGGTCGGACATGAGTGACCCCTGAAAAAAAGTCTTAATGAGCCTCTTACTAGCGATAGACTTCTGGAAAAAAATAGACACGGCCGATACATGCCCTTTTAGGGTGCTTAACTGTAGGCCCAATTCTAAGCCATCTTGTAGGAATTCTAGAATTCTAGAAATTGAATACTTTCTGCACGAAAAATTCCTAGCCTCACACCAGGATATGGACCGCCAGATCCTGTAGTAAATCATGGAAGAAGACCTCCTCCGGGCCTGAATCATGGCATGAATAACCTTGGCCGATAAACCCTTCTCTGCTAAGATCGAGGTTTCAATAGCCAAGCCGTTAAAGCCAGCATCTGTAAATTCGGGCGCCGAAGCGCCCCCTGAGTGAGAAGATCTGGCTCGACTGGTAGGCGCCGATGGTCTACGGACCTCCTTGTTATGTCTGAAAACCAACTTCTTCTTGGCCAATGAGGAGCTACTAGAATGGTAGGTACCCCCTCCTGAGCTATCTTTCCTAATACACGGCTCAGTAGCGGAAGCGGGGGAAAATGTACAGAAGCTTGAACCTTGCCCAAGAGACTGACAGGGCATCCGTTGCTAAGACCTTCCGACTCAGGGACCATTGTCCCCAATGCAGAACCTTTCTGCTCAGAGCGTCGGCCTCCTGGTTTTCTACCCCCGGGATGTAAACTGCCGAGATGCAGGGAACATTCTCCTCTGCCCAAGTCAGAATCCGGCTTACTTCCTCTAGAGCACTCTTGCTCCGGGTACCCCCCTGATGATTGATATAGGCTACTGCCGTCCGATTGTCCGACTGGACCTGGACTGCCTGCCCCTTTATGCTGGGAGTCAGATACTGAAGCACTAGTCGGATTGCTCTTAATTCCAATATATTTATGAGAAGCTGATACTCCTTCTGTCCCCATTGTCCCTGGATCTTCTGTGTCTGCCAGATGCCCCCCCCCAACCTGTGAGACTGGCATCCGTCGAAACGATCTGCCACTGTGGTGTCAGAAAGGACCTGCCTACAGACAGATGAAGAGGGTCCATCCACCACAGAAGAGATTGCCTGGCCGAGGGCGTCAGAACAAAAAACTTGATCCAGTGACTGTGTGTGTGTGGCTCGATCCCAGTTTGCCAACAGATTCCACTGAAGAAGCCTCATGTGAAACTGGGCAAAAGGTACGGCCTCGAAGCAGGCTACCATAAGGCCTACTAGCTTCATCCCTAGCCAAATGGTTGGCTGCCGGCAAGCCAGTAAGTACTCTATTTGATTTCGAATTAGCAGAGCCTTCTGCTCCGGTAGAAACACTTTGACTTGAACCGTGTCCAGAATCATTCCTAAGAAATTCCTTACTGGCGTCGGAGTGATATGGGACTTCGGATAATTGATCCCCCAGCCGAACTCTTCCAGAGTTGATAGGACCATCTGCGTATCTTTCATGATCCGCTGAAGAGACCCGCTGAAATTAAAAGATCGTCCAAATATGAAATGATGCATATCCCCTGGCTCCTGAAAATGGCCATGAGACCCACCAAAACTTTGGTGAACACTCTTAGAGCCGAGGATATCCTGAATGGGAAAGCCACAAACTGGAAGTGCTGGTCTTCCAGGGCAAACCTCAGGAACCTCTGATGCCCTGGAAAAATAGGAACATGCAGATACGCGTCCATTAAGTCTATAGTAGTCATAAGGTCCCCGGGCCGAACTACTCTTGCCGCTGACCTTAGCGTCTCCATGCAGAAAGGTTTCACGCGGATATACCTGTTGAGACCCTTTAAGTCTAAAATGGGATGCATCAACCCGTCCTTTTTGGGGATTGTGAACAGGTTGGAGTAAAACCCCTGACCTTCCTCCTGAAAGGGTACCTGACAAATGACCCCTTTTTGAAGGAGATGCTGAACTGTGGGCCTCAGGGCATCTATCTTTGACTGGTTCCGGGATGCCCCTGACCGAAGGAACCTTGCGGGTGGTCTGGCTGCAACTCGATCTTGTAGCCTGATGACACCACCTCTAGGATCCAAAGATCCGCCACGTGGTGCCTCCAGATATTAGCAAAATGCAAAAGCCGTCCCCCCACCCGCTCGGGTGAGGGCGCCCCCTCATGCTGGAGTGGGCTTGGCTGGAGGATTAGGCCCACTTCTCCAGGCCCCTCCTGCCCTATTATGCGCTCTGCCTCTACCTCAAAAATCTCTACGGGATTAAGGACGAAAGGCCCCTCTGCCAGTCCAAAAGAGTCGATATGATGAAGTCCTCTGAAAAGGCCGAGTCGCCCTCTTCCTCTGAGGCAGTTTGCCATCCTTCACCATCCTTCACCATACCGTCCAGTTTTTCTCCAAAAAATCTGCTCCCTAAAAAAGGTAGATCTATAAGAGCTTTCTTAGTGGTGGCAACCGCCAACCATTGTCTTAGCCATAAGTGAAGTGGAAAATTAGATATTAAACTCAGAATTAATTTAATGAGCTGCCTGAATGCCATGCCTCACATCTCCAGTGTTTAGGGAGGTTTTTACCCCTCCCTCCTCTTAGGTTTAAACCATTACCAAGAATGGAATGTTGTGTCTGCTTGATGAGAAACAGATGTTCTTTATGTCCGAGCTATACCTTCCATATATGTCTGTGTATGTTTGAAATAGCCAATCCAATCTTTACATCTGTCAAGCCATCCAATCCAGATGGTCATTTAAGATACTTTGTCTGAAACTGTATTTAAGCACGCCGAGTAACTGTTGTATTGGGCATTCGAGGAATATCGGCCCCCGGTTAACCGAATAAATATTGCATTTCCTGAAGACATTTTGCTTCTGAATATATTTTTTCCACAACATAAGGAACGGAGCAAGGCCACAAGCAGAGCAGAAGCTCTAGCAGCTAGCCTGACTGCATCATCCATCGCAGTGATAGCGAACGAGTTAAAGTCCAAACAATCCTTAAATCTTTGGACTCTTGGATAAGCTTGTGAGACTTAGCCCTGGCTAAACTTTTTCTTCATCTTCTTCCTTGAAGCCAGGGACACAATGGCCATGGCACAAACAGGACGTAGAAAGGATCCTTTCATAGCTAAAGCATGGCGGGCCAATTGATCCATTCGTCTCTCCGTGGGATCTCTTAAAGATCCCATAGTAGCAGATGCATGATGGAAGTATTAGACAAGCCTGCTACTGGAGAATCCACCTCAGGTGGGTGAGACCAAAGCTTAATAGTGTCCGCCAGAAAGGGATACCTAGAGTCTAGTATCCAAGGAACAGCTGGTAATTTGTTAGGATTTTCCCATTCCTTTAACGCCATTTGAGAAAAGTGCTGCTCCGGGAACACCTGCCTTTGCCTTACTGGCTTAAACAGACCATCCTTCCCTCTTTTTGCCACCTCAGGAGGGGTGATATTATTATTATTGTTCATTTATATAGCGCCATCATCTTCCGTAGCGCAGTACATACACTATTTCAAACGCAGTTTTACAGATTTGCCTCCTCTTATAGGTGGCCTTCTTTGGAATAACCAAGGATAACTGTCTCTCCAGGTTATCCAACCTGTGCACCAGATCTGACTGCGCCTCGCCGCCTTCCCCCTCTCCTAGGGGAAGGAAGGGATGGGTGAGCCATTGCGCTCACACCAGCAATAACTGGACTAAAGACCTGAGCCGCCGCTCTATTATGGTCTAACCAATTCTCATGGCGCAAGCGGAACAAACCGTGCTGAAACTACCTCGGAGATCCTGCTTACATCAGGGGCAGAGCCCACCCTGCTCAAATGGGATGCCCGAATCACTATCCCCTGATACCTCCCTCATGGTGTTTTTTTTTTTTGACAATCAGACCTAAAAGGCCCTAAGCCTAAAACCAATCCCAAAAGGGACCGGGAGGAACCACAACCCTTTTCTATCCTTCTTCCAAATTCTAAAAAATAAAACAGGAGAAAAAAGAGCATTAATAATTAGAGATGAGCGAACTTTTGAAAAATTCGATTCGACTGATTCGCCGAATTTTCCGACAAAAATCGTTTCGACCCGAATAAATTCGCGACGAATCGCTATTAAAAACGGCTATTTCTGAGCCTCCTAGAGCCTCAATAGGGTTGTAAACCATTCTGCCTTGCTGTAACACGCACAGGATGCGTGCTGGGTTAGTTAAATAATACTTTGAAGAAATATCACATGCAGATCAGAGGCATCGCTAATAGAATCGCAGAGCGGCACAATTGAATTCAAGAGAGTTGAAGTGGCATCACTATGAGGGGCAGGAGCCCAAACATTGCTTTAAAGAGACACTGGAGTTGGCAGCAGCAGGAGCCCAAAAATTGGATGAATCACACCCTGGAGTTGGCAGCAGCAGCAGCAGCAGGAGCCCAAATATTACTTTAAAGAGACCCTGGGGTTGGCTTCAGGAGCCCAAAAATTGGATGAATCACACCCTGGAGTTGGCAGAAGTTGGCAGTAGCAGCAGCAGGAGCCCAAATATTACTTTAAAGAGACCCTGGGGTTGGCTTCAGGAGCCCAAAAATTGGATGAATCACACCCTGGAGTTGGCAGCAGCAGCAGCAGCAGGAGCCCAAACATTACTTCAAAGAGACCCTGGGGTTGGCTTCAGGAGCCCAAAAATTGGATGAATCACACCCTGGAGTTGGCAGCAGCAGCAGCAGGAGCCCAAATATTACTTTAAAGAGACACTGGGGTTGGCTTCAGGAGCCCAAAAATTGGATGAATCACACCCTGGAGTTGGCAGGAGTTGGCAGCAGCAGCAACAGGAGCCCAAACATTACTTTAAAGAGACCCTGGGGTTGGCTTCAGGAGCCCAAAAATTGGATGATTCACACCCTGGAGTTGGCAGCAGCAGCAGCAGCAGGAGCCCAAATATTACTTTAAAGAGACCCTGGGGTTGGCTTCAGGAGCCCAAAAATTGGATGAATCACACCCTGGAGTTGGCAGAAGTTGGCAGCAGCAGCAGCAGGAGCCCAAATATTACTTTGAAGAGACCCTGGGGTTGGCTTCAGGTGCCCAAAAATTGGATGAATCACACCCTGGAGTTGGCAGCAGCAGCAGCAGGAGCCCAAATATTACTTTAAAGAGACCCTGGGGTTGGCTTCAGGAGCCCAAAAATTGGATGATTCACACCCTGGAGTTGGCAGCAGCAGCAGCCCAAATATACACTGGGGTTGGCTTCAGGAGCCCAAAAATTGGATGAATCACACCCTGGAGTTGGCAGCAGCAGGAGCCCAAATATACACTGGGGTTGGCTTCAGGAGCCCAAAAATTGGATGAATCACACCCTGGAGTTGGCAGCAGCAGCAGCAGGAGCCCAAATATTACTTTAAAGAGACACTGGGGTTGGCTTCAGGAGCCCAAAAATTGGATGATTCACACCCTGGAGTTGGCAGCAGCAGCAGCAGGAGCCCAAATATTACTTTAAAGAGACCCTGGGGTTGGCTTCAGGAGCCCAAAAATTGGATGAATCACACCCTGGAGTTGGCAGAAGTTGGCAGTAGCAGCAGCAGGAGCCCAAATATTACTTTAAAGAGACCCTGGGGTTGGCTTCAGGAGCCCAAAAATTGGATGAATCACACCCTGGAGTTGGCAGGAGTTGACAGCAGCAGCAGCAGGAGCCCAAATATTACTTTAAAGAGACCCTGGGGTTGGCTTCAGGAGCCCAAAAAATGGATGATTCACACCCTGGAGTTGGCAGCAGCAGGAGCCCAAATATACACTGGGGTTGGCTTCAGGAGCCCAAAAATTGGATGAATCACACCCTGGAGTTGGCAGCAGCAGCAGCAGGAGCCCAAACATTACTTCAAAGAGACCCTGGGGTTGGCTTCAGGAGCCCAAAAATTGGATGAATCACACCCTGGAGTTGGCAGCAGCAGCAGGAGCCCAAATATTACTTTAAAGAGACACTGGGGTTGGCTTCAGGAGCCCAAAAATTGGATGAATCACACCCTGGAGTTGGAAGAAGTTGGCAGCAGCAGCAGCAGGAGCCCAAATATTACTTTAAAGAGACACTGGGGTTGGCTTCAGGAGCCCAAAAATTGGATGAATCACACCCTGGAGTTGGCAGCAGCAGCAGCAGGAGCCCAAATATTACTTTAAAGAGACACTGGGGTTGGCTTCAGGAGCCCAAAAATTGGATGAATCACACCCTGGAGTTGGAAGAAGTTGGCAGCAGCAGCAGCAGGAGCCCAAATATTACTTTAAAGAGACACTGGGGTTGGCTTCAGGAGCCCAAAAATTGGATGAATCACACCCTGGAGTTGGCAGCAGCAGGAGCCCAAATATACACTGGGGTTGGCTTCAGGAGCCCAAAAATTGGATGAATCACACCCTGGAGTTGGCAGCAGCAGGAGCCCAAATATTACTTTAAAGAGACACTGGGGTTGGCTTCAGGAGCCCAAAAATTGGATGATTCACACCCTGGAGTTGGCAGCAGCAGCAGCAGCAGGAGCCCAAATATACACTGGGGTTGGCTTCAGGAGCCCAAAAATTGGATGAATCACACCCTGGAGTTGGCAGCAGCAGGAGCCCAAATATTACTTTAAAGAGACCCTGGGGTTGGCTTCAGGAGCCCAAAAATTGGATGAATCACACCCTGGAGTTGGCAGAAGTTGGCAGTAGCAGCAGCAGGAGCCCAAATATTACTTTAAAGAGACCCTGGGGTTGGCTTCAGGAGCCCAAAAATTGGATGAATCACACCCTGGAGTTGGCAGCAGCAGGAGCCCAAATATTACTTTAAAGAGACACTGGGGTTGGCTTCAGGAGCCCAAAAATTGGATGAATCACACCGTGGAGTTGGCAGCAGCAGTAGCAGCAGCAGGAGCCCAAATATTACTTTAAAGAGACCCTGGGGTTGGCTTCAGGAGCCCAAAAATTGGATGAATCACACCCTGGAGTTGGCAGCAGCAGCAGCAGGAGCCCAAATATTACTTTAAAGAGACACTGGGGTTGGCTTCAGGAGCCCAAAAATTGGATGAATCACACCCTGGAGTTGGAAGAAGTTGGCAGCAGCAGCAGCAGGAGCCCAAATATTACTTTAAAGAGACACTGGGGTTGGCTTCAGGAGCCCAAAAATTGGATGAATCACACCCTGGAGTTGGCAGCAGCAGCAGCAGGAGCCCAAATATTACTTTAAAGAGACACTGGGGTTGGCTTCAGGAGCCCAAAAATTGGATGAATCACACCCTGGAGTTGGAAGAAGTTGGCAGCAGCAGCAGCAGGAGCCCAAATATTACTTTAAAGAGACACTGGGGTTGGCTTCAGGAGCCCAAAAATTGGATGAATCACACCCTGGAGTTGGCAGCAGCAGGAGCCCAAATATACACTGGGGTTGGCTTCAGGAGCCCAAAAATTGGATGAATCACACCCTGGAGTTGGCAGCAGCAGGAGCCCAAATATTACTTTAAAGAGACACTGGGGTTGGCTTCAGGAGCCCAAAAATTGGATGATTCACACCCTGGAGTTGGCAGCAGCAGCAGCAGCAGGAGCCCAAATATACACTGGGGTTGGCTTCAGGAGCCCAAAAATTGGATGAATCACACCCTGGAGTTGGCAGCAGCAGGAGCCCAAATATTACTTTAAAGAGACCCTGGGGTTGGCTTCAGGAGCCCAAAAATTGGATGAATCACACCCTGGAGTTGGCAGAAGTTGGCAGTAGCAGCAGCAGGAGCCCAAATATTACTTTAAAGAGACCCTGGGGTTGGCTTCAGGAGCCCAAAAATTGGATGAATCACACCCTGGAGTTGGCAGCAGCAGGAGCCCAAATATTACTTTAAAGAGACACTGGGGTTGGCTTCAGGAGCCCAAAAATTGGATGAATCACACCGTGGAGTTGGCAGCAGCAGTAGCAGCAGCAGGAGCCCAAATATTACTTTAAAGAGACCCTGGGGTTGGCTTCAGGAGCCCAAAAATTGGATGAATCACACCCTGGAGTTGGCAGCAGCAGGAGCCCAAATATACACTGGGGTTGGCTTCAGGAGCCCAAAAATTGGATGAATCACACCCTGGAGTTGGCAGCAGCAGCAGCAGGAGCCCAAATATTACTTTAAAGAGACACTGGGGTTGGCTTCAGGAGCCCAAAAATTGGATGATTTACACCCTGGAGTTGGCAGCAGCAGCAGCAGCAGGAGCCCAAATATACACTGGGGTTGGCTTCAGGAGCCCAAAAATTGGATGAATCACACCCTGGAGTTGGCAGCAGCAGCAGCAGGAGCCCAAATATTACTTTAAAGAGACCCTGGGGTTGGCTTCAGGAGCCCAAAAATTGGATGAATCACACCCTGGAGTTGGCAGAAGTTGGCAGTAGCAGCAGCAGGAGCCCAAATATTACTTTAAAGAGACCCCGGGGTTGGCTTCAGGAGCCCAAAAATTGGATGAATCACACCCTGGAGTTGGCAGCAGCAGCAGCAGGAGCCCAAATATACACTGGAGTTGGCTTCAGGAGCCCAAAAATTGTATGAATCACACCCTGGAGTTGGCAGCAGCAGCAGCAGGAGCCCAAATATTACTTTAAAGAGACACTGGGGTTGGCTTCAGGAGCCCAAAAATTGGATGAATCACACCCTGGAGTTGGCAGGAGCAGCAGCAGGAGCAGGAGCCCAAATATTACTTTAAAGAGACCCTGGGGTTGGCCTCAGGAGCCCAAAAATTGGATGAATCACACCCTGGAGTTGGCAGCAGCAGCAGCAGCAGGAGCCCAAACATTACTTTAAAGAGACCCTGGGGTTGGCTTCAGGAGCCCAAAAATTGGATGAATCACACCCTGGAGTTGGCAGAAGTTGGCAGCAGCAGGAGCAGGAGTCCAAATATTACTTTAAAGAGACCCTGGGGTTGGCCTCAGGAGCCCAAAAATTGGATGAATCACACCCTGGAGTTGGCAGCAGCAGCAGTAGCAGCAGCAGAAGCCCAAATATTACTTTAAAGAGACCCTGGGGTTGGCTTCAGGAGC
Organism: Gastrophryne carolinensis; assembly: GCA_027917425.1. NCBI lineage: Eukaryota > Metazoa > Chordata > Amphibia > Anura > Microhylidae > Gastrophryne > Gastrophryne carolinensis. The sequence goes on along the minus strand of CM051237.1, from coordinate 131,154,837 downwards.
CCAAAAATTGGATGAATCACACCCTGGAGTTGGCAGGAGTTGACAGCAGCAGGAGCCCAAATATTACTTTAAAGAGACCCTGGGGTTGGCTTCAGGAGCCCAAAAATTGGATGAATCACACCCTGGAGTTGGCAGAAGTTGGCAGTAGCAGCAGCAGGAGCCCAAATATTACTTTAAAGAGACCCTGGGGTTGGCTTCAGGAGCCCAAAAATTGGATGAATCACACCCTGGAGTTGGCAGAAGTTGGCAGTAGCAGCAGCAGGAGCCCAAATATTACTTTAAAGAGACCCTGGGGTTGGCTTCAGGAGCCCAAAAATTGGATGAATCACACCCTGGAGTTGGCAGGAGTTGACAGCAGCAGCAGCAGGAGCCCAAATATTACTTTAAAGAGACCCTGGGGTTGGCTTCAGGAGCCCAAAAATTGGATGAATCACACCCTGGAGTTGGCAGCAGCAGCAGGAGCCCAAATATTACTTTAAAGAGACCCTGGGGTTGGCTTCAGGAGCCCAAAAATTGGATGAATCACACCCTGGAGTTGGCAGGAGTTGACAGCAGCAGCAGCAGCAGGAGCCCAAATATTACTTTAAAGAGACACTGGGGTTGGCTTCAGGAGCCCAACAATTGGATGAATCACACCCTGGAGTTGGGAGCAGTTGGCAGCAGCAGCAGCAGGAGCCCAAAAAATGGCCTAAAGACATAAATATGTTTTGCACCATTTGGAAAGTGTAAAACGTGGCACCATGCTGAATCTAGTCGCATGCATCAGGCATTGGTGGGTGGAAATCCTGGCTGATCCATCCCTGATTCATTTTGACAAAGGTGAGTCTCTCCACATTTTTAGTTGACAGACGAGTTCTCCTCGCCGTAACTATGGCCCCCGCCGCACTAAACACCCGCTCAGATGGCACGCTACTTGCCGGGCAGGACAGCTTTTCCAGGGCAAACTCTGCTAGTTGCGGCCACAAATCAAGTTTGGCTGCCCAGAAGTCCAGCGGATCCTCAAGGTGTGTTGGCATGGTCATGTCAAAGTATGACATGACCTGCTGGTTGAGGTCCTGCTCCAGGTCTTCCTGCTGCTCATGAGTAGCCTCACTATGAGGGTGTAGAAAGCTACTCATTAGCGACTGAAGACTGAGGCTGCTGCTGATGGAGCTGCTGCTGCTGCTCCTGCCAACCCCCCCAGCGGCCATGGCAGTGGAAGGTGAGCGCAGAGGTCCCCTCGAGTCAGACCTGCGAGAGTATGGACCATGGCGCAGATAGGCATCGGCCAACTGCCTACGTAGAATGTCTTTGTAGTAGTTGAGTTTGTCCTCCCTCTCGGTGGGTTTAAAAAATGCCCTCATTTTGTGCCGGAAGCGAGGGTCCAATAAGGTGGACAGCCAGAAGTCATCCCGCCGACAGATGGAAACAATTCTGGGGTCACTACGCAAGCACGTGAGCATGCTTCGTGCCATTTGCGCAAGTGACTCGGATGGACTACCTGTCTCCATCTCCACTGCATACTGCCACGGTGTGCCCGGGTCCTCTGTCTCGCCTTCCTCAAAAACCTCTAGCTCCTCTGGCTGCTCCTGCTCCTCCTCTCCTGTCCGCTGACTAGATAAACCAGCCATTTCGCCAAGCCTAAACTGTGTTTCGCTGGGCAACTCCTCCTCCTCCTCTTCCTCCTCCTCCTCCAGTTCAGCTCCAACGGGGTTCATGTGGCCGTAAGATGTAAACGCCATGTCTCCAGTGCCCTGACCAGCCATGGTTTCCAACATGTGCTGTAGTACATGAAGCAGTGGAATCACGTCGTTCATCCCGTAATCCTGCCGACTGACAAATAAAGTGGCTTCCTCAAAGGGCCTGAGCAAACGGCAGGTGTCACGTATGAGCTGCCACTGGTTGACATTGAAGTTACACAGGGGAGTCCCCCTATCTGCTTGGATCATCAGGAAATCCGTGATGGCTTTTCTCTGTTCATATAATCGGTCCAACATGTGAAGGGTGGAATTCCAACGGGTGGAAACATCGCAAATCAGACTATGTTGGGGGATACCATTCTGACGCTGTAGCTCAAGAAGGGTGTGTTTGGCGGTGTAGGAGTGGCTGAAGTGCATGCAAAGTTTCCTTGAAGTTGTTAGGATGTCTTGCAGATGGGGGGAACACTTCAGAAACCGCTTGACAACCAGATTGAAGACGTGAGCCATGCAGGGGGCATGGGTCAGGCTTCCTTGGCGCAGCGCAGACAAAATGTTCTTCCCATTGTCGGTAACCATGATTCCCATTTTAAGTTTTCTCGGAGTAAGCCATGTTTGGATTTCCTGATGAATACATTTAAGCAGTTCCTCCCCTGTGTGACTCCGTTCGCCAAGACAAACCATGTGAAGCACTGCGTGACACCTCCGTGCCCTGCACACATGGTAGACTGGAGGGGCACTGAGACTTGAGCCTACAGTGGAGGGTGAGGAGATGGCGGAGGATGAGGAGGCCGAGTCGCACGGTGTCACAGGTCCAATGGGCAGAGAGCGCGGAGGCCGAAGCGGCGTGACCTGTCCAAGTTGCTGCTGCTGCTGCAAAGGGACCACATTCACCCAGTGGGCCGTAAATGACATGTACTGCCCCTGACCGTAGTTACAGCTCCAGATGTCGGCGCTGCCATGTATTTTGCTACACACCGACAGGCTCAAGGACTGGCCCACCTTCTGTTCAACAAAAGTGTGCAGCGCTGGTACTGCCTTCTTGGCAAAGAAATGACGGCTTGGGACTCTCCACCTCGGCTCGGCACAAGCCATCAGTTCTCTGAAAGGTGCAGATTCCACCACCTGAAAAGGGAGCGACTGCAGCACCAGCAACTTGGACAGGAGCACATTCAGCTTCTGCGCCGTAGGATGAGTGGGCGCATACTGCTGTCTCTTGGACATGGCTTCGCTGATGGATTGCTGGCGGGATGCATGACTTGGAGGAGGAGGAGCAGGAGCGACAGAGGATGGGTATGACGCACAGCTGCCTTCGGCTGAGGTGCTGGAGCCTTGGCTGGCAGAAATTGGGAGCTCACTTGGTGAGGAAGCAGACTGGACCACCCCTTGGGAGCCTCGGTTCTCCCAGGTCGCTTTATGGTGACGCATCATATGTTGACGCAGGGCCGTGGTGCCAACATTTGGACCCTGGCCACGCTTCACCTTTTGCCTACATATCTTGCATGTGGCCATGTTACCCTCCTGCGGATGCCTCAGGAAAAACTGCCACACTGCCGAGTAGCTACTTTTCCCACCCCCTGGCCTCACTGATTCACTGCTGCTGTTGCCAACTCCAGGAACCCCTGCTCCACTACCTCCTGATAAGGTAGACTGCCGCACAGCAGGTGCTCTACCCCGGCCCCGGCCCCGGCCGGATCCAGCCTTTGGAATTGTGCCCCCATGCTGACTGCTACCACCTTGCTGCCTCAGCTGCTGACTCCGGGGCAACCTGCGCCCCTCTTCTCCTGATGATGACGATGAAGCCCCTTAAGATCCCCCAGGCAGCGGTGGGTCTATATGAAACAGAATATAATGCACACCAAAAGTGAGCAGTAACACTCAGCCTCCAACAGGCCTGCTTAGTGTAAATAAGAGAGCTGCTTAGTGTAAATAAAGAGGGGTATGCTATGTTACAGAATGGGATGCCTCAACAGAAGTGCACCTGGCAGGCAGCAGTAAGCCTATGCCCAGCAAAAGTGTCTTTATCAGGGCTAATTTCAATTATAATAAGTGCAAATGGTTATATGGTCTTAAACAGAGGCTGCTGTAGTCACAGAATGGGATGCCCCAAAAAAAGATCCAGTAGTGCTATGCCCAGCAAAAGTGTCTTTATCAGGGCTAATTTCAATTATAATAAGTGCAAATGGTTATATGGTCTTAAACAGAGGCTGCTGTAGTCACAGAATGGGATGCCCTGGCAGGGTCCAGAAGTACTATGCCGAGCAAAAGTGTCTTTATCAGGCTAATTTCAAATATAATAAGAGCAAATGGTTATATGGTCTTAAACAGAGGCTGCTGTAGTCACAGAATGGGATGCCCTGGCAGGGTCCAGAAGTACTATGCCGAGCAAAAGTGTCTTTATCAGGCTAATTTCAAATATAATAAGAGCAAATGGTTATATGGTCTTAAACAGAGGCTGCTGTAGTCACAGAATGGGATGCCCTGGCAGGGTCCAGAAGTACTATGCCGAGCAAAAGTGTCTTTATCAGGCTAATTTCAAATATAATAAGAGCAAATGGTTATATGGTCTTAAAAAGAGGCTGCTGTAGTCACAGAATGGGATGCCCTGGCAGGGTCCAGAAGTACTATGCCGAGCAAAAGTGTCTTTATCAGGCCTAATTTCAATTATAATAAGAGCAAATGGTTATATGGTCTTAAACAGAGGCTGCTGTAGTCACAGAATGGGATGCCCTGGCAGGGTCCAGAAGTACTATGCCGAGCAAAAGTGTCTTTATCAGGCTAATTTCAAATATAATAAGAGCAAATGGTTATATGGTCTTAAACAGAGGCTGCTGTAGTCACAGAATGGGATGCCCTGGCAGGGTCCAGAAGTACTATGCCGAGCAAAAGTGTCTTTATCAGGCTAATTTCAAATATAATAAGAGCAAATGGTTATATGGTCTTAAACAGAGGCTGCTGTAGTCACAGAATGGGATGCCCTGGCAGGGTCCAGAAGTACTATGCCGAGCAAAAGTGTCTTTATCAGGCTAATTTCAAATATAATAAGAGCAAATGGTTATATGGTCTTAAACAGAGGCTGCTGTAGTCACAGAATGGGATGCCCTGGCAGGGTCCAGAAGTACTATGCCGAGCAAAAGTGTCTTTATCAGGCCTAATTTCAATTATAATAAGAGCAAATGGTTATATGGTCTTAAACAGAGGCTGCTGTAGTCACAGAATGGGATGCCCTGGCAGGGTCCAGAAGTACTATGCCGAGCAAAAGTGTCTTTATCAGGCTAATTTCAAATATAATAAGAGCAAATGGTTATATGGTCTTAAACAGAGGCTGCTGTAGTCACAGAATGGGATGCCCTGGCAGGGTCCAGAAGTACTATGCCGAGCAAAAGTGTCTTTATCAGGCTAATTTCAAATATAATAAGAGCAAATGGTTATATGGTCTTAAACAGAGGCTGCTGTAGTCACAGAATGGGATGCCCTGGCAGGGTCCAGAAGTACTATGCCGAGCAAAAGTGTCTTTATCAGGCTAATTTCAAATATAATAAGAGCAAATGGTTATATGGTCTTAAACAGAGGCTGCTGTAGTCACAGAATGGGATGCCCTGGCAGGGTCCAGAAGTACTATGCCGAGCAAAAGTGTCTTTATCAGGCTAATTTCAAATATAATAAGAGCAAATGGTTATATGGTCTTAAACAGAGGCTGCTGTAGTCACAGAATGGGATGCCCTGGCAGGGTCCAGAAGTACTATGCCGAGCAAAAGTGTCTTTATCAGGCCTAATTTCAATTATAATAAGAGCAAATGGTTATATGGTCTTAAACAGAGGCTGCTGTAGTCACAGAATGGGATGCCCTGGCAGGGTCCAGAAGTACTATGCCGAGCAAAAGTGTCTTTATCAGGCTAATTTCAAATATAATAAGAGCAAATGGTTATATGGTCTTAAACAGAGGCTGCTGTAGTCACAGAATGGGATGCCCTGGCAGGGTCCAGAAGTACTATGCCGAGCAAAAGTGTCTTTATCAGGCTAATTTCAAATATAATAAGAGCAAATGGTTATATGGTCTTAAACAGAGGCTGCTGTAGTCACAGAATGGGATGCCCTGGCAGGGTCCAGAAGTACTATGCCGAGCAAAAGTGTCTTTATCAGGCTAATTTCAAATATAATAAGAGCAAATGGTTATATGGTCTTAAACAGAGGCTGCTGTAGTCACAGAATGGGATGCCCTGGCAGGGTCCAGAAGTACTATGCCGAGCAAAAGTGTCTTTATCAGGCTAATTTCAAATATAATAAGAGCAAATGGTTATATGGTCTTAAACAGAGGCTGCTGTAGTCACAGAATGGGATGCCCTGGCAGGGTCCAGAAGTACTATGCCGAGCAAAAGTGTCTTTATCAGGCCTAATTTCAATTATAATAAGTGCAAATGGTTATATGGTCTTAAACAGAGGCTGCTGTAGTCACAGAATGGGATGCCCTGGCAGGGTCCAGAAGTACTATGCCCAGCAAAAGTGTCTTTATCAGGCTAATTTCAAATATAATAAGAGCAAATGGTTATATGGTCTTAAACAGAGGCTGCTGTAGTCACAGAATGGGATGCCCTGGCAGGGTCCAGAAGTACTATGCCGAGCAAAAGTGTCTTTATCAGGCCTAATTTCAATTATAATAAGAGCAAATGGTTATATGGTCTTAAACAGAGGCTGCTGTAGTCACAGAATGGGATGCCCTGGCAGGGTCCAGAAGTACTATGCCGAGCAAAAGTGTCTTTATCAGGCTAATTTCAAATATAATAAGAGCAAATGGTTATATGGTCTTAAACAGAGGCTGCTGTAGTCACAGAATGGGATGCCCTGGCAGGGTCCAGAAGTACTATGCCGAGCAAAAGTGTCTTTATCAGGCTAATTTCAAATATAATAAGAGCAAATGGTTATATGGTCTTAAACAGAGGCTGCTGTAGTCACAGAATGGGATGCCCTGGCAGGGTCCAGAAGTACTATGCCGAGCAAAAGTGTCTTTATCAGGCTAATTTCAAATATAATAAGAGCAAATGGTTATATGGTCTTAAACAGAGGCTGCTGTAGTCACAGAATGGGATGCCCTGGCAGGGTCCAGAAGTACTATGCCGAGCAAAAGTGTCTTTATCAGGCCTAATTTCAATTATAATAAGAGCAAATGGTTATATGGTCTTAAACAGAGGCTGCTGTAGTCACAGAATGTGATGCCCTGGCAGGGTCCAGAAGTACTATGCCGAGCAAAAGTGTCTTTATCAGGCTAATTTCAAATATAATAAGAGCAAATGGTTATTATGGTCTTAAACAGAGGCTGCTGTAGTCACAGAATGGGATGCCCTGGCAGGGTCCAGAAGTACTATGCCCAGCAAAAGTGTCTTTATCAGGCCTAATTTCAATTATAATAAGAGCAAATGGTTATATGGTCTTAAACAGAGGCTGCTGTAGTCACAGAATGGGATGCCCTGGCAGGGTCCAGAAGTACTATGCCGAGCAAAAGTGTCTTTATCAGGCTAATTTCAAATATAATAAGAGCAAATGGTTATATGGTCTTAAACAGAGGCTGCTGTAGTCACAGAATGGGATGCCCTGGCAGGGTCCAGAAGTACTATGCCCAGCAAAAGTGTCTTTATCAGGCTAATTTCAAATATAATAAGAGCAAATGGTTATATGGTCTTAAACAGAGGCTGCTGTAGTCACAGAATGGGATGCCCTGGCAGGGTCCAGAAGTACTATGCCGAGCAAAAGTGTCTTTATCAGGCTAATTTCAAATATAATAAGAGCAAATGGTTATATGGTCTTAAACAGAGGCTGCTGTAGTCACAGAATGGGATGCCCTGGCAGGGTCCAGAAGTACTATGCCGAGCAAAAGTGTCTTTATCAGGCTAATTTCAAATATAATAAGAGCAAATGGTTATATGGTCTTAAACAGAGGCTGCTGTAGTCACAGAATGGGATGCCCTGGCAGGGTCCAGAAGTACTATGCCCAGCAAAAGTGTCTTTATCAGGCCTAATTTCAATTATAATAAGAGCAAATGGTTATATGGTCTTAAACAGAGGCTGCTGTAGTCACAGAATGGGATGCCCTGGCAGGGTCCAGAAGTACTATGCCGAGCAAAAGTGTCTTTATCAGGCTAATTTCAAATATAATAAGAGCAAATGGTTATATGGTCTTAAACAGAGGCTGCTGTAGTCACAGAATGGGATGCCCTGGCAGGGTCCAGAAGTACTATGCCGAGCAAAAGTGTCTTTATCAGGCTAATTTCAAATATAATAAGAGCAAATGGTTATATGGTCTTAAACAGAGGCTGCTGTAGTCACAGAATGGGATGCCTCACAGCAGACTTAAGATCAGTTCAGTTAATATGCACAGTTAGTTAGTATAAGCAGCCTGAAAACGCTAACAAGGCCTGTCAGGCTGGATGAAAAAAAAAAAAAAAACTCCCTGTGACAGGCTGACAGCCTCCGATTTTTCTACCTTTCCCTGTTTTTCGCTGACTTTCTGTCTGTCTCCTGTCTGTCCCTGCCTGTCTAACTGCCTCTCTCTCCCTCAGCTACACAACGTTCTGTCTCTCACGAATGCAATAGAGAAATGAGGCAGGAAAGCAAGATGGCCGGCCTTAAATACAGCTGTGACGTCACCGGGCTTGCTGGCTGCTGACAGGCTGCATGTGACTGTCCCAGAATACACTGCCCCAGCTTACATGTCTGGACATGTCCCGTCCGCCATCTTAGAATGCCTGTAATGTAAATGAATGGATGTTAAAGGAAAACTTCGAGCGATCGAATCGCGGGGAAATTCGGATTCGATCCGAATCGAATTTTTCCTGAAATTCGGATCGAATCCGGGTTCGTCCGGATCGATTCGCTCATCCCTATTAATAATCTCCCTCCCTTTTTTTTTTTTTTTAACTGATAAAAAGATAAAACTGACAATCATTATAATAATAAAATATATTCATACAGATAGTAAAATATAAAAAAAAAAATATATATATATATATATATGTATATAATATAAACATATAAAAATATATAATAACAATATAAATAATATAACTAACTGAAATATGAAATTGATAATGCAATTAATCAAAAGAATTTATATAAAAATTGATAATGGCGATGTCCACTCACCACCACCGCTCTTCTCTTTACCGCTATACAAAAGAAATCAAACACATAATATATATATCATAGCTTAGTGCAAACACAATCAGCTTGCCCTGAGGCAGCAATATGAATAAACCAGCGGAACCCCCGAAAGCCATCCTAATCACAAGGCATTTGTAGGCCAGCACCTTGGCCCAACCGGCCGCCGCCGCAATCGCACTGCTATCTGGCCGCAATATATATATATATATATATATATATATATATATATATATATATACACACACACACACCTAGCAATATGCGATTTCCTCGCCCGGGGAGAGAGACAACTGAATACACAGCCTTGTGGTTCCGGGTTAAACTCTGCCCCTTGCGTGATGTCAGCCACGTCCCTTAAAGGCATAAAAAAAATGTTTTAATTTTTTTTAAAGAAAAACCTACCTAACTGGAAGAAGGAAGGGTTGGGTAAAAAATAAAAAAAAAAAAACATTCCTCAGCAAGTACACCAGAGAAAATACCATTTTGTGAGTACTCACCTGAAAAATGGATATTGTTGGTGTGCCACACACCTCGCTTCACCTTTAATTCTTCACGATTGGGTTACTCACAGCCAGGTGACGCCGTTGCAGAGAGGAAGTCTTGTAACGAGCCCCCTTCCGGCCTATATATACCTGGTACCTCCCATTTATCACCAGTGTATTAAAAAGCAGAAAGACAAGGTACCAGTAATTTAACGGTAACCTCAAAATAAACAAAAGCTTCACCATATAAAGGATTCGGAATACCGAAAAGGGTGGGAGTGAAGCGGGGTGTGTGGCACACCAACAATATCCATTTTTCAGGTGAGTTCTCACAAAATGGTATTATTCTTGGTGTGCCACACACACCGCTTCACCTTTAATTCTTCACGATTGGGACATCCAAAAGCAGTGTCCACAAGGGATGGGCATCTCAAGGCCAGGTGAAGCATAACTTAAATGACTGCAGTCTGCAGAACTTTGCGGCCAAAAACAGCATCCGCTGAGGCTCGCACATCAACTTTGTAAAACTTAGAAAAAGTATGAACAGAAGACCAAGTGGCGGCCTTACAAACTTGTTCAACAGAAGCTTGGTGCTGAAACGCCCAAGACGCTCCAACGGCGCGAGTAGAATGAGCAGTGATACGAAAAGGGGGAACTTTCCCCTTAGCAGAATAGGCCGCAGTAACGGCCTGACGTATCCATTTGCTAATGGCAGATTTGGCTGGTGCCAAACCCTTCTTAGGCCCACAGGGCACAACAAAAAGGCATCTGTCTTACGAAAAGGAGACGTGATAATCAAGTAGTACTTAACACAGCGTACTACATCCAAACAATGCAAAACCCTCTCTTTGTCATTCTTAGGATTAGGACACAAGGAGGGAAGAACAATATCCTGATTCAAATGAAAAGCAGAAACAACCTTAGGAAGAAAGTCTGGCTTGAACCGAAAGACCACTTTATCCTGATGCCTCTCAAAGTAGGGCGCCTGGATAGACAAGGCCGCCAACTCCGAGACACGCCGGACCAAAGTGATAGCTACCATGAAGACAATCTTCTGAGTCAGGGTAGACAAAGCAATATCTTGCAGAGGCTCAAAAGGAGGAGCCTGCAGAGCAGAAAGAACCAAATTCAAATCCCAAACCGGGAGTAATGGTTTCCTGGGAGGCCGCACATGCATAACCCCCTGGAAAAAAGTTTTAACTAAAGGATGAAACGCAAAACGCTTCTGAAAAAAGATAGATAAGGCAGAAACTTGCCCTTTCAAAGTACTTAGCTGAAGACCAGAGTCCAGCCCAGATTGTAAAAACAAAAACTCCAGAATCCTGGAGACCGAGAAGACCCTACAAGGAAAAGATCTAATCTCGCACCAAGCGATATAGGCTTTCCAAGTCCTATAGTAGATGGTAGAAGAAGACCTCTTCCGGGCACTGATCAGAGATGGAGGTTTCAGCAGCCAGGCCGTCAAACCCAGCGCTGGTAAATTGGGGTAGCACAACCGACCCTGAGTGAGCAGATCGGGCCGATCGGGCAGAACGAACTGGTCCACTGCCAGCCGAACGATGTCTGCGAACCACACTCGCCTTGGCCACCTTGGGGCCACGAGAACGGCGGACACCCTTTCCAGAGCCAACTTCCGAACCACCCTGCCCAGCATGGGTATCGGAGGAAACAGGTATAGAAATCCCAGATCCCCCCAGCTCAGGGACATGGCGTCCACTGCCAGAGCCAGAGGATCCCGGGAGAGCGACACGAAGTTCGGGAGCCTGTGATTGTGACGAGAGGCAAATAGGTCCACCTCCGGTGTCCCCCATCGGAGACACAGTGAGCGAAAAACCTGAGGATGGAGAGCCCATTCTCCCAGACGGGGAGAGCCCCTGCTCAACCGGTCCGCTTCCTGGTTCTCCACTCCTGGAATGTATACCGCCGAGAGACAAGGAACATGGGCCTCTGCCCAGGTCAGGATCAGGGACACCTCTCTGAGAGCACTCAGACTGCGAGTCCCTCGCTGATGATTGATGTACGCAACCGCTGTTCGATTGTCTGAACGCACCTGGACCGGAAGGCCCAGAACGTGATGAGTCAGGAGAGCAAGCACCCGACGGACGGCTCTCAGTTCCAGAACATTGATGGGTAAGTGGGCCTCTTGAGGTCCCCATTGCCCCAGGAACTGAAGCTCCTTCCAGAATCCGCCCCATCCCGAAAGACTGGCGTCCGTGGTGACAATTTCCCAAAGAGGGGTCAGGAAGGACCTGCCCCTCACGAGATTGGCCGAGACCAACCACCACTGGAGGGACTGCCGGACCCGGGAGGACAACTGGAAGGGCTGATCCAGCGACCGAGGCTGCCGGTCCCAGGACGCCAACAGATAAAGCTGAGGCGTCCTTGTGTGAAAATGAGCAAAAGGAACTGCCTCGAAAGAGGCGACCATCAACCCTACCAGCCTCATCCCCAGACGGATGGTCGGCCGAGGATTGGAAAGTAGGACCCGAGCCAACTCCTGAATCAGATGAATTTTGGACTGGGGGAGAAACACTCTGTGTTGAAGAGAGTCCAACTGCATCCCCAGAAAGGACACCACCCTGGCCGGAGCGAGGGAGGACTTGGGGAAGTTGATCACCCAACCAAAGCTTTCCAGCGTGGAGACCACCATCCTGGTGTCTGTCTCCGATTGATTGAGTGACGGAGCCATGATGAGAAGGTCGTCCAAATAAGGTACGACCCGAATGCCCCGAGATCTGAAAATGGCCATTACCCCTGCCAGCACCTTGGGAAGAAAAAAGTGAACCCGTTGGTCAATCAGACCTAGGGGTCACAAACAGGAGCACAACCGATATAGATTTGTACAAAGTTTATTATAATACTACAACAGACAATAACATTTAAAAACCACAACAACAACACATTTAAAACCCCCTCAGACTGCCCTGAAATAATGCCTATGCATCTGTCCTAAAATACCCATGTTTAACATAGTATTTCAGGGGAAATTAATCCCTATGTAGCCAAGAGTACTCCCTTTTATTTAGTAAACCTCATTTTTGTGCCGGCACAAAATACAACTGTATACAAAATTATTAATGTCCTAACAAAAACCTACACCAATTATAGACCAAAATCCTCAGAGTGATATGTGCATTGTGCAAAATAATATCCAGAGTTCATTCACCCAGTTTAAAGAAATTGTAACAAATTATCAAGTGCTTTTAAATATCATAACATTAAACAAAAAAACTCAGCTCAAGAATAACCTTCATGGCTATACACAGTGTAGCAGTGTAACAAAATTAAGAGAAATAAGTAACAAAAATAAATAGAGAGAGATACTCAGCTGTGTGGAACACATGAAGCAATCACCAGGGAGGACAGTCAGGGCGGGAGGCTGCTCCACCTGCGCTTCGCGGTGTGAGAACCGCTTCTTGCTTGGGTGCGGGGATAGATTTTGTGAACTCCCGCTCTTAAAAACCCCAGAGAGAGGAGGGAGGGAGAGGAGGGGCAGGAAGTCCGGCACCGCACACCTGATGCGGTGAAAGACATCACCGCATCGTGCGCCTGTGTGTGCCGCTGCCGTGCGGCATGACGTCAGGCGCGGGGAGCCCGTTACTACGGACGCTCCCGTGCCTGGCAACAAGCAAGCAGCGGCCCGCCAGACCGCCCACCACGTCCGCCCCCCCCCTATTACACAGCAACGGGACGGCGCGCGCACCCTTCTGTGAATGCCAGCTGGCGCGCGCGCTCAACCCGTATATACAGCGCACTTGGAAACAGTGCCTGTATCAACTAAAGTGTGGCATAAAGCTGTGTCTGGTCCCTCTGGAGCACAAGAAGGAGCAACTAAAACTACAATAAAACCATATCAGTAATTCAACTATATATTTGTAAGAAATAACTCAATATCTGTTTATACAATATAAACTTAGAGGACCCATAAACAATCTTATATATTAATCACTATGTCAGTATATTTAAGTCTCTGACATTTTCCACCCTTGTTGGCTTATTTAAAGGGGACATTGTATATCAATCAATATGTCAGTGTATCTAAGTCTCTGTCATTTTCCACCCTTATTAGCTTATTTAAAGGGGACATTTTATATTAATTTGTATGTCAGTATATCTAAGTCTCTGACATTCTCCACCCTTATTAGCTTATTTAAAGGGGACATTCAGGGTACTTGGTTCGCAAAAAAATATCTGCTTTATACTTGTCAGGCATCAAAATTTACACAGAAAATGAATCATCAGAAGGGCCCATATGATTTTCTTTAGTGGGTAGTGGCATGATATTCCTTCTCCCTCCATAAGAGAGCTGCTATAGTTGGTATCTCCATCTTTTCTTCCTTGAGTCCTTGCATCCTCTCTGACCAGGCAAAAACCTCATTCGAGATGAGTTCCATTCATTCCCCAATCCTGTGAAACACAAACATAAGGTCAGTCGCTATATCTTGGCTGACCCATTGTGCTGTGTACGGGGCCGAGCGAAAGGCACCGAAGGTGTCCAATCGTCCGGATCCGTCCTATAGTGAAAAAAAGAAGGAAAACCATTTACATACATGTAAACCACAGTCTCGCACCAAAATAATGAAAATTGTGCGTATGTGAACTAACAAAAAATTTATATGGTTGAAAGAAACAGTGCAAACGCACAGAGTGGCTGAAACCACATGGAATTAAAGATGACCCCCCCTAAAACGTGAAGAATACCAAGTGAATCAGGGAGATAATTTTAATCTCCTACACTATATAAAGCAATATAAGTGAAAAATCACACAAAAACAAAAATATCACTCTATCCCTATGGGTAATGCGAAGGTGTTCCCTCTATTCAGAGAGGATGGGGTCACATGATTTGTATCAAAAAAATGATGATAATGACCCAACCGGTATGTCCCCATCTATCCCAAAAAGGGAGAAAAGGACCAATCCTCGTTCATCCCCAATGGAGATCTACTGCTTAGCTCTCTTTGGAGTAAACGTTTTTTGAAATCCCCGCCACGGGGCCCCAGAGAGACTTTCTCAATGCCTACCACCCTTAAGGTAGAAAGGTCCCCCCCATGTGCCTCCAAGAAGTGTCGTGCCACGGGAGAGACCATCTTACCTGCTAGGGTATCCCGATGGGCCAAACGGATGTTCGACATATGAGCTTGGATCCTTGTCCGTAGGGCATTTTTCGTCTCCCCTACATACACCATAAGGCATCCACATCTCAATTGATACACCACCGATCTTGATCTGCAATTTACAAAATGTGTAGTTTTAAATTGTTGGCCTGTCTCTAGATTGGTCACCACATCTGTCTTATCCATGAAGCGGCAGACAGAACAGTTCCCAGATGGGGCGCTGCCTTTTGTAGATAACTTGGATAACCATGTTTTTGATGGCGTGTAGTGGCTATGACAGAGCTTATCCCTTAAATTGGGAGCCCGTCTAGCAGCCAATATAACCCTGGGTCCAACTATGGAGGAAAGGGTGGGGTCAGTACTCAATAGGTTCCAGTGGGTCGAGATGATGTTTTTAACCCTATTCCATTGTCTATGGAAGTCCATGACCAATCTAACCGGTTCACCCTTGTTCATCTCCACTGACTTTACCTTTGTTTGTTTGTTCCGTTTCAATATCAGGGTCTCCAATCGTTCTGTTCCTTTGGCCCTTTGATACGCCCGTTCTATCACTTTTTGAGGATATCCCCGGGCTTGAAATCTCCGTGCCAGATCCATTGATTGCTCCTCAAAGTCTTGAATCCTGGAGCAATTTCTTCGTGCTCTAAGGAATTGACCGGTTGGGATTCCATCTTTCACATGTTGGATGTGTGCACTCCCATAGTCTAAGAGACTATTGACCGAGGTGGGTTTCCTAAATAATCTAGTGTTGATGGTCCCATCTTGTTCAAGAGTGATCACTAGATCTAGGAAGGTAACCTCTTTCCGAGAGATCTCATACGTCAATTTAATATTTAGATCGTTCCGGTTCAGTGTATCAAGAAACTCACGGCAACGTTCTTCCGGACCCTGCCAAAGAAGAAGGACATCGTCAATATATCGGTGCCACCCTAACACAGCAGGGTGGCACCTCTCAAATTCTGATAGAACTATACTTTCTTCCCACCACCCGAGGAACAAGTTTGCTACTGAGGGAGTGCATTTGGCTCCCATCGCAACCCCTGAGGTTTGCCTAAACACTTGCCCATTAAAAGTAAAGATGTTGTGACCCAAGATAAAGTCCAGGAGGGCCAAGATGAATCTATGCAATGGCTCCCTCTCCCTGGACTCTTTATCAAGAAAATACCGGACTGATGTAATAGCCAGGTGATGTGGAATGATCGTGTATAATGACTCCACGTCACATGTCACTAGGCAAGTGTCAGGGGGTACTTGTAAATGTTCCAGTTTCCTGAGTAGATCCCCAGTGTCTTTGGTGTAGGAGTTAAGACTGGAGACATGAGGCTGCAAAAATAGGTCAACAAAAGTACACGCAGGCTCCAGTAAACTCCCAATCCCAGAGACGATAGGTCTACCGGGTGGGGAAGACAGATTTTTATGTATTTTTGGCAGGACATAAAAAGTAGGCATCACCGGGTATGCCACTGTGAGATATTTGTATTCATGTGAATCTATAATGCCCTGTTCCTTGGCGGTAAGTAGCAAAAGATCTAGCTCTGCCTTATTGTCCTGTAAGGGGTTGCTGGAAAGTTTGGTATAGTACCGGGTGTCATAAACTTGACGATTGACCTCCCGGACATAATCAGTGGTGGCCCAAACCACCACATTGCCCCCCTTGTCTGCTTCCTTTATTGTTATTGTTGGATTTGACATGAGACCTCTAAGAGCTTGTTGTTCTGCCCGAGTTAGGTTCATGTGTCTATGCATTGGACCCAGTCCAATGATTTCCCTCACTACCTGGTCAAAGAAAACCTGTACCGGTGGTGAGGATCTTAAAGCAGGACAAAAGGTAGAGGGACATTTGAGCCCACTATTGGTTCTTACCGAGATAGTTTTCACAGATGTTATCCCAGTGGGTTCAGAGGATGATATCAAATCCTGTTCCTGTTGAGATGTTAGGTTCTGTTCTAATAGTAATCCTTGAAGTCCTAATAGGGCCTGTTGATCTTCCGGGCCCAACGTAATTTGATTACTTCTTATGTCTCGTGAGCCAAAATGTTTCCTCAATAGGATTTTCCTACAGAACAAATACATATCCTTAATTGCAGAGAACTTATCCAAATTCTTGGTTGGCGCAAAAGAAAGGCCCTTCGATAATACTGACTTTTCAGCTGATGTTAGAACGTGTGGCGAAATATTCACTACTTGGAGTGCATGCGTGTCCCCTGTTCCTTCCTCCCCGTCAGGCGTTTGTAACCCCAACGATCCCTGCTCCTGAGGGATCTTTGGGCGCCGTCTGTCCCGCCTCCTGGTTCGTCGTCTATTTTGCTGCCAGAAGATAAAAAATGGTTGTATAAATCGCTTCGGGAGGAATTTTGGGAACCAGGAGGGGGGCCCTGTGTAGTGGGGCCTCTCTCTCCCCCAAACCTCTGTCTGTCACCCCGACTATTGCCCCTATGTTGCCACTTGTATGCACGGTGGTGGGCATAGTCTGAGATATCTCGTAACTTATTTCGCTTAGTGTCCATAGTTACCTGCTCGAATCTAGCCAGTTCAGTTGTGAGTGAGTCCAAAAAGGGTTTGACCTGATTTACTTGGTCATAACTATCCAGTTTGGATTTCAACTCCTGTAATTTGAGTTTGGTAGAGTTTAAAAGTTTTCTGTCATGTTCTATAAGCATCTGAATCAGGATGTGGGAAGCCTTCAATAAACCGCTTTCCCATAGGTCTCTGAACTCTGTGTCAATTTCCCAAGTTGGGAATAGTTGAACCCGCAAACCTCTGGGGCATATATTTTGCACAATGTACATCTCCAGGCTCTTTATATTCCACCAGAGTCTTGTATAGTCCTTGTGGGCCTTCTTGATTTCCCTAGACAATTGTATAAAATCATTTGATAAATCTAGATGGGTACCGACAGTCTGTCCCGCTAACAAGTTCTGGAATTTATTGTTCCAAAAAATCTCCTTGTCCTCAAAGTTAAAAGTCATAGTGTAAAGTGTGCACACATAAACCAGGGAAAAAACCCAAAGGGATTTTTTAAAGGAGACAAGGGGAGGGGGAGCTGAATAAGTGAGAAGGGTGCAGGCAGCAAGCCTGACACCGTACAGCCCACCCCTGTCACCCCTAAAGCTGACCCAAAGCTCTGGCCCTACAGGCCAGCAGCAGCAGCCGCATAACAGAGACTGCCATATAAGGAGGAATCTAAGTCAGGCCACACGCACACTCGCTTGTGGTGCAGCCTGACAACATTGAAATAAGCAAACACATGAACATACAGTAAAACATACACACAATACACATCCCTCTACCCCCCCCCCCCCATAGTGAAGGGAGAAGGGACCGAAACGGGAGAGCAAGGGGCCAAGGGGACCCTCGGGACAGGGGCATCCCACCTCCGGATCACCATGCCAGATAGCCGCATTGCCCCCAAAACAGGGGGTCGAGCGGAGGAGATAAGCTCCTAGGCACCTATAGTGCCGTCTACCAATTGCCCAGTGAGCAGCCTAGGCTGGGAGGCTTCCATTTAACCACAAAGGTAACAAACAATCAAAACCGGGCAGAAATAGACCAAAAGGGGGGTGCCGGGGTAAGCCCAGAGCATATACACTCTGTAAGCGCCCCAAGACCCCGGCGCTTCCACCTTACCTTCACGGACCCCAAAACAGCCAACGCTGTGGAGGCATAAACTTGGGTCCTGAGGGATCCATGGGAATAAGGCTACGCAGAGAGCCGACAGGGTTCAGTCCCCCCGCATGCTGCCAATCCTTGAGAGCTAATCTCTTGAACAACCTTTACAGTCACTTACCACTGCAAGAAAGAAAAACTGATCTTGGTGAGGAGGCAGCTGCTACTTATGGGCCGGGAGGGGCCACATCTGTTTTCTTTCTTGCAGTCACGTGATCAGCAAGGAGGTAATCCCAAGTGTAAGGAGTGCCTGGAATGGATTGGAAGAAAAAAGCATGTTTTGACATTCAATGCCTGAAAATAGCAGATACAGTGGTGGGGTACGTACACGGCCTGGAGAGGACAGGTGCTCTCCACCCAGTAGGTCTCTTTCCAGCTGGTCCAGTCTCTGCAGGTTCTGTAGATGCAATAGGCGGTGTCGCAGCCGAGAACTCATTGCACTGGCCTCACCTAGGGCCCCTGTTACAAACACACAATGGCCATTGTCAGCGAGCACACATTTTGTATTTAAGACAAATGCACTGCATTTTTGCATGTTATCTCTTTATAATGTCCCGTATACAATTATTTATTCCTCACTTAGCTGATGTCTGCTAGTCAGTTATTTAGGAACCTCCTCTGTCCATTGCTCCCCCTCTCTAACCCTCGAATGGCATATGAAAAAAAATATGCACCACCAGAATCTGGGTTTTGGCCTACGTATCTGCCTGTCAGTGGTCACCCTGCAGCAGCTCTACTTTATTTGCCATCCTTCTCCTGCAGTGTCAGCAAGTCACATGCTGTCCTTGCTGATATATCTTCTGGGTGCTGGCTGAGACTGCAAGTCTGCACAATGAACTTCTCCCAACATTCTACCCCATTGGTTTTCGTAGTTCTGGTAGTTCAACTTCTCACAAAAATGGCAGGTAACTTAAAGCTCACTGTCACTACTGGATACAATTTAGGTCAGGGGTGCTCAACCTTTTGGAGAGCGCAGGCCACTAAATTGATTTGGTACTCGGCAGGCAACAATGAACTAAAAAACATTTTTTTTTTATTTTGAATAGCATGGACAGGGTTTTTACACTGTTAGGTCCTTCCATCACACCTCCCTATTACCATTTGTATATGTAACAATCCCCACATGCTACCAATACACATTGATTGCCTTAGTTAATGGGTCCCATGTTTATAGCCCTTACCCCATCAGTCCCATATTTTAACCATTGTCACCAATGTGAAACATAAAATTCATATAGAAAGAAAAACCCTTAACATTGTGCCAGAGATTACCCCCAGGGGCCCTTTACTACCTTCCTTGTAACCTACTATCCCTTACTAAGCCACTATAGAACTCTCTTTACCTGCCATTACTATATACTCCTCTCATAATCCCCACAGAAGCATGCATACATGCTTCAATGGTTTGGTGGGGGCTACACGTGGACTGCAAACTATTAAGCATGTCTGATTTAGGTAATGCCCACACTATAGGGTTGATTCATCAGAAATGTGTTTACTCATGTTTTATTGAAAGTAATTACTTTTACTTTTTGAAGTGTAATTCAGCACCATATTTAGCTGTGCAGTTTTTTTAAAACAAATTGCACAGCTAAATATGGTGCTGAATTGAACTTAGGGGAAAAAAATCTAAAGAAAAAGTGTTTACTCTCAAAAAAACGTGAGTAAAAACAATTACTCACAGTCGTCAGTCAAACCTATATGTTTCTCTGTATCCCCTGATGATGCAGTAACACCATTATTGGCCTTGGGATAGCTTATTTTCCTTGACCTCTACCTCTCTCTCTTTTTTATCATGGGTATTTATTTGTGTGCTAAACGGTTTGCATTCAAATATCTTCTGTGCATGATTGCCTGTACTGAATTCACCGAAAAAAAAGGAAGACTTACTTTGGCAGTTGTTGTAATCATAGTGTGAAGGTGGATAATGGCGGCACAGTCTCTCTAGTAATTTTTCATACTGCAGGGGGCGCTGCAGAGGCTTCAGTAAAAGGCAACTCAATGGCAGGTAACAGACTCTCTGCTGCTCAAATTCGTGGAGTAAAGTGTCCACCTCCTGCTTTCCATGTGGTCTTTTTTGCAGCTCTAGGAACGCCTCCTCTAACTTATAGAGTGATGGGAGCAATGCCTGCAAGTCAAACATAGCTAATGACAAACAATATTGAATACAATGTTTTCCAATGTTGATCAAGTATCAAGCTCACTACGTTAACTGTCCCCAGATGTTGTGAACCCTCTTCCTCTATTCTGACCTAGCTTATCCAGCCAAGCATGTTTCCAGTTGCCGGGAACCAGAGAATGCACTATATTTCATCTGATGCCTTAATTCAGAACCACATGGCATTATCTAAACAATGTTGGTCAAAATAAAATAACTTTTATAGTGAGAGGACATTCATAATTAGATACCGTAATTGTCCAACGTTAAATGTAGCAGAGGTGGATTCTTTCTATCTATTGTAGGTAGGTCTTTCCTTTAAACAGTTTTGGTAATTGGTTATATTATATATATTTCTCATATTAGCTATATTGTCTGGGTGCAATTGGAGCTTGGGAAAGTATCTTGGGGAAGAGGTAGACCAGCAACATCATCTCAGAATTCTGAAAAAAATGACAATATTACAAATTTGTAGTTTACATGGAATTTATTGAACCCACCCTACACAAGGAAAGGGAAGACATTTATTTGAAACATGGGAGAGCAATAAACTATTGCCAGACTTCGAGCAAAGTAAATAAAAGATTTTGAGCAAACCAATTGGTACGTGACCAAAGACCACCCAGTTTTTGAAATGGTCATATCGTAATAGAATGGATGGTGATACTGTTCTGTTAAATTCGGAAGAGATTAAGGAGATTGTTGGAGCCAGGTTGCAAGCAAATAAATTAATAAATATAAATATAAACATCAAATTAAGCTTTTTCCAAGACAAAAAAATTGTTTTTTTTGTAAATTAAGTATATTAATTACTTTTGTTTTTATATGTCCCCTATCATACACTAAATGTTGGCAATTTTAATGTTTAATGAGATTCTGACAAGCTCCAGGAAGAACTACAGAACATTTTCCACAATTCTAAAGTTTAGGCCTGGCCTTTGTTCCTTTTCTTTATCTGGGTGCGGTGTCCCCACCTATATAAAAGTGCACAACTGCCATGGAAAATTTGAATATATATATATATATATATATATATATTATACATAACATGCCCTTTTGCTGGAACCAAGTAAAGACTGCACCTTGCCTCATGTAGGTGGGCACATCCTTCTCGCTGGAGCCATCCTTCCCTTTTTTCAAAGCACAACAAGCAGGCTCTCCCAAACACCACTGTCGACTAGGCCTTGTGCACAGTTTTTTTGTTAATGTGCTGCTGAAGTGACCACAACAGTCCATCAGAAGACAAATGTTGGATGCACAGCTGTTAACCACTCACCGCGAGTGACATAGACAGTTTGGCTTCTGGGGACTACCAGGGAAGCCTGCATCTGTCCCTACCTTCAGCAGGTATGGGGTTCTCTGTTTTACATTTTGTTTTCTGTCCCGGATTTGGAGGCCTAACTCGTCCTGGAGGGTAGGCGTAAATTGTGTAATAGTTTCAGGAATATTTGGAGTTGATTTAGAGTCCATTAAAGTCAGATAGATGAGAGTAAATTTATTTTAGTAGACTGTACCCCAAAACTGGTATATACGTTAAATTTAATAGTAAACCCCAAACACAGAACAACATGAAAACAAATACTTATATACTCACCCGTAAGGCAGTCATTTTTCTTAACATGAAATCTCCAAGTATTTGCATGCCTTTAGTACGTGCAGACCAGCCTTCCCTGCAATCACACAAATGACATAGGTCCTTCAGAGTGTAACCGTAAACAACAAAGTACACAAAAATGTTTGCGTACCTATCCCAGTGCCACCCTTTAAAACCCTGTGACACTCTCTAATTTTTGTTGGCTGAAACAGAAAAGTGTTTGGTCACAGAAAGAAAAACTTAGTTGTTCTAAATCGTCCTAGTTCCACCCAAAATATTTTGCTGGATTTCTTGGGTATCTGATCTTTGGTCTGGCCATCAAACAATCCCTTTTACAAAAGAGAACCAATCCTTAATCCCATCAAGCAGTCCCCTTTTTTGTTTTTTACAATTCTTGGAGCCAATTCTAAATGAAGGCTTATCCTACAAAGTATTACTGCCATACCAAAATACTTGGCCTATTTAAATATTTCATTACCAGACCTAAGAAATACAGTCCTATTGCATTCAACCTACTGTTTTAGTTAATGAATATACAAATGTATTCACATCTTTATAAATCTATATCCAATATCTACTTACCAAAGACTTAGGACATCCTCCAGCTGTTGTAGAAATTCCTGATGGAATTGCCATATTGGTTCCATACAAGAAAATAAGGGTTTCATCTGCTGTTCCAGGGCCTCCCTAAGTTCACCATCCTTATAGATTACCCTATGAAGCCACTGTCATAACAGAAACATTAGGTCAATAGAGAAGGGCAATAAATTCTACAGACATATTATAAATACAATTGTATGTATACATTATACATTTCTTACCATGAGACATACAGATACAGCAGCACAGTCCTGCTGTTACACCGTAAAACACCATCCAAGTCCCTGCTGTGTTACATTGTAAATAACCAGTTGTGTGCCTGCTGTTAGACTATATCAATGACTCCTCTCTGTGTTACATTGTAAACCAGCCAGTTACCACCCCCTTTACAATGTACACAGCTTCACAACTGACTTCAGAGTGATCTCTCCATTATGCTGCTGTGACAGAGATCACTCGTAATTATTCTGTATCTGTATAACCCTTCTAGAACACAAACTAGAGATAGTTAAAAAATACTTAAAGTGGACCACCCCCAACCCCGACTAAAATATTCTAGAGCCGCTAGACTCTATCCACCAGGGGCAACCAGAATCGGGATGCCCCGATGCCTGAAACCCCCCAGGTTGCCCGGAAACTCACCTTCCTTCCCGGTCCAACGGTGCAAGCATGAGCAGCAGCCGCATCCCTTCTGTCACTTTATCAGGGTGTGAGCCCGCACCAGGCATTTGTGTATGGCCGGTGTGGGCGCGCTCCCTATTAGAGGATAACAGGGATGTGGGCATCAGGGCACTTGGATCCGTTCGCATTAGATGAGCTCTTAGACAAAGGAGTGGGAGCAGAACCGAAAGCGATGATTGTGCCATTGGACTGGGGAAGGGTAAGTCAGATCAGGTGACACGGTTTCACACAGCGGGGCATACCCAATTGGATTTTGACTATAAACGCGTCAAACTTGACTATCTGTTGTTTATGTGGATCCCTCTGCCCTATAAAATACAACACAACTAAGCCATCTTGTTTCTCTGCCTACCCTAGTTCACAAATCTTCTGATCTACAAAACAACCCACGAGCCACAAGTGGTTCCGGAGCTATAGGTTGGTGACCACTGTATTAGATGGTGACAGAACATTTAATAAAAGTGGATTTAATGTGATTGGCAAGTCAAAAGTAGCTTACCTTTTATTGAGTGGTTGGAGCACAGTAATCCCTCCTCTTAGTGAGGAAATCACTTCCTCATTCAGCTTTCAATCCCCCCACCCCCCTGACCTGGTCTTTCCATCAACCTTCAATGGACCAAGAACGGAAACGCCCCCCACTGCCTTCCCAGATGTCCTGATTGACTGCCTCTCTCTGCAGCTGTGAAACCACACCTCCTCTCTGGTCACACTATGTGCTGGCAGGGTGGAGACGCTCCTAGATTGCAGCATCTCTCACCTCCTTTTTCTGGTCACACTATGTGCTGGCAGTAATAACTAGAGGCAGAACAATGCACTTATTTTTGTACTATGATCTATGTAAATCACACAGTGAGCTTACATCACATTGATGTTGCCACAACCACTATTTCTACTCATTTTTTTCTGTGCTCCAGTACTTTACAAATAACTTAGAAACTACAGGGCCTTTTTGAAATCGGACTGAAGTTTGAGACAGTGCAACATGTCGCCCAAAACAATGGGACAATAAAGCTTGCATTAGTTTATAACTTTTCACAAATAGATTATTGCTTGTCGAAGTGAAATAAAAACTCTGCAAAGTAATTTTAGTAGATGCACCAGTGTGTGCATAGGTCTCTATTGTCTTTGTACATGTTACAACTTACGGTACCTTTATATTCTCTACTTCGTTTTGAACTGAACTTTGTATATTCATTACATGAAACCTTACGTTTCCTCTTCCTAAGTAGCACTGGTATTTTTTGTAGAAGTTTACCAAAGGCTGCAGACAAGATTCCATCAGGATTTTCCTGCATTTTTGTATCCTCACAGCTCGAGGCCAATACAGTTAGTTTTTACACAAAATACAAAACCTGGGCATCAGTATATCCTGGCATTGCATATACTAAAATAATAATAGAGAATAATTGTAAGACTAAAGTGTATACTTACAACAGTTATGACTTCAATATCTTTTAGATGAGAGGTCTCTGTGCTCAGGATTTCCTTAGTGATATAATAGGCCTCATCCATCTGCTGTTCATTAAAAATAAAGAAATGCAAGTAATAATTTATGTATTAAGCACCTACATATTCATGAGTGAATATATGGCTTTTTAAACTGACTAACTGGGATAAAAATTGCCAATGAAGTTCCCACATCCTCTAACATTGATGAGATCACCAGCTGCAGCCTTGCTGGAATCTGATGGGCTTTGTCATCAGTGGAGCTGAGTGAGTATCACTGTAGTGAGCTCTGCTCATTTCATTATAGACTACACGTTACCATAAGGAGACAACTATTGCAATATTAAGTTAATATTTAATAAAATCCTTTAAAAAGATAGGCCTTCAGTAAAAGAAAAAAAATCATATATCCCATATAGCACAGAGGTCAAACCATCTCCCCAAAAGGGTACCCAACAGGTCACATCTTGTGCTCAGACACTGCTATAGAGCCAGCTATTTGGAGACTTACAAAACATGACTCTTGAGGAGGGGTTTGACATCTCTGCCTTATAACATGTGCTGTAGAACAACCAGGTCTCTCTACAGTTATGGCTGCTTCAAATTAGCAACAAAAAGGAAGGGGGTGGCATATACAATAGAATATATTTTCCTACCTCCTCCTGGTTGCTGCATTCTTTCAGCAGAGAGGTTGTAAGGTCAGGTGTGGGAGATGATAGAACACAAGCTTTGGTCACTGATATTTAGCCAATCAAATAAGAACTTGCACATAACACAAGTTAGGGCACAGCCGCTCACCTTACAGTTGATTATGGCAGTTTTATCTATCCAAATTGCCAGCACATTCTAGATAATGAGATAAATGTACATTTTAATGCACCATTAAAAAGAAGAATGGTATCATTAGGGTCAGGACAGTCAAGATGCGACAAGGCAAAGGCTTTAGAATATTGATTTTTTCCTCTTATGGTCCAACATTCATTATATTTCATTATCTAGAATGTTCTGAAGATTTGGGTGAACAAGTTGGGAAATACTGGTTTCTCAGTTTAGCTGAAACAAGACATCAACCTCTCTCTTATTCTCTATATGCTCCATATGCTCTATTGGTTTTGGGCCCAGAGACAGACAAAAATAAATTTTCCTGTGCATGTGTAGGTAGCTACATTTTCTCTCTTTTCACCATCCACAAAGCAAAATTGCTTTAATAAATCTACAATGTATACAATAATTTCTTCTAATTAACTACTAATAAAGGGAACCCAAGCAGATACCACACATGTCCTGCTGGTTAACCCCCCTGTCACCAACAGGTTGTATGGCTGGCTAAAGTATGTTAAATAACCTAGTTGTGCTTATTTCCAACCACTTTACAAGGGATGGACATCCCTGTCTGGGAGTAACAGATGCAGCTGCCCCGAGGGTTGCTGCAGGGTTTAGTAATAGGTCCACATTAAGTCTGCTGGGACTCATTGCAGGACAGTGAAAGGCTTCTCTCCCTTTACACTCTAAAATTACTTTGTCCTATATTGAGGGTCATGCTAATTATTTGCTGAATCACATTTGGGTATGAACTGCAATCTGCATCTGAGCTTTTTAGTTAACTAAAAAAATGCATTTTACTAGCGAGGTACATAATTCTTCCAATAAGGTAAGGATATTTTTTAAGTTTAGAAACAATAGAACCTTCTGCAGTATACATAAAAAGCTGGTAATTTGTTGCCACATGGCCCATAAGGTACTGTTGTTTCCAAACTTAAAATAAAAAATATTCTTACCTCACTGGAGAAATTATGCAAAAAAAAAAAAAATTAATACTGAGATGCAGGTTGCAATTAAAAATCAAATGTGCATCCAACGTTAAACTTGCTTAGCTAACAATTTGCATGACCCCACCATCCCCTAGTCTTTGCACGGTTGTCAAAAAAGAGGCTTACAACCTTAAAGTGGACCAACACCCAGGATTTTGACTATCCTGGGTGTTGGTCCACTTAGGTGGGGCACCCCGATCGGGGGTGCCCCGCTGTGTGAAACCCCCCTGATCGCCGCAAAAACTCACCTCTCCCCGCTCCCACGTGACCTCGTCCGGCCAATGACAGCGCTCAGAGCCGCTCTGGTATGCGCGTCCAAAGCCGCTTGGACGCGCATACCAGAGCGCTGTCATTGGCTGCGTCTCTCACTTCCCTCTAACAGGGAGCGCGCCTGTGCCGGCCATTCACAAAACGGCCGGCGCGGGAGCGCGCCCTGCTAGAGGGAAGCGAGAGACGCGGCCGCGTCTCGCGCATGCGCCGTTGGATCGCCGGTAAGGTAAGGATTGTGGGCCTCCTGGGGGGTTCCTCCCCGCGGGACATCCCGATTTCGGATGCCCCGCGGGGAGGGATCTGATCGGTCCGGGAATCTTATAGATTCCCAGGCCGATCCCCCCTGGGTGTTGGTCCACTTTAAAGTGCAGCGCAGGTGTTGCTCCACTGTAAGGTCACTACTACAGACTGGCACTCATACCAGCGTGTCAGAAAAATTTCAACTTGATAACTAGCACAGAGTGTTCTCACCTTGTTCTCAGAAGACTCCTCAATATCATCAGCTCTGGTACAACCGTTGTGACTTAGCGCTGGGCTTAACAATGGGGAGCTGCCAGTCTGGGAATGCGAGGGAGGCAACCCCAGGGTAACTGGGGACAGGTGACAGACTACAAAATAAAAAAATGTTATTTTTATAAAAATAAAGCATCAATCAAAAGAACCTCTCTTCCTACTTTTTAAACATAGAGGTAAGAACCTTGGAATAGGAGAAATGGAAATCATGAGCATCCTTTATTATAGGTGTTAAAGGATGCTGTCCCTCAAATTAACATTCAAATAGTGGTCCCACATCCTGCCATGACTATAAGAAAACAGACCATGACAATAGACACCTATCACACCTAGCTGGCAACGAGCTGTACTTGTAAAAGGCGTCCTTGAATTCCTAATGAGGTCTCCAGACGCAGACACTGCAAATACACATTGGGCATATGGGCATTGGCTGCTATGTCTGGGAAGTATTGTAATTCTTGTAATATGTCAGTTATGACTATATTAACGAGAATATATATTCAGAACTAAGAGACCTTTCATTTGATATCCAACATGAATATAATTAATAGACACGGAGCAACCAGGGCACTGTATGATGTGGCCACAGGAAACAGTCTTTAAAATATGGAATAAGAGATTGTCCCACGGTGCATGCACTTCACAAAAAATGGTAATATCACACGTGCCCGTCACCTCCACACATGTGCGCTTACCAGATGGCTGAATTTAACAAGCCTTGAATCAATTAATGTTTCATGGAAGATTTCAGATGCTTGATTACTTCAGTGCACAAATTGTACACTCCTCCCGGACATAATGGAATCCGTTCATATATTGTGAAAAAGCATAGAAGAAATCTAGTGCAACCCCGTGGAAACTTTTCTTAAAAAAACTATTTAATAACAGAAATGCACTCACATATTCTTTGAAGTAAAACACGCCAATATGAATACACAGGTTGGGAGGGAGTCCTTTTCTTTCCCTTTTTCCCTTGTGACTGTTCAACTGGACGTCAAAGCTTAAAATGAGTGGAATAAAAAGGTAGCCGCCGTCTCCTATTTCCTCTCCTAACGCGTTTCGTTGCGTGCGCAACTTTTTCAAAGGATGAGCGGCGCGGCTAGTGACAGGTCTTTTATAGAGAGCAAAGATCCTCCTTGTTTATGCCCTAGACCAATAGAAACTTAGGGCAGTGAATATAATTAAATCACGTGTCTGCAATGAATATGACGCAGCCCCGTCAAAGATCTATGGGCGGGATGCATAAGAATGGACAAGCGTCATGCATATTAATTAGCGGAGGCGGAACTGGCTCCGACGGGCCAGCCAGTAACCATTACGTGTTTTGATGGGGGCGGAGTGTTATGTGAAGCTCCACCAGTGTGAATGCTGCTGATTAGTTCTCAAAGAAAAGCTAGTTAGGACGGGCCAAGCAGCAGACGGCACTTTCGCTGCTGGAGGCGGAATGATGTGTAAAACTAAGCCAGTGTGAATGTTGCTGTTTGAGTGTTAAAAGCCAGATTGGTTAGATCGAGCCAAACCGCAGCCAACACTATCGCTGCTGGAGGCGGGATTAAGTCACTTGTCAGGGGTGGATCTAGCACGGCCCCGTCAGGAATCTCTGGACAGAATACATGAGAATGATCATGAATCTTGCATGATTGCTAGCGGAGGCGGGACTGGCTCCGACGAACCAGACCGCAGCTATTACGTTCGCTATTGGGGGCGGGGTGTTATTTACGACTGGGCACTAATATGGATGCTGTATTTATATGTCAAAGGGAGGAATAATTATAGCAGGCCACGCAGCGATGGACCTTTTCGCTGCTGGAAACTGAAGAATGTACTATACTGACCTACAATAAATAGTCATACAGGGCTATACATATCATGGTGTAGGCCTTCATTGCCAAAAATAGGGCGTACAGAGCCCATCAGGACATGGAGATATAGACCTTTATATTCTATATGTCATAGGTCTAATATATTATCTGTGACTCCACATCTGTCCCTTTGCAAAAATGTGCACAGACTGTCAAAAGTGAAGGGATAAAATCTTCTGGGAAACCCCTATTTGAAGGAGAAAAAAATTGATCCAATGCACCCTACAAAATGGAATGAATGTGTGAAAGAACCTATTATGGCCCCAAAACCTAATTCCAAAGTGCAAATTAATTTTCTAGACTTAACCATAGAGAAAGTAGGCACTACCCTTACCACGTCCACCTTTTTCAAGCCCACGGACCGAAATGGCTTTGTTCCCCAAAACAGTTGCCACCATCCAAATTGGTTGGGAGTCATACCCAAGGGGCAGTACATGCGACTTCGTAGAAATTGTACGCATACAGACACTTATGATGTCCAGTCAGCAGTTCTGACGAACAGGTTCATTGAAAAGGGATATAACCCCCAAACCATCAAGGAACAACAAGTACTAATCAGAGAAAAAGACAGAACCCCTTTGCTAGCACCTAACAGGAGAACATCACAAGATTCCAATCATAACATGTCATTCATTACTGATTACAGTATGCAACATAAGGTTTTTAAAAAATTACTTCAAAGACACTGGCATATACTGAAGGATGACACAGTATTGGGCCCTGCATTGCCTGAACGCCCACGAGTAATATATAGAAAAGCCCCAAATTTAAGGGATCTTTTAACCCGAAGTTATGTTGATCCCCCAAGAAAAATACCGCTTACCACCACGAAATTAAGTGGATTTTACAAATGTGGTAACTGCATGGGGTGTAAAACATGTTTGCCTAATATAAAGCCAAAAAAAGAATTTACCGCAAACACCACTAAAACATACACAATAAAAACCTTTATATCCTGCCGGACACAGTACGTTGTATATTTGATATGGTGTCCATGCAAACTATACTATGTAGGACGCACCACAAGGGCCCTTTATGTGCGAATTAGAGAACACATATATAACATTAAGAAAGGACTGGAAACCCACAGTTTATCTGCTCATTTCAAACATACACATGCTAGCGATCCCAAATGCATGTCATTTCTGGGTATCGATCATGTAGAAATGCACTGGCGGGGGTCAAATTTAACTCGGGAGATCTCCAAACGTGAGAGTAGATGGATATATGAACTTAACACTTTCACCCCATTAAACATAGAATTTGATTTAAATTGTTTTATTGACACAGCCTAATCACACATTTTTGGTGCACCATGATCATAATTGTGTTACCACTTTCAATATATATTGTATGTAATTTCACATGGTATGTTATTTTCTTGATATTGATGGTTTTGTAAAGGAGGGGGCCCTTTACTCATCCCTTTCCTTCCATGTCACTGATCATCATGTCATACTAACCTTTTCTACTATATGTAGCCATTGGCCACTATTATTCACTCTTCACAACCATAATCCCTAAATAGGATTTCTCCTTCTTTATTTATATAATCTCGTCTCACATTTTTTCACATGTGTGAATTTATATATTGATCTCTTCCATATTTGCACTTTGGAATTAGGTTTTGGGGCCATAATAGGTTCTTTCACACATTCATTCCATTTTGTAGGGTGCATTGGATCAATTTTTTTCTCCTTCAAATAGGGGTTTCCCAGAAGATTTTATCCCTTCACTTTTGACAGTCTGTGCACATTTTTGCAAAGGGACAGATGTGGAGTCACAGATAATATATTAGACCTATGACATATAGAATATAAAGGTCTATATCTCCATGTCCTGATGGGCTCTGTACGCCCTATTTTTGGCAATGAAGGCCTACACCATGATACGTATAGCCCTGTATGACTATTTATTGTAGGTCAGTATAGTACATTCTTCAGTTTCCAGCAGCGAAAAGGTCCATCGCTGCGTGGCCTGCTATAATTATTCCTCCCTTTGACATATAAATACAGCATCCATATTAGTGCCCAGTCGTAAATAACACCCCGCCCCCAATAGCGAACGTAATAGCTGCGGTCTGGTTCGCCGGAGCCAGTCCCGCCTCCGCTAGCAATCATGCAAGATTCATGATCATTCTCATGTATTCTGTCCAGAGATTCCTGACGGGGCCGTGCTAGATCCACCCCTGACAAGTGACTTAATCCCGCCTCCAGCAGCGATAGTGTTGGCTGCGGTTTGGCTCGATCTAACCAATCTGGCTTTTAACACTCAAACAGCAACATTCACACTGGCTTAGTTTTACACATCATTCCGCCTCCAGCAGCGAAAGTGCCGTCTGCTGCTTGGCCCGTCCTAACTAGCTTTTCTTTGAGAACTAATCAGCAGCATTCACACTGGTGGAGCTTCACATAACACTCCGCCCCCATCAAAACACGTAATGGTTACTGGCTGGCCCGTCGGAGCCAGTTCCGCCTCCGCTAATTAATATGCATGACGCTTGTCCATTCTTATGCATCCCGCCCATAGATCTTTGACGGGGCTGCGTCATATTCATTGCAGACACGTGATTTAATTATATTCACTGCCCTAAGTTTCTATTGGTCTAGGGCATAAACAAGGAGGATCTTTGCTCTCTATAAAAGACCTGTCACTAGCCGCGCCGCTCATCCTTTGAAAAAGTTGCGCACGCAACGAAACGCGTTAGGAGAGGAAATAGGAGACGGCGGCTACCTTTTTATTCCACTCATTTTAAGCTTTGACGTCCAGTTGAACAGTCACAAGGGAAAAAGGGAAAGAAAAGGACTCCCTCCCAACCTGTGTATTCATATTGGCGTGTTTTACTTCAAAGAATATGTGAGTGCATTTCTGTTATTAAATAGTTTTTTTAAGAAAAGTTTCCATGGGGTTGCACTAGATTTCTTCTATGCTTTTTCACAATATATGAACGGATTCCATCATGTCCGGGAGGAGTGTACAATTTGTGCACTGAAGTAATCAAGCATCTGAAATCTTCCATGAAACATTAATTGATTCAAGGCTTGTTAAATTCAGCCATCTGGTAAGCGCACATGTGTGGAGGTGACGGGCACGTGTGATATTACCATTTTTTGTGAAGTGCATGCACCGTGGGACAATCTCTTATTCCATATTTTAAAGACTGTTTCCTGTGGCCACATCATACAGTGCCCTGGTTGCTCCGTGTCTATTAATTATATTCTTGTTCTGGGACTTTTTTTGAATGAAAGGTTTTTGACACGTTGTAGCAAATTTTTAACAATTGTATAAATTGTGTTGACACATAAGAAATCATAAGAAAGTCTATTACAAGTCTCTAGCGCGGTGTAAATTTCCATATATTTTCTATTGTTATAATTTCATTCATATACACCAGCTGCTTTTTAGAGTTGTTTCACAACTATGGATATTTTCACATTTTGTCAAAGAAGGGAAATGGACCTTGATAGTATTTTCAACAGTGACGGCATCCCTACATTAAACTGCAGCTTAGAAGAAGATTTTAAAGGATTATACAAAATCCTAAACAAAGAGCTGAGATTAAAATGGGACGTCGCCACACTAGAACAATATGTAGCCAAGCGAATGGTGCCGCAACAGCTACGGTGGCATTTACAAATTTATGATGGGGATGAGACCCCAGAAGGTTGTCTTGACTGGTTCAGTTTCTTCAATGGATGCGGGCTGGCACTATTGGAGAGACTGATTTCTAAAAAGAAAGTCCAACTGTCCGCCCTTGACACTGAAAAAGAGGGCATTAAAGGGCGTATGAGTCCAATGATAGGGACTAATGAGTTCCAAACCAGATCAGAAAGCTTAAAAGAAAGGTTAAACAAAGATGAACAGACCATCAAAAATAGAAAAATTAGGAAGTTTCGTAGAGATCAGAGAGATTATGTTTCAAACCAAGTCTTCAATTGGCAGGTGCGTACTGAAACAAAGAAAGACAGGGAAGATAAATGTAATCACCTGGAGACAACAAGGTCCCAATCTCACAAATGGGAGAACAGGAGTGTTAGAAGATCAACACTTACTGATGTAAATAAACAACCTAAAGAATATTTTAGGAAACAACGCCATCAAAGAAAAGATACTAGTCATAATAGCAGACGACCCAACCACTTGGAGCGAGCTTGGTGGAAACACACCGCTGGCCATACCTTTGAACAATCTCCGGGTGCTTTTGTTAACACACAACACTCTTTTACAAATGACAGTCCACTACCTCGCCCGGCCCCTTTTCACAGACAGCGATCCACCCCACCCAGAGTTCGTACCCCCACCCCACCTCGGGACAGGGGGAGATACATAGACTCGACCAATCGGGGATCACTCAAACGGAAGGGAGGGGAAAACGAGGGCGGAGAGGGGGCCGCAAACACAAGAAAGATAAGGCGCCAATAGGACTGGGCATTTTCAATTTAAGCTCTGTCACATTAACAAAAAATGAGGTATCTCTTTTAGATCGTGGTTTGAAGTTTGCTCCCCCCAAAAATTTAGATCCGTTTGCCACTTTCGTTGATTTACAAAAATATATCAGGAAACTCTCAATAAAAAAGTTTTTCCTGACAAAAGAATCTGAAAATTTTGTGGCACTAGAGAATGAAAATAGCGATAGGAGCATTATACAACATACTAATCTACGCAATAAATCACTTTTTAATCCTCCCAACACATCTAATTCTCAATTAGAAGCATTTAAAACAGCTATGACGAGAGATCTTAAAAGCTTATCCTTCAAACGTAAACGCTGGCCATTTAATTTATATGAAGGATATAAATCTCTGGAAAAGAAACACGAAATAGTCATTAATCCGGCTGACAAGGGGGGGGGGGTTGGTTGTTCTTAACAAGGCCGACTATGTAGGAGAACTAAATAGGCTCCTGTCCGATCGGGCCACATACAAACTTTTGAACAAGGACCCTACAAGAGAATATAGGGAGGCCCTTATTAGGTTGTTAGAAGCTGGACTTGAGAGAGGTCTTTTGACCCCCAAGGAGTACAATTACCTGGTTCCCACAACGCCAAAAATACTGACAATTTATCAGTTGCCAAAAATTCACAAGGGATTAGAAAAACCCCCTGGCCGTCCCATTGTTAGTGGGAGGGGGTCCCTAACCTGCCGTTTGGGTGAATATATTGATGTATTTTTGCAAGGTTTAGTCATCAAACTCCCCTCACATCTTAAAGACTCTACACAAGTGATTAATCTCTGTGAAAATGGAGACTGGACAGGAGTCACCTTGTTAGCTACTGCTGATGTTTCATCACTTTACACAGTGATACCACACAATAAAGGAATCTTAGCGGTT
This sequence comes from Gastrophryne carolinensis, assembly GCA_027917425.1. Taxonomy (NCBI): domain Eukaryota; kingdom Metazoa; phylum Chordata; class Amphibia; order Anura; family Microhylidae; genus Gastrophryne; species Gastrophryne carolinensis. The sequence continues at coordinate 131,120,475 of CM051237.1, read as the reverse complement.
AAACATTTCCTCAACTCTGATTCCTCTTTACCTATGGAACAAATAGATTTCATTATAGATTGCCTTACGTTCGCTCTGGAACACAACTATTTTTGGTTTGCAGACAATTATTATCTACAAATCACCGGTGTGGCCATGGGGGCTACATTTGCCCCCAGCATGGCCAACTTGTATGTAGGCTGGTGGGAAACACAGTTTATAGACCAAGTGGAAAGACCCCCCCTGGCGGTATGGAAACGATACATAGACGATGTCTTATGTTTATGGCGGGGCTCCCAACTAGATCTGGAGGCCTTCTTTGCAGAGGTAAATGAGAACTCTTTCAATTTATCGTTCACAATGGACAGCAGTCCAAGTTCTATTAATTTTCTAGACTTAACCATAGAGAAAGTAGGCACTACCCTTACCACGTCCACCTTTTTTAAGCCCACGGACCGAAATGGCTTTGTTCCCCAAAACAGTTGCCACCATCCAAATTGGTTGGGAGCCATACCCAAGGGGCAGTACATGCGACTTCGTAGAAATTGTACGCATACAGACACTTATGATGTCCAGTCAGCAGTTCTGACGAACAGGTTCATTGAAAAGGGATATAACTCCCAAACCATCAAGGAACAACAAGTACTAATCAGAGAAAAAGACAGAACCCCTTTGCTAGCACCTAACAGGAGAACATCACAAGATTCCAATCATAACATGTCATTCATTACTGATTACAGTATGCAACATAAGGTTTTTAAAAAATTACTTCAAAGACACTGGCATATACTGAAGGATGACACAGTATTGGGCCCTGCATTGCCTGAACGCCCACGAGTAATATATAGAAAAGCCCCAAATTTAAGGGATCTTTTAACCCGAAGTTATGTTGATCCCCCAAGAAAAATACCGCTTACCACCACGAAATTAAGTGGATTTTACAAATGTGGTAACTGCATGGGGTGTAAAACATGTTTGCCTAATATAAAGCCAAAAAAAGAATTTACCGCAAACACCACTAAAACATACACAATAAAAACCTTTATATCCTGCCGGACACAGTACATTGTATATTTGATATGGTGTCCATGCAAACTATACTATGTAGGACGCACCACAAGGGCCCTTTATGTGCGAATTAGAGAACACATATATAACATTAAGAAAGGACTGGAAACCCACAGTTTATCTGCTCATTTCAAACATACACATGCTAGCAATCCCAAATGCATGTCATTTCTGGGTATCGATCATGTAGAAATGCACTGGCGGGGGTCAAATTTAACTCGGGAGATCTCCAAACGTGAGAGTAGATGGATATATGAACTTAACACTTTCACCCCATTAGGTTTAAACATAGAATTTGATTTAAATTGTTTTATTGACACAGCCTAATCACACGTTTTTGGTGCACCATGATCATAATTGTGTTACCACTTTCAATATATATTGTATGTAATTTCACATGGTATGTTATTTTCTTGATATTGATGGTTTTGTAAAGGAGGGGGCCCTTTACTCATCCCTTTCCTTCCATGTCACTGATCATCATGTCATACTAACCTTTTCTACTATATGTAGCCATTGGCCACTATTATTCACTCTTCACAACCATAATCCCTAAATAGGATTTCTCCTTCTTTATTTATATAATCTCGTCTCACATTTTTTCACATGTGTGAATTTATATATTGATCTCTTCCATATTTGCACTTTGGAATTAGGTTTTGGGGCCATAATAGGTTCTTTCACACATTCATTCCATTTTGTAGGGTGCATTGGATCAATTTTTTTCTCCTTCAAATAGGGGTTTCCCAGAAGATTTTATCCCTTCACTTTTGACAGTCTGTGCACATTTTTGCAAAGGGACAGATGTGGAGTCACAGATAATATATTAGACCTATGACATATAGAATATAAAGGTCTATATCTCCATGTCCTGATGGGCTCTGTACGCCCTATTTTTGGCAATGAAGGCCTACACCATGATACGTATAGCCCTGTATGACTATTTATTGTAGGTCAGTATAGTACATTCTTCAGTTTCCAGCAGCGAAAAGGTCCATCGCTGCGTGGCCTGCTATAATTATTCCTCCCTTTGACATATAAATACAGCATCCATATTAGTGCCCAGTCGTAAATAACACCCCGCCCCCAATAGCGAACGTAATAGCTGCGGTCTGGTTCGCCGGAGCCAGTCCCGCCTCCGCTAGCAATCATGCAAGATTCATGATCATTCTCATGTATTCTGTCCAGAGATTCCTGACGGGGCCGTGCTAGATCCACCCCTGACAAGTGACTTAATCCCGCCTCCAGCAGCGATAGTGTTGGCTGCGGTTTGGCTCGATCTAACCAATCTGGCTTTTAACACTCAAACAGCAACATTCACACTGGCTTAGTTTTACACATCATTCCGCCTCCAGCAGCGAAAGTGCCGTCTGCTGCTTGGCCCGTCCTAACTAGCTTTTCTTTGAGAACTAATCAGCAGCATTCACACTGGTGGAGCTTCACATAACACTCCGCCCCCATCAAAACACGTAATGGTTACTGGCTGGCCCGTCGGAGCCAGTTCCGCCTCCGCTAATTAATATGCATGACGCTTGTCCATTCTTATGCATCCCGCCCATAGATCTTTGACGGGGCTGCGTCATATTCATTGCAGACACGTGATTTAATTATATTCACTGCCCTAAGTTTCTATTGGTCTAGGGCATAAACAAGGAGGATCTTTGCTCTCTATAAAAGACCTGTCACTAGCCGCGCCGCTCATCCTTTGAAAAAGTTGCGCACGCAACGAAACGCGTTAGGAGAGGAAATAGGAGACGGCGGCTACCTTTTTATTCCACTCATTTTAAGCTTTGACGTCCAGTTGAACAGTCACAAGGGAAAAAGGGAAAGAAAAGGACTCCCTCCCAACCTGTGTATTCATATTGGCGTGTTTTACTTCAAAGAATATGTGAGTGCATTTCTGTTATTAAATAGTTTTTTTAAGAAAAGTTTCCATGGGGTTGCACTAGATTTCTTCTATGCTTTTTCACAATATATGAACGGATTCCATCATGTCCGGGAGGAGTGTACAATTTGTGCAATGAAGTAATCAAGCATCTGAAATCTTCCATGAAACATTAATTGATTCAAGGCTTGTTAAATTCAGCCATCTGGTAAGCGCACATGTGTGGAGGTGACGGGCACGTGTGATATTACCATTTTTTGTGAAGTGCATGCACCGTGGGACAATCTCTTATTCCATATTTTAAAGACTGTTTCCTGTGGCCACATCATACAGTGCCCTGGTTGCTCCGTGTCTATTAATTATATTCTTGTTCTGGGACTTTTTTTGAATGAAAGGTTTTTGACACGTTGTAGCAAATTTTTAACAATTGTATAAATTGTGTTGACACATAAGAAATCATAAGAAAGTCTATTACAAGTCTCTAGCGCGATGTAAATTTCCATATATTTTCTATTGTTATAATTTCATTCATATACACCAGCTGCTTTTTAGAGTTGTTTCACAACTATGGATATTTTCACATTTTGTCAAAGAAGGGAAATGGACCTTGATAGTATTTTCAACAGTGACGGCATCCCTACATTAAACTGCAGCTTAGAAGAAGATTTTAAAGGATTATACAAAATCCTAAACAAAGAGCTGAGATTAAAATGGGACGTCGCCACACTAGAACAATATGTAGCCAAGCGAATGGTGCCGCAACAGCTACGGTGGCATTTACAAATTTATGATGGGGATGAGACCCCAGAAGGTTGTCTTGACTGGTTCAGTTTCTTCAATGGATGCGGGCTGGCACTATTGGAGAGACTGATTTCTAAAAAGAAAGTCCAACTGTCCGCCCTTGACACTGAAAAAGAGGGCATTAAAGGGCGTATGAGTCCAATGATAGGGACTAATGAGTTCCAAACCAGATCAGAAAGCTTAAAAGAAAGGTTAAACAAAGATGAACAGACCATCAAAAATAGAAAAATTAGGAAGTTTCGTAGAGATCAGAGAGATTATGTTTCAAACCAAGTCTTCAATTGGCAGGTGCGTACTGAAACAAAGAAAGACAGGGAAGATAAATGTAATCACCTGGAGACAACAAGGTCCCAATCTCACAAATGGGAGAACAGGAGTGTTAGAAGATCAACACTTACTGATGTGAATAAACAACCTAAAGAATATTTTAGGAAACTACGCCATCAAAGAAAAGATACTAGTCATAATAGCAGACGACCCAACCACTTGGAGCGAGCTTGGTGGAAACACACCGCTGGCCATACCTTTGAACAATCTCTGGGTGCTTTTGTTAACACACAACACTCTTTTACAAATGACAGTCCACTACCTCGCCCGGCCCCTTTTCACAGACAGCGATCCACCCCACCCAGAGTTCGTACCCCCACCCCACCTCGGGACAGGGGGAGATACATAGACTCGACCAATCGGGGATCACTCAAACGGAAGGGAGGGGAAAACGAGGGCGGAGAGGGGGCCGCAAACACAAGAAAGATAAGGCGCCAATAGGACTGGGCATTTTCAATTTAAGCTCTGTCACATTAACAAAAAATGAGGTATCTCTTTTAGATCGTGGTTTGAAGTTTGCTCCCCCCAAAAATTTAGATCCGTTTGCCACTTTCGTTGATTTACAAAAATATATCAGGAAACTCTCAATAAAAAAGTTTTTCCTGACAAAAGAATCTGAAAATTTTGTGGCACTAGAGAATGAAAATAGCGATAGGAGCATTATACAACATACTAATCTACGCAATAAATCACTTTTTAATCCTCCCAACACATCTAATTCTCAATTAGAAGCATTTAAAACAGCTATGACGAGAGATCTTAAAAGCTTATCCTTCAAACGTAAACGCTGGCCATTTAATTTATATGAAGGATATAAATCTCTGGAAAAGAAACACAAAATAGTCATTAAGCCGGCTGACAAGGGGGGGGGGTTGGTTGTTCTTAACAAGGCCGACTATGTAGGAGAACTAAATAGGCTCCTGTCCGATCGGGCCACATACAAACTTTTGAACAAGGACCCTACAAGAGAATATAGGGAGGCCCTTATTAGGTTGTTAGAAGCTGGACTTGAGAGAGGTCTTTTGACCCCCAAGGAGTACAATTACCTGGTTCCCACAACGCCAAAAATACCGACAATTTATCAGTTGCCAAAAATTCACAAGGGATTAGAAAAACCCCCTGGCCGTCCCATTGTTAGTGGGAGGGGGTCCCTAACCTGCCGTTTGGGTGAATATATTGATGTATTTTTGCAAGGTTTAGTCATCAAACTCCCCTCACATCTTAAAGACTCTACACAAGTGATTAATCTCTGTGAAAATGGAGACTGGACAGGAGTCACCTTGTTAGCTACTGCTGATGTTTCATCACTTTACACAGTGATACCACACGATAAAGGAATCTTAGCGGTTAAACATTTCCTCAACTCTGATTCCTCTTTACCTATGGAACAAATAGATTTCATTATAGATTGCCTTACGTTCGCTCTGGAACACAACTATTTTTGGTTTGCAGACAATTATTATCTACAAATCACCGGTGTGGCCATGGGGGCTAAATTTGCCCCCAGCATGGCCAACTTGTATGTAGGCTGGTGGGAAACACAGTTTATAGACCAAGTGGAAAGACCCCCCCTGGCGGTATGGAAACGATACATAGACGATGTCTTATGTTTATGGCGGGGCTCCCAACTAGATCTGGAGGCCTTCTTTGCAGAGGTAAATGAGAACTCTTTCAATTTATCGTTCACAATGGACAGCAGTCCAAGTTCTATTAATTTTCTAGACTTAACCATAGAGAAAGTAGGCACTACCCTTACCACGTCCACCTTTTTTAAGCCCACGGACCGAAATGGCTTTGTTCCCCAAAACAGTTGCCACCATCCAAATTGGTTGGGAGCCATACCCAAGGGGCAGTACATGCGACTTCGTAGAAATTGTACGCATACAGACACTTATGATGTCCAGTCAGCAGTTCTGACGAACAGGTTCATTGAAAAGGGATATAACCCCCAAACCATCAAGGAACAACAAGTACTAATCAGAGAAAAAGACAGAACCCCTTTGCTAGCACCTAACAGGAGAACATCACAAGATTCCAATCATAACATGTCATTCATTACTGATTACAGTATGCAACATAAGGTTTTTAAAAAATTACTTCAAAGACACTGGCATATACTGAAGGATGACACAGTATTGGGCCCTGCATTGCCTGAACGCCCACGAGTAATATATAGAAAAGCCCCAAATTTAAGGGATCTTTTAACCCGAAGTTATGTTGATCCCCCAAGAAAAATACCGCTTACCACCACGAAATTAAGTGGATTTTACAAATGTGGTAACTGCATGGGGTGTAAAACATGTTTGCCTAATATAAAGCCAAAAAAAGAATTTACCGCAAACACCACTAAAACATACACAATAAAAACCTTTACATCCTGCCGGACACAGTACATTGTATATTTGATATGGTGTCCATGCAAACTATACTATGTAGGACGCACCACAAGGGCCCTTTATGTGCGAATTAGAGAACACATATATAACATTAAGAAAGGACTGGAAACCCACAGTTTATCTGCTCATTTCAAACATACACATGCTAGCGATCCCAAATGCATGTCATTTCTGGGTATCGATCATGTAGAAATGCACTGGCGGGGGTCAAATTTAACTCGGGAGATCTCCAAACGTGAGAGTAGATGGATATATGAACTTAACACTTTCACCCCATTAGGTTTAAACATAGAATTTGATTTAAATTGTTTTATTGACACAGCCTAATCACACATTTTTGGTGCACCATGATCATAATTGTGTTACCACTTTCAATATATATTGTATGTAATTTCACATGGTATGTTATTTTCTTGATATTGATGGTTTTGTAAAGGAGGGGGCCCTTTACTCATCCCTTTCCTTCCATGTCACTGATCATCATGTCATACTAACCTTTTCTACTATATGTAGCCATTGGCCACTATTATTCACTCTTCACAACCATAATCCCTAAATAGGATTTCTCCTTCTTTATTTATATAATCTCGTCTCACATTTTTTCACATGTGTGAATTTATATATTGATCTCTTCCATATTTGCACTTTGGAATTAGGTTTTGGGGCCATAATAGGTTCTTTCACACATTCATTCCATTTTGTAGGGTGCATTGGATCAATTTTTTTCTCCTTCAAATAGGGGTTTCCCAGAAGATTTTATCCCTTCACTTTTGACAGTCTGTGCACATTTTTGCAAAGGGACAGATGTGGAGTCACAGATAATATATTAGACCTATGACATATAGAATATAAAGGTCTATATCTCCATGTCCTGATGGGCTCTGTACGCCCTATTTTTGGCAATGAAGGCCTACACCATGATACGTATAGCCCTGTATGACTATTTATTGTAGGTCAGTATAGTACATTCTTCAGTTTCCAGCAGCGAAAAGGTCCATCGCTGCGTGGCCTGCTATAATTATTCCTCCCTTTGACATATAAATACAGCATCCATATTAGTGCCCAGTCGTAAATAACACCCCGCCCCCAATAGCGAACGTAATAGCTGCGGTCTGGTTCGTCGGAGCCAGTCCCGCCTCCGCTAGCAATCATGCAAGATTCATGATCATTCTCATGTATTCTGTCCAGAGATTCCTGACGGGGCCGTGCTAGATCCACCCCTGACAAGTGACTTAATCCCGCCTCCAGCAGCGATAGTGTTGGCTGCGGTTTGGCTCGATCTAACCAATCTGGCTTTTAACACTCAAACAGCAACATTCACACTGGCTTAGTTTTACACATCATTCCGCCTCCAGCAGCGAAAGTGCCGTCTGCTGCTTGGCCCGTCCTAACTAGCTTTTCTTTGAGAACTAATCAGCAGCATTCACACTGGTGGAGCTTCACATAACACTCCGCCCCCAGCAAAACACGTAATGGTTACTGGCTGGCCCGTCGGAGCCAGTTCCGCCTCCGCTAATTAATATGCATGACGCTTGTCCATTCTTATGCATCCCGCCCATAGATCTTTGACGGGGCTGCGTCATATTCATTGTAGACACGTGATTTAATTATATTCACTGCCCTAAGTTTCTATTGGTCTAGGGCATAAACAAGGAGGATCTTTGCTCTCTATAAAAGACCTGTCACTAGCCGCGCCGCTCATCCTTTGAAAAAGTTGCGCACGCAACGAAACGCGTTAGGAGAGGAAATAGGAGACGGCGGCTACCTTTTTTTCCACTCATTTTAAGCTTTGACGTCCAGTTGAACAGTCACAAGGGAAAAAGGGAAAGAAAAGGACTCCCTCCCAACCTGTGTATTCATATTGGCGTGTTTTACTTCAAAGAATATGTGAGTGCATTTCTGTTATTAAATAGTTTTTTTAAGAAAAGTTTCCACAGGGTTGCACTAGATTTCTTCTATGCTTTTTCACAATATATGAACGGATTCCATCATGTCCGGGAGGAGTGTACAATTTGTGCACTGAAGTAATCAAGCATCTGAAATCTTCCATGAAACATTAATTGATTCAAGGCTTGTTAAATTCAGCCATCTGGTAAGCGCACATGTGTGGAGGTGACGGGCACGTGTGATATTACCATTTTTTGTGAAGTGCATGCACCGTGGGACAATCTCTTATTCCATATTTTAAAGACTGTTTCCTGTGGCCACATCATACAGTGCCCTGGTTGCTCCGTGTCTATTAATTATATTCTTGTTCTGGGACTTTTTTTGAATGAAAGGTTTTTGACACGTTGTAGCAAATTTTTAACAATTGTATAAATTGTGTTGACACATAAGAAATCATAAGAAAGTCTATTACAAGTCTCTAGCGCGGTGTAAATTTCCATATATTTTCTATTGATATCCAACATGGCATACATATATTGTCCAGGGCCTGACAATCCACATAGTATTGGACCCTGGACGATATACATTTGGTGTTTGGGCCCATTTAACTAAGAAATTAATGGAGATCATGAATTTCTTGGTTACAATATGATAACATGCATATTGTGGGAGTTATATCATTTATGAAATATATATCTGATCTCATAAGAGACCTGATGTGGGCCGACCTTGGCTGACACTCCCACGAGGCGGGGAATGCTGCTGGCCACTCCCTCTATTGTTCATACATTAGGAAGCTGTGTGGGGGGAGGCGAGCAGTCGATGAATGGATGGACGCCTTACCTGAATGACCATGAAATCATATGTATCTGTGTATCTGTCTCTCTCTATATCCACTAGAACATATATTGTACTGTAACTAATGTAACTATCATTTATGTAACAACTGCCTATAACATCTTGGGGAAACTTTAGGAACACATTAGGTTAGTAAGGTTATTTACTGTGCTGGTAATTAAACCTGTTTTAATTTATATATCTTACTGTGTGTGGTGGCTAATTTCTCACACAATAGATTGTAGTTGCAAAGTATTTAAGGTAAATAATATATTTCTCCTTGGGATATTTCACTGGTTGTGTAGGGAGAGCCTTAGCGGCCATTATTTGGAATCAGATTAGTGGCTGCTGGGCTGATATGATTGTTAGTATTTGCGATATTTATCATATTGACCTCTAGTAGAAATATTGGAGATTAATGTGCAGCAAAAATTAATAAAATCATATATTTTCCTTTTTCAATAGGCCTGAGCTGGCAAGTCATAGGAGAAGCTCCTTACAGAGAGATTGAGACCACCTCTTTTTCATCCTCAGCCATACCTCTAATCTTAGCTGAACTAGGTCAGACATTCGCCACATAACAGTTCTGGCTCAGCTGAAGGTTGGAGACTAAAAGCCTGTAGGCATTTAGCAATCCCTCCCCTTTGTTTATGGTTCACCGAGAGACAATTTTTGTGGCTGGATGTCCCAAAACAGTCCCAAGATAATGAGCAAAAATACAACCATCATAACAAGGCTGGGAATAAGGACTACATAAACTGCCCTCTGTAATACCTTACTTTCAAAACTGGCATTAGTCAATGCCTATGCATCACGTTTGTAAAGCAAAGGTATTAGTGGACGACAACCTTGCAAATTAGGTTTCCCAAGGCCTTGTGGAGGACCCAGCAGCCCCTACTTTCTGAAAATGAATCTGTAAACCAACAAACCCCTTATGTTGACCGAAACCATCAACAGTGCATCAGTTGTGCAAAGTCATGTAGTACATTATAGACTTGACCACATTTAGCAGGTGTAGGCACGACAGGCATCGGGGCCCTGCATCTTGAGAGGGCCCACCTCATCCCCTCAACCCTGGGCAGCCCCTATGCAGAACTCAGAGCTGTGCAGTAACCAGGACTAATGACTGTCAGTCCGGGGCAAATTGGTCAATGAGAGAGTCTTTATTTCTGTCAGGCATACTTTATTAATTTTCTTTTGTTGTTACTTCCCATCTGTTCTTTTTTTCCATTTTTTCTGCCATTCCTTCTCTTTTTGCTTTCTTTTTTCCTTCTATTATTTCTGTCAATACTTATATTATTTCTTACCTTCTAGTCTTTTTTTCTTTCTTTCCATCTATTCTTTGTTTCTTTCTGCTATCTGTTTGTTCTGCCATTCATTTTCTCTTTCTTTCTTTTTTCTTGCCGTCTATTTTTATGTTATTCCTTTTCTTTTTTTCTGTCAGTCCTTCTTTCTTTCCTTCCATCTCTTATTTTTTCTCTCCTATTCCTTTTTTTCTTGCTTTTTTCTGTCATTCCTTTTATTCTCTTGTTTTGTAATTCATTCAATTATACTCTTCCTTTGTATCTGTCATTCATACTATGCTTTTGTTCTTTCCATTTATATTTCTTTGCTTTCCATCTATTCCTTCTATTTTGTCATTCCTTTTCTCCCTTTCTTTTTTTCCTGCTTTCTTTTATTATGTCAGTTCTACTATTATTTCTCTTTCTTTCTGTCATTCCTTCTATACTTTGTCACTCACCATGTATGGAGTATCATACTATACTGCAAGGGGCCCATTGAGACTATCACCAAATAGCCCGCAATCATAGAGAAATTCAAAGGGGGTATATTTATGTCTCAGAGGGCAAGCATGTGGGAGTAACACATGGATTGCCTATTTAAAATTTAGTTGACTATCAAATCTTAAAATAAACATATTTGACTTCCGGGGGCGGAGCCAACTAGCATGGCCGCATTTTAGATGTGCTCCTTCATCACACCACAAAATCAAGAGCCATCCTGGCTCCAAAAACGGATTACAAGCACAAACCTTAGGGGAATAGATTCACCAGGCAACAAGGATTCGAGAACTACCCCTATTTTGTGAAACCCGGGAGTCCCTGCCCATCTCTGCAAGGACACACGCCGACCACGTGCGACGACGGCCATTGCAAGGCACTTCATATCTGAGGGGCTGGGGCAGAGAACTACAATAACTACACCTGCAAATTACACCTGCAGCTCAGACATCAGCTGCTCGGCACCGGAGAGAGGGCCAGAAGAGAGGATTGAGACGGCGGCGTAGTGATACCTTACAGCCCGCCGCTGGAGGGCTGCATCCAAAGGCTGCGAGATCACGAGGGGCGATCGAGGCTCACTACCCTGGACGGAGGCGCCGCCTCGGAATAAGCCCAGAGACCGGACAGTGTGGAGCTAAACCCCCGGGTGCTGCCGCGCTGCGGGGACGCACGAGGAGGCTCACCTGTTGAGGAAGCCCGGGAGTGGGCTGAAGTTGACCGGCTGTGACGGACTAGCACTAAGCCTGGGGAGGACCGCTGAGGGGACTCTCTCACTGATACGCCTGCGACCGCCGGCTTGGACAGGAGGACACAGTGTCTGGGGCCGCCCGATCCCGAGGCGCCAGTTATAACCCTGGTCGAGGTGCCTGCGGTGGGCTCCTGTCTCCCACTCCCTTCTTTTGGGGACCAACATCGTTTACCGGGCACAACTATCCCCCTACTGCTGTCTGGCGGAGGGACACACCTGCGGTGGAAGACTGAGAGGAGACCCAGCTCGACACACGCCTGTGCACACCTGGAAGAGGGGCCGTGAAGACTGCTCGGACTGTACACAAACAGCAAGGTACCGGGGAGCTGCTCCCGTCTCACACCCCCCCCCGCACGGACCGAAACTATCCGGCAGTGCACTGCAAACCCACGGGCCCTCTCTCCCTCGCTTCTGCCCGCTGAACTCACTCGCTGAGCGGGGCTGAAGAGAGAGGTTTTGTCCTCCCCCCATTGAACGCTGCGCTGCTTATCCCCCCCCCCTCCCGGGATCTGAAAGCGGGGAGAAACTGTGTGGCCGCCTCGGGGTTCGGTTGCGGTGTGGGGCGCAGCATCATTCATCCACGGCATCTCCAGGTGATTTGCTCCTTCTTTATATCCTTGCTGCTGTGAACTTGCCCCGAGGAGAAAAATCCCTGCAAGCTCCAAATATATCCTCGCCCTGCCCCAGGATTCAGACCCTAACTCTCACGGTCAGTTGAGATCCCCAACATATTCAAGCTGCTCCAGGTCAGTTGAGATCCCCAACATATTCAAGCTGCTCCAGGCCCGTCCCTCCCTACCCCCCTTCACTTCGGCGGAGACTCCCAGTGCAAGAAGCTGGACCCTCAGAACTGGCAGCAGACCAACACAGCCATCCAAGACAAGAAACTAGCAAGGAAATCTTGCGCAGACGTACTTACTTGTAATATTCCCAACAGAAGATCATTGTCTGCACTTGAAACAAAAAGACAGCAGAGCAGCCTGCTTATCTTTGTAGTTTAAGGGCTGGCTCGCTGCGGTTGATCTCTTTCTTCCCCCTCCTCTTCTCCCCTCTCTTATAGAAGTCATAATCTATAGTGTATCTAATTTCAATAGTCATTTCCTTTATAGAATCGTAATCTATAGTGCATATAATATATATAGTGTATATAGCATTTGTAGTGTATATAGTCGGGTGGGTGGAGGAGAAGCCGACCCTTAACCCCTGAAGAAGACACTGACACCCGGTGGTGAATCTCGGTGGTGCAGGAGTCTGGAGGTGGGGACGGCTCTCTTCTGACACCCAGTGTCGAAACAGTATATAGCCTACTGGTTGAAAACTAAATCGGCTTTGAGCCATTACTGCCATCCAATAGTCATAAGTATTACTATATGAATGTGCGCATAAATGTCATAACCACTGCCTTTTCCTTACAGGAATGTTTGAGAGAATAATTTGATACTATCACTTTCCTTACAAACCAATAATTTGTAATATATAGTGTGCATAGTAGACAACTGGTGAACCTATCCCACCTATCCCCCAAACCGGTAGGTCACAGGGACACCTAAAAATACCTTAAGGCAGCATAGTCACCTGGGAAGGGGAACTGCCCTTATTGACACCTAATACCGGAAAATAGAAGATAATAATAATCAAAAGTAAATTTAACTGCGAATCACCATTGCCACCTGGTGGACATAGATAACAATACCACGAATTGTGCAGACAGAAACTAATACATTCTTGAGAGTGGTGGTCGCGCTGCAGTCCCCGGGTACAACACCCAACTCCAAATCTAAACTCGATTCAAAACACCATGAGCCAGAGAACAACCAGAGGCATGGATAAATACATAGAAAAACTTACCCCGACAGCTCACAGCAAATCTAAATCCAAATCAAAACAGAACTCCCAGGCGGATACCAGGCAAACTAACACTCCGCCATCTTCGCCACCCTCACCTGAACTTGGTGGCTCCCCCCAGAGGGATCTGCAGGGTTCACACACAGGGGAGAAAGACCAATCTATAGCACAGGAAGTTATGGACACTTTAATACCCTACTTCGATAAAAAATTTGGGGACCTACATCACACTCTTACGGGGGCTATGGAACAAATCAATTCCCACACACAACAAATAACAGAACTTCAACAAAGGGTCAGCGACCTGGAGGACTGCAATGCGACATACAGTGAGAAAATTAAAAAACAAGAAAAACTCCTGAACACCCTATGTGAAAAACAGGAAGACTTAGAGAATAGAAGCCGCAGATCAAATCTCAGATTTGTGGGCATACCAGAAAGTTATAAAGGCCAAGGGCTAAAAGCCTTCCTTACCGGTGAACTAATGACAGCGTTGCAGCTACCGGCATGTGACCCTAGGAAAATAGAAAGAGCACACAGGCTAGGACCAGATAGACAATCTGAAAACAATAGACCTAGAGCAACTATAGCCAAATATCTACACTTTGAGGACAAAGAAGAGATTCTGAGAGCTTATCGCAGACAAAAAGAGGTGGTGGTGGCGGGAAGAAAAATCCTGATATTTCAGGACTTCTCTGTAGCTGTAACCCAGAAGCGCAAAGAGTTTTCCCCCATTTGCCAACACCTTGTACAGCAAGGAATCAGGTTTGCCCTGTTATACCCTGCAAAATTAAGAGTCATAATCTCTGGAGAAAACAAAACATATGATGATGTCAAAAAAGCCAAACTGGATTTGCTGCCACCAAACACGGGGTGATAGGCTCTCGCCCGCTAAGGGCATAAGGTTGCGTCATACAATATTTGACCATGATCCCGAAATGCACTAAGCAGCATATAGGTGATTATGGTAACGAAAGACCCCCTGCAGGGCAAAGAGTTTATAAAAAGTTTGTAAGGATAAAAGAAGGTTTATTGAATGATAGGAACCAACACAGGATATCGATGTTGTCCCCTTATGGGACAAAATGTTTGAAAAAGTTTATACAGTTAATGAAAAGTTTATTGAACGGCATTAGCCATTACAAGGTTAAGTTGATAACAATCTGTGCAAATGTGCAAGGTTTTGACACTGTGTTTTTAGCTATTTTTCCCAAGGTAAATTATAATGGCTCTCAAGTTGTTGAGGTTGACGGTGTGCGCCGCTCAGGATGGGGGCCGCGATCTTTGGAATCTCATAAGCAGGGTAAGCAATTAGAAGACAAGTGGCACGGGACTGTGAGACACGCCTCATTCAGTTTGTCAATCACATAACACACGACAACCGATAAAGCAATGACAGACATCATAGTGAAAGACACAATTAAAATAGTCTCCTGGAATGTGGGTGGCTTAAATCACCCCGTCAAACGGAGAAAAGCCCTGACATCAATCCACCGCCTCAACCCAGACATTGTTGGGTTACAGGAAACCCACTGGAAAACTGGGGAGAAAGGCAACCTCAAAGCCAATTGGATAGGGGAGGAAATTGCCACCACTTACACACAGAAGAAAAGAGGGGTTGCCATACTAATTGGCAAACATCTGCAATACAAGATAATAGAAAAACATATTGATCCTGAAAGTAGATACATAATTCTGAAAATAAACGTGGCGGGACAGAACTTCACCCTAGCCAACATTTATACACCCAATGGCTCTAATGCAGACTTCTACACGGAACTCACACAAAAGTTAATAACAATACAGGCACAGAATCTAATTGTAATAGGGGACTTTAACGCCACTATAGACCCCAAGATGGACAGGCAAGAATCACGTACTACACAATCCATGGGAGACCCTCTCAAGTTTTTGTTACAGAACACGGCATTGGTTGACCCGTGGAGACTCTTATACCCCACAGCCAGGGAATACACATGCTACTCAGTAGCCCACAAAACACTATCAAGAATTGATTATACCTTGATAGATGAACAATTGATGGGGGGGGTTGCGGATGCCTCCATCGGGCCAATCACAATGTCGGATCATGCACCCCTCTCACTGACAATCAAATTGGAAACAGCACAAACCCGTTCTAGAATTTGGAGATTTCCAAATTACCTATATACTTCCCCAAAATTTAAGGAATACCTGACGAAAAGTTGGGGAGACTTCCTAGATGATAATATTCAGCATATAAATAACCCAACACTACTGTGGGAAACAGCAAAAGCTGTATTGAGAGGACAGATCATAGCATACACTGCTAAACAACGGAGGGATGCCCAGGCAAAACATGCACTCCTTTATAACGCACTTACCAAAGCATATAAAACCTACATAGCACACAACACACCAGAAAATAAAAAATGCTGGTTGGAAGCCTCCCTAATACTGGATACATATTTGGGAGCAGAAGCCAAGAGTAAATTACAATTCCAGAATGCCAAATACTTTAGGTTTGGAAATAAAGCTGGGTCACTATTAGCTAAAATGGTAAAAATAAGGGGACACAATAGAGCTATCAATGTTATAAAGGACACATCCAAAGGCCTCAGAACACATGACTCTAAAAGTATAGCAGAACAATTTGAAGGATACTTTAGAGAATTATATTCATCTACAGCGACAAACTACACCACCACACAGGACATATTGAAAAAGACACAGCTCCCACGACTCACAACAGAACAGAGGAATATGCTGGAAGCGGACATAACGGACCAGGAAATAGAAAACACAATCAAAAACCTCAAAAACCAAAAAACCCCGGGCCCCGATGGTTATACAACTGAATTTTACAAATTATTGAACCCTGCAGTAATACCCATACTTCGAGAAGTATTTCACAGCATCATACATCATGGGACCCCAATGTCCCGATTTACTGAATCTTATACAATTCTGCTACCAAAACCAGACAGAGACCCAGAATTGGTCCAATCTTATAGACCAATATCGTTACTAAACACAGACTATAAAATTCTCTCTAAGATATTGGCGGACCGGCTTCAATGCCTTCTCCCGGGGCTGCTTACCAAACACCAACTGGGCTTTGTCAGGGGCAAACACATCTCAATAGGAATACGTACAGCAATAGCAGCAATCACTACCAATGGTAAATCTGAGGGCCTTCTCCTCAGTCTGGATGCTGAAAAAGCATTTGATAAAATTGCATGGCCATGGCTTAATGCTGTGTTAGCGGAAAGAGCCTTCGGTAACGTGTTCACATCCTTAATACAATATATATACAAAGCGCCAACTTGCCAATTACTGGTCAATGGTCAACTTACAAACAGCATCCAACTGGGGAGAGGGGTCAGGCAAGGATGCCCCCTGTCACCACTACTATTCAACCTAGCAATTGACCCCCTTTTTAGACTATTGGAAAGGGAAACCGCCTTTCAGGGAATAAAAATAGGCAAAGAAGAGGTAAAAATAACAGCTTTTGCAGATGATGTCCTATTGTATATAGCGAACCCTCAAGCCACTCTCCCACGGATACTAGAAATTATAGCCCAATTTGGCACTGTCACGGGCTACTCAATTAATTTAGAAAAATCGGCAGCCCTATACCTTGATGGCCGTACAAAACCGGCCTGGGGAGAGGGATTCCCTTTCAAATGGAACAGGCAGCATGTTAAATATCTAGGTGTTCTACTACCTAAAAATTTACACCTACTCTATGACATAAACATCAAGCCTGTGATAAGAGAAATACAAAAAAACTTACAAACCTGGGCTAGCCTGACCCTCTCATACCTGGGGCGAATCCACTTAATAAAAATGATAGCGTTCCCAAAGTTATTGTTTTACTTACAAACACTCCCTATACTTCTAAATAATAAGGAAATCACAGAATTGCATAAAAGCTTCAGAGAATTCATTTGGGGCAAGAAAAGAGCAATAATAAGCAGGAGGGTGTTGCAGCAGCCACGGGAGAATGCTGGAGTAAACCTCCCAGATCCCTTTAATTACAACACAGCGGCACTGCTTGGAGTGCTGAGAGACTGGATAAAAAATATGCATATACATACAAATCCACAGTTAGATCAGAATACGATACCAGATATTAAACTAGCCTATTTGATCCATATGCCAAGAGCAGAGTTACCTGAACAGGTCACCCTAAACCCGTTGTTGATGTCCATCTGGGGCCTCTGGCAAAAACTGAGGAAAAAATATAAACTAAACCCTCACCTATCAGTACTATTACCCATCACAGGCAATTTAGACTTCTTGAACGGGAGCCAAACGCGTCCTTTCACGGAGTGGGAAAAAGCAGGACTCACACATATTGGACAGCTATTGAAGCAAAATGACAAAAGAATACTTACTTTCCAAGAAACTAAAGAAAAATTCCCATTCACAGCCCCACACATTTTTGCATATTTTCAACTGTCGTCCTATGTCAAGAAAACAATCAAAAAATTTTCTTCTCGAGACTGGGAAAATGAGCTGGACATACTGCTAAATACAACACCTCCAAATAGTAAAGCCATAGCGACACACTACAAATTTCTGAGGCATACCCTTCACTATGAAGAACTCAGTACAGGCATGGCCAGATGGTGTGCTCACTTTCCGGAGTTGGATATTACCGAACTGCTAAAAATTTACAACTATTCCTGGACAACTTTGCAGGCATCCTCTTATAGAGAATTGCTGCTCAGGTTGTACCATTACAATTATGTATCACCAGCTCGTTCAGTGCAGATGAAACTGTCTGATTCCGATCACTGTAAAAAGTGTGGGAAAGAGAAAGCGGATTTATATCACTGTTTGTGGGAATGTCCGGTGATTAACCAATTTTGGAGGAAAGTGCATAGATACATGATCACAAGGCTGACAAGCTACTTACCCCTCACTCCAAGGTGGGCAATATTCGGCTCCATAGACACCAATACTCAGAGGATAGACAGAGGAACAAAAAAATTAGTCCTACTGATAGCCACAGTGGCTAAGAAGGTTATTCTGCAGGGATGGATAGGGAGTGACCCACCCCCATTCCAACACTTTATGGAAAAATTACAACAGCTCTTTAAATATGAATGGGCTGAAGCAACCTTAGATAAAGAAAAGAAAACGCCCCAATTCTTTAATACATGGGAAAGCTTTATTGATACTTTAAATTCAGAAACCAAACAGAAACTATATCGGGCATTCCAAGACACCACTTGGTACTTGACAAGAATGGTGGAAGGAGACGATCCAATTAGGCTTGGGGTGGGGGATGTGGCCGGGATGCGTGGCCCCCGTCTTGAGCGGCCGGACCAGGTGTAAAGGGCGTCTTATAATCCTGCAACGGTGACTCAAATCAGATGTTACATTGTTGGAAACCTAATGTTGATGTACACTGCTAAAAGGAAAATTGATGTTCAATTTCAAGTAATGTCATGTATACACCACTATTACTATGCTGTAATCTCATGAGAAGATTAAATTATGTACCGCATATACTAGAAAATTGTTGAAAACCCAAATAAAAAGATTTTGAAAAAAAAAAAAAATAAACGTATTTACGATAAGTCAGAGGCTTTGAGCGTTGGCCTCCCTAATACATGGTGCTGAATCACATTTAAAACTTAAATCCCCTTTACGTGGGCCAACACAGCTATAAAATATCTGGGCACTAAATACTCTCAAATAACCTAGAGCAGCGGTTCTCAACCTTTTTATACCAAGTACCCCCTAGCCACCAGCTGTTACAACCAAGTACCCTGAAAGGGGTGCGACATCGACTAATGTTATTCGCCCAGTAAAACTCACCTCTCCTTGGTGCATGGACAGCTCTTGTCCAATCAGCTTCTCTGGCTGCGCATATTAATGTACGTCTGGGATATCAGCAGCACTGTGAGGTGAGCATCCTTTGGCTGTGTCCATGGTCACACACAGACATTCAGTTATGGCAGGTGTGTCCACGCACAGCCGAAAGAGGATGCGAGTTATGCCGCCACCGGACACGTGTTCGGTGTGAGCTCGCTGGACAAGAATTCAGGGTGAACGGCGGGGGTTCTCACAGCGGAGCATACCAGTTATGGATTCCCCCGGGGGCATCAGTCAGCCCTGGAGACTCCAGGATTGGTTTTGGTCCGCTTTAATGGAATTAGGTAAGTCTTAACAGACTGGGGCTTGTCCTTATTCACAGGCAGAGTAAATATTCTTAAAATTACCATTTTGCCCAGGGTACTTTACCTATCCCTAACCATCTCATGCCAAATCCCAGTATCTTATTTTAAAAATCTAAATTCCATCTAGAATAACAAAAAATAGAGATTGAAACCATCTCTAATGCAGACACTGAAAGTATTGGGAGGTTTGGTAGTTCTCAACCCGCTGTACCATTGGGGGGCAGCAATCCTGCAAATAAACGGGACACACTGGGGAAAAAATAAGAATTGGGTCACACTGTAATGTACCATTATGGACTCCCTTTAGCATCTTTCCTAGATGAAGCATAACCCACAGGCTCTATCCAGGAAACCTGCTATAACTGAGATCACCTTAGCTGCTTTTGGTAAACTTAGAGCCTTGAGCATCTTTGCTCCTTGGCCCTCGCTTCTAGTTCCTTTAAGAGCCAACCAAGGCTTGGCTAACAGCCCTAATACTCACACAGCAAGAGATTGGAACTGTTAAAGACTTCATACACTATTGGTGCACCCTATGAACAGAATTTTAGAAAATGTATTTGTGCAAAATGATGCCGTAAAGGTGCTGAGCTTATCTAGAAATTTTTATTTTTTTCTAATGTTAACAAATGTGTGTTTTATGGAAGCAGTTTTCACTATCTGCAATCTGTTGCACAAAGTGCACCCGATTTTCTTACCTATCCAAGGACAGGACAAGGACCAGTATCCCTGCACTTATCAGATGTATTTGGTATGAAAATAAAGATTCTGCATCTTGAGAAATGGTATGAAAATATGAGATTTTGTATCTCCATGACACAGACATCACCTGGGTAATTCACAGATACAGACATCACCTGGGTACTCCACCGACTAACAGTTAATTCCACATCTGAGGCAGGGCCCATCAATCTTGGACAGAGTGGTTACTTATTGGTTTATTTTTTCCCAGCCATGTAAGGCTTGGGGGCTTGTCCGATGATTTTCTATTAACAGTGGAGCTAGACCAGTCAGATACTGTCTGACTATATTTTCTAAATTAAAAAAAGAGGGGATTAAGAGACATTCTTGATAAAAGGGCGTGATTTAGTGATGCCATGATTTAAGTCTTTGTGGACTCCTAAACTGTAAAAAAACTATTAGACCCCTGAAACTGTAGCACAGGGCTCTGGGAAAAGAAGGGGGACTTGTGAACAATGTGGCCCAGGTGAGTAGATGTTTAATTTTATGAGGGTTATTGGGTTAGCTCAGGGAGGGAGGATATTTATTTAAAATAGTATAGGTCTGCTTTAAACTGATATCTCTAATGTTGCTTCCATCTCCTCCTACATGCATCTTCTGACCCCCCCCCCCCCTGCTTCATATCTCCACCCACTTTTATTTTTGGTTACATCTGCTTCTTAAAAACAAAAATAAACCAAACATTAAAAAATGTGGAAATAAGGGATCATTCCAAATAAACAATAATAGTAATCCAATAGACAGAATGACCATATTATCTTCTTCATCTTCCTTGCTGCTTCCAGTGCCTCCCTTCTGAGCTGAACCACCAATTCAATCCAGAGACTACAATCAATCTCCACTCACATCCATGCAATACACACACAGCATGCTTGCATCCCTTAGCCCTGCCACTCCCATCACAGAGGACAGCACAAAATGAGGTGAAACTTTAACTTAAAATTACTTTGATAATATAGCTTTGTTTTTAAATAGGAAAATTGGAACATTGCCATGTGTAACCCTACACAATGGGAATAATTTTGAGTGTGCCTGGACAAAGTCATTCAGTAAGCAAATCCAAAAAACAAAAAGGGCACTTACCTATTGTCCTGCGGAGCTTATCGCTGCCAGTCCAGTGGTCAGTAACTCACCTGATCACTTGAACTGAGCCCCTGTCGCAGCTCACGGTTCTGCGCAGTCTGGGGCTGCCCTGGACGTGGTGGGGGTTTAGATCCAGCGAATGGATGAGTTGCTGATTGCCCAACTGGCACTGCGCTGGACAAAAAGTAAGTAACCTTTTGTTTTTTTAGCATCTGCCAGCTGAATCACTTTAAGTTAATTGCTGAAAAAATACCATTTTGTGAGTACTCACCTGTAAAATGGATATTGTCAGTGTGTCAATTTTTAATTTAATTTACTTTAATTCTGACGATAGGGTTATCCTCCAGCAGGAGGCGACGTTGCAGAGAGAAGTCTTGAAAAACGAGCCCCTTCCGGCCTATATATACCTGGGACCTCCCACTTAACACCCAGTGAATTCAAACAGCAGTAAGACAAGGTTCCAGGAAATCCAACGGTAACCTCAAAATAAAATAAAGGAAAGCTTCACCGTATAGAGGATCCAGGATACCAAAAAAGGGCGGGTGAAGCAGGGTGTGTGACACACTGACAATATCCATTTTACAGGTGAGTACTCACAAAATGGTATTATTCTCAGTGTGTCACACACCCCGCTTCCCCTTTAATTCTGACGATAGGGACATCCAAAAGCAGTGTCCACAAGGGGTGGGTATCCGACCGCAAAATGAAGCATAACTTAAACGACTGCAGTCTGCAGAACCTTGCAGCCAAACACAGCATCCGCTGAGGCCCGCACATCAACCTTGTAAAACTTAGAAAAAATATGAACAGAAGACCAAGTAGCAGCCTTACAAACTTGTTCAACAAAAGCTTGGTGCTGAAAAGCCCAAGACGCTCCAACAGCACGAGTAGAATGAGCAGTGATACGAAAAGGGGGAACCTTCCCCTTGGCCGAATAGGCCCCAACAACCGCTTGACGAATCCATTTGCTAATGGAAGACTTAGCCGGAGCCAACCCCTTCCTAGGCCTACAGGGCACAACAAAAAAGGCATCAGTCCTATGAAAAGGAGAAGTAGTAAGCAAATAGTACTTAACACAGCGTACCACATCCAAACAATACAAAACCCTCTCCTTGTCATTCTTAGGCTTAGGACACAAGTAGGAAAGAACAATATCCTGATTCAAATGAAAAGCAGAAACAACCTTAGGAAGAAAGTCCGGTTTGAAACGAAAAACCACCTTGTCCTGATGCCTCTCAAAGTAGGGCCGCCAACTCCGAGACACGCCGAACCGAAGTGATAGCCACCAAGATGGCAATCTTCTGAGTCAAGGTAGAAAGAGCAATATCCTGCAAGGGCTCAAAGGGAGGAGCCTGAAGAGCAGAAAGAACCAAATTCAAGTCCCAAACCGGGAGCAATGGCTTCCTGGGAGGCTGCACATGCATAACCCCCTGGAAAGAGGTTTTGACTAACGGATGAAGCGCAAAAGGCTTCTGAAAAAAGATAGACAAGGCAGAAACCTGCCCTTTTAAAGTACTCAGCTGGAGACCAGAGTCCAGCCCTGATTGCAGAAAATCCAAAATCCTGGAAACCGAAAAGACCCTACAAGGCAAAGATCTAACCTCACACCAAGCGATATAGGCTCTCCAAGTCCTATAGTAGATGGTAGACGAAGACCTCTTCCGGGCACAGATCAGAGTCTTAACAACCGAGTCAGAAAGACCCTCCTCCTTCAAGATGAAGGTTTCAGCAGCCAAGCCGTCAAACCGAGCATTGGTAAATTGGGGTAACACAGCCGACCCTGAGTGAGCAGATCGGGCCGAAGAGGCAGAACGACCTGATCCACTGCCAGCCGAACGATGTCTGCGAACCATACTCGTCTTGGCCACCTTGGAGCCACGAGAATGGCGGAACCCTTTCCAGAGCCAGCTTCCGTACCACCTTGCCTAGCATGGGTATCGGAGGAAAAAGGTACAGAAACCCCAGTTCCCCCCAGCTCAGAGACATGGCGTCCACCGCCAGAGCCAGAGGATCCTGAGAAAGCGACACAAAGGTCGGAAGCCTGCAATTGTGACGAGAGGCAAACAGGTCCACCTCCGGTGTCCCCCACCGGAGACACAGAGACCGAAAAACTTGGGGATGGAGAGACCATTCCCCCAGACGGGAAGAGCACCAATGCTCAACAGATCGGCTTCCCTGTTTTCCACACCCGGAATGTACTGGCCGGAATGTACTGCCGAGAGACAGGGTCAGGATCAGGGACACCTCTCTGAGGGTCCCTCCCTGATGATTGATGTAAGCAACCGCTGTCCGATTGTCCGAGCGAACCTGAACCGGAAGGCCCAGAACATGCTGAGTCAAATGAAAAAGAACCAGACGGATGGCTCTCAGTTCCAGAACATTGATGGGCAAGTGGGCCTCTCGAGGCCCCCACTGCCCCCGAAACTGAAGATCCTTTCAGAATCCCCCCCATCCCGAAAGACTGGCGTCAGTGGTGACGATTTCCCAAAGAGGAGTCAGAAAAGACCTGCCCATCAAGAGATTGGTCGAGACCAACCACCATTGAAGGGACTGCCGGACCCGGGAGGACAACTGGAAGGACCGATCCAACGACCGTGGTCGCCGGTCCCAAGATGCCAACAGATGAAGCTGAAGCGTCCTTGTGTGAAATTGAGCAAAAGGAACTGCCTCGAAAGAGGCAACCATCAACCCTACCAGTCTCATCCCCAGGCGGATGGACAGTCGAGGATTGGAAAGAAGGAACCGAGCCAATTCCTGAATCAGAAAAATCTTGGATTGGGGCAGAAACACCATGTGTTGACAAGAATCCAACCGCATTCCCAGAAAGGACACCACCCTGGCCGGGGCGAGGGAGGACTTGGGATAGTTGATCACCCAACCGAAGCTTTCCAGCGTGGAGACCACCGTCCTGGTGTCCGTCTCCGATTGATTGAGAGAAGGAGCTATGATGAGAAGATCATCCAGATAAGGTACGATGCGAATGCCTTGAGTTCTGAGAATGGCCATCACCCCTGCCAGCACCTTGGTGAACACTCTTGGAGCCGAGGTAAGGCCAAACGGAAGTGCCACGAATTGAAAATGCCGATCCTTCATCACGAACCAAAGGAAACGTTGATGAGCCTGGCAGATGGGAACATGAATGTAAGCATCCTTGATGTCTATGGACGTCATGAAGTCCCCCTGCCGAAGAGAACCGATGGCCGACCGCAGAGTTTCCATGCGAAACTTCCGTGTACGGATGAACCTGTTGAGGAACTTCAGATCCAGAACGGGGCGAACTGACCCGTCTTTCTTGGGGACTGTGAAAAGATTGGAGTAATACCCGAGGCCTACTTCCAAGTGCGGCACCGGCCGGATGACCGCCATTTCCAGAAGATTCTTCACCGACGCCAGGAGCCCCTGCGCGGCCAAAGGATCGGTGGGCACCCGAGACCGGAAAAACCGTGAAGGAGGGCGAGACTCGAACTCCAGCTTGTAACCGGACGACACCACCTCCCGGATCCATCTGTCTGGAACCTCCTGGTCCCAAACCTGGGAGAAGTGTCACAATCGTCCCCCCACCCGCACGGGTGAGGGCACCCCCTCATTGCTGAGCGGGCTTGCCAGCAGGCTTGGGCTTGGCGCCCCAGGACTGACCGGGACGGCCACGGCCCCTCCCCCAGGACCAACCTGCACCCCTGGTAGCGGGAAAGGAGGCCCCTCTGCCCGCTCTGGCTCCTCGAAAGGAGGGACCAAAAGAAGCCGCTCCCCGAAAGGAACGACGCGGCCTCTTGCGTTGAGGCAACTTACCACCCTTGGTAACCGAATCCAATTTATCGCCAAACAGGCGCAAACCCACAAAAGGAAGAGCTGTAAGCGACTTCTTAGAGCTAAAGTCCGCCGTCCACTGACGTAGCCACACCGACCGACGAATAGCAACCAACAGGGCCGTGGTCCTGCTACACATCGCAAGTGCATCGTCCTGGGCGGTCATGACAAAGGAAATAAACGACTCACACTGCTTGAGAGAAAAGAACTCAACACAAGTGGGATCAAGATCTGCGTACAAATCTCTAACAATGGACCTGACAGCCATCAAAAGAAGTGCCGAAGCACAAACCGGCCGCAGTGCCGATCCAGCACTGATAAAACCATGGCGAGCCAATTGATCAATCCGACGATCCTCAACATCCTTAATGGTAGTAGTGTCAGGGGAGTGCAACACAGCCGTGTTAGACAGCCCCAACACGGGGGCATAGACATCGGGGGGGAACCGACCAAAGCTTCACCAAATCCTCCGGAAAGGGATAACGCTTATCCCAACTAGGAGGAACTCCAACAAGGCACGTAGGTTGTTCCCATTCCTTAAGGACAACCCTAACAAAATGTTGTTGTCTGGGAAACACCAAACGTGGCTTGGGCACATCAAACAACTCACCCTTTGGCGGGGGGGCCGCCTCAGGTGGATCCAAAGCCAAAATCTCAAACATTTGAGCCAAAATGGAAGGAGTGTCAAGGAACACCCCCGCAGCCTGATCGCCAGCGGTACCAAACAATTGCTGGTCTACAGGCTCGTCCGACTCCTCTAGGAGCTCCCCCTCCTCAGCCGGGGGACCATCAGACCAATCCAACACTTCCAACACCTCATCCTCCGGAACAGGCGACGCCGGAGAGAGGTGCTTCCGCTTAGCCGAAGCCTTCTGAGCTACCGCAACGGAAACCATTTTCTCGAGGCTGGCCAATCGTGCACACACCTCGGATTGCGAACCCCCACCTTTGACAACGTCACACGGGGTCCGGAATAGGTGGGGGGGGGGTGTAGGAGATGACAGAGGTTGCGAGGAGCCGGAGTGCCGGACTGGCGTGCAATATTCCGCTGTGCACATGGAATACATATTATGACATCATCACCTGGGAGCGGAGCCCCACAACCCCCACACAGCCTGGATAGCCCCGAAGAGCCGTTTCTGGTAATGTCGGAAGCCTCCATATGGTGAAATTATGGCCTTCGCAATAACCCAGGGTTTTACGCATTAAGCAACCCGGGATGCCCCTTTTATAATTTAAAGTCCCGGGAGAGGGAGGATTTTTTTTTTTTTTTTTTTAAACAATAAGACTAGCCAGGTATATCAGACCGGGAGACCCACCGCAGCACGGGAATCCCCGGACCTGTAAGAAAGAGACCACAATCAGCCTCCAGAAAGTACAAAAGGTATGCAGCAAGCGTAAAACCCAAGGTATAATGGCAATCACCTAAATATATGTGCATATATATAAATATACAAAACAATATGCAGCCCTCTATACCCCCAATGGGCTCAAGAGTGCACCAGCACAGTAATAAAACAGTGCAGCCAATGAAATTAATTCCAAATTGGCCATATCACCTAGGATAAATTACTTAATATGAGCAGCACAGAAAATAAAGAAAACTTGCCAGACAGCTCAGCAGACCTCAGACCGCAGGCGGACCCGCCCGCACATCAACCTTCTACTGGAGCGAGGAGACGAGGGGCTGGCCGGCAAAGCGCGCAAAACGCTCCGGCCCCGCCCCCTGCTGACGCCAGCACGGCGCAGGCCGCGAAGGAATGTGGCCCCGCCCCCTAGGGACGAGCACCGCGGCCGCACGTACGAGCGAGGCGGGTGCCAGAAACAGGCACCCCGCCCTCTCGCGCAGCACAGCGCGGGCCACGAGGGAACCGCCCCGCCCCCTAGAGACGAGCACCGCGGCCGCACGTACAAGCGAGGCGGGTGCCAGAAACAGGCACCCTGCCCGTGCAGCACCGCAAAGCAAAAAAACACACAGAGCCCCCGCAGCCCGGGGACATATTCCCAGACCACAGCGCCGACCTAATAACCTGCCAACAAACAATACACACATCTGGCCAGAATAAACATCATTATTAAAGACACCCCACAAACGCCACCCCCCCCCCCCACGCTAAGGGAGAAGGGACCGAGCGGGAGAAGGTAGACTAAAAAGGGGGACCGCGACGGGGCATCCCAAATCCGGATCACCAGCCGGATAACCGCGTTGCCCCACGCGTGGGGACGAGTGGAGGAGATAAGCTCCTAGGCACCATGAGGTGCCGTCTACCATTGCCCAGCCAGCAGCCTAGGCTGGGAGGCTTCCAATATCAACTAAGTGAACAAAACAAGTAGCTGGGCAGAAATAGACCATGGGGGGATGCCGGGGTTTGACCCCGGCTACCTGCAAGCAGGAGAGTTCTTTCTTCTGTCTTGTCGCATCTTGCAGAGAGAAAACACTGGGTGTTAAGTGGGAGGTCCCAGGTA
This sequence comes from Gastrophryne carolinensis, assembly GCA_027917425.1. Lineage (NCBI taxonomy): Eukaryota > Metazoa > Chordata > Amphibia > Anura > Microhylidae > Gastrophryne > Gastrophryne carolinensis. Next base: position 131,092,654 of record CM051237.1, on the reverse strand, counting down.
TATATAGGCCGGAAGGGGCTCATTTTTCAAGACTTCTCTCTGCAACGTCGCCTCCTGCTGGAGGATAACCCTATCGTCAGAATTAAAGGGGAAGCGGGGTGTGTGACACACTGAGAATATATTGTGAAAACATTAAGTAAAAGCTACAGTAATTAGCCATGGTACTAAAATAATTAATAGGAAGCCTAATGGTGGCCATGAGACACACAAGAAAAGAAATACGGTAATGTATAGATCTATGAAAGATGCTGAATACAATGATGATTTAGTATAAAGGTTCTAGGGTCAAGCATGTCCCTGATTGGGATGGGGATTCTCGATTATTGCATTAAAGTTCACATTTGTATGCACATTGGTTCAGGGCCACACATAATAAATATAACACACAGGGGTAGACTTTTTTTTATTATTTAATCATCTTGCCTCCCTTTGTTATGCTGTTCCCCTTAAACAGGTCTAACAGCCTGGCACAGTTGGAAAATAAATCTCCCCAAAACTCACTTGCCCCATCTGTATGCATGATACTGAAGCATTGTCAGCACTTACATTTGCTCCTGCATCCATTCAAAGCTAAAACACAGCCTCACTGATTTTCTAGTAATAGCAGCTATGTTGGAGCTTCCTTTCCCAGCATCCCAGCCATGCTGCTGTCTGGATTCAACTGACATAACTGACAATACACAGTAACAAGATACCCAGCAGCACTTCTTGTTTGTAGGTGGCCTGCAGATACATGAGCCGCCATTTTGTTTTTAAAATTAAACACTGCAAGAGTTAGAAAAAGGTAAATATACATTTTTTTATGTGCAGCAATCTAAATCCCCCCGGGCACGCATACATATGAGCACTGTTTGTTGTGCTGGTCTGGTTTAAGTAATTTTTTACTGTTGGTCCGCTTTAAGGGAAATCCCTCACCCATGCACAACTAGTTGGAAAATTACCCACAGTATTTAAATGGTTGACAGAACTAATAAAGAGTAAAGATGTGATTAAGAGGCTACTAGGAGACTTTCTGGTATAGGCTTACCTTATGGGGCATTTACCCCCATGCTCTCCCCATCTTTTTTGTTGCTTCCGACCCACTGAATAGACTGGGATAGCAGGCGGGGAAGATAGAGGGTGTGGTAAATGGGCCCAGTGAGCTCTATACTAATCCAGAAACATATCTAATGCACCCCCAAACCCAGAAATAGATCTTTGGGACAGGGGATGTTATCATTTTTGTAGAACTTAGACACGACAATAAAGGGGATAGGGGGTTGCTGGTTATTGTGTTTTAAAATGACACCTGTCACATTATGGTGACAGGTGGAGCTGTTGGCTCCAGGAAAGAAAAAACTTTCTCTTCTCTCTTTTTTCTTTTTCTCCCACCCTTGCTCTTCTCGCCGATGTTTTTCCCCCCTCCGTTTTGGAGTATTTCATTAACAACCCTCTGATAGAGTGGTATCTATCCCCCTCTGTAATCTATTTTCATCAGGGGTCTATAAAATGGCAAATCACTCACAAAATTGGAATAGAGGAACCCAAATTAATATAATATATAATAATATAATGACATTAATTGTCCAGGGTCTTAATGCTCCAGCCAAGAGATATGCTATACTGGAAATGATGCATAAATGGGACATCCATATAGTTATGATACAGGAAATGCATTTCAAGCTTTGGTGGATGAACATACATACATACATCTCATTTGTTTTCAACTTCAGCAAATAACAGATCTAAAGGGGTATCAATTCTCATTGATCAGAAGTTATGCTTTGAATTAATAAAAGCGATCTAGAGGGTTGGCTGCATATAATTAAAGGCAGGATTCTGGATAACCAGGTGGTCACATTGGCCTCATGGTATGGCCCTAATAGCAATCAGAAATCTTTTGAAGACCAAGCCCTTAGAGAGAGCCATACTTTTTGTGAGGGTATCTTGATGGTGGCAGGAGATTTTAACCTGGCTCTCAACCCTTAAATTGATCCTTTCGATTCCAAAATGTATATTCCATATAAAACACTTTAATAAAATAAATAATCAAATGGCAGATAGTGGACTGATTGATGCATGGAGATTGTGAAACCCCTCTATGAAAGATTATACATACTTTGCGCGACTCCATAAGAAATACACTAGACTGGATTATGTTTTCATCTACCAGAATGATATACAATTAATATTTAAAGCAGACATATGAAAGAGTCTCCTCAGACTACGCATTAGTGTTTTTGTCAAAATTAAATTAAAATTCCAATGCGATCACCTAGAGCAGCGGTACTCAACTCCGAATGCGGACCTCGGCACCAGATTTCCGGACCTCTGCCCTGACAGCTCTTCCCCATTTACTTGATCAGCGATGTAGTGCTTAGTCTCTCTGACAGTGTCATGACTTTGCTCTCTGGCACCTAGCATTAAAATATTAAGTACTGCACAAGCAAGAAGTGACATTGCAGGGAACACAAAAACTTTGTTTCTCTGTTTCTTTGCCCCAGCCATCCCTGTCTCGCCATCTCTGCCCAATTCATCCCTATCCTCCCAGATCAGCCCCATCCACCATCCCTGTCCCGCCATCTCTGCGTCATCCATCTCAATCCTCCCAACTCAGCCCCATCCATTCCTGTCCCCCCCAGCTTTGCCCCATCCTTTCCTGTGCCCCATCCATTCCTGTCCCCTCAGCTTTGCCCCATCCTTTCCTGTGCCCCATCCATTCCTGTCCCCTCAGCTTTGCCTCATCCATCTCATGCCAATCTATTCCTGTCCCTTTTGCTTTGCTCCATCCAGCCCTGTCCCCTAAGCTCTGCCTCATCCATCCCTGTCTCCTCAGCTCTGCCCCATCCATTCATGTCCCCCCAGCTCTGCCCCATCCATTCATGTCCCCCCAGCTCTGCCCCATCCATTCATGTCCCCCCAGCTCTGCCCCATCCATTCATGTCCCCTCAGCTCTGCCCCATCCATTCATATCCCCCCAGCTCTGCCCCATCCATTCATGTCCCCTCAGCTCTGCCCCATCCATTCATGTCCCCCCAGCTCTGCCCCATCCATTCATGTCCCCTCAGCTCTGCCCCATCCATTCATGTCCCCCCAGCTCTGCCCCATCCATTCATGTCCCCTCAGCTCTGCCCCATCCATTCATGTCCCCTCAGCTCTGCCCCATCCATTCATGTCCCCTCAGCTCTGCCCCATCCATTCATGTCCTCCCAGCTTTGCCCATCCAATCCCTTTTCCCTCAGCTCTGCCCCAGCCTTTTTTAGTTTTTTTAATTTTGCCTGTGGAATATATACCCCCACCCCAATGTGTGCCGATTTCTGACTACCCACCCCCGTGACAGCCCCCCGCCCGGACCTTCACCTCTTACGGATGCCTGTAATTGGACCTTTACAAGAAGTGGTTGAGTACCCCTGACCTAGAGAATGGCAGTGGAGACTCAATATGGGGCTTTTAAAGGATAGAAAACATGTAGAACAAATGGAAAATAGACTGTGAGCCAGTGGACCCAATGGGAAGTCCAAAAATGTACCATGCGAGGGGAATTGGTAGCGCTCGGTACAGCAATTAAAAAAGCACACATAGTTAAAATAGAGGAGCGCGCTCAGAAAGTGCGTCTGCTGGAACAAGCACATACATAGAAACAGGCAATACAGAATTTTGAGAAATAACAAGTAGCTCGCTAGGAGCGGCTTACACTTTTGAACTATAGAGCTCGGCAATCACTAGTTTGGGAGTGGACATGGAAAAAACCACACCTTCCTCCCTTAGGGAGCACCAAAAAATATTCGCAAACCTATATCCTCAAAAATATATCACTTTTATTTACTTTTTTTTATTTTTTGTTGCTTCCGACCCACTGAATAGACTGGGATAGCAGGCGGGGAAGATAGAGGGTGTGGTAAATGGGCCCAGTGAGCTCTATACTAATCCAGAAACATATCTAATGCACCCCCAAACCCAGAAATAGATCTTTGGGACAGGGGATGTTATCATTTTTGTAGAACTTAGACACGACAATAAAGGGGACAGGGGGTTGCTGGTTATTGTGAGTGTTTTAAAATGACACCTGTCACATTATGGTGACAGGTGGAGCCGTTGGCTCCAGGAAAGAAAAAACTTTTTTCTCTTCTCTCTTTTTTCTTTTTCTCCCACCCTTGCTCTTCTCGCCGATGTTTTTACCCCCTCCGTTTTGGAGTATTTCATTAACAACCCTCTGATAGAGTGGTATCTATCCCCCTCTGTAATCTATTTTCATCAGGGGTCTATAAAATGGCAAATCACTCACAAAATTGGAATAGTGGAACCCAAATTAATATAATATATAATAATATAATGACATTAATTGTCCAGGGTCTTAATGCTCCAGCCAAGAGATATGCTATACTGGAAATGATGCATAAATGGGACATCCATATAGTTATGATACAGGAAATGCATTTCAAGCTTTGGTGGATGAACATACATACATACATCTCATTTGTTTTCAACTTCAGCAAATAACAGATCTAAAGGGGTATCAATTCTCATTGATCAGAAGTTATGCTTTGAATTAATAAAAGCGATCTAGAGGGTTGGCTGCATATAATTAAAGGCAGGATTCTGGATAACCAGGTGGTCACATTGGCCTCATGGTATGGCCCTAATAGCAATCAGAAATCTTTTGAAGACCAAGCCCTTAGAGAGAGCCATACTTTTTGTGAGGGTATCTTGATGGTGGCAGGAGATTTTAACCTGGCTCTCAACCCTTAAATTGATCCTTTCGATTCCAAAATGTATATTCCATATAAAACACTTTAATAAAATAAATAATCAAATGGCAGATAGTGGACTGATTGATGCATGGAGATTGTGAAACCCCTCTATGAAAGATTATACATACTTTGCGCGACTCCATAAGAAATACACTAGACTGGATTATGTTTTCATCTACCAGAAAGATATACAATTAATATTTAAAGCAGACATAGGAAAGAGTCTACTCAGACTACGCATTAGTGTTTTTGTCAAAATTAAATTAAAATTCCAATGCGATCACCTAGAGCAGCGGTACTCAACTGGCGGACCCGGGTCCGAATGCGGACCTCGGCACCAGATTTCCGGACCTCTGCCCTGACAGCTCTTCCCCATTTACTTGATCAGCGATGTAGTGCTTAGTCTCTCTGACAGTGTTATGACTTTGCTCTCTGGCACCTAGCATTAAAATATGAAGTACTGCACAAGCAAGAAGTGACATTGCAGGGAACACAAAAACTTTGTTTCTCTGTTTCTTTGCCCCAGACATCCCTGTCTCGCCATCTCTGACCAATTTATCCCTATCCTCCCAGATCAGCCCCATCCACCATCCCTGTCCCGCCATCTCTGCGTCATCCATCTCAATCCTCCCAACTCAGCCCCATCCATTCCTGTCCCCCCAGCTTTGCCCCATCCTTTCCGGTGCCCCATCCATTCCTGTCCCCTCAGCTTTGCCTCATCCATCTCATGCCAATCTATTCCTGTCCCTTTTGCTTTGCTCCATCCAGCCCTGTCCCCTAAGCTCTGCCTCATCCATCCCTGTCTCCTCAGCTCTGCCCCATCCATCCCTGCCCCTCCTGCTCTGCCCCATCCATTCATGTCCCCCCAGCTCTGCCCCATCCATTCATGTCCCCCCAGCTCTGCCCCATCCATTCATGTCCCCCCGGCTCTGCCCCATCCATTCATGTCCCCCCAGCTCTGCCCCATCCATTCATGTCCCCTCAGCTCTGCCCCATCCATTCATGTCCTCCCAGCTTTGCCCATCCAATCCCTTTTCCCTCAGCTCTGCCCCAGCCTTTTTTAGTTTTTTTAGTTTTGCCTGTGGAATATATACCCCCACCCCAATGTGTGCCGATTTCTGACTACCCACCCCCGTGACAGCCCCCCGCCCGGACCTTCACCTCTTACGGATGCCTGTAATTGGACCTTTACAAGAAGTGGTTGAGTACCCCTGACCTAGAGAATGGCAGTGGAGACTCAATATGGGGCTTTTAAAGGATAGAAAACATGTAGAACAAATGGAAAATAGACTGTGAGCCAGTGGACCCAATGGGAAGTCCAAAAATGTACCATGCGAGGGGAATTGGTAGCGCTCGGTACAGCAATTAAAAAAAGCACATATAGTTAAAATAGAGGAGCGCGCTCAGAAAGTGCGTCTGCTGGAACAAGCACATACATAGAAACAGGCAATACAGAATTTTGAGAAATAACAAGTAGCTCGCTAGGAGCTGCTTACACTTTTGAACTATAGAGCTCGGCAAGCTCGATTATTCAAACACCGGTTATAAACGGTGCACAGCAGCTCCAATAACTCGCATCTGTTGCGATCACTACAGGATAAACCAAAAGACGCCCAAATTAGACATTTTATTGATACTAAAGATAAGATACACAAAGCTCCAGAGGATATTGTCAGCCAATTTGTTTTTATAGAGAACTATACAATTTAAAGGCGAGCGAAAATGACCAAGAAACTGAGGCCAAAATGGTCTCATTTCTGGTGAACAAAGATGCCAAGGATTGCAATGGAATCTATTAAAAAAAAATGGAAAAGCCGAATAGAGAAGAGGAATAACAATAGCAATAACTCAACTAAAAGCGAATAGCAAGCCCGGGCCTGATGGATTCCCCATGGCATATTATAAATTATATGAGGAAACATTGATACCCTATATGCCTAAAGCTTATAATTCCTCAGTGAGCTCCGGCGTGTTGCCAAATTTGATATTAGCAGCGGATCTTATTTTCTTACCTAAAGCCTGCAAAGATCCGAGCCAATGCTCGAGCTATCGACTAACTGCTCTCCTAAATACGAATGCTAAGATATACATGAAGGGCTTAGCAAACAGATTAATAGCTTTGATTTCCCATCTTATCTTGAAAAGTCAGATAGGATCTGGAAAGCCAGGGACAACACTATAAAAACACAAAATATACAATATTGGATCCTCAAAACTAACATTGAAGTCATTTTCCTGTCAACTAAGGCTTTTGATTGCATTAGTTGGCCATGGATCCAACATGTACTAACATAACTGGGCCTGGGAGCTAAGATGCTAAACAGGATCAGGTCTTTGTACTCAAATCTATCAGTGAGGATTAAAGCCACAGGTATACAGTCAGAGAGTATTGCCCTATCAAATGGTACATGCCAGGGGTGTCCATTATCCCCAACAATATTTATTTTGACACTAGAACCCTTTCTTTAGATATGTCAAAAACCACCCGGATATCCATGGAGGGAAGGTTGAACAGCTCGAATATATGCTGCTTTTGCAGATATGCTTTTTATGTTAAACAGCCATACAAGATTATCTAACCTGGACTTGTTTAACATTTTAAAATATCTCTAACTTAGTGATTAGCTATAATAAATCAGCCGCTCTAAATATCTCAGCTAATGATAAGATGTAGAGGACGTGTAAAAAAAACTTCAGCCTGGATTGGCTGTTATATCATTTTAAATACCTAGGGATGAAAATTTCTGCAGACCCCAGACAGCTGCTTTTGAACTACAGTCAGCTCACGACAGGTGGCTCATCCTATATTGGGCTTAGTCATGGGAAAGGGGCACTGCCTGCTGCTAAGGTAAAGAAACAGCCTGGCACATACAGCAGGTTGCAGTGCAGGATAGTCTAGATGGTGGATAAACAGCCCTAATTAGGTTTCAAAGAAATTCAAGTTGTCCTGCAGGCTCAGGGTGCATCAGTGTCAGGATGAACTGATATTTGAGTGCATGTGTGGTGGAGGTTCAAAGATGTTTTGGGGATGTCTTGACTGGGGATGCATCATGAAATCTGAAGATGCATCATGAAATCTGAAGATCACCAAAGGTTTCTGGGTAGCAATTTAGGGCCCAGGGTCAGAAAGCTGGGTTAACGTCCTAGGTCATGGGTCTTTCAGCAGGACAATTACCACAAAAATACATCAAGAACCACCCAAAAATGGATAAGAACAAAGTGCTGGAGAGTTGTTAGGTGGCCAGCATTGAGTCCGGATCTAAATACCAATGAACATCTGTGGAGCGGTCTTAAAAGAAAGAAGTTTTCAAAAGAAGAGAGGGACAAATGTCCAGTTAAGAGGTGTTAGAAGCTTGTTAGTAGTTATAGGAAGCCACTGATTTTGGTTATTTATTCTCAAGGATGTGTAAGCAAATATTTTTGGAGTTTTGTGTTAAATTATACTGTACATTTTTTGTGTTGTTATAATACACACATTGGAACATAAGCCTGTGTATAACAAAACATGTGTAATAATTTTCAGGGAGAAAAATGTACAGTAATTTTCTGGAAGAATTTCAGGGGAACCAACACAGAAATAACTGTATTTGTTTTCCTTGTCTGCAATTTCTACAAAAATAGAAAAAATAAGGGAGTAGAAATTGGAAATGGGTCAGTCTGGGGTCCTTGGGGTCAAAACACGTGGCCCATCACAATCTGATACTGGGAAACAAAACTTTGTAGTTTCTGGACCCACAAGCGAGAAACCATTCAATTAACTGTTTGCCCCTGACCTCAAACTTTTGGCAAGGCAAAAAGAGTAGATCATCATCTAAATATCCAGCGGGAACTTTTGGTCTGTGAAGCAAAACAGAATCTTAGTCACTGCCCCCCCCCCCAACAACCCCTGCCAGGAATAATTAAGAAGACCAGCCACCTTTTCTATCGGCCTTGGACTCCAGGGCCAACCGATCAAGTCCCGCTGGGGCCTGATTCAGGATGTCCCTCTGTGTGAACCCCCACGACTGCCCTACAATCACTTTCCTTTTGAAGGCCATGGGTAAATCCCTGGGCATCCTGCAGCTGAGGCACACTCCTGTGCCTAGCCATTCAGGTAGGATGGGGGTGGGAGGGAGCCGCAGACAACAAAAAGGCAACTCCTGCCTCCCTATGCCAGGCTGTATCACAAACAGAGCTGTATGCTGGTCATTAATCTGGGACAGGAACTGCTAGTGCCCTGCATATTAATGTTTGTACTAGGGCACAAGAATCCCTAGTGCTCTGCATATTAATGTTTGTGTCAGGGGACAGGATCTTCTAGTTCCCTGTATATCAACGTTTGTGTCAAGAGGCAGGATCTTCTGGTGCTCTGCATATTAATGTTTGTTTCATGGGACAAAACTTTGTAGTTTCTAGAGGAGAAGGACACTACTCCATATGATATATGACCATCTTAGTACTATTGGCCCACAAGCTAGAAACCATTCCATCAACTGTCTGCCCCTGACCTCAAACTTTTGGCAAGGCCAAAAGAGTAAAACATCATCTAAATATCCAGCAGGAACTTTTGGCCTTTGAAGCAAAATAGGATTTTTGGCCCTCTATATTACATTTTTTACATGTATTACAACCTGTTGCAGCAGTGGTCCCTTGCAGTTAGTGATAACTGATAAGTCTATTGCCAGGAGGCATACATATATAAAATAGTCTGCTAGGCATGTATCCTTAGTTTTGTCACAGGCAGTAAAAGAAAGAGGGAACAAGATACCAGGGGCATAGCGAGAGGAGACAGGCAGAGTTTGTGCCATGGGCTTGGAGGGTCAGGAGTTGACAGCCTGTAATACAATGTCAAGTATTTGCAGCAGTGACAGTACTCACAGCTGATGCCAGTATTCCCAGCTAGTAGCTCTGCTCTTTCTCTCTGCCTCTCTACTAGTGTGACTGCATTAGTCATGTGACAGGAAGGGGGAATTTGCATGGAGCTACAAATTTGATATACCGACATCAATTGTAAGTACAGGCACTGCTGCAGCAAATACGGTTTGCATTGTATAGCGGCCGCTGCCAGCGCTCGGCAATCCACCTCTGCCCAGCCATGGCACAGTTCACTTGGATTTGCCCCAAACATGTTTTTAAGGGAAGGATGTGGGGTTAAACTGATGATTTCTCTTGAGGCTACAGGCTGGGTAAAATGTGATTTTGGGCATTTGGTTCCTCTCCCTGGGGCATCTTGATTTGGTCAAGGGGCAGGATCTTCTGGTGCTCTGCATATTAATGTTTGTGTCAGGAGACAGGAATCACAGGTGCTCTGCATATTAGGGTTTGTACCAGAAGACAGGATCTGCACTTTATATATTAATTTTTACATCAGGAGACAGGATCCACTGGTGCTTTGCATATTAAGGTTTGTGTCAAGGGACAGAATACGCTGGTGCTCTGCATATTAAAGCTAACCATCACCAGTTTTCCTGCTATCGGGTGCATCCCGATATTCTTACCTTATCATCGAAGCTCACAGAGAATGCAGCCATATGGCTGCCTGCGCTTACGTGGGTACGCGGCTACATTCCCAGCGAGGCTCGAAGATAAGGTAAGAATATTGGGTGCTCAGGGGGGGGTGATGTAAGGTTACAACATTTTGGACCCCCCCCCCCCCCCAGACTGTTTTAATACAGTGGTACCAACAACCACACCGGATAGCGAGAAATCAGGTATTGGTCCGCTTTTACATTTGTGTCGGGACAGGAACATATTAAATGGATACAGCAGGCAATTGTCATTGTTACACCATTGCGTCGGACTACATTTGGCACGGTCCTAAACCGTTTTCTGTTTTTAAATTTAAGCCCACCTTTGCCGGCTCTCCCCGGACTGATTCCGAGAGAGAAGCTGCACCACCTGCACCCCCTCCCTCCTCTCTCCCTGAATGATGGCTGGTTGAGAGCACCGCATGAGCCCGAGTGCCAGCCGCTGTCTTCCCCCTGGCAGCCCTCGGCGGCAGCTGAAAACAGCGCTGTGGGGACCCCATACTTCCCTTTCCTTCCTCTGCTGACACATGTGGTGGAGGGAGAAAATAACTTCTCAGCCTGATGTTTCTACTCTTCTGCCACACACAGCCGAGGCAGAGGAAGCTGCTCCTGGACGGCTGCAAACTCCCTGCTGTGGGGAGCGACCAAGAACGGCGCTACTGCGCCCAATGCCACCCTTCTCTCCCACCGCTGAATACCCATGGGGGAGAGAGACATAACACAGCCCCCACAAGAAAACAGGTGTAACCCAGAATGCCCAAACACCACATATGCACCACACAGGACAAACTAAAAATACTGTTTCTTCATGGACAGCCTTGTCCATGCCACAGAGGGACTGAGAGTCCCAGCACCATGCCACAGCCAGCCCACATGGAACGCTGGTGAGGGCACAGTGGGAGTGCATGCATGGACGTTTGGTAGTGCTTGCATTGGCATCTGGTAATGTGAACATGTAAGTGGAAGTGAGCACATGCACTTTGGGTGTGCGAGCATCGACATTTGGGAGTGCACACATTAGCTTATAGGAGTGCGTGCATGCATCTTTGGGAGTGTGCACAAAAGACCCGGGGGGCTTCCTATATTGTTGATAGAAGATTGTTTGCCCAGCAAGATGAACTGGTAGACACCTACAAATGGCTGGTGTAGGTGAAACATAAGGCCAAGGCCTTTAGGCAGCACTAGAAGCGGAAAACACCTTCTGAAAATATCAGTTCAATTTCTATAGACAACAAATGACCAGAAGTCTCAAATGACGGGTCTTGTGCCTGCCAAAAACCTGGCAGCAACCAAGCCAGCTCATAGAAAGCTACATTTCCCAGTGGTACGAGAAGAAAATGTGTCCACACTATATACTACAGTGGTCAAACAATGTCAGCTATTGGCTAAATGACTCACTATCAAAACCACTAAAAAGCATATGCCACCAATTTACAAATATAGGTGGATTGCGGGTTTTCATATCCTTGTAAATTAAATTGGTGGGCTGTGATTTCCATTTTTCAGCCTGATAGATCATTTGCTATTTCCAAGGCTCAAAAGGCCAACCACCACTTTCTAAAAGTAGATAGCATATTGAGACAGGACAAGGCCAAACACTTGGAATAGGGTAATATCCTGGAGATTTCTGCCAAGGTAAGAGAAAGTGATCCTCCCCTACATACTTGGTAAAAGGGAACCCAGGTCTGTATAAATGACAGTGAGAAGCCCAAGGAACAACGCAACCTGGCCATGGGGAGCTGTTTTCCCCTCAACAGGGTATCTGCCCATAGAAAAGGCCTAGTTTTGAGCAGAGATGGCAACTAAGAGGTGCAATCCTTCTCTGACAAAAAGAGGAGCTTGAAGAAGGGCAGTTAGGTAAATGTGATGGATCTCTAGATTGGTGCAAAACATATCCCCCCTTGTGGCCAGATGTTGCTCTGATAAAGAGGACCTACAGGACTCCAAAATGTTTACCTTAAATTTGATACAATGGATTCTTGCAACCGTGTTTGGGCCACCACAGCCTTTGCAACCCCAAATTTTTTGGGTTACTTGACTAGGGTAAACTTTATGGTCCTGCTTCAATATTTGCTTCTCCAGTAAGACACCAACAACAATATATTATTCCCCCCTATCAGGTGTCCCGTTATGAGGGTCTATTGCCTTCTTTTAGAAGGTGTACCCGTGGGAAGAGGTTTAAGTCAGCGACTATTCTCTTAGTGTCTGTTTGCTGCCACACTAAGTAGTGGAGCACATGCTTTCAATTTCATGGTTGTGTGCTTCTCGATGGGTAAGGTAAAAGTGTTACATACCTAGCACATGAGTCAGCCTCTCCTAACCTAAGAGACAGAAAAAAGTGCATCCCAGTGAAAATTCACCCTTTTCAGAATCTGAGCCAAAGGGGGGAGGGGGGGTTGTATTTGAGAAAATTTAAATTATCTCTAAGGCAGTGGTAGTAAAAGTACTGCCAGAATGGCCCTGACTAGAGGCCTGGGAAGGACGGAGTTTCTGTGGAAAAATCTCGATGGGCTGGAGCATGTGAAGCAGAGCTCATTTTTTTGGCACACCTGCGTAATACTATTGACCAAACAAACTTTTTCCTTTGAGTGTCCAGGGCACTGTCACCTAAATAGGTTTGAAGCAGACAGGACACTGGGGTGGTAACATCAAGACTGGAACTTTGGTAACAACTTTGCTAGACTGCAAGCAAGCTAGGGAAAACTCCCAGGGAAATGTACCTGAGAATTAAATTCATCGCTCTCTTGACAAGGAAGGAAGCAATGTGTGCGAAGTAATTCATCTTGTAGAATTATTACATAAAGCCAATCCAAACACCTTTGGCTGTGAAACAACCCCATATCACTCATTGCACCAATCACCATTTCCAATCTGTACACTCAAGCCAACGCTTCTTATGATGATATTAAAGTCCAAGCTTCTTCATCTTTTTGGGCCACCATTCTAGAATTGTGCAATGCTCATCTTCACTGGCATGTTTAATCTGTGGTCTCATTTTTACAAAGCATATGAGCTACCATCACTGATGTGTTGAATGAGCTACAACGTACAGACCTTCGTATTCTTCCAACTGTCATGGCACTTACATGCAGTTTGGAAATTTTCTTGGCCGAGATACCACTATCAATGGGCTGGATAATGCGTTTTTTCTTTTCTAGGGAAGGCGACCCCCATGCTTTTGTTTTCCTTATTAATCCTCCTAGGGAGACTGTGTCATAGCTGGCACTGGAGACAGTAATATAAGAAAGGGTGCCTAATATACACTCCCAATAACCCCTTCCCCATGAAAAGATCTCCATACCTAGGTCTGATAAGTCATGTTTAAGCAGACCAAAATCATTCCTAGCATAGGTTAGGCTCACTTGAACTGTTCTTCATATCAAGGTCTGATGAGATCTTTTTGTGGTTCTGATCCACAGAGACACAAAAACATACCATACCTCCTCATACCACCCCTGAGCTCTGCATTAGAGATACTTACTAGCTCAATCTAGTATTTGTAAAAACAAAAATACAATTCTGTGAAACTCACCTGTAGAATTGTTTTTATTATATCCAGTCCAGGTCGTCCCAGTGATGACATGTGGGTATTCCGCCCCACAGGGGGAGCTCAACTGCAAGATCAAAAGCTGCAGCTCCTCCTGGCCCCGTATAAAGGCAGGTGTCCCTCTATCATTCTCCAGTGGTTAAAAAGCAGTAAACAAAAAGAGGACAGGCGGGGAGGCCAAGAAACCATGTTACTTCACATAGCTTCAGCTGGTACTCTCTCTAACAAGACTTAAGAATACAAATTCCAATGAATAAAAAATGGTAAGCACCATAACAGGCAAACAGGAAATCATGAACAAAGGGTGGGGTGGGACAACCTGGACTGGATATAATCAAAAACAATTCTACAGGTGAGTTTCACAGAATTGCATTTTTCCCTATATACAGTCCAGGTCGTCCCAGTGATGTGGGACATCCAAAAGCAGTGTCCATTTGGGCGGGATCCCCAGTGCGGAACAGCATGTAGTTCATCTCACTACCGCCTGAAGCACCTTTCGGCCAAAAAACAGCGTCAGCTGAGGCCCGAACATCCACCTTATAAAACTTTGTAAAAGAATGAACTGAAGACCAAGTGGCGGCCTTACAAACTTTCTCTTTCACTCCACGCCCCGGCCGACGGTGACTTGCGGCTCACTTCAGGAGAGGATCTGTCTGATATTTCCTTCCAGGGAACCCACGTGGGCTTTGCATCTGGGGGCGAGTTCAAAGAGGAGGACTATGGCGGCATTATGTAGGCGTCGGATTCCAGCAAGCCTGTCACAGACAAAAATGAATGGTTAAAGCCTTGGTTCCTACTGTATACAGCCTCCGGATTCAGTCCCCTCATTTGGTCACGTGAATGCCTGCGGGCTATATCTGTAACAGTTAAAGTTACTGTGACTATTCAAGCCTATGCTGCGGGTGCATTATGTATATTGAAAACAGCAGGCAGTTTGCTGACATGAAGCTTTGAGGATGTGGAGCCCAGACATCTCCCTGTTTGCTATCAAGTTCCCTGTTTTTGCAGCCCTATTTTCTCAGCCTAATTTTTTGTGGACATTAGTCCCTTAGAGGGACGCCGGCCGGTGTGTGTATGTGAATGGCGTGAGTGCTTGGAGGTGTGGAATGGGGGCCCCTATTTTTAATAGCAATTGCTCTTTTAAAATTTGTACAGTTATCGGTGTGTCATTTTCTATAAATATGTGTCATGTGCCACAGTGTATGTTACATTAAATTTGGATGTCATTTGGCCTAATTAAACTACGGGTGTTTAATTGTGCCAGCCCCGCAGAACAACCAGTGTTTTGAGTGTGTATGTGGCCTTACAAACTTGTTCAACCGATGCCTGGAGCTGAAAAGCCCAAGAGGCACCAATAGCTCTGGTAGAATGAGCTGTGATCTGAAAAGGGGGTTCCTTCCCCCTGGCAGAATAAGCTTGTACCACCGCCTGTCTGATCCACTTACTGAGAGTGGACTTGGCTGGCAAACCTTTCCTAGAGCCCTCTGTTAGGACAAAGAGCAAATCCAATTTCCTGAAGGATGCAGTAGCAGCCAGGTAATACTTTATGGCTCTGACCACATCCAAGACATGGAGGATCCTTTCCTTGGAATTAGTCGGTGCTGGACACAAGGAAGGTTAGACAACTTGCTCATTAAGGTGAAAGGGAGAAACGACCTTAGGCAAAAAATCAGGTTTAAAACGAAAAACCACCTTATCCCTATGCCACTCAAAATAGGGAGGCTTCATACAAAGCGCGGCCAGCTCTGATACACGACGCACCGAGGTGATCGCTACCAAAAAGACCACTTTGAGAGTCAAAATAGATAATGCAGCATCGCACAATGGTTCGAAGGGAGGACCCTGAAAAGCAGATCGTATTACCGGTGTGGGACTTTAGTACTGACTTACGCGGTGGCCGGACATGGGTGACTCCCTGGAAAAAAGTCTTGATCAAACTATGGTTGGCAATGGACCTCTGGAAGAAGATGGCTAAGGCCAAGACGTGGCCCTTGAGGGTGCTCAGCTGGAGACCCAAGTCTAAACCGTGTTGCAAAAACTCCAGAATCCTAGAAATAGAAAATGTGCGGCAAGGGAGACTCTTGGTCTCGCATCAAACAATATAAGCGTGCCAAACTCTAATATATCATGGAAGAAGACTTTTTCCGAGCATGAATCATGGTATGCACAACCAAGGCCGACAGCCCCTTTTCCGTCAGGATTGGGGTTTCAATAGCCAGGCCGTCAAAGCCAGCGTCCGTAAATTGGGGTGCCGCAGCGACCCCTGTGTAAGAAGCCCTGGGTCATCGGGCCTGATGTAGCGATCTACTGACATCTGAGCTATGTCCGCAAACCAACTTCTTCTTGCCCAGCGAGGAGCCACCAGGATAGTTGGTACCCCTTCCTAGGCTATCTTGCGCAGCACTCTGCCCAGGAGTGGAAACGGTGGGAATGCATAAAAGGAACTTGAACTCCGTCCAGGGAATCGCCAGAGCGTCTGTGGCAATGGCCAGAGGATCTCTTGAGAAACAGAACGTGAAAGGTCTCGCTGCTGAGAGACCATTCCCCAGGTGCAAGGCGCTCCTGCTCAGCGAGTCTGCCTCCAGGTTTTCTACCCCGGGAATGTAGACCGCCGAGATACAGGGAACATTCTCCTCTGCCCAAGACAGAATCTGGTTCACCTCCTTGAGGGCTCTCTTGCTCCGAGTCCCGCCCTGGTGATTGATGTAGGCGACAGGCGTCTGATTGTCCGAGCGAACCTGGATCGCACGACCCCTTAAATGGGAAGTCAAGCGAAGAAGCACCAACCGGATCGCTCTCAGCTTCAGAAGATTTATGGGTAAGCGGTTCTCCTGCGGACCCCACTGACCCTGGATCTTCTGTGTCTGCCAAACGCCTCCCCAGCCGTTCAGACTGGCATCTCCCAATGGGGAGTCAGAAAGGACTTGCCCACCAACAGGTTCCGGGAGTCCAACCACCACAAGAGGGACTGCCTGTCCCGGGGGGACAGCGAAAATTCTAGTTCCAGAGACTCCTGCATCCGGTTCCAGCCGGCCAACAGGTTCAATTGAAGAGGTCTCATGTGAAATTGGGCGAAGGGCACTGCCTCGATGCATGAGACCATTAGGCCCACCAATCTCATCCCCAGGCGAACTGACAAGACAGCACCTGCATCTGGAGACCCAAAATCTTCTGCTGCAGCAGAAAAATCTTGACCTGAGCTGTGTCTATCATCATTCCCAGGAAGAATCTCACTGTTGAGGGAATGATAAATGACTTTGGGTAATTGACTACCCAGCCGAAGGCCTCCAGGGTTGACAACACCGTCCGAGTATCACTCTCGGCGTGCTGAAGGGACTTGGCTGCAATCAGCAAGTCGTCCAGATAGGGCAGTACACGAATGCCCTGGGTCCTCAAGATCGCCATGATGCCCGCCAGCACCTTGGTGAAAATGCGGGGGGCTGAGGAAATCCCGAATGGAAGTGCCACAAACTGCAAACTGGTAATGCTGATTCTCCAGAGCAAGCCTCAGGAATTTCTGATGCCCCTGGAAAATCGGGATGTGCAGATAAGCATCCCTGATGTCCACCATGGTGATGAAGTCGCAGGGACGAAGCGATCTCAACACCGACCATAAGGTTTGCATGTGGAAATGTCTGACATTTACAAACCTGTTGAGACCCTCCAGGATTGGTCTTAACATTCCATCCTTCTTGGGAACCATGAACAGGTTGGAGTAGAAACCTTGCCCCCGTTCCTGCCGAGGTACAGGGCAAATCACACCTAGCCGCAGAAGGTGTTGTACGGCCATTCTCAGACCCTGTGCTTTTAGTGGGTTTCGGGATATCCGTGAGCGGAGGAATTTTGTGGGCGGCCAGACTGCCAGCTCTATCTTGTAAACGAAGGACACTACCTCCTGAATCCACCGATCCGAAATGTGCCGCCTCCAGATCTGAGCAAACAGTAGAAGCCGTCCCCCCACCCGGATTGGTGAGGGCGCCCCCTCATGCCTGAGGGGACTTGGCAGGGGGCTTGGACTTGGTTCCTCAGAAGGGATTGGGTCGGCCGCGGGACCTACCTCTACCCCAGGTATCCCTGCGGCCACCTGGGAATGAAGAGCCTCTTCCTCCCCGAAAGGAGCGATAGGCAGAGGGATTCCGAAAGGACCGAGCAGGCTTCTATCTCTGAGGGAGTCTACCATCCTTGACCAGGAGGTCCAGGCACTCCCCAAACAGCCTGTGCCCCACAAAGGGAATACTCGTAAGTGACTTCTTGGCCACGGCATCAGCCGACCATTGCCGCAGCCAGAGCGAGCGGCGGAGGGCAACAAGCAGGGCTGAGATCCTGGCACCAAGCCGGACCCCATCGTCCATGGCAGAAGCGACAAAACCAATGAATTCAAGCAGGCCTTGGGCTCTTTATATTCCTCCGCCTGCTTACGAGCCTTAGCTCTATCCACAAGATGTCTCATCTTCTTTCTGATGGCTAGAAAGACAATCACCGCGGCGCACACAGGGCGAAAGAGGGCACCAGCAAAGATGAACGCATGGCAGACCATCTGATCCATGCGCTTGTTAGCCGGGTCACTTAAGGAAGCAGTATCAGGTGAAGGCATAACAGTAGTGTTGGACAACCCCGACACAGGAGGATCCACTTCGGGAGGGCGAGACCAGAGCTAAACCAGCTCATCAGGGAAGGGATACCGCCTGTCCAGGGCTTTAGGCACCGACGGTAACTTGTTAGGCCTCTCCCATTCCTTGAAAATCATGTTAGAAACCTACTCCGGAAAGACCCGCCTTTGTCTTTCAGGCCTAAATAAATCTCCCTGCTTCCTCTTAGCCGCTCTGGGAGGAACAATGTGTAGTGTCTCAAACACTGAGGTATGCAATTTCTCCGTATCATCCAGGAGCCAAGCATCCTTGTTTGAGGAAGAACCAGACATACTGTCATTGCCAGCAGAATAATCCACAGTGGAGCGTGAATCATCTGGTAACTCACCTTCCTCCACAGAACCTTCAAAAAGATCATCATTATCCGAGTAAACGGGCTTGAGGTGCCGTTTTTTTATTCGTGGCCGCCTTAGGAGCCGTCCGCGAGATCTGTCTCTCGAGATTGGGCAGCCTATGCGCCAAGTCCGCATGAGATCCTCTGCTGGCTCCCCCCTCACTGGGGGCTGAGTGCAGCAGCAGAGGATCCGGAGAGGCCGCAGGTAGCGAAGGGCTACGGGCAGGGATGCCCGCCCATTCAAGGTCCAAAATAATGCCTATGGCGCAAGTGGTACAAACAGTGCTGAATCTGTCCAGAGGATTCCTACTGCACAAGGGGCAGAGCTTTTCCTGCCCAAATGGGGCCCCCAGCTCACTATCCCCAGATGCCTCCATTATGGTGATTAAAAATGGTCAGTAGGTAAGGTTACAACACCCAAAGGCCCAAACCTATAAATGATCCCTCTTAATAAAAAGGGGGACCGGGAGAAACCACAACCCTCAACCACAAGCCCACGACCTATACAAGAGAGGGGGAGAGATGCCCAATCATAATAAGCAAAAAGCAATTGGAATAATACACAATCAGAAAAAAAGAGGGACTCCGACAGAGGGACAGCGCAGCCTCCGATGACGGAAGGATCCCCCAGCAGCAGCAGTAGGAGGGACGCACCAGGCTTCCAGCGTCAGCAGGCCCCAAGCAGCAGCAGCAGCAAAACGAGCGCACAGAGCACAAGGGACAGAGCCTTCCAGAAGAAAACGCTCCTCGAGGGGCGGGCGGCGCCATGAGGAGATGCGCCCGCCCATCGTCCATGCCCTCAAGCTGCATGGCCCACGGCGCCGAAGTGCAACTCGCACAGCACCGCACTAGTGGTGCCCCCCGTCACAGACAGCGCCGCACAGCGGCGAAGCGGAGGCCTGCGGGGTACGGCAACCCCCAGGCAGGTGACGACGAGGGAGCGAGGGAGGCGAGTCTGCATAAAGCTCCATAAGACCCAGCTGAGCCAGCGTGGAGCCAATAGTGAAAAATACCATTTTGTGATTACTCACCTGTAAAATGGGTATTACAAGCATGTCGCACACCCCGCTTCCGAATATTCATGACACTTGGAACTGACCTGTAGAGGGCGATCTTTGCAGAGATGACATGAAAAAAAGGAGCCCCTCCCGGCCCATAAATACCTGGGACCTCCCACCATTCCCCAGTATAAGACAGCAGTAAAGGGACCAGGAAGAGCCAATTATAAACAGTACAGCAAAAAAAAAAAAAAAGGTTCACCATATAAAGGATCCCAAAAAAACAAAAAGGGCGGGGTGAAGCCGTGTGCGTGACATACTTGTAATACCCATTTTACAGGTGAGTAATCACAAAATGGTATTATTCCCAGTATGTCACACACCCCGCTTCCGAATATTCATGACACTTGGGACATCCAATAGCAGTGTCCATAATGGGTGGGGATCCAAACAAGGCAATAATGCACAACTTAAATGACTGCAGCTTGCAGAACTTTGACAGCATCCGCTGAGGCCCGCACATCAACCTTATAAAACTTAGAAAAAGTATGAACGGAAGAACAAGTAGCAGCCTTGCAAACTTGTTCAACAGAAGCCTGGTGCTGAAAAGCCCAAGACGCTCCAACAGCACGAGTAGAATGAGCAGTAACACGAAAAGGGGGAACCTTCCCCTTGGCAGAATAGGCCCCAACAATGGCCTGACGTATCCACTTACCAATGGAAGACTTGGCGGGCGCCAAACCTTTCCTAGGCCTGGAGGGCACCACGAAAAAAGCGTCAGTCTTACGAAAAGAAGAAGTAGTCACCAAATAGTACTTCACACAGCGAACCACATCCAAGGAATGCAAGACCCTCTCCTTGTCATTGCTAGGCTTAGGACACAAGGAAGGGAGAACTACATCCTGATTGAGGTGGAAGGCAGAAACCACTTCAGGAAGGAAATCTGGCTTGAAGTGAAAAACAACCTTGTCCTGATGCCTCTCAAAGTAAGGGGCCTGAATGGACCAAGCCGCCAACTCTGAGACACGCCGAATTGAGGTGATAGCAACCAAAAAGGCAACCTTCTGAGTGAGCATAGAAAGAGCAATATCCTGCAACGGCTCGAAAGGAGGACCCTGAAGAGCAGAAAGAACCAAATTTAAATCCCAAACTGGGAGCAGAGGTTTCCTAGGAGGCCGCATATGCGTAACCCCCTGGTAAAAAGTCTTAACCAGAGGATGAAGAGCAAAAGACCTTTAAAAGAAAACCGCCAGGGCAGAGGCCTGCCCTTTCAACGTACTAAGCTAGAACCCCAAATCCAGAACCGTGTTGTAGAAACTCCAAAACCCTAGGAATAGAAAACACCCTGCAAGGCAAGGCCCTAGCCTCACACCAGTCAATATAAGACCGCCAAGTCCTATAGTAGATGTTAGAGGAAGACCTTTTCCTAGCCCTAACAAGAGTCTGAACCACCGCATCAGAAAGACCTTCCTCCTTTAAGATGGAGGTTTCAGAAGCCATGCCGTCAAAGCCAGCGTTGGTAAATTGGGGTAGCGTAGCTGACCCTGGGTGATAAGATCCAGAAGAAGAGGCAGATAAAACTGATCTACTGCCAGCCGCACGACGTCTGTGAACCACACTCGTCTTGGCCACCTTGGAGCCACCAGAATTTCTGGTGCCCCTTCTTGAGCCAGCTTGCGCACCACCTTGCCCACCATGGAGAAGGGGGGAAACAGGTACAGGAACCCCAGGTCCCCCCAGGCAAGGGACAAGGCATCCACTGCCAGGGCCAGAGGGTCCTGAGACAGAGACACAAAGGCAGGAAGCTTGTGATTGTGACGAGAGGCAAAAAGATCCACTTCCGGAGTCCCCCACTTGAGACAAAGGGACCGGAATACCTTGTGATTGAGGGACCATTCCCCTCGTCGAGAGGAGCCCCTGCTCAAGGAGTCCGCCTCTGTGTTCTCCACTCCCGGGATGTAAACGGCTGAGATGCATGGGACATTGCTCTCCGCCCAGACAAGAATCAGAGACACTTCCCTGAGGGCACTCCTACTGCGAGTCCCTCCTTGGTGATTGATGTAAGCGACCGCCGTCCAATTGACCAACCGGACCTGAACCGGCAATCTCCGCAAGAGAAGAGTCAAGTGAGACAGAACTAACCAAATGGCCCGCAGTTCCAAGACGTTGATGGGAGTGTGAGCCTCCTGAGGCCCCCATAACCCCTGGAACTGATGTCCCCTCCAGAAGCCCCCCCAGCCCAACAGGCTGGCGTCCGTGGTGACCTTTTCCGAACAAGGGGCCAGAAAGGATCTGCCCTTCAACAGATTGCTCGACAATAGCCACCACTGAAGGGACTGCTGAACCCGGGGAGACAACAGACAAGATCGATCTAATGACAGGGGACACCTGTCCCAAGTCGCCAGAAGATGGAGCTGAAGCATCCTCATGTGAAACTGGGCAAAAGGGACTGCCTCGAAGGAAGCCACCATTAATCCCACCAGTCTCATCCCTAGCCGGATAGACGGACGAGGGTTGGATAGAAGAAACCGAATCAAATCTTGAATCAGATGAATCTTGGGCTGAGGAAGGAAAACCCTGGCCTGAAAAGTATCCAGAATCATGCCCAGAAACGAAATCTCCCTGGACGGGGAGAGGAAGGACTTGGGATAGTTGATCACCCAGCCGAACCTCTCCAGCGTGGATACCACAATTCTGGTGTCTAGCTCCGCTTGGCTAAGGGAGGAAGCCGTAACGAGAAGGTTGTCCAGATATGGTACAATGCGAATGCCCTGGACTCTGAGGAGGGCCATCACCCCCGCCAGTACCTTGGTGAACACCCTTGGAGCCGAGGTAAGCCCGAATGGAAGGGCCACAAACTGAAAATACTGATCTTCCACAACGAACCTGAGGAATCTCTGGTGTGTCGGGAAGATTGGTACATGCAGAAAAGCATCCTTGATGTCTATGGACGTCATGAAGTCCCCCTGATGAAGTGAATCAACGGCTGAACCCAAGGTTTCCATGCGAAACTTCCTGAAGCGGATAAACCGATTGAGGAGCTTCAGGTCCAAAATGGGTAGAACGGAGCCGTCCTTCTTGGGCACCGTGAATTGATTGGAATAGAAGCCCAAGCCCCTTTCCGCAGAAGGCACTGGGCAAATAACAGCCATGTCCAGCAGATTCCTTACTGCCGCCCGGAGCCCCTGTGCGGCCAGTGGATCGAAGGTACCCGAGACCTGAAAAATCTGGGAGGAGGCCGGATCTCGAATTCCAGCTTGTAACCGGAAGACACCACTTCCAGAATCCATTTGTCTGAGACCTCCCGGTCCCAGACCTGGAAGAAGTGCCGCAGCCGTCCCCCCACCCGCAAGGGTGAGGGCGCCCCCTCATTGCTGAGCTGGCTTGGCAGCGGGCTTGAGCTTGGAACCCCAGTTGTGACCTGGACGGGCACGTCCTCTGCCTCTATTCCAGGAATCACCTCTGTGGGTAGAGAAGGCCAAAACTCTGCCAGTTCTGGCACCACGGAAGGAAGGGTTAAAGGAGGCCGCCCCCCGAATGGGACGACGTTGCTTCTTACACTGAGGTAACTTCCCTCCTTTCGTGATAGAATCTAAATTTTCTCCAAAAAGCTGCAACCCCACGAAGGGAAGAGCTGTAAGCGACTTCTTGGCCACGAAATCAGCCGCCCACTGGTGAACCACACCAACCGCCGAATAGCCACGAGCAATGCCGAGGTTCTACTACACATAACCATGGCGCCATCCAGGGCGGCTAGTACAAAAGACATGAACAACTCACACCGCTTAAGGGCGGCAAACTCATCACTGGCCGGGTCAAGCCTGGAAGTACTCAACAGGTCCCTAACAACAGACCTGGTAGCCACCGCCGTAAGCGCCGAAGCACCAACAGGCCGCAAGGCCGAACCGACACTAGCAAAAGCGTGGCCAGCCATCTGATCAATGCGCTTGTCCTCACCATCTTTGAGAGTGGTGGAGTCAGGAGAATGCAAAATAGAAAAATTAGATAACCCAAGCACCGGGGCATCAACCTCGGGAGGGGACGACCAACGTTTTACCGTGTCCACCGGAAAGGGATATTTCTTATCCCAACCCTGCGGAATACCTGGAAGCTGAGTAGGCCTCTCCCATTCCTTAAGAATTTCCTTGATTTGGGAATTCCAGGCACGGTTTAGAAGTCCCAAAGAACTCCCCCTTCTGCGGAGGAGCCTCCTCTGGGGGAGAGATCACCAGAACCTCAAAAAGGTGAGCCAGGACCTTCGGGGTATCCACAGCATCCCCCTACCCCCGCTCAGTATCAGCACCAACAAATTGCCGATAGTCAAAACCATCAGATTCCTCAAATAATTCCCCCTCTTCCAGCGGGAAATAATCAGACCAGTCAAGTAAATCATAATCATCAAACTCAAAAGCCGGCACGGCTGGAGACAAATGTTTTCTCTTAGCCGAGGCCTTTCTGGCCACAGAGCTAGAAATAAATTTCTCAATGTTAGCCAATCTGGCACTCCCCGCCTGTGACAACATCACTAGGGGTACGGATAAGGCAGGGTGGGGTAGGGGAAGAGGCCGGGGCCACGGACCCAGACGCCTGGGCCCCCGACTGCTGCGTTATGGCCTGCTGAGCACAAGGTATGCAAACAAGTACATTATCCCCCGCAAGGGATACCCCACAACCCACACACTGCCGGGATTGCCCCGAGGGGAGCCCAAGCACGATATCCTGAGAAGGCTCCATATGGTGATTTTTTAAGGTAGTCGCAATGACCAGAGCGAATTACGCTGATAAGCAACCCGGGGTGCCCTTTTAAGTCCCAAGTGGGAGGATTTTTTTTTTTTTTTAATATATTTTAGGAACCCCAATTTAAAACTTCAAGGGACAATAGGACTGGGAGAACCCCCTTCTTAACATCAAAAAAACAAAGGGATTCCACCTGGAAGACATAAGAACAGGGGTACATAAGTACCAAACATACACACCCCAACATCTAGCAATATGCCAAAAATAACACACATCTTGTAACAATGTAAATGCAACAGAGTAAAGACAACCAGGCCTAATAGCGCCGACTAGTTGGGCAGCACAGCGCAAGGATCTAAGTTACTCACGACCAAAAATGGTAAATGGCGACCGTGAGCCCTCGCAGCGAGGGAAGTGAAAGAGAGACAAGGAAATAGAGGGGCGGGCCAGCGCGAGTACACGCCGCGCCTGGCCCGCCCCCTCATGAAGGACTCGGCCCCAGCCAGAACCCAAGATCCACAGTGGAGCAAATCATCGAGGGAGGCGGACAGCGACGCTGCGCACCCGGCCCCGCCCCCTCCTCAACCGCACCTGAGGAGAGACAGCCCCCTGACTCCAGCTGCAAAGCAACGGCTGCGCCGCCCAAAGATCAAGACAACGTGCCAACAAACACACACACACTTTTTCCAACTAAAAATCCATGGGAGAAAAGGCCCCCTCCCCCCCAAGGGGGGGAGAACCCACACCAATAGGTGAAAGGGCAAGAGGGACGGGGCATCCCAAGCCGGGATCACCAACCCGGACACCGCCTACCCCTTGTATGAGGTCTCACGGGGGAGCAAGCTCCCATATACACCACAAGGTGCAGCCTACCATTGCCTGGACCTTCAGCCTAGGCTGGGAGGCATACTGCTATAGTTTAAATTAAAAAAGGTTCAGGCAGCAATAGAAACAAAAGGCCGGGGGTTACCGCGGCTACCTGCAAGGAGGAGATAGCCATCTTCTGACTTGCTCGCAGACTGCAGAGACGAAAGACTGGGGAATGGTGGGAGGTCCCAGGTATTTATGGGCTGGGAGGGGCTCCTTTTTTTCATGTCATCTCTGCAAAGATCGCCCTCTACAGGTCAGTTCCAAGTGTCATGAATATTCGGAAGCGGGGTGTGTGACATATTGGGAATAACATCACACTGTAAAAACACAACAAATCTCCAATAAAGCTTGTGGGCAGGGAGGGTATATACAGTAACAAAGGTGGTTCCCCCCCCCCAGACTCACCATACGCCTACGGCCGACTACCCTTTAAAATAGGGTCTGCGGCCCAGAGCCAAGCTCTGCCGAACGCCACTGACCCCAGCGTTCACCCTACCGTCACAATCCCATAGCAGCCAGAGGCAGAAGTGGGTCAGAAGGGATCCGTGGGAATAGGGCCCGCAGCGGGCGACAGGCTAGTTGGCCCCGCTCTGCTGCCATATCTGAGAGAGTATCCAAACGATCTTCTGCAGCCAAGACTGCAAGATGAACAACTGGAGAATGATAGAGGGATACCTGCCTTTATAGGGGGCCGGGAGGAGCTGCAGTTTTTGATCTTGCAGTCGAGCACCCCCTGGGGGCGGAATATCCACATGTCATCACTGGGACGACCTGGACTGGATATAGGGAAAATCCAAGCAGACTATAACATTTAGTAGTAGAAAAAAACAGGGACCAAATACGTGTAATTCACAATGTCAAGGTGGCTGAGAGAACAATGCAAGGACATAGAGAGGGATAGGGGCACACTGGGCAGAGAAGTGTAGCAGAACCAGAGTGAGGCCTCAGTCTTATTAGAAACCTAAACAAAACAAAACCTTTTGCAACTGATCTTAGAACTGCAGTTTAGGGGGGTTGATTGTATTTTTTTTTTTTTACATAAAAACCTTCCCGCAAGATGTTTGGGGTATTCTCGTTCTTTGGTTGCGAGAATTGAGAACGTAAAATCACTCAATAAGTTAATTTGCATTTGATTCAGGTTTTTTTTTTGCCGGCAAATTTTGGCAAGAACCCTTTTCCTGGGCAAGATAGCATGATTTTAAACAATTAAATTGACATCTTGCATTAAGCTTTGTTTAGTTATTTTAGTTTTTTTTTTTGTTAGATACAATTGTTATCCAATAAAAAATCGCCAGGACCAATTTTGACATTTTTTTTTTTTATAGTTGGTGGCGAGGGCAGTAAGAGCCCTGAAAATCAGCTGTGGAGAGCGGTGAAAAACACAACAAGTGCCGGCAGTGCTGGAAGAGGACACTGCCCAGTGCTGGGAAGACAATGGAACTGGTGAGTAGTAAAAAGATAATTCTGTGAGAACTCGCCTCTAGAATTAATTTCTCTTCCATTATTACTTCAGGACATCAGAGGAATTCAGTCACTATTGGGTTAACCTCTCGATCGAAGGGTGTGGACTGCACGACAAAGGTCTGGCTCCTCCTGGCCTATATACTTCCGGAAGTCTTCCCACAATCCAGTTTAGTTGAAAAGCAGTAGAACTAGCTGTCCGGGAGGCATTCTTATATCTCTTGTTTGAGACATCTATAGGATTCCCGGGCCGAATGATTCCCTCCCCCTGGGGCATCCAAAATTGGGATGCCCTGCTGTGTGAAACCCCCCAGGTCACCTATACACTTACCTTCTTTCCCGGTCCAACAGCGCATGAGTGAGCCACGGCCGCATTTTCCTCTAGCAGGGCACGTGCCCGTGCCAGGCATTTGTGAATGTGCGGCGCGGGCACGCTCCCTGTTAGAGGGTAGCGGGGGATGCAGCTCTCAGTGCGCTCGGGGCCGCCCACCATAGAAAACGTGATGCCAGCGGATCCCAACACGCCGATTGGATGAGCGGCTGCGCATCCAAACGATCTTCTGCAGCCAAGACTGCAAGATGAACAACTGGAGAATGATAGAGGGATACCTGCCTTTATAGGGGTCCGGGAGGAGCTGCAGTTTTTGATCTTGCAGTCGAGCACCCCCTGGGGGCGGAATATCCACATGTCATCACTGGGACGACCTGGACTGGATATAGGGAAAATCCAAGCAGACTATAACATTTAGTAGTAGAAAAAAACAGGGACCAAATACGTGTAATTCACAATGTCAAGGTGGCTGAGAGAACAATGCAAGGACATAGAGAGGGATAGGGGCACACTGGGCAGAGAAGTGTAGCAGAACCAGAGTGAGGCCTCAGTCTTATTAGAAACCTAAACAAAACAAAACCTTTTGCAACTGATCTTAGAACTGCAGTTTAGGGGGGTTGATTGTATTTTTTTTTTTTTACATAAAAACCTTCCCGTAAGATGTTTGGGGTATTCTCGTTCTTTGGTTGCGAGAATTGAGAATGTAAAATCACTCAATAAGTTAATTTGCATTTGATTCAGGTTTTTTTTTTGCCGGTAAATTTTGGCAAGAACCCTTTTCCTGGGCAAGATAGCATGATTTTAAACAATTAAATTGACATCTTGCATTAAGCTTTGTTTAGTTATTTTAGTTTTTTTTTTTGTTAGATACAATTGTTATCCAACAAAAAATCGCCAGGACCAATTTTGACATTTTTTTTTATTATAGTTGGTGGCGAGGGCAGTAAGAGCCCTGAAAATCAGCTGTGGAGAGCGGTGAAAAACACAACAAGTGCCGGCAGAGCTGGAAGAGGACACTGCCCAGTGCTGGGAAGACAATGGAACTGGTGAGTAGTAAAAAGATAATTCTGTGAGAACTCGCCTCTAGAATTAATTTCTCTTCCATTATTACTTCAGGACATCAGAGGAATTCAGTCACTATTGGGTTAACCTCTCGATCGAAGGGTGTGGACTGCACGACAAAGGTCTGGCTCCTCCTGGCCTATATACTTCCGGAAGTCTTCCCACAATCCAGTTTAGTTGAAAAGCAGTAGAACTAGCTGTCCGGGAGGCATTCTTATATCTCTTGTTTGAGACATCTATAGGATTCCCGGGCCGAATGATTCCCTCCCCCCTGGGGCATCCAAAATTGGGATGCCCTGCTGTGTGAAACCCCCCAGGTCACCTATACACTTACCTTCTTTCCCGGTCCAACAGCGCATGAGTGAGCCACGGCCGCATTTTCCTCTAGCAGGGCACGTGCCCGTGCCAGGCATTTGTGAATGTGCGGCGCGGGCACGCTCCCTGTTAGAGGGTAGCGGGGGATGCAGCTCTCAGTGCGCTTGGGGCCGCCCACCATAGAAAACGTGACGCCAGCGGATCCCAACGCGCCGATTGGCTGAGCGGCTGCGCATGCACCATAGGACCGGGAAGCAGTAAGTTGGTTTTGCCAATCTGGGGGGTTTCACACAGCAGGGCACGGACCAAAACCCAGGATAGTCAAAATCCTGGGTTTTGGTCCCCTTTAACTGATAATGCTGCTAATTCAGAACCCCGCCTTACTGAGGTTGCCACTAAAAATACCATTTTGTGAATACTCACCTGTAAAATGGGTATTGTAAGTATGTCACACACCCCGCTTCAAGACATTCATAACGTGTGGGTAATACTGACCTGTAGATGGCGATACTGCAGAGATGCAAGGAAAAAAGAGAGCCCCTCCCGGTCCATAAATACCTGGGACCTCCCACTCATTACCCAGTATAAAGACAGCAGTAAGATAAGGGACCAGGAAGAGCCAAACACAAATCATAACAACGCAAAGTTCACAATATAAAGGATCCAAAATACAAAAGGGCAGGGTGAAGCGGGGTGTGTGACATACTTACAATACCCATTTTACAGGTGAGTATTCACAAAATGGTATTATTCTAAGTATGTCACACACCCCGCTTCAAGACATTCATAACGTGTGGGACATCCAACAGCAGTGTCCATAAAGGGCGGGGATCCAAAACAAGGCAACACGGCACAACTTAAACCACTGCAGCTTGCAGAACCTTGCGGCCAAAAACAGCATCCGCTGAGGCCCGCACATCAACCTTGTAAAACTTGGAAAAAGTGTGAACCGAGGACCAAGTAGCAGCCTTACAAACTTGCTCAACAGAGGCCTGGTGCTGGAAGGCCCAGGACGCCCCAACAGCACGAGTAGAATGAGCAGTAACACGAAAAGGGGGACTCTTCCCCTTAGCAGAATAGGCCCCAACAATGGCCTGGCGAATCCATTTACTAATGGAAGACTTGGCGGGCGCCAAACCTTTTCTGGGCCCGGAGGGCACCACAAAAAAGGCATCCGTCTTACGAAAGGAAGACGTTACCTCCAAATAGTACTTCACAACGCGAACCACATCCAAAGAATGCAGGGCCCTCTCCTTGTCATTGCTGGGATTAGGACACAGGGAGGGCAGAACAATGTCTTGATTTAAGTGAAAGGCAGAAACCATCTTAGGAAGGAAATCCGGCTTGAAACGAAAAACCACCTTGTCCTGATGACTCTCAAAGTACGGGGCTTGAATGGACAAAGCCGCCAACTCAGAGACACGCCGAACCGAGGTGATGGCTACCAAAAAAGCCACCTTCTGCATAAGCGAAGACAAGGCAATATCATGCAAAGGCTCAAAAGGAGAACCCTGAAGAGCAGAAAGAACCAAGTTCAAATCCCAAACAGGGACCAAAGGCTTCCTAGGAGGCCGCACATGCGTAACCCCCTGGAAAAAAGTCTTAATCAGAGGATGAATAGCAAAAGACCTTTGAAAGAACACCGCCAGGGCAGAAACCTGCCCCGTCAGAGTACTAAGCTGGAGCCCCAGGTCCAGACCATGTTGAAGAAACTCCAGAATTCTGGAAATAGAAAATTCCCTACAAGCCAACGCCCTGACCTCACACCAATCAATATAAGACCTCCAAGTCCTAGAGTAGACAGTAGAGGAAGACCGCTTCCTAGCGCTAATAAGAGTCCGAATCACAGCATCGGAAAGACCTTCCTCCTTCAAGATGGAGGTTTCAGCAGCCACGCCGTCAAAGCCAGCGTTGGTAAATTGGGATAACGTAGTTGACCCTGGGTGAGCAGATCCGGCAGCAGGGGCAGAACGAACTGATCCTCTGCCAACCTTACCACGTCTGCGAACCAAACCTGTCTTGGCCACCTTGGAGCCACCAGAATTGCTGACGCGCCTCCAGGGCCAGCTTGCGCACCACTCTGGCGACCATGGAGAACGGAGGTAACAGATACAGAAACCCCAGATCCCTCCAGTTCAGAGACATGGCATCCACTGCCAGAGCCAGTGGATCCCTCGAGAGAGACACAAATGCCGGAAGTTTGTGATTGTGACGAGAGGCAAAGAGGTCCACCACCGGGGACCCCCACCTGAGACAAATCAAGCAAAACACCTTGGGGCTGAGAGACCATTCCCCCCGGTGAGATGAGAACCTGCTCAGAGAGTCCGCCTCCGAGTTCTCCACTCCCGGAATGTAAACTGCCGAAATGCACGGGACATGGCTCTCCGCCCAGGCCAGAATCAAAGACACTTCCCTGAGGGCACTCCTGCTGCGAGTCCCTCCCTGGTGATTGATGTAGGCGACCGCCGTCCGATTGTCCGACCGAACCTGAACCGGCAAGCCCTGCAACTGATGAGTCAAGCAAAACAGAACCATCCTGATGAATCTCAATTCCAGAACATTGATGGGCTCGTGAGCCTCCTGAGGCCCCCACAGACCCTGAAACTGACGATCCTTCCAGAACCCCCCCATCCTGATAGGCTGGCATCCGTGGTGACCGTCTCCCAACAAGGAGCCAGAAAGGATCTGCCCCTCAACAGATTGATTGGATCCAGCCACCACTGAAGGGAGCGCCGAACCCGGGGGGTCATCAGGAAGGACGACAGTGGAGACCCATCCCAGGCCACCAACAGATGGAGCTGGAGCGTCCTTGTGTGAAACTGAGCAAAAGGAACCGCCTCGAAGGAGGCCACCATCAATCCCACCAGCCTCATCCCCAGCCTGATGACCGGACGAGGGATGGACAGGAGAAGCCGAACCAACTCCTGAATCTTGGAACCTTGGACTGAGGAAGAAACACCCTGGCCTGGGAAGTATCCAGAGACATTCCCAGAAAAGACACTAACCTGGACGGAGAAAGGGAGGACTTGGGGTAGTTGATCACCCAACCGAATCTCTCCAGAGTGGACACCACCGTCCTGGTGTCCAACTCCGCTTGGCTGAAGGAAGACGCCATAATGAGAAGATCGTCCAGATAAGGCACAATGCGGGTACCCTGGGCTCTGAGGAGAGCCATCACCCCAGCCAGCACCTTGGTGAAAACCCTTGGAGCCGAGGTAAGACCGAAAGGAAGTGCCACAAACTGAAAATGCCGATCCTCCACCACGAACCTGAGAAATCTCTGGTGCGCTGAAAAAATCGGAACATGCAGGTAAGCGTCCTTGATGTCTATGGACGTCATAAAGTCCCCCTGACGAAGAGAGTTGATAGCTGAACGCAGCGTTTCCATGCGGAATTTCCGCGGACGGACGAACCTGTTGAGATCTTCAGATCCAGGATGGGTCGAACCGAGCCGTCCTTCTTGGGCACCGCGAACAGATTGGAATAAAAGCCCCGGCCCCGGTCTGAGGGGGGCACTGGGCAAATGACAGCCATATCCAGAAGACTCTTTACTGCCACCTGGAGCCCCTGCGCGGCCAGAGGGTCCGAAGGCACCCGAGACCTGAAGAATCTGGGAGGGGGCCGGAACTCGAACTCCAGCTTGTAGCCGAAAGTCACCACTTCCCAGATCCATCTGTCCGAGACCTCCCGGTCCCAGACCTGGGAGAAGTGTTGCAGCCGTCCCCCCATCCACATGGGTGAGGGCGCCCCCTCATTGCTGAG
Organism: Gastrophryne carolinensis; assembly: GCA_027917425.1. Taxonomy (NCBI): domain Eukaryota; kingdom Metazoa; phylum Chordata; class Amphibia; order Anura; family Microhylidae; genus Gastrophryne; species Gastrophryne carolinensis. The sequence continues at coordinate 131,060,351 of CM051237.1, read as the reverse complement.
CTGGCTTAGCCCCAACTGTATCCTGGACGGGCACGTCCTCTTCCCCTGTTCCAGGAATCTCCTCTGGATGAGGGGAAAGCAAATCCTCTGCCAGCTCTGGCTCCACGAAAGGAAGGAGCAAAGGAAACCGCCCCCCGAAAGGGATGGCGTTGTTTCCTGCGTTGAGGTAACTTACCACCTTTAGCGACGGAATCCAATTTCTCTCCAAAGAGCCGTAATCCCACAAAAGGAAGAGCCGTCAGCGACTTTTTTGACACAAAATCAGCCGCCCACTGGCGCAACCAAACCGAATGCCGAATAGTCACCAGCAGGGCCGACGTTCTGCCACACATCATCAGAGTGTCATCCAAGGCGGCTAGTACAAATGACAAAAACAGGTAGCCACCACCAACAGCGCCGAAGCACAAACAGGCCGCATGGCTGACCCAACACTGGCAAAACCATGACAAGCCATCTGGTCAATGCGTTTATCCTCACCATCTTTAAGAGTGGAACAATCAGGAGAATTTAAAACAGCGGTGTTGGACAACCCCAGAATCGGTGCATCCACCTCAGGAGGAGACGCCCAACGCTTAACAGTATCCAAAGGAAAGGGATATTTTTTGTCCCAACCCTGAGGAACACCTGGGAGCCGAGCAGGCCTCTCCCATTCCTTAGTAATAATTCCATCAAAATGCTTTTGATTAGGAAATTCCAAGCGCGGCCTGGATTCCTCGAAAAACTCCCCCTTTTGCTGTGGGGCCGCCTCAGGAGGATAAATAGCCAGAACCTCAAACATCTGAGCCAGAACGTTAGGAGTATCCAAGGACCTCCCCAAGCCCCGCTCGGTATCAGCTCCAACAAACTGCTGATCGTCCGAATTATCTGATTCCTCATATACCTCCCCTTCCTCAAGTGGGGAGTAATCGGACCAATCCAGATTATCAACATCATCAAAGTCAACCGCCGGCGAGGCCGGTGACAAGTGCTTTCTCTTAGCCGGAGCCTTTCTGGCAACCGCGCTGGAGAATAATTTTTCAAGATTGGCCAATCTGGCGCACACCTCAGATTGCAACTCCCCACCCATGACAACATCACACGGTATACACAGATATACATCATCCCCTGTAAGGGATACCCCACACCCCATACACTTCTGGGGTTGCCCCGAGGGGAGCCCAAGCCCAGTATCCGGGGATGCATCCATACGGTGAACTTATAGGTAGTCGCAATGACCAAGGGAATTACGCATATAAGCAACCCGTGATGCCCCTTTAATGTCCCAAGTAGGAGGATTTGTAATAAGCCAATTTGAAGAACCCAGGGACCCTAGGACCGGGAGAAATCCCCTAAACACCACTGTAGATCCGCCTGAAAGACACAAATAAAAACCATGAGTATAACAGGCGCATAGGACACAAAATAAAGAGGAATAAAAAAGGGGGCTTACAGGGCCACTCACTGTGCCGTCCTGTAGCTGGAAATGGCGTTCTCACGCCACCATGAGGGGAGAAGGCAGACCGAGAGGAGAAGGGGGGTGTGGCCAGCGCGGATCGTGCGAAGTGCCTTGCTCTGCCCCCCTTCCATGAATCATAGAAGCGGAGACCGAGCTCCGCAGCGGCGCCTGTCACACGGGGGCGGGCCGCGGCGTCGCGCCGAAAGCCCGGCCCCGCCCCCTACTGTAAACACGTGAGGGGAGAAGCTCCCCTCCGCCATGCCACCCCAGAGGCCGGCGCTGCGGCAATTGTGGCGGCCGCGGCGCCGGTCAAATGAAGGAAAAAGGAGGGGGGCGGGCCGCGGCCTCGCCCGGAATACCCGGCGACGAAAGCCCGGCCCCGCCCCCTACTCTAACTGCGCGAGGGGAGAAGCTCCCCTCCGCCATTTACCTCAGAGACCGGCGCCTCGGCGGCAACGGCGGCCGCGGCGCCGGACAGTACAAAGCAACATTTAAAGTGACACACATAAAACAAAATAAAATAAAAAGACCTAACACTAAAGAAGGGACCCCCCCCCCCCGCTAGGGAGAAGGGCATCCATAGAGGGGGACCACCCAGGGTGTAAGGCCAAGGAACAGGGCATCCGAAACCGGGGTCACCAACCCGGTTAACCGCCTAACCTCTTGTATAGGGTCTCACGCTGGAGCATTAGCTCCTAAGCACCTAGGGTGCCAATCTACCCTCACCCTAGGCTGGGAGGCATTGGGATCAAAAGAGATCCGGGCGGAAATAGATAAATAACGGGCCGGGAGTCATCCTGGCTACCTGAAACCCCCTGTGCAAGGAGGAGACATCATCTTCTGACTTGCTCGCCACTGCAGAGATGAAGACTGGGTAATGAGTGGGAGGTCCCAGGTATTTATGGACCGGGAGGGGCTCTCTTTTTTCCTTGCATCTCTGCAGTATCGCCATCTACAGGTCAGTATTACCCACACGTTATGAATGTCTTGAAGCGGGGTGTGTGACATACTTAGAATAAAGATAACCTTAAGAGTCATCAAACTTAATGATACATCTGCCAATGGCTCAAAGGGAGCCTGAATGACTGATATAAGTTCAAATCCCAGACCCGCAGAAGTGGCTTACGGTGGGGCAGCACATAAGTAACCCCCATAAAAAAAGACCTAATAAATGTATTCACAGCTATGGGTTTCTGCAAAAAGATAAATAAAGCAGATATCTGTCCTTTTAAAGTACTCAATTGAAGACCTTTCTGCAAAAAGTCCAATATTCTGGGAACAGAAAATGTTCTACATGTGAACCCTCTGGATTCGTACCACGTGATAAATGCTTGCTAGACTCTATAGTAGATCATTGATGAAAATTTCTTCCTGGCCTGAATCCTAGTCTGGATGACTCTGGCAGAAAAATAACCCTTTCTGCCAAGATGGAGGTTTCAATAGCTAGGCTGTCAACGCCAGAATTTGTGAACTGAGGTGCCCCTGCAAAGAGATTGAAAGACCCTCTGACTGAGGGAACATTCACCCTGACGCAGGACTGGTCTGCTGAGATGATCGGCCTGCAAATTGTCCACTGCTGTGTATTATGCCGAGATGCACAAAACCTGTTTCTCGGCCCAAAGCAAGATTCGGCTCACTTTCTTGAGAGCTTTCCTGCTTCTGGTGCCCCCCTGGTGGTTGATACATGCCACTGTCATCCAATTGTCTGTTTGAATCCTGACGGGATGACCCCTCAGATGGGATGCCCAATGTTTGAGAGACAATAGAATCGCTCTCAGTTCCAGGATATTTATGGGGAATCTGCTCTCCACCGGAATCCACTGTCCCTGAATCGTTTGTGACCCCATGACACCCCCCCCAACCTGTTCAGACTGGCATCCATGGTTATGATCTTCCACTGTACTGGAAGGAATGATTTGCCGATAAAGGCTGAGGATTCAGCCACCAGGTTAGGGACTGCCTTGTTGAATGTGTCATGCAAAAGGGGTGATCTAGAGTCCGTGGCTCTTGATCCCAGGTCGAGAGCAATTCTATCTGCAGGGGTCTTGTGTGAAACTGTGCAAAAGGCACTTCCTTGAAGCAAACACCATCAGGAACAACAGACACATTCCTTGACGAATTGTCGGGTGAAGGCAAGACAAGAGCTCCTGTATCCTGGCCTGAAATGAAAGTCTCTTCTGTTCCGGAAAAACACTTTTACCCGAGAAGTGTCTGAAGATATTCCCAGAAAAGAAATAACTCTTAAAAGGAATGATATTCGACTTTGGATAATTGACTATCCAGCCGAACTTTTCTAATGTAGATAAGACAATCTGTGTATCCTTCTGGGCGTCCTAAAATTACGGGGCCCATATCAACAGATCGTCTAAGGGATTATATGTATTCCCTGACTTCTTAGAAAAGCCATGAGACCTGCCAACACTTTGGTAAACACCCTTGGTGATGACGATAGACGAAGATGTAGGCCATCTACTGCAAACCGCAGATATTTCTGATGACCCGGAAAAAATACAATTCTGTGAAATACTCACCTGTAGAATTGGTATTATACGTATACAGTACGTCCTGCTCCAGATAGAATACTTACACTTGGGTTATCCTCCACCAGAGGGCACTGTGCACTGCAGACATGCAAAAAAACAGGCTCTTCCCGGCCCTTCATATACCCAGGGACCTTCCACAAATCCCCAGCATTGAAAAGCAGTGAACCAGAAGCCGGGAGAAACCAACCACCCAAACAACTGGTAATGATAACCAAAACAACAATCACCATACAGGGGATCCAGAATAATGCAAAAACCAGGGTGGGGTGGAGCAGGACGTACTGTATACGTATAATACCAATTCTACAGGTGAGTATTTCACAGAATTGTATTATTCTATGTATACAGTACGTCCTGCTCCAGATATAATACTTACACTTGGGACATCCAATAGCAGTGTCCATAAAAGTAGGGTGGGATCCCCAACAAAAAAGGTAACGGCACGTAGCTTAAATTACTACCGCCTGCAAAACCTTGCGGCCAAACACAGCATCAGCCGAGGCCCGAACATCAACCTTGTAAAACTTTGAAAAGGTGTGGACAGAAGACCTTGCAAATTTGTTCCACAGAAGCCTGGTGCTGGAAGGCCCAGGAGGCCCAATAGCACGAGTAGAATGAGCAGTAAGATGGAAAGGAGGACTCCTCCCCTTAGCAGAATAGGCTTGAACCACAGCCTGATGGATCCACTTGCTGATAGTAGACTTGGCAGGAGCCAAACCCTATCTAGGCCCAGAAGGCACAACGAAGAGAGCATCAGTCTTCCTGAAAGCCGCAGTGACAACCAGGTAATACTTCAAACACCTGACCACATCCAAGGAATGCAGAACCCTTTCCTTGTCATTACTAGGATTGGGACACAAGGAAGGAAGGACAATGTCCTGATTCAAATGAAAAGCAGACACAACCTTAGGCAGAAAATCCGGCTTGAAGCGGAACACCACCTTGTCCTGGTGTCTCTCATAGTAGGGAGACTGAATGGATAGAGCAGCCAGCTCAGACACACGCCTAACCGAAGTTATGGCAACCAAAAGACAACCTTGAGAGTAAGAACAGCCAGAGCAGCCTCTTGAATAGGCTCAAAGGGAGCACCCTGCAAGGCAGATAAAACCAAGTTTAAATCCCAAACGGGGACCACAGGTTTAAGAGGGGGACGTGCATGAGTGACCCCCTGAAAGAAGGTCTTAACCAAATGATGTTGAGCAAAGGTCTTCTGAAAGAAGACAGACAGGGCAGAAACCTGACCCTTCAGAGTACTGAGTTTTAGACCCAACTCCAAACCATGCTGTAAGAACTCCAGAACCCTGAGGACAGAAAACTCCCTACAGGGAAGAGACCTAGACTCACACCAGTCAATGTAGGTACGCCATACTCTATAATAGATAGCAGCAGAAGTCTTCTTCCTAGCCTGCACCATAGTACCTACCACGGAGGCAGACAAACCCTTCTCCATCAAGATGGAGGTTTCAGCAGCCAGGCCGTCAAAGCCAGCGTTTGTAAATTGGGATGGCGTAGGGAGCCCTGAGTTAGCAGATCTGGCACCCCTGGCAGATCGTACTGGTCTACTGCCATTTGAACCACGTCTGCGAACCACACTCTTCTTGGCCACCGGGGGGCCACTAGAATCACAGGCACCCCCTCCAGAGCAATCTTGCGCAGAACCCTGCTCAGCAGGGGGAATGGTGGAAATACATACAGGAGCCGAAACTCTTTCCATGACATGGACAGGGCATCCGTGGCCAAGGCCAGAGGGTTCTGAGACAGAAACACGAAGGCCGGGAGCTTGTGGTTGTGACGAGACGCAAACAGGTCCACATCCGGTAGACCCCAACGGTGACACAGGGACTGGAATACCCTGTTGCAGAGGGACCACTCTCCCTGATGGGACGTCCCCCTGCTCAGAGCATCTGCAAGCAGATTCTCCGCCCCCGGAATGTAAACAGCCGAAATGCATTGTACATTGGCCTCCGCCCATGTCAGAATCCGTGACACTTCCTGGAGGGCACCCTTGCTCCGGGTCCCTCCCTGATGGTTGATGTAGGCAACTGCCGTCCTGTTGTCTGAGCGTACCTGGACCGACAGACCCCTCAGGTGTTGGGTCAACCGCTCCAGTACCAACCGGACTGCCCACAATTCCAGAATGTTGATGGGTAAAAGGGGCCTCCTGAGGACCCCATGTCCCCTGGAAGCGCAGGGACTTCCAGAATCCCCCCCAACCTGACAGACTGGCATTCGTTGTGACCGTCTCCCAGGAGGGGGCCAGAAAGGACCTGCCCCCTATCAAGTTCCCGAGGTCCAGCCACCACGCAAGGGACCGTCTGACCGAGGGGGGAAGCACACAGACCCCGTCCAAGGACGCTGGGTTCTTGTCCCATACCGACAGAAGGTGAAGCTGCAGAGGTCTCAAATGGAACTGAGCAAAGGGCACCGCCTCGAAGCTCGCCACTATCAGGCCCACCAGCTGCATTCCCTGCCTGATGGAGGGCTGTGGGCACGAGAGCAGGAACCTGGCCTGCGCAGTCAGAGCTTCCACCTTCTGTTGAGGAAGGAATATCCGTGACTGAACCGTATCCAGAATCATTCCCAGGAATGGAGTCACCGAGGAGGGGGACAGAGAGGACTTGGGGTAATTGATCACCCAGCCGAAGGACTCCAGGGTGGACACTACCAGTTGAGTGTCCAACTCTGCCTGCCGCAGAGACCGAGATGTGATGAGGATGTCGTCCAGGTAGGGCAGCACGCATATGCCCCTTAGCCTTATCAGGGACATCACCCCTGCCAGCATCTTGGTGAACACCCTGGGAGCTGACGTGAGGCCGAAGGGCAAGGCCACAAATTGGTAATGCTGATCCTTCAGTGCAAATCTGAGAAACCTTTGGTGTCCTGGAAACACCGGGACGTGAAGGTAAGCATCCTTGATGTCTACTGACGTCATAAAGTCCACTGGGCGCAGGGAGCCAATGGCCGAGCGCAGAGTTTCCATGCGAAAATGCCTGTTCTTGACAAATTTGTTGAGGATTTTTAAATCCAGAATGGGCCTGACTGACCCATCCTTCTTGGGTACTGTGAAAAGGTTGGAGTAGAACCCCGTGCCCCTGTCTCCTAAGGGGACCTTGCAAATGACCCCTAGATCCAGGAGACCCTGCATGGCCAGCAACAGGACCTGAGCTGAGGCAGGGTCCTGAGGGATTCGGGACCCAATGAATCTGGTGGGGGGCCGTACAGCAAATTCTATCTTGTAGCCGGAGGACACTACCTCCTGAATCCACCGGTCCGAGACGTGGCGCCTCCAGACATGCTCGAAGTGCTGCAGACGTCCCCCCACCCGGACGCGGTCCCGTTCCTCCTGGGGGCCCAAGCCCAAAGCCCCTCCCAAGACCCCTCATGCCTGAGGGGTCTTGGGAGGGGCTTTGGGCTTGGGCCCCCAGGAGGAACGGGACGGCGTCCTCTATTCCTGTGCCAGGAATCAGCGCGGGGCCCTGTGAAGGACACCCCTTTTCCCTGTTTAGCCCCGCGGTAGGGGATTGAAAGGGTGCCCTGGCCTCGAAAAGGCCGAATCTGTCGCCTGCGCTGGGGTAACTTGCCTCCTTTGGCGAAGAGGTCTAGACGGTCTCCAAACAGGCGCAGCCCCTTAAATGGAAGCCCAGTAAGGGCTTTCTTAGCGGCATTGTCAGCAGCCCACTGTCGCAACCAAACCGCGCGGCATATAGCTACCGCCAAGGCAGAAGATCTGGCACACATCCTTATAGCATCGTCGGATGCAGACAGGATATAGTTTCTAAACACATCACAGTTAGAGTATTGACAGTATCAGAGGGCAAGTCATCTGTGCCATCGAGTGCATTCCTGACCATGGCCCTGAGCGCTACTGCCGTAATGGCTAAGGCGCAAACCGGGTGCAAGGTCGCTCCCCCAAATGCAAAGGCATGGCATGCCAATTGATCGATACGCCGGTCCTCAGAGTCCCGTAGCGTAGTAGTGTCAGGGGAGTGCATAATAGAGGTGTTAGACAACCCTAGAATAGGAGCATCAACCTCGGGGGGTGATGACCAGCACTTAACCAAGTCAGCCGGGAAGGGATACTTTCTATCCACACTCTTAGGGATCCCAGGCAGTCTGCTGGGATGTTCCCATTCTTTAAGCACGAGGCTATTGAAATGGGTTTGCTCGGGAAATTCAAGACGAGCCTTAGCAGTATGAAAAAGCTCACCCCTTTGCCTGGGAGCCGCAACAGGGGGAGAGATGGACAAAACTTCAAATATCTGAGCCAGCAGTCTGTCAATATCATCCGAGGTCCAGTGCTCGGAACCAGACTCGTCATGACCCCTTGATTCCTCGTCATATGACCCCAAGTCAGAGAACAGCTCCCCTTCGTCCGAGGGGGGGTGGCCGTAAGGCTGCAACAAGTCATCAGATTCCACAGGGAAAAGAGCAGAATCAGGGGTTAAATGCCGCCTCTTAGCGGTGGCCTTACGCGCTAGCGAGCTAGCAATCTTTCAACACTGGCCAGTCTAGTAGCCATATCAGGATGAGAATCCCCGCTTGTATTGGGGGTTAGACTCAGGCTTGGGGGAGTAGGTGAAGTGAGGCGAGGTGCAGGCCCAGCCACTGAAGAGGCGGGAAGAACCGATAACGCCTGCTGTGCACAAGGAACACAGACCCGTGCATTGTCACCGCTGCTAGGTAAGACCCCACAAGCTACACATAGACGGGCATGTCCAGAAGAAACCCCGTGCACAATATCCTGGGACGCCTCCATATGGTGATTGTATAGGGACAATAGGCCAGTAGGGATTGACGCTGTAAGCTACCCTGGATGCCCCAATAACCCGCGGGGAAGTGGGAGTAATTTTTAATAGTCTCAACCGGGAGATACACCGGGCCGGGAGAAGCCACCGGAGTTCATGGTCTGAAAGACATAAGAGGAACAGGAATGTCAGAGCCATGCGCAAGGTGTAATAAAGGTAAGATACAGGTAGTATAAGGATAATATAAGGTCGCCCGCAAGGGCACTTACAGACAGCGGGGGAAGGGCAGTCTTTACCGCTAAAAAGGCGCCAAACGATCCTCGAAGGGCAGGCCAGAGCTGATGGTGACGCGGAGCGCGTCAAGTCAGAGCCCCCCCCCCCCCCCCCGGGAGCGCGAAGCTCCGAAAAGCGCGAAGCTAATAGAGAACAAAAAAACAGGGCAGTGACGCCTGAAGGAAAGATCGAGTGGATTACCGCAGCAGAGCCACAGGCTAAGAAAAGACGCCGCAGCATCAACAAAGCCACCGCCGCCCGTGCTGTACAGCCATATAGAAGGGGCACGGCGGCTACCAATAAGAGTAAAAAGAACACAGCGCGGCTCTGACATCCATTCCCAGTCAAACACGACACCGAGGCCATAAGCGTGTAATAGGGTACACTGAGGTCTCCATACTCACAAACCCCCCCCCCCCTTTCTTCCCCCCCGGGCTAGGGGGGGAACGAGGGAGGATGGCGACCCTTTACACAGGGTCCACCGCTACACGGGGTGTGGGACAATTAAGTGGGCGGGGCATCCCCTAAAGGCTCACCATCAGCCTAAACCGCCTACCCTTTGGTGGGGGACTGCGGTGGAGCATGGCTCCGTTAAGCATGCATGGTGCTGCCTACCTTCACCCGGCCAGCGCAGCCCAGGCTGGGAGGCACATCACAAATAGGACGGGTGGGAGTAGTCCAACAGGGCTGCAGGCTGTAAAGCCCCGCTCGCCTGCGAGAGAGTGATACTTCATGTCTTCGCAGTCAGCACTGCAGAGAAATCTGGGGATTTGTGGGAGGTCCCTGGGTATTTGAAGGGCCGGCAGGAGCCTGTTTTTTTGCATGACTGCAGTGCACAGCGCCCCTCTGGCGGAGGATAACCCAAGTGTAAGTATTATATCTGGAGCAGGACGTACTGTATACTTAGAATAGGTACACAGGTACGCATATCCATTGTGGTCCTAAAATCTCCCACCTGGAGTAACATCACTGTGAATCTTAGCGATTCCATGCAAGATTTCTTCAGAAGGATAAACTTGAGTCCCTTAAGATCTAATATCAGGCGCACCAGACCGTCCTTCTTGGGAATTATGAACAAATTGGAGTAAAACCCCTGACCTATCTATAAGAGGGGAACAGGACTACTCCAATCTCTAAATGGCGAGTTAAGGCGGATCTCATTGCTTCTGCAGAATTAGGGATACCCCTGACCAAAAGAATCTCTGAGGAGGTCTGGACCCTAATTTGATCTTGTATCCAAAGATCTATTACATGGAGCCTCCAAATGTAAGCAAAATGCAGAAGCCGTCCTCCCACCTGCAAGAACGGGGGGCGTCCCTTCATGCCTGAGAGGGCTTTGAAGGTGGTTTTCCTTGTTCTACCAGAAACCTCTTGGCCTATTTTGGTACTTCGATTTATTCTAAATTCTTTTCGGTATCCCAAGGAGGCGGAACCTCTTCCCCAAGAAAAGGCCAAGGATTAGAGGCCCTGCAAAAAATATACACTTCGGCTTTTGTGGAAGATTAGTAGACTTACCACCAGTAGCTTCCTTTACCATGTCATCCAAGCACTCCCCAAACAGGTGCCCCCCCTAAAGGGAAGTTCCGTCAGATTCTTCTTAGAGGCTATGTCAGCTGACCATTGCTTTAGCCATAAATCACGGCTTAAAGCTACCACCAGAGCTAGGCCCCTGGCACTTAACCTGATCAAATCATCCATAGCCGAGATAACATACCTGCTAATATCCAAACTGGTTTTCATCAACTGGGAGCATGACTTCCCTGAAAGACCCGAAATTGGATGAATCCTCCCCAATGGATAATTCTTCCTGGGAGACTATGGCAGCAAAAATATCCTCTTCATAATCAGAGGAAATTGAATGCCTCTTTAAAGCCTTCTTTGAAACCGGTGCTTCTGCAACTACTACTGTTGCACAATCCCTGCACACTCTGCTATCCTCGTCCAGTGCCACCTGCATGCACACTGGACATGGGGTAAACGTGTCTGTTAATGAACCAGATCCGATAACCCCAGATGCCTTTGTCATGATGAATGTAATAACAGCCTAACTCCCTGCGGATCTAAGACCAAGTATATAACAGGTCTCGATAGTCATAAGTGACTGCTTCGAGACCTTAGGGGTGAACCACACCAATATATTGCCTGCCCTTTCCCACAATCTACAACGAAAAGAACAACGAAAAAACATATTAATATTGATATAACATAATATTAAAAAACACAAAGCATAGTAAAAATACCATTGTGTGAATACTCACCTGTAAAATGGGTATTATAGGTATGTCACACACCCCGCTTCAAGACATTCATTACACTTGGGTATACTGACCTGTAGATGGCGATCTTGCAGAGATGATATCAAAAAAAGGTAAGACCCTCCCGGCCCATAAATACCTGGGACCTCCCACTCATTACCCAGTATAAAGACAGCAGTAAGATCAAGGGACCAGGAAAGCCAATTAAAACTAACAAAGGTTCACCATATAAAGGATCCAGAATACAAAAGGGCAGGGTGAAGCGGGGTGTGTGACATACTTATAATACCCATTTTACAGGTGAGTATTCACAAAATGGTATTATTCTAAGTCACACACCCCGCTTCAAGACATTCATTACACTTGGGACATCCAATAGCAGTGTCCATAAAGGGCGGGGATCCAAAAAACAAGGCACAAACTTAAACCACTTGCAGTTTGCAGAACTTTGCGGCCAAAACAGCATCCGCTGAGGCCCGAACATCAACCTTGTAAAACTTGGAAAAAGTGTGAACCAAAGACCAAGTAGCAGCCTTACAAACCTGCTCAACAGAAGCCTGGTGCTGGAAGGCCCAGGACGCCCCAACAGCACGAGTAGAATGAGCAGTAACACGAAAAGGGGGAACCTTCCCCTTGGCAGAATAGGCCCCAACAATGGCCTTGGCGAATCCATTTACTAATGGAAGACTTGGCAGGAGCCAAACCCTTCCTAGGCCCAGGCGGCACCACAAAAAAAGCATCAGTCTTACGAAAAGGAGAAGTAGCCACCAAATAGTACTTCACACAGCGAACCACATCCAAAGAGTGCAAAACCCTCTCATTGTCATTGCTAGGCTTAGGACACAAGGAGGGAAGAACAATATCCTGATTCAGATGAAAAGCAGAGACCACCTTAGGAAGGAAATCTGGCTTGAAGCGAAAAACAACCAGAAAAACAACCTTCTGAGTGAGCGTAGAAAGCGCAATATCCTGCAAAGGTTCGAACGGAGGACCCCGCAAGGCAGACAAAACCAAATTCAAATCCCAAACTGGGAGCAAAGGCTTCCTAGGAGGCCGCACATGCGTAACCCCCTGGAAAAAGGTCTTAACCAGAGGATGAAGAGCAAAAGACTTTTGAAAGAACACGGCCAGGGCAGAAACCTGCCCTTTCAACGTACTAAGCTGCAAACCTTGGTCAAGACCATGTTGCAGAAATTCCAAGACCCTAGGGACAGAAAACGCCCTGCAAGGCAAGGCCCTTACCTCAAACCAATCAATATAAGACCTCCAAGTCCTATAATAGATGGCAGAGGAAGACTGCTTTCTAGCCCTAACCAGAGTCTGAATGACAGCATCAGAAAGACCTTCCTCCCTCAACATTGAGGTTTCAGCAACCACGCCGTCAAAGCCAGGGTTGGTAAATTGGGGTAGAGTAGTGGACCCTGAGCAGATCTGACAGAAGGGGCAGGTCTAACTGATCCACTGCCAACCTTATCACGTCCGCGAACCAAACCTGTCTTGGCCACCTTGGAGCCACCAGGATTGCTGATGCGCCCTCCAGGGCCAACTTGCGCACCACTCTGCCCAGCATGGGAAACGGAGGGAACAGGTACAGAAACCCCAGATCCCTCCAGTTCTGAGACATGGCATCCGCTGCCAGAGCCAGCGGATCCTGCGAGAGAGACACAAATGCCGGAAGCTTGTGACTGTGATGAGAGCAAAGAGGTCCACCTCCGGAGTCCCCCACCGGTGACAAAGTGACTGAAACACCTTGGGGATGAGCGACCATTCCCCCCGACGCGATGACCCCCTGCTCAGGGAGTCTGCCTCCGTGTTCTCCACTCCCGGAATGTACACCGCCGAGATGCATGGAACATTGCTCTATGCCCAAACAAGGATCAAGGACACTTCCCTGAGGGCACGCCTGCTGCGAGTCCCTCCCTGGCGATTGATGTAGGCGACCGCCGTCCGATTGTCCGACCGAACCTGAACCGGTAGGCCCCGCAACTGAGGAGTCAAGTGAGCCAAAACCAACCTTATGGCTCTCAGCTCCAGAACATTGATGGGATCGTGAGCCTCCCGAGGCCCCCACAGCCCCTGAAACTGAAGATCCTTCCAAAATCCCCCCCAACCTGACAGGCTGGCATCCGTGGTGACCGTCTCCCAACGAGGAGTCAGAAAGGATCTGCCTCTCGTCAGATTGCTTGGTTTTAGCCACCACCGAAGGGAACGCCGCACCCGGGGGGACATCAGAAAGGACTGATCCAATGACAGCGGGGACCCGTCCCAGGCCGCTAGGAGATGGAGCTGGAGCGTCCTTGTGTGAAACTGGGCAAAGGGAACCGCCTCGAACGACGCCACCATCAATCCCACCAGTCGCATCCCTAGCCGGATGGACGGACGGGGGATGGATAGGAGACGCTGAGTCAATTCCTGAATCAGAAGAACCTTGGCTCGGGGGAGAAACACCCTGGCCTGAGAGGTATCCAGTGACATTCCCAGGAACTCCACCACCCTGGAGGGAGTGAGGCAGGACTTGGGATAGTTGATCACCCAACCGAAACTCTCCAGAGTGGACACCACAGTCCTGGTATCCATCTGCGCCTGACTTAGGGAAGACGCCATAATGAGAAGATCGTCCAGATAGGGCACGATGCGGACACCCCTGGCTCTGAGGATGGCCATCACTCCTGCCAACACCTTGGTAAAAACCCTTGGAGCCGAGGTAAGGCCAAACGGAAGAGCCACAAACTGAAAATGCCGATTGTCCACGACAAACCTGAGGAATCTCTGGTGTGCCAGAAATATTGGAACATGCAGGTAGGCATCCTTGATGTCTATGGACGTCATGAAGTCCCCCTGACAAAGTGAGTGGATGGCTGAACGCAGAGTTTCCATACGGAACTTTTGGGGACGGACGAACCTGTTGAGCAACTTCAAATCCAGAATGGGACGAACGGAACCGTCCTTCTTGGGCACCGTGAACAAATTGGAATAGAAGCCCAGGCCCCGGTCTGAGAGGGGCACCGGACAGATGACAGCCATGTCCACGAGACTTGCTACTGCCGCCCGAGGCCCCTGGGCGGCCAGAGGATCTGACGGCACCCGAGACCTGAAGAATCTGTGAGGGGGCCGGAACTCGAAATCCAGCTTGTAACCGGAAGACACCACTTCCTGAATCCACCTGTCCGAGACCTCTTGGACCCAGACCTGGGAGAAGAGTTGCAACCATCCCCCCACCCACAAGGGTGAGGGCACCCCCTCATTGCTGAGCCGGCTTGGCAGCGGCTCTAGGCTTGGAGCCCCAACTGTGTCCTGGACGGGCCCGACCCCTGCCCCTAGGCCAGGAATCACCTCTGGACGAAGGGAAGGCCGAACCCCTGCCAACTCTAGCCCCATGAAAGGACGGAGAGAAGGAAGCCGCCCCCGAAAAGGGCGACGCTGCCTCTTACGCTGAGGTAACCTACCTCCCTTTGCCACCAAATCCAATTTTTCTCCAAAGAGCCGCAGTCCCACGAAGGGAAGGGCCGTGGGCGACTTTTTGGACACAAAATCAGCCGCCCACTGACGTAACCAAACCGACCGGCGGATAGCCACAAGCAGGGCCGTAGCTCTGCTACACATCACCAGAATAATGCAAAACTAGGGTGGGGTGAAGCAGGACGTACTGTATACTGTCCTGCTCCAGATATAATACTTACACTTGGGACATCCAATAGCAGTGTCCATAAGGTAGGGTGGGATCCCCCAACAAAAGGAGACAACAGGCAGTTTAAACTACTGCCGCTTGCAAAACCTTGCCAAAAACAGCATCAGCTGAGGCCCTAAAATCAACCTTGTAAAACTTTGAAAAGGTATGAACAGAAGACCAAGTAGCGGCCTTGCAAACTTGTTCAACAGAAGCCTGGTGCTGGAAGGCCCAAGAGGCACCAATAGCACGAGTAGAATGAGCAGCAAGATGAAAGGGGGGACTCTTCCCCTTAGCAGAGTAGGCCTGAATCACAGCCTGACGAATCCATTTGCTAATAGTAGACTTGGCCGGAGCCAAACCCTTTCTAGGACCAGAGGGGACCACAAAAAGAGCGTCAGTCTTCCTGAAGGCCGCAGTGACTACCAGGTAATACTTCAGACACCTGACCACATCCAAGGAATGCAGAACCCTTTCATTAGCGTTGCTAGGATTAGGACACAAAGAAGGAAGAACAATATCCTGATTCAAATGAAAGGCCGACACCACCTTAAGCGGAACACCACCTTGTTCTGATGTCTCTCATAATATGGAGGCTGAATAGACAACGCCGCCAGCTCAGATACACGCCTGACCGAAGTGATAGCCACCAGAAAAACAACTGTGAGGGTAAGTACAGCCAGAGCAGCATCATGAATAGGCTCAAAGGGAGCACCCTGCAAGGCAGACAAAACCAGGTTCAAGTCCAAAACAGGGACCGTAGGCTTACGTGGGGGACGCTCGTGAGTGACCCCCTGAAAGAAGGTCTTAATCAAGGAATGCAGAGCAAAAGACTTCTGAAAAAAGACCGACAGGGCAGAAACCTGACCCTTCAGAATACTGAGTTTTAAACCCATCTCCAATCCATGTTGTAAAAACTCCAGAATCCTAGGGATGAAGAACTCCCTGCAGGGAAGAGACCTAGACTCACACCAGTCTATGTAGGAACGCCATACCCTATAATAGATGGCAGAAGAAGTTTTCTTCCTAGCCTGTACCATGGTATCCACCACTGAGGCAAGACAAGCCTTTCTCCATCAAGATGGAGGTTTCAGCAGCCAGGCCGTCAAAGCCAGAGTTTGTAAATTGGGATGGCGTAAGGAGCCCTGAGTGAGTAGATCTGGCGCCTCTGGCAGGACGTACTGGTCCACTGCCATTTGTACCACGTCTGCGAACCACACTCTTCTTGGCCACCTTGGGGCCACCAGAATCACTGGCACCCTTTCCAGGGCAATCTTGCGCAGAACCCTGCCCAGCAGGGGGAACGGGGGAAAGACATACAGGAGCCGAAATTTCTTCCAAGACAATGACAGAGCGTCCGTGGCCACAGCCAGAGGATCCTGAGACAGGGAGACAAAGGCCGGGAGCTTGCAATTGTGACGGGACGCAAACAGATCCACATCCGGTAGGCCCCACCGGTAACACAAGGACTGGAGCACCCTGTTGCAGAGGGACCACTCCCCCTGCTCAGAGAGTCTGCTAGGAGATTCTCTACCCCCGGGATGTAAACAGCCGAAATGCATTGCACATTGGCCTCCGCCCATGTCAGAATCCGTGACACTTCCTGGAGGGCACCCTTGCTCCGGGTCCCTCCCTGATGGTTGATGTAGGCAACCGCCGTCCTGTTGTCTGAGTGCACCTGAACAGACAGTCCCTGCAGGTGATCGGTCAACTGCTCCAGAACCAACCTGACCGCCCGTAGTTCCAGAATGTTGATGGGTAAATGGGCCTCCTGAGGGCCCCACCTGCCCTGGAACCTCAGGGACTTCCAGAATCCCCCCCAACCTGACAGACTGGCATCTCCCAGGAGGGAGCTAGGAAAGACCTGCCCTTTAGCAAGTTCTTGAGGTCTAGCCACCACAAGAGGGACCCTCTGACCGATGGGGGAAGCACACAAACCCCGTCCAAGGACGCGGGATCCTTGTCCCATACTGAGAGGAGGTGAAGCTGCAGAGGCCTCGAATGGAACTGAGCAAAGGGCACCGTCTCGAAGCTCGCCACCATCAGCCCCACCAGCTGCATTCCCTACCTGAGGGAGAGCTGGGGGCACGAGTGCAGGGACCGCACCTGCGCAGTCAGAGCTTCCACCTTCTGTTGGGGAAGGAATATTCGTGACTGAACCGTATCCAGAATCATCCCCAGGAATGGGGTCACCGAGGAAGGGGACAGAGAGGACTTGGGATGATTGATCACCCAGCCGAAGGACTCCAAGGTGGACACCACCAGCTGAGTGTCCAGCTCCGCCTGCTGTAGGGGCCATGAGGCGATGAGGATGTTGTCCAGGTAGGGCAGCACTCGAATGCCCCCTGACCTTATCAAAAACATCACCCCTGCCAGCACCTTGGTGAACACTCTGGGAGCTGAAGTGAGGCCAAACGGTAGGGCCACAAATTGGTAATGCTGATCGTTCAACGCGAATCTGAGAAACCTTTGATGTCCCGGGAACACAGGGATGTGAAGGTAAGCATCTTTGATGTCCACAGTCGTCGTAAAATCCCCAGGGCGCAGAGAGCCAACGGCCGAGCGCAGAGTTTCCATGCGAAAGCGTTTGGGCTTGACAAATTTGTTGAGGATCTTTAAATCCAGGATGGGCCTGACTGACCCATCTCTTTTGGGTACTGTGAAAAGGTTGGAGTAGAACCCCTCTCCCAATTCTCTCTAGGGAACCTTGCAAATAACTCCCAGATCCAGAAGTCCTTGCACTGCCTGCATCAGGACCTGAGCTGATAGTGGGTCCTGAGGGATCCGGGACCTGATGAATCTTGAGGGGGGCCGAACAGCAAACTCGATCTTGTAGCCAGAGGTAACTACCTCCTGAATCCACCGGTCTGAGACTCGATGCCTCCAGACGTGTGCGAAGTGCTGTAGCTGCCCCCCCACCCAGGCGGGCGAGGGCGCCCCATCATGCCTGAGGGGGCTTGGGAGGGGCTTTGGGTTTGGTCCCCCAGGAGGAGCCAGGGCGTCGCCCCCTGCTCCTATGCCAAGAGTCTGCACGAGCCCCCGCGAAGGACACCCCTTTCCCCTGTTTAACGCCTCTGTAGGGGGCTAAAAGGGGGCCCTGGTTACGAAAGGGCCGAGGCTGCCGCCTGCGCTGTGGTAACTTACCTCCTTTAGCAAAGAGGTTTAGGCGGTCCCCAAACAGGCGTAGGCCCTTAAATGGAAGCCCAGTAGGTGCGCGAGCACCCGGCCCCGCCCCCAACCCGGAGGAGAAGAAGCCCTGCATGGGCTCGCCGCCATTGCGGGCAGCACCCATCGCACGCCGGAGGCCGGCGCCGTGGGGCCTCCGGCGCCATGCAATTGCAGCAAAGTGACATAAAGTGAAAGCGCACACATTTAACACATGTAACACACGCACACATACATACAGACAGGAATCCATAAGGGACCCAGCCCCCCCCCCCCTCTAAGGGTACCTAGGAGAGAGGGAATCCATGCCAGGGAAGGGCCAAGGGACGGGGCATCCCAAACCGGGATCACCAACCCGGATAGCCGCCTACCCCTTGTTATGGGGTCTCACGGCTCCTAAGCACCAGGGGTGCCAACTACCTTTGCCCGGACCAGCAGCCTAGGCTGGGAGGCAGGGAATATTAAATAATGGGATCCGGGCAGAAATAGAAGAAAAAACGGGGCCGGGAGTCATCCCGGCTACCTGCAAGGAGGAGACATCATCTTCTGACTTGCTCGCCACTGCAGAGATGAAAGACTGGGTAATGAGGGAGGTCCCAGGTATTTATGGGCCGGGAGGGTCTTACCTTTTTTTGATATCATCTCTGCAAGATCGCCATCTACAGGTCAGTATACCCAAGTGTAATGAATGTCTTCAAGTGGGGTATGTGACATACTTAGAATAATTACCTACCTAATAGCTTTAGGTCCGCTTGAGAGTAGCCTTACAGCGACCTAGAAAGCATCCGTGCTACCAGCCAGTGAACCCCAGCTCCCCAGCATAAATCGCAGAGCGTCAGCCCGCACAGCTGAAGCCGCAGCGAGGATAGGTGGCGACGCGGCAGAAGAAGTGACCCCACTCGCAGGAAAGGAACAGCGCCACAAGCTGGAGAAGAACCGGCGACAGCGCAATGAAGCAACCTGCAAACCGACTCTACAGGCTAAGAAGCCGGACGAGGCAGTGATCTTCCCTCACTGTCCAGCGGAGGGAAGCATCTGTCTCTTCCTGACGCCTTCGCTCTGCCCCCTCACACAAGACTCTGCCCCTTAAAGGCGCATAACATTACATTATAACATAACATTTTTAAAAGTGCAAACACAACACATGGGAAAGAGCAATAAAAGGAGGGAAAATAATTCCCCTGATCTCCCCAATAAGGTTCACCAGACTCTTCCTTAAAGCGGAACACCTTTTTGAAAAACAAGTGGGACCCCAAAGTGCCCCGGACTCTGGCGCTTACCCTTACTATTCTGATCCGCATATAGCATAGCTGAGGACGCGTTGCGGGTCCATCAAAATCAGAGGAATATAAGGGTCAGGAAGACAGTCGGGGTTAAATTCCCCCTGCTTCCAGGGTAAAATCCTAAAAAAAACGGAGAGAGGAGCTCACAGCACACCTTGAAGTCCAGTTCCAACTGCAAGAGAAAAACTGGATTGTGGGAAGACAGCCGGAAGTATATAGGCCGGGAGGACCCACACCTTTGTCTTGCAGTCCATGCCCTTCGGTTGAGAGGTTATGGAAGAGAAATTATGGAATGGTTATGGAAGAGTCCAATTAAAAATCTGTGTGCTCTCTTTTTTTATACACTTAGTGTGAACTGGTAAGGGGTCCAGGGGAACCCTACACCAGTTCACAAGGGTCGGGATATGGCATCGGGGGTGTGGAAGAGCCTGATGTCCATTGGTATGGGCACGGGGGTTCTTCCAGGGGTGTCGTGGGCATCCCTGGAATAGCTCTAAGCCCATAGCAAAGTTGATAAAGGCTTATAACTTGTAGAGCCGGGGAACGCCCAGTGCGACTCCTGTGCCCTGGGTAACAAGCCCTTATGCCTGATGCCCGAGCTGGTTGCAATTTTTTTAATAAAAAAAATACCTAACTAAAAAAAGAAAGCTCCCATGCTGTCAATTTCAGTGATAAAAATGTATATCTTATATCAATAAAAACTAGTAAAACTCGCTAACAGTGATTCAACTGTCATGCGAGTTGTAAAATCACAGATGGCACACTATCCTCACCATGAATTCTCGGTTCAATCTGCCCCATGGACAAAAAAAAAAACCCAGAAGGGGCTTGAAATCAGGCTGTAAAATCTCGCCGGCGTGTTGCATCAAGTTTTTACACAGGGGCTCTGAATCAAACCCTATGTGCATGATAATAGAGGTTAAAGAGTAGGTATAGGGCACAAGATAATATTACACTTTTATGGTAGTTGTACTTCAGTATATAAGCTGGTGAAATCAATAACCAGACTATAAACACACAATTAAAAGTGTTAAGAAAAGGAGCTCCAGCACTCCTTAATTTATTGCAGATACATTTGTTATTAAAACATGATAAACATACAAACTCAACTGATAAAGTAGATACTCCCTTTCCTGCAGGTATATTGGCACCAGTATGATTAAATGTACAGACACTTTAAAAAAAGGCAATATACAATCCACTGGCTCAAATGATTATTGAGCCACAATAAGTAAAAAACACTAAAAATCCCAAGGGAAGAATCGTACCTAATAAAAGGCATATTTCTTGTTTCAGCCACTCCTTATATGCATCAGATTTACAAAATCCCATTATACAAAACAGAAGTATAATTGACATTGAAATGATGAATAACTAAAGATCTCTTACAATTTTGCAAATTAGTTAGCAAGAGAAACAAAAGGATACATAAGTAAAACATCCATGCACCAAGTGACAATGGATAGAGGCACGACAATATTGGCCATAAGAAAACACTGATAAAATGGCGTTAAGTGTGCATGTTTTTAATATAAAGCAAGGAGGTAGAAACATCTCAAGATACATTTTAGAGCCATTTTATTCAAGGAAAATAGGCAATGTGACAAGATTTTCAAATAAATCTGGCCACTATTTCTACAGATCTGCCATTTATATAGTCTGCTAATAGACCATAGAAAGTAAAATATTCAATGAACAAATATACATGTCTAGTTTGAGTCCCCTTCATGTTTGTTTTTTGATAACTATGTGTGGCTAGGATACAATACAAAATAACTTTACAATGTGCAACCTCCATCTATATAGGGCAAAATCATTCCTTCCATCTAATATATCAAAAGTTATTCACTAAACTAGTAATGTACATGTAACACATGTAACACACGCACACATACATACAGACAGGAATCCATAAGGGACCCAGCCCCCCCCCCCCCTCTAAGGGTACCTAGGAGAGAGGGAATCCATGCCAGGGAAGGGCCAAGGGACGGGGCATCCCAAACCGGGATCACCAACCCGGATAGCCGCCTACCCCTTGTTATGGGGTCTCACGGCTCCTAAGCACCAGGGGTGCCAACTACCTTTGCCCGGACCAGCAGCCTAGGCTGGGAGGCAGGGAATATTAAATAATGGGATCCGGGCAGAAATAGAAGAAAAAACGGGGCCCGGGAGTCATCCCGGCTACCTGCAAGGAGGAGACATCATCTTCTGACTTGCTCGCCACTGCAGAGATGAAAGACTGGGTAATGAGGGAGGTCCCAGGTATTTATGGGCCGGGAGGGTCTTACCTTTTTTTGATATCATCTCTGCAAGATCGCCATCTACAGGTCAGTATACCCAAGTGTAATGAATGTCTTCAAGTGGGGTATGTGACATACTTAGAATAATTACCTACCTAATAGCTTTAGGTCCGCTTGAGAGTAGCCTTACAGCGACCTAGAAAGCATCCGTGCTACCAGCCAGTGAACCCCAGCTCCCCAGCATAAATCGCAGAGCGTCAGCCCGCACAGCTGAAGCCGCAGCGAGGATAGGTGGCGACGCGGCAGAAGAAGTGACCCCACTCGCAGGAAAGGAACAGCGCCACAAGCTGGAGAAGAACCGGCGACAGCGCAATGAAGCAACCTGCAAACCGACTCTACAGGCTAAGAAGCCGGACGAGGCAGTGATCTTCCCTCACTGTCCAGCGGAGGGAAGCATCTGTCTCTTCCTGACGCCTTCGCTCTGCCCCCTCACAC
This sequence comes from Gastrophryne carolinensis, assembly GCA_027917425.1. NCBI lineage: Eukaryota > Metazoa > Chordata > Amphibia > Anura > Microhylidae > Gastrophryne > Gastrophryne carolinensis. Next base: position 131,038,250 of record CM051237.1, on the reverse strand, counting down.
AAGACTCTGCCCCTTAAAGGCGCATAACATTACATTATAACATAACATTTTTAAAAGTGCAAACACAACACATGGGAAAGAGCAATAAAAGGAGGGAAAATAATTCCCCTGATCTCCCCAATAAGGTTCACCAGACTCTTCCTTAAAGCGGAATTGCAGCCCAGGAGCGAACACCTTTTTGAAAAACAAGTGGGACCCCAAAGTGCCCCGGACTCTGGCGCTTACCCTTACTATTCTGATCCGCATATAGCATAGCTGAGGACGCGTTGCGGGTCCATCAAAATCAGAGGAATATAAGGGTCAGGAAGACAGTCAGGGTTAAATTCCCCCTGCTTCCAGGGTAAAATCCTAAAAAAAACGGAGAGAGGAGCTCACAGCACACCTTGAAGTCCAGTTCCAACTGCAAGAGAAAAACTGGATTGTGGGAAGACAGCCGGAAGTATATAGGCCGGGAGGACCCACACCTTTGTCTTGCAGTCCATGCCCTTCGGTTGAGAGGTTATGGAAGAGAAATTATGGAATGGTTATGGAAGAGTCCAATTAAAAATCTGTGTGCTCTCTTTTTTTATACACTTAGTGTGAACTGGTAAGGGGTCCAGGGGAACCCTACACCAGTTCACAAGGGTCGGGATATGGCATCGGGGGTGTGGAAGAGCCTGATGTCCATTGGTATGGGCACGGGGGTTCTTCCAGGGGTGTCGTGGGCATCCCTGGAATAGCTCTAAGCCCATAGCAAAGTTGATAAAGGCTTATAACTTGTAGAGCCGGGGAACGCCCAGTGCGACTCCTGTGCCCTGGGTAACAAGCCCTTATGCCTGATGCCCGAGCTGGTTGCAATTTTTTTAATAAAAAAAATACCTAACTAAAAAAAGAAAGCTCCCATGCTGTCAATTTCAGTGATAAAAATGTATATCTTATATCAATAAAAACTAGTAAAACTCGCTAACAGTGATTCAACTGTCATGCGAGTTGTAAAATCACAGATGGCACACTATCCTCACCATGAATTCTCGGTTCAATCTGCCCCATGGACAAAAAAAAAAAACCCAGAAGGGGCTTGAAATCAGGCTGTAAAATCTCGCCGGCGTGTTGCATCAAGTTTTTACACAGGGGCTCTGAATCAAACCCTATGTGCATGATAATAGAGGTTAAAGAGTAGGTATAGGGCACAAGATAATATTACACTTTTATGGTAGTTGTACTTCAGTATATAAGCTGGTGAAATCAATAACCAGACTATAAACACACAATTAAAAGTGTTAAGAAAAGGAGCTCCAGCACTCCTTAATTTATTGCAGATACATTTGTTATTAAAACATGATAAACATACAAACTCAACTGATAAAGTAGATACTCCCTTTCCTGCAGGTATATTGGCACCAGTATGATTAAATGTACAGACACTTTAAAAAAAGGCAATATACAATCCACTGGCTCAAATGATTATTGAGCCACAATAAGTAAAAAACACTAAAAATCCCAAGGGAAGAATCGTACCTAATAAAAGGCATATTTCTTGTTTCAGCCACTCCTTATATGCATCAGATTTACAAAATCCCATTATACAAAACAGAAGTATAATTGACATTGAAATGATGAATAACTAAAGATCTCTTACAATTTTGCAAATTAGTTAGCAAGAGAAACAAAAGGATACATAAGTAAAACATCCATGCACCAAGTGACAATGGATAGAGGCACGACAATATTGGCCATAAGAAAACACTGATAAAATGGCGTTAAGTGTGCATGTTTTTAATATAAAGCAAGGAGGTAGAAACATCTCAAGATACATTTTAGAGCCATTTTATTCAAGGAAAATAGGCAATGTGACAAGATTTTCAAATAAATCTGGCCACTATTTCTACAGATCATTTATATAGTCTGCTAATAGACCATAGAAAGTAAAATATTCAATGAACAAATATACATGTCTAGTTTGAGTCCCCTTCATGTTTCTTGATAACTATGTGTGGCTAGGATACAATACAAAATAACTTTACAATGTGCAACCTCCATCTATATAGGGCAAAATCATTCCTTCCATCTAATATATCAAAAGTTATTCACTAAACTAGTGCAAATTGCTATGGTGATGTGCAAGGGAAACTAACCCACAGCAGCCAGACAATTTTCTTTATAGAGCAAAAATATTATGTCCGATTTGTTTCAATAGGTTACTGTGCTTAGGACTGCTTTGAACTGCAATTTTGGGAACCTATCAATGCTAACTGTAAAATCAAAGATTGCACGTCTTGCTGTTCAGATAGTTTAGTTCATTTCTCATCTCCTGTTTTATAGATGTGCAATGCATGTGGCATGCAGCGAGTACAACTTTTTCATGCAACACAATTATTTTTTGTGCTGTACTTAGCAATGAACTAATATATTTATATATAGAGAGAGAAAATAAAAATCTACCCCCCTACATACAAAGACTAGTATGAGGCAGGAGGGGATAAGGGTCAACCAACTTTTTGGTTGGACTAGATGCCATAGGCAGAAGCACAACAGAAGGGATCAGCTGCCTGGGTGGCAACCTTTGATTTTCAAACTTTTCTGATTTTACACTTAACCCGGGAAAATGAATAGAAATCTTTGATTTTAAACTTGGCCTGAAATAATTGAAATAAGTAAAATATATACACACAACCATTAAAACCTATTTAAGCTCTGACTAGAAATAATCCAATTAAAATTGTATTTAATCATATCTGGTTAAAATGGCACAATTAAAAATGTCTCTAACATAACATATTTAGTATTTTATATTGCTTTATGACAAATGTCAAATTTGAATGTTAAAAACATCTGCTTATGGAAATATAAATGAAGGGTATAGCGTGAGGGTGGTTACAAGAGCGATATCTAAAAGTTTAGATTTTAGTTCTAGAAATAAAATCAGTATGTTAGCACATTTTTTTTAATAATATATTCATATTCCTACAGGAACATTAATTAGATGGTCAAACAAAGGCATGCAAACCGAACAAAAATTAATTTCTGGCGAACAGAACACCAAGTCCCTAGGCATGCAAAAAGGCATGAAGCATAATTAATGCAAATGTAAGAGAAAAACTAATCTTCAAGTTCTAAGCAATGTTAAATTAATTTATACAACATTAAACAAAAGAGAAAATCAGAGGTTCGGCCCTGCCTCTATAATATGACTGAGTAACAACCTTACCAACATGGCACAGTACTGCCCCTACCATCATCATACTGGGTCAAGAGATAAGCCAAGCTGCTTTGGGCACAAAACACATGCATGTAGATAGCAAAAACACATCACCAACAGATCTAAGTAAAGCACAAAAACAAACAAAAACACCTCACCAAAAGATCCAAGTTAAGCAGAAAAGCAAGTGCAGTGATAGAAAGTATTAGTGTCAGTTCGTTAGAGAAAGTATTAGTGTACAGAGATAAAAGGCACATCAGTAAGTGCAATTTCCTAGATAAGTGACAATTAAGGCAACGCATGGAGTATGAGGTACTTGTGCACCAGCTTCAAAATAAAATTAGTGTATATTAAGCTAGACACAGACATAGTGACAGCAGATTCTTCTAAGAGAACACATTTTATGTGTGATTAGAAAACCCAAAAATTACCATCTTATTTTCAGCCTATTATCAGCTTAAGAGGGTTAAATATAAAACTACTTTTACCAGAGGTATGTTAGGCCATTCCTAATAGAACCGTTTTACTTATTCACATGCTGCAGCCATATAATGAAAGTATGAGCCATGGCTACAACAATCTATAAATGATGGCTTCAGCTGATGCAGGTTAACTGTTTTTGTACACAAACTCAACAATTCTGATATTTTGTGGTTACTTTTTATCTTGTATTCCAAACTGGTTGAAATTTGCATATTGTGTAAGTGGATTGCTGAAAAATAAATTTATATCAAGTGGTGTCTCCTCCTCCGAGTCCCAGGAATCACCATCAGAACTGCTTGAGTCTTCTGTTGTTGTAGGAGGGTAGCTTAGCTGCTCTAGTTGGTCTAATATATCTCCAAACTGGAAAGCAGAGCTAGATTCTGACCTAACAGAGCAAGCTGGAAAGTTGATCATTGAGCTGGCAGTGGAGTGGTCAGCAGAATGAGAGAAACTAAGAATACCATTGAGGTTGGTAAGTGAGCTGCACTCAGAACGATGATGGCGTAAGGAGCTACTTTCTGATCGGTGGTTGAGTAATGATCCATTATCAGATGGACTAAGAAGACTCTGCATGAGACTAGCCTGCGCCTTCACCTCAAATAACTCACTAGCATCGGTTGGCCTTGTATTGCCATTAAAATCTCTTATATCCTCATCATCTAAATAAAATTCTTCTGGTGGGGCTGCATCGTGGTCAGATGCCTCCAAACTCCCACTATAATTATACAGCTCTGCTCCTCCACTAAATGAGATATCTGCCGGATCATCGTCTATAAACTCTTCAGTAAGCAGAAGAGACTCAGAAACACCCGATACCCACAACCTGTCATCACCTTGGTGCCCATTTTCAGAATTCAAAATTTCCCCTGTATCCTGCCTAGCTTGAAAGGAAGATAAAGCGTGGGGGGAAGGACCTTTTAATGGTGAGTGGACTGGAAGCCCTGGGTTCTCTGCAATTCTGACCGGATCATCGTCCCACTGAGAGGCTGGACATTTTTCGGTTCTAGGAACACTTTTCTGAGGTAAGGAGGTGGGAGGGCTGGAAACATGCTGAAGGGGCAAAGTAAGGGGAGAAGTCAAAGGAGGAGTCTTCAAACTCTCAGTGAAAGTGATGATCTGCAACAACAAAACACAAATTAAACTCATCACACACATGCAGCAAGGCAGCAATTGAAACCCAACTCCTGTAATTGCTTATCCACTTTATCAGAGACATCTTTAGGTAATTTAAGAAAATAATGTAGCCTTGTGCATGGGGAGTTTGACTGTAGAAACATTTTCTTACACTAGTATTTTGTGAAATTGGTAGACATATTTCTTTAAAGTACAGGCAATACAATAAAAAACACTATACTCCCCTTTTTTCCCTGCAGATGATCGCTGCTAGTCCGGTGCTCTGACACTTACTAGATCGCCCAGTCCAGATCCTACACCACCTACGGCTTCCGTGCAATTGATGAACTGCCCTGCACAATCTGTTACAGGAACTGTGGCACCCCCCTCCAAAAGGTAAGTATAGAGCTTTTTTTATTTTTTTATTTTGATGCCTGTACAATGACTTTAAAGAAGCTCTAATGAGAAATTGTATAATATTTAAAATCTATATAAACATGTGAGTGAGAAGGAATTGAAGCCTTTTCTTTTGCAAGTAGTCATAAAGCTAGTTATTTTTCAGCATAGTATTCCACTTTTACAGGTGGAACTGCTCACCTATACCTGCTTGTCTCCTGAGTCAGTCTGTGGGTAGTAGTAGTATTACATCACTTAACATCTGTGTATGATGGGTAAAAATACAATTCTTTGATTACTCACCTGTAGATCTGTTATTATGAGTATACAGTACGTCCTGCTCCAGATAAGATTCTTTACTCTTGGGTATTACTCCGCCAGATGGCGCTGGACTGCAGAGACCGCGAAATTGGCTCCTCCTGGCCCGGGACCTCCCACAAATCCCCAGTATTGAAAAACAGTTAAACAAGAAGCCGGGAGAATGATAACAGAACCAACTAGCAACTATCCAACAATGATAACAATCACCATACAGGGGATCCAAGGATAATGAACAAAGGGTGGGGTGGAGCCGGACGTACTGTATACTCATAATAACAATTCTACAGGTGAGTAATCATAGAATTGTATTATTTTTTAGTATACAGTACGTCCTGCTCCAGATAAGATTCTTTACTCTTGGGACATCCAATAGCAGTGTCCGTAAAGTAGGGTGGGATCCCCAAAAAAGGTAACAGCAGATAGGTCAGACCACTGCCGCCTGCAGAACCTTGGGGCCAAAAGCAGCATCAGCTGAGGCCCTAACATCAACCTTGTAAAACTTTGAAAAAGTATGAACAGAAGACCAAGTAGCAGCCTTGCAAACTTCAACAGAAGCCTGGTGCTGAAAAGCCCAAGAGGCCCCAATAGCACGAGTAGAATGAGCAGTAAGGCGGAGCAGTGTAGGCCTGAATCACAGCCTGACTGATCCATTTGCTGATAGTAGATTTAGCAGGAGCCAGACCCTTCCTAGGACCAGAAAGGACCACAAAAAGAGCATCAGTATTTCTGAAAGGTGCAGTAGCCACCAGATAGTACTTCAGACTCCTAACCACATCCAAGGAATGCAAAACCCTCTCCTTAGCGTTACTAGGATTAGGGCACAAGGAAGGTAGAACAATGTCCTGATTCAGATGAAAGGCAGAAAATCTGGCTTGAAGCGAAACACCACCTTGTCCTGGTGTCTCTCAAAATAGGGGGGCTGGATAGAAAGCGCCGCCAACTCAGAAACACACCTAACAGAAGTGATAGCCACCAAAAAGACAACCTTGAGAGTAAGAATGGCCAAAGCAGCCTCCTGCACAGGTTCAAAGGGTGCACCCTGCAAGGCAGACAGGACCAAGTTCAAATCCCAGACAGGCAACATAGGCTTACGAGGGGGACGCACATGAGTAACCCCCTGGAAAAAAGTCCTGAACAGAGAATGATGACCTCTGGAAGAAAACAGCCAGGGCAGAGACATGACCCTTCAGAGTACTGAGTTGAAGCCCCAGATCCAAACCATGTTGGAGGAACTCCAGGATCCTGGGAATAGAGAACACACGACAGGGAAGAGACCTAGACTCACACCAGTCAATGTAGGCACGCCAAACCCTATAGTAAATAGAAGAAGAAGACCTCTTCCTAGCCTTGATCATGGTGTCAACAACCGAGGCAGACAACCCCTTTTCCATCAAGATGGAGGTTTCAGCTGCCAAGCCGTCAAAGCCAGAGTTTGTAAATTGGGATGGCGTGGATGTCCCTGAGTGAGCAGGTCTGGAACCCTGGGCAGAGCGTACTGATCTACTGCCAGCTGCACTACGTCTGCGAACCACACTCTTCTTGGCAACCTGGGAGCCACCAGGATAGCTGGCACCCCTTCCTGAGCTATCTAGTGCAGAACCCTGCCCAACAGGGGGAATGGGGGAAAGACATACAGAAGCCGAAAATCCTGCCATGACATTGCTAGAGCATCTGTGGCCAAGGCCAGACGATCCAGGGACAGGGAGACAAAGGCTGGGAGCTTGTGATTGTGACGGGACCCCAACGGTGACACAGAGATTGAAACACCCTGTCGCAGAGGGACCACTCTCCCAGTCGAGAGGTCCCCTTGCTCAGAGTCTGCTTGTAGATTCACCCCCCCCCCCCGGAATGTACACAGCTGAGAAGCAGGGAACATTGTCCTCCACCCAGGACAGGATCAGAGACGCTTCCTTGAGGGCCCCCTTGCTCCGGGTCCCTCCCCGATGATTGATGTAGGCAACCGCCATCTGGTTGTCCGAGCATACCTGAACAGGCCGGCCCCGAAGATGATGCCAGAACCAACCTGATCGCCCTCATTTCCAGAATGTTGATGGGCGTGTGGGCCTCCTGAGGGCCCCAGCGCCCTTGGAACTGTAGGGACTTCCAGAAGCCCCCCAACCCGTCAGACTGGCATCTGTGGTGACTGTCTCCCAGCAGGGGGCCAGAAGGGATCTTCCCGCCAACAGGTTCCTGGAGTCCAGCCACCACGAGAGAGACCTCCTGGCTAGGGGGGACAGAACAAGGACCTGGTCCAGGGACGTAGGATCCTTGTCCCATACTGACAAGAGGTGGAGTTCCAGAGGCCTCATGTGAAACTGGGCATAAGGGACCGCCTAGCAGACACATCAGGCTGAGATTCCCCACTGGTATGCAGCTCAATGGGAGTCAAATTTAAGCTTGGAGGAGTAGGTGAAGCCATACGTGGCGCAGGCCCAGCTGCTGGTAAACCAGGCTGCAGCGCAAGCACCTGCTGGGCACAAGGTATACAGACCCGCACATTTGCAGGGGACACCCCACAAGCTACACACAGCCGGGCTTGTCCCGAAGGACCCCCGAGCACATTATCCTGAGACGCCTCCATATGGTGATTATAGCGGCACAATAGGCCGATAGGGATTCACGCTATAAAAGCAACCCGGGATGCCCCAATAGGCCGCTAGGGAAGTGGGAGTAATTAGCACACTAGGCCTCAAAAAGTTTAATAACTAAATAGAGAGGGTAGGGCCGGGAGAAACCAATTGAGTTTGACCCGCCTGAAAGACATAAGCAAAGAGAACCCCATAAGCGACATGCATAAATTACATTAGGGTAAAATAAAACCGCACGCGAGGGCACTCACGGACCGCGGTAGGTAGGCGCCAGTCACGCAGCAGACAGAAACCAGAAAAAAAAAATGGCGTCGAGTATACCTCAAGGGGCTAATAGCCCCACTCACCTGCGAGAAGAGAGAGCCATCGTCTTGTCCTTCGCAGTCCAGACTGCAGAGAAATTCTGGGGATTTGTAGGAGGTCCCGAGTATTTGAGGGGCCGGGAGGAGCCAATTTCGCGGTCTCTGCAGTCCAGCCCAAGAGTAATACCCAAGAGTAAAGAATCTTATCTGGAGCAGGACGTACTGTATACTAAGAATATTATCTTTACACATCAGAATAATTGCAATAGGAATAAGCCTCAGGCTGGCTCAAAAGACTAACAGATCGAGTTGTACCCTGTATAGGCAGAATAGTTTTAAACACTGTCCCCCGATACTTGTTCCTTTTAAGGGACACTTCCTCATTCACATAGTTCTGCAGCAAATGGCAACAAATCATGTCACAGTCGGCTACCATTCAGGTTTGATGTGTAAGCCCTCTTGGCAAACAGGATTAGTCACTGGCAGTCAAGTGATTGGCAGCCATACAATGAATAAGGAAGTTGGCTGACTTGACTATAGTGCCACTTTAAAGTGGACCAACACCCAGGATTTTGACTATCCTGGGTTTTGGTCCACTTTGGCGGGGCACCCCGATCGGGGGTGTCCCGCTCTCTGAAACCCCCCAGAAATCCCAAAAAACTCACCTCTCCCCGCTCCCACGTGACCGCGCCGTCCAATCCCCGCCGACGTCCAAGCGGGTGACAGCGGCGTCCAAGACAGCGCGTCCGCCGCCGCCGCCGCCTCCCGCGCGTCACTCTCGGCGGGCGCGCGCACGTCTAGAGGGGCGCGCGGGAGGCGGCGGCGGTTCAGGTAAGGAGTTTGGGGTTTTTTTGTGGGGGGGGTTTCACCCCGCGGGACATCCCGATCTCGGATGTCCCGCGGTGAGTGAGGTGATCGGGCCGATCACCCCTGGGTGTTGGTCCACTTTAAGAATCATGCTTAACTGGAATTATTTTGATGCAGAGGGGCACAAGTAACCCTTCCTCTTTCCATCTAGCATATGTATTTCAATTGTTTTAGAATTGGATGATTTTTTTAAATGATTTTATCCACCTTTTCTTTGTAGAAGATAATCTAGACTGTTATTAGTTAGACATGAGGAGTTAACACAGCATTAACATAGCATCTGTGATAGACGCTGAAGAGTTGAATCTTGTTTAAAATATAGAAAAAATATAATGAAAGTCATTCTTCAGTCAAAAAAATGCAATTCTATGATTCTCACCTATAGAATTGTTTTCGCTCTTCTTCCACTCCAGGTCGTCACAGATCAGATACTAATGGTTTAATTCTCAACCGAAGGGGTGGGACTGCAAGATAAAAAGGGGTGGACCCTACCTGTCTACATATACCTTTGGCTGCCCTCCCATATACAGTAATTATAAAGCAGTAGGACGCAGCCGCCTTAACCAGGAAGAGACCAAAGTAGGTCAAGATAAAAAACCATATAAACTTTACCCAAAAGGGGAGCAATCTGAAACCAGGTATCAACCGAAGGGTTCACCACCATCTTCAATACCTTACGGCCAAAAGCAGCACCCGCCGAAACTCTTACATCTAGCTTGTAAGATTTGGTAAACGTATGTACAGAGGACCAGGTTGCAGCATTTCCCTGTTACTGGACTGACAGGGGCACAAAGAAGGCAAAACCACCTACTAATTGATGTGAAAAGAGGAGACAACCTTGAGCAGGAAATCCTGCTTGAATTGGAAGACCGTCTTGTCCCTGTGAAAAAAAGGAGAGCTGATTGACAGGGTCGCTAACTCAGATACTCGCCCAACTGAGGTAATAGCTACCAGATAGATGACCTTCAGTGTAAGCAAAAACAGAGAACAGTCTCTCCAAGAGGCTCAAAAGGAGGACCTTGTAATAGAGTTAAAACCAAATTCAGATCCCAAGGTGGTAAGAAAGGTTTCCTGGGAGGACGAACATGAGAGACTCCCTGCATGAAAGACCTATAAGCCTATTTTCTGCGATAGGCCTCTAGGAAAAATAGACAAGCCAGGAACCTGACCCTTAAGGGTGCTTAACTGCAGCCCCTCTTCGAGACCTTTCTGTTTCTATGTTTCTGCAAGTATTCCAAGATTCAGGGAAAGAGAACATTTTCGGCAGGAGAATATCCTGCCTTCACACCAGGCAACAACTCCTTTCCAAATTCTATAATATATGATTGAGGAAGCCTGCTTCCTTGCCTTAATCATGGTCTTAATGACCCCAGATGAAAGGCCTTTTTCTGCCAGGATGCTGGTCTAAACAGGCAGGCCGTTAAAGCTAGCACTCGAGAATTAGGGGTCTTGTGTGAGCAGAACTGGCAGACTGAGAAGGTTCCAAAGATCGCCTGCCGCCATTCTGATCAGGTCGGCAAACCAACTCCATCTTGGCCTTCAAAAGGCGCCCCAACTGTGGTAGCAAAGGAAAGGCATATACCAGCCTAAAAGCTGACCAGGGAGACTTCAGAGCATCCACCCCCATTTCCAGAGGGTCCCTGGTGCTGAAGAAAAACCTTGGAAATTTAAGATTGAACCGAAAAACAAAGAGGTCCATCTCCGACTGAACAGATCCTGAAAAATCTTGGGACTGAGCGACCATTACCCCTGATCCAGACTCTTCCTGCTCAGGAAGTCAGCCAGAACATTTTCCACCCCGAGTATGTAGATGGCTGGTATGCAGGAAACATTGTTCTCTGCCCAAAGTAATATCCAGGACACCTTCCTTAGAGCAATCTTGCTTCGGGTACCTCCCTGACGGTTGATATAAGCAACGGCCAGGGCATTGTCTGTTTGAATCCTGACAGGAAGGCCTCTCAATGTGTTAGGGTCAGAAAGATTGCTCTTCAACTGGCCCAACAGCCTGGCACAGTTGGGAAAGAAAGGTAGCGGCCATTTTGGAGCTTCCTCTCCCAGCTGACATGCACAGTAACATGAAGCCCAGCAGCACTTCCTGTTTGCAGGTGGCCTGCACGCCCATGAGCGGCCATCTTGTTTTTTAAATTTATCCCAGTAGGCGTAAGAAAGAGGTACATTTTTTTATGTGCAGCAATCTAAATTGCTCTGGAGAGGGATGCATATGAGCACTGTTTGTTGTGTTGGTCTGGTTTAAGTAATTTTTGACCGTTGGTCCGCTTTAATGCCAAAACATTGATGGATAATTTGCATTCCTGCTGGTTCTAGTGACCCTGAATGGTCAAAGCACCCATCACACCTACCTATCAAGTCAGGCTCGCGTCGGTGGTGATTACAGTCCAAAGGACTGGAGCAAAGGACCTGCCCATCAGAAGATGATGGGGATCTAGCCACCATGCTAACACCTGTTTCCCTGGATTGGACAGGAAAACCATAGACTCCGGAGTCCCGTCCCACTACGATAATAGTTTCGACCACAGGGGCCTCGTGTGAAATTGGGCAAATGGAACTGCCTCAAAGTCAGAGACCATCAGACCTAAGAGTTGCACAGCCAGGTAGATGGACGGGCATTCATCTAATAGTAGTGCCCTTACTCTGGCCTGAAGCAAAACACCCTTCTCCTCTGGAAGAAATACCCTGTCCTGCCATGAGCCCAAATAGGAGTCTGGTGTCCACTGAGGTCATGAAAACCCCCTGCTGCAAGGCTATGATGGATCCCAGGGATTCCATCCGAAACTTTCACAAGTGAACAAAAGTGTTGAGACGTTTTAGGTGTAGAATAGGCTGTACTGATCCATCCATCTTCAGGATTATGAAAAGATTTGCGTAGTACCCGTGTCCTATCTCTGATGGAGGTACAGGGCTAACTACTGGGAGAGTCTCGACAAAAAATATCTTCAAGGTGGATTGGTTACTAGTTCCAATTTGTAACCCGAGGATACGATCTCCTGAATCCAAGAATCCGCCACCTGATCTCTTCAAAGAGGGGCAAAGAGCAGATGACTAGGTGAGGGCGTCCCTTCATGCCTCGGAAGGCTTGGGTTTGTTTCACCAACAGGGCCAGGACTTCTGGGACTTAGGCTTAGGAGTCTTCTTGACGTCCTGAAAATGTGGAAGCTCTGCTTCTTTGTCTTATAGGGATCTCTGCAGGATCTCTCGGGAGGAACTGGGGTGGGAATATCCAGGGTGTCTAACATGGATGAGGTAAGCCTATCCATATGTTCCTTAACAAGGTGTGAAGTCCTATATTCTAAGACATAAGAGTTGGAATCTTCCTTGTTACAAATTATTTCCCCTTCTGATTCCTCTTCAGAATCCCGGATGGGATGCTCTCAGAAGGGGGTAGCTGTCTTTTGTACACTGATAGCACTACGGCTGCAGCATAATCCGTACAGATAGGGCCATTAGGCTCTGGAGGCCAGTGCAAGCAAAGGGGATAATACCATTTTGTGAGTACTCACCTGTAAAATGGGTATTACGAGTATGTCACACTGGTCCATAAATACCCGGGACCTCCCACTATTCCTCAGTCTTTTAAAAAAGCAGTGAAGAACCAGGAAGAGCAAATTATATAGTGAAAAATAATAAGAAACACCATATAAAGGATCCCAGAACAAAAAAGGGCGGGGGAAGCGGGGTGTGTGACATACTCGTATTATATTATACTGGTATTATTCCTAGTCACACACCCCGCTTCCAACATTCATGACACTTGGGACATCCAATAGCAGTGTCTATAATGGGCTGGGATCCCACAAGGAAAATAAGGCATAACTTAAATTACTGCAGCTTGCAGAACCTTGCGACCAAAAGCAGCATCCGCTGAGGCCTGCACATCAACCTTGTAAAACTGAGAAAAAGTGTGAACCGAAGACCAAGTAGCAGCCTTGCAAACTTGTTCAACAGAAGCCTGGTGCTGAAAAGCCCAGGACGCACCAACAGCACGAGTAGAATGAGCAGTAACACGAAAAGGGGGGACCTTCCCCTTAGCAGAATAGGCCCCAACAATGGCCTGACGAATCCATTTACTAATGGAAAATTTGGCGGGTGTCAAACCCTTCCTAGGCCCACACAACAAAAAGGGCATCTGTCTTACGGAAAGCAGAAGTAGTAACCAAATAATACTTAACACAACGAACAACATCCAAAGATTGTAAAACCCTTTCCTTGTTATTACTAGGATTAGGGCACAATGAAGGAAGAACTATATCCTGATTTAAGTGGAAGGCAGACACCAGTTTAGGAAGAAAATCTGGTTTAAAACGGAAAACCACCTTATCCTGATGCCTCTCATAGTAAGGAGCCTGTATTGACAGGGCCGCCAATTCAGAAACCAGACGGACAGAGGTAATAGCAACCAAAAAGGCAACTTTCTGAGTGAGAATATGAAGAGGAACCTCCTGTAAAGGTTCAAAAGGAGCCGCCTGCATAGCAGAGAGCACCAGATTAAGATCCCAAACTGGAAGCAGGAGCTTTCTAGGAGGCCGCACATGCGTGACCCCCTGGAAAAAAGTCTTAACCAAAGGGTGAAGAGCAAATGACCTTTGAAAGAAAATAGCCAAAGCAGAAACCTGCCCTTTCAAAGTACTAATCTGGAAGCCCAAATCCAGACCCCTTTGCAGAAACTCCAAAATCCTAGGGATAGAAAATACCCTGCAAGGCAGGGACCTAGACTCACACCAGTCAATATTAGGACCTCCAAGTCCTGTAATAAACCACAGAGGAAGACTTCTTTCTAGCTCTAACAAGAGTCAGAATGACAGTATCAGAAAGGCCTTCCTCTTTCAAGATGGAGACTTCAGCAGCCACGCCGTCAAAGCCAGCGTTGGTAAATTGGGGTAACAAAGTTGACCCTGAGTTAAGAGATCTGGAAGAAGAGGCAGAGGCAATAGATCCTCTGCCAGCCTTGTGACTTTGGAGCCACCAGAATTGCTGGTGCCCCTTCCAGAACCAACTTGCGCACCACCTTGCTTATGGAGAATAGGGGAAAAAGATACAGGAACCCCAGATCCTTCCAGGCAAGAGACATTGCATCCACTGCCACTGCCAGAGGATCCTGGGATAGAGACACAAAGGCTGGAAGCTTGTGGTTGTGGCGAGACGCAAACAGGTCCAACCGCGGAGTCCCCCACTTGTGAACTGCTGATATTCAGGGAACATTGATCTCTGCCCACTGAAGGATCAGAGACGCTTCCCGGAGGACACCCCAACTGCGAGTCCCTCCCTGGTGATTGATTTATGCAACTGCTGTTCGGTTGTCTAACCGAATCTGAACCGGCAAACCCCGTAAGAGATGAGTCAGTCGGAGCAGCACAAGACGAATGGCCTGAAGTTCCAATAAATTGATTGGGGAGTGAGCCTCCAGAGGCCCCCACAACCCCTGAAACCGGTGTCTCCTCCAGATCCCCCCCCCCCAGCCTGTAAGGCTGGCATCTGTGGTGACCAACTCCCAATAAGGGGTCAGAAATGATTTGCCGTCCCTGAGATTGCTCGAAATCAGCCGCCACTGTAGGGACTGCAGGACGAGGGGAGACAACAGACAAGTCCGATTCAAAGACAACGGGCGCTTGTCCCACTTCGCCAGGAGAAAGAGCTAAAACTTCCTCATGTGGAACTGAGCAAAAGGAACCGCTTCGAGCGTGGCCACCATCAACCCCACTAATCTCATCCCCAAGCGGATAGGCTGAGGATTGGACAGGAACAGATGAATTAAATCCTGAATCAGAACAATCTTGGACTGAGGAAGAAATACCCTGGCCTAAAGGGTATCCAGAATCAAGCCCAGAAAGGGAATCTCCCTTACGGGACAAAGAGAGGATTTGGCATGGTTTATTACCCAACCAAACCTCTCTAGTGTAGTCACAACTTTCTGGTGTCCAGTTCCGTTAGATTGAAAGATGACGCTGTGATGAGCAAGTCGTCCAGCAATGGCACGATGCGAATGCCCTGGACCCTGAGAATAGCCATTACTCCTGCCAGGACCCTGGTAAACACTCTTGGGGATGGAGTGAGACCGAATGGAAGAGCCGCAAACTGAAAATGGTGGTCTTCTACTGTGAATCTGAGAAACCTTTGGTGAGCGGCAAAAATAGGAATGTGCAGATAAGCATCCTTGATGTCTATGGACGTCAAAGTCCCCCTGGCGGAGAGCGTCGATCGTTGAACACAACGACTCCATGCGGAACCTTCGGAAACGAATAAACTGATTGAGTCGTCTCAGATCTAGAATAGGCCGAACAGAGCCGTCCTTTTTTGGGAACCGTAAATAGGTTGGAGTAAAACCCCAGACCTCTTTCCGCTGGAGGAACCTGGCGGATAACATCCATGTTTAAAAAGTTTGCCACAGCTGCCCGGAGCCCCTGTGCGATCACCGGATCTGCGGGCATCTGAGACCTGAAAAATCTGGGAGGAGGCCGAACCTCGAATTCCAGCTTGTAACCGGAGGAAACAACTTCCAGAATCCATCTGTCTGATACCTCTTGACCCAAGCCTGGAAAAAAGAATCGCAGCCGTCCCCCCACCCGTACGGGTGAGGGCGCCTCCTCATTGCTGGGCAGGCTTGGAAGTGGACTTGGGCTTAGATCCCCAACTCTGACCTGGACGGCCACGTCCTCTTCCTCTGTTCCATGCAGTCCCCCTAGGGGCTGAAAAGGGCCGATCCTCTGCTCGTTCTGGAACCACGAAAGGAAGGGTTAAAGGAAGCCGATCCCCGAAAGGAACGACGTTGCTTCTTATGCTGAGGCAATTTGCCTCCTTTAATGACAGAATCCAACTTCTCACCAAAGAGGCGTAATCCCCCAAAGGGAAGTGCTGTAAGCGACCTCTTTGCCACCGTATCAGCCGCCCACTGGCGTAGCCAAATAGACCGCCGAATCGCAACAAGCAAGGCAGAAGTTCTGCTACACAAGACCATGGAGTCATCTAAAGCAGAAAGTACAAAAGACACAAATAAATCACATTGCTTGAGTGGAAAACTCATCAGAGGCTGGATCAAGCCCTGAGGTATTCAATAGGTCTCTAATAACAGACCTAATAGCGACTGCCATAAGTGCCGAGGCACCCACAGGCCGCAAGGCCGAGCCAACGCTAGCAAACGCATGGCAAGCCATTTGATCAATACGTTTGTCCTCCCCATCCTTAAGGGAAGTAGATTCCGGAGAATGCAAAACAGAGGAATTGGACAAACTGAGCACAGGTGAATCCACCACAGGGGGATGACCAACGCTTACAGTGTCTGCAGGAAAGGGATATATATATATATATTTTTTTTTTTTATCCCAGCCCCAAGGAATGCCAGGAAGCCGCGCAGGCTTTTCCCATTCCTTAAGAATGATATCTTCAAAATGTTTCTGATTAGGAAATTCAAAACGAGGCTTGGAGGCTCCAAAGAACTTCCCTTTCTGAGGAGGGACTGATTCTGGAAAATCGATAGCCAAGACCTCATATACCGTATATACTCGAGTATAAGCCGAGTTTTTCAGCCCACTTTTTGGGCTGAAAAAAGCCGCCTCGGCTTATACTCGAGTCAGTGCCGAAATGGAGGAGAAAAAGGGGCGGGGCGACATGCCCATTCATTTCCCGCCCCCGTGCCGGCTCCCGCACTCACCCTCTCACTTGCAGCTGTTCCTCCGCTGCCGCCCGCACCTCATGTGCCGGGAACGGGATGCCGTTCAGCGTCTCCGGGGGGGCCTCCCTCTGGCCGGCCTGGACGGTGGGGAGGGGGGCGGTGGTGCTCTGCGCCATTGTGCCGGTAGGGTGGGGACCGGAGCACACTGTGCAGCCCAGCGCCAAGCGCCGGGCCGGACGCGCAGCAACAGAGGGCAGGGCACGCCGGCCGGGGGCGGTGACGCGCACATTCTGGGCCGGCCTCTTAAGATGCTTCTACGGACAGGCTGTGCAAACGAGAGGTAAGTGTGTATACCGTATATACTCGAGTATAAGCTGAAAAAAGCCGCCTCGGCTTATACTCGAGTCAATATCTTGTTCCATTTTTTTATGGTAAAATTGGGTGCCTCGGCTTATATTCGGGTCGACCTATACTCGAGTATATACGGTAATTGAGCAAGAGCTTTAGGGGTGTCAAAATTCTCCCCTTCACCTTGTTCAGCGTCAATACCCACAAATTGCTGAACATCCGAAACATCAGATTCTTCAAAGAATTCTCCTTCTTCAAACGGAGAACAATCAAAAATGCTCGCTACAATCAAGCTCATTTGCCTCAACGGCCAGAGCTAAATGTTTTCTTTTAGCTGAGGCCCTCTTGGCCACAGAGCTAGACATTTATTTTTCAATGTGAGCCAATCAGGCACATACATCAGAAAGCGACTCTCTACCCATGACAATATCACTGGGGGTATGGACAAGACAAGGCGGTGTGGGGGAAGAGGCAGGAGCCACCGACTGCTGCATTATAACCAATTGAACACAAGATACACAATAAAAAATGCGTTATCCCCAAAAAGGGATGCCCCACATCGCAAACACTGCCGAGTCTGTCCCGCAGGTACTGAAAAGTCAGTATTCTGAAATGCCTCCATATGGTGTTTATTAAAATACTTAATTTTTTTATAGTCGCCAAGTATATGGGATTTTTACAGCCAAAACTACCCGGGATGCCCCTTAATAGTCCCTAAGTGGGAGGATTTTAAACAAGAACCCCCTATTAAGAGAGTTTCCCCCTGGAAGATAGAGAAAACACAGTGAGCCTTATGCATATGCAAGAAAGAAATGACAGTAAATAAAAAAGATTTCCCTTTAGTATAACTAAAGGGTACTCACAGTGACCACAACGGCCCAGCGACGGCCCTGCGACCAATCGATATAAGAAAAGCCCAGCAGCAGCCAGGACCAGTGGAGGCCAGCACCAGAACAGGAACCAGCAAACCACATGTCAAACAGGAAGAGGAAGCAGAAATGCGACGCCGACTCGAAGTCCCGCCCACCACCTAGCACTGCTCAGAGAGCAGAGGGCGGGTCAGCCAAGGACAATAGTATGACATCATAGAATGGGGCCGAACGAAAAAAAGAGAGGGAAATTTAAAAAACCCCAAAACAGGTAAGTCACTTTCTTATCTTTTCCCTTTTTTAAAAAAAAACAAAAACAAATGCATAGGCCAAAAGATACTCCCTAAATAAAGATTCCCCCCCCCCCATCACCCCAGCAGGGTCCAGGAGGGCCAAAAGGGGCAAAAACAATAAGCACCCAATAGGCACAAGGAGATTTAAAGGGACGGGGCATCCCATGCCGGGGGACACCAACCCGGATTCCGCCTACCCCTTATTTGAGGTCTCACGGAGGGAGCAAGCTCCCATATACACCCAAGGGTGTATCTACCTTTGCCCGAGCCCATCAGCCAAGGCTGGGAGGCATAACATACATATCACAACACATGTGGCTTCAGGCAGAAATAGAAAAAGGCCGGGCGTAACCCGGCTACCTGCAGGAAGGAGAGTCATCAACTGAATGCTTCGCCGACTGCAGAGACGAAAAGACAGAGGAATAGTGGGAGGTCCCGGGTATTTATGGACCAGGAGGGGCTCCTTTTTCTCATGTCATCTCTGCAAGATCGCCCTCTACAGGCTGGTTACCCAAGTGTCATGAATGTTGGAAGCGGGGTGTGTGACATACTAGGAATATAGAGCGCCAAGCTCTGTTAGGGAACCAGACCTGGGTGCCCTCGGTGCCTTAGTCATGGTGTAGTCAGTCAATCTAACCCCAAGGGCCTGAGACAGATATATAGAATATCTCGATAACCATGAGCTGTGATAACTCTGCGATCCTACAGGATAGACCACTGCCCTTATATAAATCTCCCAAACAGCAGACAATGTATGTATGTATGTATAAAAAGCCAAACAACCTGTGAGTGACAGCAAATAAAGGTAAATAAATCCGTGCCACATCTTCAAAGACCAGTCTCAACTGCAAGAATGAAACAGGATATGGGAGGGCAGCCGGAGGTATATGTAGACTGAGAGGGGGCCACACCTTTATATCTTGCAGTCCTGGCCATTCATATTCGATTTGCTTGTACAAAAAAAACTATACTCACCTATCATCCCACGCAGGCTATCACTGCTCGTCCGGTGTATACACACTTACCAGATCGCCTGATCCAAGTCACGCGCTGGGTGCCCCTCCCCCCTCTGCTGGAATTAACTCAGTGACACCGCTGTGCAGAGGAGACTATGGAGCGCCCCGCCCCCTTGTCACAGGAACTATGGCACGCCCCTCTTAATTGAGGTGAATGGAGCGGGGAGTGCCAAAGTTTGTGTGAGGAGGGGCTGGGGCGTCCCGCAATCCCCTCTGCATAACGGTGTTGCTGAGCAGCGGGACAAAACCTGGGATTTGTTCCTTGCCCCCCTGGCATTCCGATTTGGAATGTGTCACTGTGTGAAACTTCCCAGATTGCCCAGTAAAATGCACCTCTTCCTGGTCCTACACTGGATGTCCGAGCTCTCGGCCAATCAGACCTATTTTCCAGGCATATGTAAAGTTCGGCAAACAACTCTGCTTGTGGCAGTCGGGAGCTTAAGTGGGCGTATCCCCACCAGTGGGCGCATGCGCACAGCCCAAGGATGCAGGAGTTGGGGACCTTTAGAAAAAAAAAGTGCGCTTTAAAGCACCCCAGGTGGGATGGGTTCACACAGCAGTTCACCCTAATCTGGGATGCCCCATGGGGAAGGCCAGTGGCTGGCCTTGGAATCTTTTAGATTTTGTTCCGCTTTAACCACAGGTCATGCATTCTTCATGTTATGTAAACTTGTATTGTCATGTACAATAGTGATTTCAATGAACACCTTTAATTAAATTAATGTTACTGACAGCATTAGCAATACATTAACAAGACACATTAAAACTTAAACCACTAAAATACATATACAAAATAATAAAGGGTGCAATAAAATGAATGAAGCGAGTTTGTAAGGGCAATAAGAAAAGATATGCAAAAGCTAAGTCTTCTAAGGAAGCTAATGTTAAACGGTAAGCAGCAAAGCAAAAAAAAAAAAAAAAAGGCTAGAAAATCTAAGAAACCACAGAAAATAAAGCAAGAGAGACAGCAAAGCATGAGGCACCCAGGGCTGTAGATCTACACGCACCTGCTTTGGAGGGTCAGGGGTCGCAGTGCAAGGGGACACTCTGGGTTTGCTGTGTCTCCTGCAGGACAGAGAGCAACGCAGTCAGGAGGATCCCACTGACACCAAAGCCCAACGGTTAACACATAAGCAGGTACTATGCATACAAGCAGTGTTTAGAGACTAATGATGACAGATCAGTACTGCTGTCTACATTAATGAGCGTAATGGCATCACATGCACTCTCTGTCCTTTAGTGTAATTCAGCTTGGCTTTTAGAATTGATCTAGCTGGCCCTGTTTTTACTGTCAGGTAACTTTTTGTCTTCAAAAACCATAAGAGTCACAGAATATTTCTCAACCTTACTAAGAAAATCTAATCAGATGCAGGAAATGTTATTCTTTTTGGGATTATATTGTGAGTTGAGGTGCCACATAAGACTGCAAGCTCTGCCACAAGGAGCAACATAGCAGTAGTTGCCCATAACAGCCTAACAAGCTCTATTGTTTAAATAAAACCAGAAATTTGAGCTCGACATCTACTCCAAATTTTCTCTAACTTTCCTGCTCTCATCTTGATCAGTTTCTGCTGATGCCAAAGCCAAGTAAATGTTATTCATACTTGCTGGTCAGCTGCTCAGCGAATATACAGTGATAAATGTGCATTTATAGCGAACATCCACGCAAAAATGCCTTTAGCTTCCTTTTAACAAGCACCCCAAATTAAATGATCCTGATTTTGGATGATCATGTTCCCATAAGATGGAGCTCTGATAGGAAAAATACCATTTTGTGAGTACTCATCTTTAAAATGGGCATTATGAGTGTGTCATACACCCCGCTTCCACCATTCATGACATCTGGGTAGTCTCCAGTAGAGGGCGAACTTCTGCAGAGATGAATGCAAAAAAGAAGCTCCTCCCGGTCAATAAATACCTGGGACCTCCCACTAATCCCCCAGTGTAAGATAGCAGTAAGAGGACCAGGAAGAACCAATATAACAACAAAAATAAAAAAGGTTCACCATATAAAGGATCTGGAATACAACAAGGGTGGGGTGAAGCGGGGTGTATGACACACTCATAATACCCATTTTAAAGGTGAGTACTCACAAAATGGTATTATTCTAAGTGTGTCATACACCCTGCTTCCACCATTCATGACATCTGGGACATCCAATAGCAGTGTCCGTCATGGGTGGGAACCGACAAAAAAACAGGAAAAAAATATGCACCAACTTAAACCACTGCAGCTTGCAGAACCTTGCGGCCAAAAACAGCATCCGCTGAGGCCCGCACATCAACCTTGTAAAACTTGGAAAAAGTATGAATGGAAGACCAAGTAGCAGCCTTACAAACTTGTTCAACAGAAGCCTGGTGCTGAAAAGTCCAGGACGCACCAACAGCACGAGTAGAATGCGCAGTGATCTTAAAAGGGGGAGTCCTCCCCTTAGCAGAATAGGCCCCAACAATGGCCTGGCGTATCCATTTACTAATTGTAGACTTGGCGGGCACCAAACCTTTTCTGTGCCCGGAAGGCACCACGAACAAGGCGTCCGTCTTACGAAAAGGTGAAGTGGCAACCAAATAGTACTTCACACAACGAACCACATCCAAAGAGTGCAAAACCCTCTCCTTGTCATTGCTAGGCTTAGGACACAAGGAAGGGAGAACTAAATCCTGATTGAGATGGAAAGCAGAAACCACCTTAATCTGGTTTAAAGCGAAAAACCACCTTATCCTGGTGTCTCTCAAAGTAAGGGGCCCTGAATAGACAGAGCCGCCAACTCAGAGACACGCCAAACAGAGGTAATAGCCACCAAAAAGGCAACCTTTTGAGTGAGCACAGAAAGAGCCACATCCTGCATCGGTTCAAAAGGAGGCCCCTGGAGGGCCGACAGAACCAAATTTAGGTTCCAAACGGGAACCAAAGACTTTCTAGGGGGCCGAACATGAGTGACCCCTTGGAAAAAAGTCTTGACCAGATGATGCAAAGCAAAAGACCTTTGAAAAAAGACAGCCAGGGCAGAAACCTGACCCTTCAAAGTACTGAGCTGGAAACCCTGATCCAGACCATGTTGTAGAAACTCCAAAATCCTAGGAATCGAAAACACCCTGCAAGGTAAGGCCCCAGCCTCACACCAGTCAATATAGGAACGCCAAGTCCTATAGTAAATACCGGAGGAAGACCTCTTCCTAGCTCTAATCAAAGTCTGAACGACCTCAGACAAACCTTACTCCTTCAGAATGAAGGTTTCAGCAGCCAAGCCGTCAAAGCCAGCGCTTGTAAATTGGGGTAAAGTAGTTGACCCTGAGATATCAGGTCCGGAACCAGGGGCAGCCTGAGCTGCTCTACCGTCAGTCTTACGACGTCTGCGTACCAAACCTGTCTTGGCCACATTGGGGCCACCAGAATTGCTGGCGCCCCCTCCGGACCAGCTTGCGAACTACCTTGCCCACCATGGAGAAGGGGGGAAACAGATACAGGAACCCCAGATCCCTCCAGGCAAGAGACAAGGCATCCACCGCCAGAGCCAGAGGATCCTGAGATAGAGACACAAAGGATGGAAACTTGTGATTGTGCCGTGAGGCAAAGAGATCCACCTCCGGAGTCCCCCACTTGTGACACAGGGACTGAAAAATCCCAAGATTGAGAGACCACTCCCCTCGGCGAGAGAAGCCCCTGCTCAGGGCATCCGCCTCCATGTTCTCCACTCCCGAAATGTAAACTGCCGAAATGCAAGGGACATTGCTCTCCGCCCAAGTCAAGATCAGAGAGACTTCCCTGAGGGCACTCCTGCTGCGAGTCCCTCCTTGGTGATTGATGTAGGCCACCGCCGTTCGATTGTCTGATCGAACCTGAACCGGTAAGCCCTGTAAGTGAGGTGTCAGCCTTGACAGAACAAGCCGGTTGGCTCTGAGCTCTAGGACATTGATGGGGGTGTGAGCCTCCTGAGGACCCCACAACCCCCTGAACTGATGACTCATCCAGAAACCTCCCCAGCCCGAAAGGCTGGCATCCGTGGTCACCGTTTCCCAACAAGGGGCCAGAAAAGACCTGCCCCTCAACAGATTGCTTGGTTCCAGCCACCACTAAAGTGACTGCCGAACCCTGGGAGACATCCGGAAGGACTGATCCAAGGACTGCAGACATCTGTCCCAATGCAACAACAGGTGAAGCTGGAGCGACCTCATGTGGAACTGGGCAAAGGGGACTGCCTCGAAGGACGCCATCATCAAACCTACCAGTTTCATCCCCATCCGGATAGAGTGGCAACGAATGGCCAGAAGAAGGCGAATCAGATCCTGAACCCCCTGCACCTTGGGTTGAGGTAGAAACCCTCTGGCCTGAGTGGTATCCAGATTCATGCCCAGGAATGAAATCTCCCTGGAAGGAGAAAGAGAGGATTTGGGGTGGTTGATCACCCATCCGAACCTCTCCAGAGTCGACACCACAGTCTTGGTGTCCAGTTCTGCCTGACGGAAGGAAGAAGCTGAAATCAGCAGGTCGTCCAGATACGGCACAATGCGAATGCCCTGGGCCCTGAACAGGGCCATTATGCCCGCCAGAACCTTGGTGAAAACCCTTGGTGCTGAGGTCAGCCCGAACGGGAGAGCCACAAACTGAAAATGAAGATCCTCCACCGCAAACCTGAGAAATCTCTGGTGCGCTGGGAACATTGGAACATGCAGGTAAGCATCCTTGATGTCTATGGACGTCATAAAATCCCTCTGACAAAGGGAACCGATGGCAGAGCGCAGAGTCTCCATGCAAAACTTCTTGGTTCTGATGAACCTGTTGAGAATTTTTAGATCCAGAATGGGTATTATGGATCCATCCTTTTTGGGGACCGTGAAAAATACCATTTTGTGAGTACTCACCTGAAAAATGTATATTGTTGGTGTGCCACACACCCCGCTTCACTTTTAAATATTCTTCACTTATTGGGTTAACTCACCGCCAGGTGACGTAGTGCAGAGAGGAAGTCTTGTAACGAGCCCCCTTCCGGCCTATATATACCTGGTACCTCCCTTGAATCACCAGTATATTAAAAAGCAGAAAGACAAGGTACCAGCATTCCACCGGTAACCTCAAAATTAATTTGATATAAATAAAAGCTTCACCATATAAAGGCTTCGGAAATACCGAAAAGGGTGGGAGTGAAGCGGGGTGTGTGGCACACCAACAATATCCATTTTTCAGGTGAGTACTCACAAAATGGTATTATTCTTGGTGTGCCACACACCCCGCTTCACTTTTAAATATTCTTCACTTATTGGGACATCCAAAAGCAGTGTCCACAAGGGATGGGCAACTCAAGGCCAGGTGAAGCATAACTTAAATGACTGCAGTCTGCAGAACTTTGCGGCCAAAAACAGCATCCGCTGAGGCCCGCACATCAACTCTGTAAAACTTAGAAAAAGTGTGAACAGAAGACCAAGTGGCGGCCTTACAAACCTGTTCAACAGAAGCTTGGTGCTGAAATGCCCAAGACGCCCCAACGGCGCGAGTGGAATGAGCAGTAATACGAAAAGGGGGAACTCTTCCCTTAGCAGAATAGGCCGCAGTAATGGCCTGACGTATCCACTTGCTAATGGCAGATTTGGCTGGTGCCAAACCCTTCTTAGGCCCATGGGGCACAACAAAAAAGGAATCCGTCCTACGAAAAGGAGACGTGATAATCAAGTAGTACTTACCACAGCGTACTACATCCAAACAATGCAACACCCTCTCTTTGTCATTCTTAGGATTAGGACATAAGGAGGGAAGAACAATGTCTTGGTTCAAATGAAAAGCAGAAACAACCTTGGGAAGAAAGTCTGGCTTGAACCGAAAGACCACTTTATCCTGATGCCTCTCAAAGTAAGGCGCCTGGATAGTCAAGGCCGCCAACTCTGAGACACGCCGGACCGAAGTGATAGCTACCAAGAAGACAATCTTCTGAGTCAGGGTAGACAAAGCAATATCTTGCAAAGGCTCAAAAGGAGGAGCCTGAAGAGCAGAAAGAACCAAATTCAAATCCCAAACCGGAAGTAATGGTTTCCTGGGAGGCCGCACATGCGTAACCCCCTGGAAAAAAGTTTTAACTAAAGGCTTAAGCGCAACACGCTTCTGAAAAAAGATAGATAAGGCAGAAACTTGCCCTTTCAACGTACTAAGCTGAAGACCAGAGTCCAGCCCTGATTGTAAAAACTCCAGAATCCTGGAGACCGAAAAGACCCTACAAGGAAAAGATCTTATCTCGCACCAAGCGATATAGGCTTTCCAAGTCCTATAGTAGATGATAGAAGAAGACCTCTTCCGAGCACTGATCAGAGTCTTAATGACTGAATCAGAAAGACCCTCCTCCTTCAGGATGGAGGTCTCAGCAGCCAGGCCGTCAAACCTAGCGCTGGTAAATTGGGGTAACACAATCGACCCTGAGTGATCAGATCGGGCCGAAGAGGCAGAACGACCTGGTCCACTGCCAGCCGAACGATGTCTGCGAACCACACTCGCCTTGGCCACCTTGGGGCCACGAGAACGGCGGACACCCTTTCCAGAGCCAACTTCCGAAGCACCCTGCCTAGCATGGGTATCGGAGGAAACATGTATAGAAATCCCAGATCCCCCCAGCTCAGGGACATGGCGTCCACTGCCAGAGCCAGAGGATCCTGGGAGAGAGACACGAAGTTCGGGAGCCTGTGATTGTGACGAGAGGCAAACAGGTCCACCTCCGGTGTCCCCCATCGGAGACACAGTGAGCGAAACACTTGAGGATGGAGAGCCCATTCTCCCAGGCGGGGAGAGCCCCTGCTCAACCGGTCCGCTTCCTGGTTCTCCGCTCCTGGAATGTATACCGCCGAGAGACAAGGAACATGGGCCTCTGCCCAGGTCAGGATCAGGGACACCTCTCTGAGAGCACTCAGGCTGCGAGTCCCTCCCTGATGATTGATGTAAGCAACCGCTGTTCGATTGTCTGAACACACCTGGACCGGAAGGCCCAGGACGTGCTGAGTCAGGAGAACAAGCACCTGACGGATGGCTCTCAGTTCCAGAATATTGATGGGTAAGTGGGCCTCCTGGAGTCCCCACTGCCCCTGGAACTGCAGCTCCTTCCAGAATCCGCCCCATCCCGACAGACTGGCGTCCGTGGTGACAATTTCCCAAAGGGGGGTCAGGAAAGACCTGCCCTTCACGAGATTGGTCGAGACCAACCACCACTGGAGGGACTGCCGGACCCGGGAGGACAACTGGAAGGGCTGATCCAGCGACCGAGGCCGTCGGTCCCAAGACGCCAACAGATAGAGCTGAAGCGTCCTCGTGTGGAATTGAGCAAAAGGAACTGCCTCGAAGGAGGCAATCATCAACCCTACCAGCCTCATCCCCAGACGGATGGACGGCCGAGGATTGGAGAGTAGGACCCGAGCCAACTCCTGAATCAGATGAATTTTGGACTGGGGAAGAAACACTCTGTGCTGATGAGAGTCCAACTGCATCCCCAAGAAGGACTCCACCCTGGCCGGAGCGAGGGAGGACTTGGGGAAGTTGATCACCCAACCAAAGCTTTCCAGCGTGGAGACCACCATGCTGGTGTCTGTCTCCGATTGATTGAGCGACGGAGCCATGATGAGAAGGTCGTCCAAATAAGGTACGACGCGAATGCCCCGAGATCTGAAAATGGCCATGACCCCTGCCAGCACCTTGGTGAACACTCTTGGAGCTGAGGTAAGGCCAAACGGAAGTGCCACGAATTGATAATGCTGATCCTTCATCACGAATCGAAGAAAACGTTGATGAGCGTGGCAGATGGGAACATGAAGGTAAGCATCCTTGATGTCTATGGACGTCATGAAGTCCCCTTGCCGAAGAGAGCCGACGGCAGTACGCAAGGTTTCCATGCGAAACTTCCGAAACCGGATGAACCTGTTGAGTAACTTTAGGTCCAAGACGGGACGAACTGACCCATCTTTCTTGGGGACTGCGAACAGATTGGAGTAGAAACCGAGGCCCATCTCTAAGCGCGGTACCGGCCGGATGACTGCCATGTCTAGCAGATTCTTTACCGACGCCAGGAGCCCCTGTGCGGCCAAAGGATCGATGGGCACCCGAGACCGAAAGAATCGTGAAGGAGGGCGAGACTCGAATTCCAGCTTGTAACCGGACGACACTATCTCCTGGATCCATCTGTCCGGAACTTCCCGGTTCCAAACCTGGGAGAAGTGTCGTAATCGTCCCCCCACCCGCACGGGTGAGGGCAGCCCCTCATTGCTGAGCGGGCTTACCAGCAGGTTTGGGCTTGGAGCCCCAGGACTGGGCGGGACGGCCACGGCCCCTCCCCCGAGTCCAACCTGTACGACTGGTAGAGGGAAAGGAAGCCCCCCTACCCACTCTGTATCCTCGAAAGGAAGGCCTACCAGAACATGCCCCCCTAAAGGGACGTCGAGGCCTCTTACCACCCTTTGCGACTGAATCAATTCTCTCCCCAAACAGACGCAGCCCCAAAAAGGGGAGAGCTGTGAGCACCTTTTTAGAAGCTGAATCCGCCGACCACTGTCGCAGCCATACAGACCGACGAATGGCCACCAGCATTGCCGCTGTCTTGCTACTCATAGCCAGCGCATCGTCCTGAGCGGATAGAACATAGGACACAAAAGATTCACACTGCTTAAGCGCAGTGAACTCTTTACAAGCGGGATTGAGATCCTCGTATAGCCCCTGGATTACAGATCTGACCGCCAACAGAAGAAGGGCCAAAGCGCACACCGGGCGCATCGTTGACCCAGCATAAATAAAACCATGGCGAGCATACTGGTCAATCCGACGATCCTCCCCATCTTTAGGGACAGTGGTCTCAGAAGACTGTACCATAGCCGTGCTGGAGAGCCCTAGCACAGGGGTATCGACGTCAGGAGGGATGGACCAAAGCTTCACCAATTCTGGCGGAAAGGGATAACGCTTTTCCCAACTGGAAGGTATTCCAGATAACCGCGTGGGATGTTCCCATTCCTTAAGGACCACCCTCTCAAAGTGGTGCTGTCTGGGAAAAACCCAATGCGGCTGAGGCTCTTTAAACAACTGGCCCCTTGGCAGGGTGACAGCCTCAGGTGGATCTAAATTCAAAATCTCAAACATCTGAGCCAGAATGGAGGGGGTGTCAAGGGCAACCCCCGCCGACCAATCGCCAATCGCATCAGCCTCAAGCTGATCTGCAGGCTCATCTGACTCCAAGAGGAATTCTTCCTCGTCCGGGGAGCCATCGGACCATTCCACAGGCTCACATAACTCGTCCTGTGGAGTCAGGCGCTTCCGTTTTGCAGGGGCCTTCAACCCTGCTTTAACGGGCAATACTTTCCGGAGGCTGGCCAACCTTGCCGCCACCTCGGATTGCGAATCCCCACTTTTGACAGTGTCATGCGGGGTCCGGAACAGGGAGGGAGAGGCCGGAGATGATGGAAGTTGCGACGGGCCAGCAGCCGGATCAACAGACTGACGCGCAATGCTCTGCTTTGCACAAGGAATGCAAATAAAGACATCATCAGCTGGGAGCGAAGCCCCACATCTTACGCACCCCCTGGACGGCTCTGAAGAGTCGTTTCCGGAAGCCTCCATATTGGTGATTTATGGTATCGCAATTATTTGGGCTTTAAGGCATAAGCCAACCCGGGATGCCCCCTTATAGAAAATGTCCCGGAAGGGAGGGTTTTTTTTTTTTTTTTTTTACAAAGAAAGGTCCCCCTTAATAATCTAAATATATATATATATATATAAGTATATATATATTATATGTGTATATCTTATAATATAAAAAATATCCCCATTTTCTTTTCTTTAAAAAGAAAGACTAGCCAGGCAACATAGAGCCGGAGGGCCGCTATAATCAGGGATCTGAAAGGAAAGGAAACAAACCATCAGATCCCCATATGAGTGTAACACATCCAGCATGTCTTATGCACCATCATAATTATAATAATAATAAATGATAAGAATGCCTCCTTAAAACTCGCCCCCATATTAATAGAATAAGGACACAAAAAATCCCACTCTCGGCCCCACAAGAGTGGGGCCGCTTACCTGACAGGGCCGAACGCAGGACCGGAGGGACGATGCAGCAGCAGCAGCCACAAAGATAAACAAAACCATGTGCTGCAGCGCGCGCCCCCCCCACGTGACCTCCTTTTACCAAGACAGGAAGGAAGTGAGGCTGGGGCCGCCGTGCGACACTACCGCCGGCGCCATGCCCCCGTCACCGCGTCACAGGGAACCGCCCCCTACAGCCCGGTCAGCGCAGCCAATTCATTCAGGGATTGCAACCAGCTGCGCCGCTTAAATAAAACACAGACAGGCGGCGGAGGAGGGGGGAGGAGAAGGCATGAGCGCAGCCACACAGGCTGCCGCACGGAGACCAGCGGGGAAGGGGGGAGGCGGGAGGGGGCTGAAGACTGAGGCGGCAAGCCAACCTGCTCAGCGCGGTCCGCCCCAACCACCCCCCTAAAGCTGACCAAAACACTGGCCACTGCTAATAAAGGATCTGCCCGAAGAGCTCCAAGAAATATCAGACTGAGTGCACCATGCTGTGCAGTCTGTTCTATGCATAAGGTTAACACACATATGTTAATGATAGTAATACAGTGAAACACATACATAATACACAACCCTCTACCCCCCCCCCCCCCATAGTGAAGGGAGAAGGGACCGTAACGGGAGAGTAAGGGGCTAAGGGGACCCTCGGGACAGGGGCATCCCATTTCCAGATCACCATGCCGGATAGCCGCATTGCCCCCAAAAGAGGGGGTCGAGCGGAGGAGATAAGCTCCTAGGCACCTATAGTGCCATCTACCATTTGCCCAGTGAGCAGCCTAGGCTGGGAGGCTTCCATTCCACCATCAAGGTATAAACACTCAAACCGGGCAGAAATAGACCAAAAGGGGGGTGCCGGGGTAAGACCCCGGCTACCTGTAAGCAGGAGACTTCAATCTTCTGTCTTGTCGTCAAGCAGAGAGAAAAATACTGGTGATTCAAGGGAGGTACCAGGTATATATAGGCCGGAAGGGGGCTCGTTACAAGACTTCCTCTCTGCACTACGTCACCTGGCGGTGAGTTAACCCAATAAGTGAAGAATATTTAAAAGTGAAGCGGGGTGTGTGGCACACCAAGAATAGATTGGAGTAGTAGCCCTTGCCTCTCTCTGAGGGAGGCACAGGACATATGACTCCCATGTCCCGAAGATTTTGGACTGCCAACAGGAGCCCCTGTGCAGCCTGAGAGTTTGTGGGCCCCCGAGACCTTAGGAATCTTGGAGGGGGCCAGTACACGAACTCCAGCTTGTACCCGGACGAGACCACTTCCAGAATCCATCTGTCTGTGACCTCCTGGGCCCAGACCTGGAAGAAGAGCCGCAGGTGTCCCCCCACCAGTACGGCCCCCTCATTGCTGAGTTGGTTTGGCAGGGGGCTTAGGTTTGGAGCCCCAGGCAGATGCTGGACGGGCCCGTCCTCTGCCTCTGCCCCAGGAGGAACCTCTGACGCCTGAGTAGGCGAAACCTCTGACGACTCTGGCACCTCGAAAGGAAGGGTTGAAGGAGCTCGCCCCCCTGAAAGGAGCGACGCTTCTTACGCTGGGGTAGCTTACCACCCTTAGCCACCGCATCCAACTTATCTCCAAACAGCCGCGTACCCAGGAAGGGAAGAGCCGTGAGCTATTTCTTGGCTGCAAAGTCCGCCGCCCACTGGCGAAGCCAGACCGATCGGCGCATGGCCACCAATAAGGCCGACGTTCTACTACACATAACAATAGTGTCTTCCATAGCAGCCAAGACAAAATCCATAAACAATTCACATCTTTTAAGGGCTGCGAACTCAGCGCTGGCCGGATCAAAATGGGCACTATTTAAAAATTCCCTGACAAGGGATCTATTAGCCACAGCCGCTAGCGCAGATGCACACACAGGCCGTAAGGCTGAACCCACACTGGCAAAGGCATGGCAAGCCAACTTATCCTCCTCATAATTCGCTTATCCTCACCATCTTTGAGGGTAGTGGCATCAGGGGTGTGGACCACAGAGGTGTTGGACAACCCCAAAACAGGCGCTTCGACCTCGGGAGGGGAAGACCGGCGCTTTACCGCATCAACCGGGAAGGGATACTTCCTATCCCATCCCTGAGGAACGCCGGGAAGCCGACTCGGTTTCTCCCATTCCCTAAGGATCAATGCATCAAAATGACTTTGCATAGGAAACTCCAAGCGGGGATTAGAGGACCCCAAAAATTCCCCTTTTTTGAGAGGGGCAGCCTCCGGTGGGGCAATGTCCAAAACCTCCAGGAGATGGGCCAGAGTTTTAGAAGTGTCAATGGCATCCCCCAGCGCCTGCCCAACATCATTATCACACAACTGCACATCGTCAGATTCTGATTCCTCAAACAACACCCCCTCCTCTAACGGGGAATAATCTGACCACTCATCCTCATCAAAATCCAAAGCCGGCCATACCGGCGATAAATGTCTCTTCTTGGCATGGGCCTTTTTGCCCACTGCGCCGGAAAGAAATCTCTCAATGCTGGCCAGGCGAGCACAAACATCAGAGTGCGACTCCCCACTGGTGACGATGTCACTTGGGGTATGGATAAGACGGGGAGGGGTAGGCGAAGGGACCCGGAAGGTGGGGGATCCGGAACCAAAGTCTGGTGGACGGATACGGCAGAAGGGACAGGGCATCCCAAACCGGGGTCACCAACCCGGACACCGCCTACCCCTTGCAATGGGGTCTCACGAAGGAGCAATGCTCCTTAAACACCTACCAAGGTGTTGCCTATCCTCACCAGGACCTACAGCCAAGGCTGGGAGGCTCATACGGGACAATGGAATAAGGTCCAGGCAGAAATAGAGGCAAGAATGGCCGGGCGTGAGCCCGGCTTACCTGCAAGGATACCTGCAATAGAAGTCTTCATCTTCTGACTTGCTTGTCGCTCTTGCAGAGAAGGAACTGGGGGATTAGTGGGAGGTCCCAGGTATTTATGGACCGGGAGGAGCTTCTTTTTTGCATTCATCTCTGCAGAAGTTCGCCCTCTACTGGAGACTACCCAGATGTCATGAATGGTGGAAGCGGGGTGTATGACACACTTAGAATAAGTATGAATGAGTACCGCTCTCTAAAGCAAGGTTTACTGATGGTGTGAAGGGACAGGTTAGGTTGGTTTAATTTCCATGCAATGCAGGACTCTTTCTGGCACAGAGTTCACCCGGATAGTGTAGGTTCGCTTTAAAAGAAGTCTACATGTTGTAGGGATTTTGGCAATAATGATGTGGTGGTGACTAGTTACAGTTTCCCAATAATTTTTCAGTTGGTCACTTTAAACTAGGGAATGGCATTTTTGGAGTGGCATCTATATTAATTTTATATCCTTTAATGGGTTAAAATGATCCAAAAGTATTGACCAAACTTCTGGATTCCTTCTATTAATAAGTGTGCATACCGATTTGGGATACCTAATTTTCAGGTTGTGCATCTACCTTACGCTTCTGATTGGTTTACAGGTGGTGCATGCACAGCAGAGGGAGCTGTGATGCTGCATGCTCTGCAGATTCCAAATTGCCAGTTTACAGGAGAACACTGAATTAAAGTAATCGTCCAGACAAACTTAAATAAGTATTCCCATTGTATTGGGCTATTTTTTTCCTTTTTAAAAGCTATATTGAGTAATAATACATTAACCTTTTTATTCATGTTCCTTATGTCTTCTGTGATAGGAGTGGCAGGGCTGAGTCATACAAGCACACTGTGTGCACTGAATAAGATTAAGCTGGGATTGAGTTACAGTGTGGGGAGTTCTCATTTTAGCCTGTCATTAACAAAAGGGGTTTCAAATTGACATAAGCCTCAGGATTAACTTGGTGGTCCAGATTGGGGGGGGGGGGGCTGGAGGAAGAAGATATTCGCCTTCCCTTCTGTGACCAGAGCAAAGAGGACCACATAGGACTGTCACTGCATCAGGTAAGCTGCCTGACAAAAAATATTTTAAAAGTTTGGTCACTCCCTTTAAGGTATATAAATGTATAGCATGAAAACAAATTGTTACTTTTCTAAGATTAGGGATAATAAAGGCATGAGATTAATTCAACAGCTATACATTTATGAATTCTATTATGAAACAGGAGTAATATTTTATAACAAACACATACAAATAACTTTAAGCAAAATCAGCCATGCCAATTAAGAACCTGCATTTCTAAAAAGAAACTTTACCTTTGTGAAATGAGACTACAACTACTTACCTGCCAGTAGTTGCCAGGAAGGTCTGATTAAATCAATCTTGTTCTTCCTTAGACAAAGGGCTCTCTCTGCCTAGAGTGTTAGCTCGACTTAAACCAGACCAACAGCCTGGCACAGTTTGAAAAGAACAGTAGCCGCCATTTTGGAGCTTCCATTCCCAACTGACCTGACAATGCAGAGTAACAGGAAGCCCAGCAGCACTTCCTGTTTGCAGGTGGCCTGCCATCTTGTTTTTAAAACTGACCCCAGCAGGAGTTAGAAAAGGGTAAATTAATTTTTAAGTGCAGCAAGCTAAATTGCCCTGGGAAGGGATGCATATGAGCACTGTTTGTGGTGTTAATCTGGTTTAAGTGATTTCTGACTGTTGGTCCACTTTAAATACATTATTTTACCGCATTTAACCCTCAGCACATAGTTTGCACTACCCTACTGGATATATTCTGTTTCTGTGAAAATATCCTCCTGTGAAATACCTACCCTGAAGGGAGACCAAGTGTACCATTTGAGTCTTTAAAATGGAACAAAACCTGGTAATCTGACTTTCCTGGGCTTTGTTCCAGTCCACCGGAGATTCCTGAATTGGGATGCCCTGCTGTGTGAAACCCTCCAGAATGCCACTTTGCACTCGCCTCTTCCTGGTTCCAATGACGCATGTGAGGGCTCTTGTCTAATTAGAACAGTCTGCTGTGAATATGTTATTCGGCAAACTGCTCCCGTTGACTAGAATGGGGAGCACGTGCTGCCGCATCCCCCGCAGTGAACGATGCAGGGTATGAGGCAGTGCGGGTTCCCTATTACCAATGAAACCCATTTGCCGAATGACGACCCATTGTATAAGAACCCACACATGCGCCATTAGAGCGGGGAAAGGTTAGTGTTTAAGAGCACGCTAGGGGGTGCCATACAGTGGGGCATTTGGGATGCCCTGGGGGAAAGCCAGTGACCCAGGTAGGTTTTGTTCCACTTTAAAATCAAATTAAAGATGTTAAGCAACACTGGCAATCTCCTTGTCTGGGTAAAATGTCTGCTACACTTGGCAACGCAAGTGTTATGTATTAAAGTGGACCAAAACCCAGGATTTTGACTATCCTGGGTGTTGGTCCTTTACCCCGGGTCACCACGATCGGGGGTGCCCCACTGTGTGAAACTCCCCAGATCGTCAATGCCAACTCACCTCTTCCAGGTCCTATGGCGCATGCGCGCCCGCTCGTCCAATCAGCGTTCTTTAAGCCGCTGACATCACGTCGTCTAGGGCCAGCGGCTCCAGCCGTGCTGGTGGCCGCATCCCCCGCCGGCCATTCACAAGTGTCTGGCGTGGGCACGCGCCCTGCTAGAGGGAAAGCAGGGATGCGGCTCGCGCATGTGCCCTTGGGAAACAAGGTAAGTGTATGGGGCGACCTGCGGGTTTCACACAGCGGGACATCCAGATTTTGGATGCCCTGGAGAAGGGAACGGATCTGCCCGGGAATCTTATAGATTCATGGGCCGATCGGCGTGGGTTTTGGTCCACTTTAAACACTTTCACCTTTTTAATTTGAAGAACCTATTTATCTAAAAGCATGTGGACCACTTTTACACTTCCCCTACTATACACTTTACACTACTAAAGAAACCAGTAGGAGCAATACTGTACTGCTCAGAAATAACTTATAGTCATGCGGCCCAAAAGTTGGAATTTTCCCTTTCCCAGGTTTGGTTCTTAACCCGACTGTGTGAAACCCCACTGATGGGCCACTATACATATCTCGCCGGTGATCACACAGAGCAGATGTGCACCATGCGAACTCCGGAGGGGTATGTAAGGCAAATATAGCCTGGACAATCAAGTAAAAAAAAAAAACAAAAAAACTTGTAAATCAAAAAGTACAAAGCAACAATCATTTCTACTCACCTGTCATATTGCGGCCTCTTGATGCTAGTGTCCCGTACATAATCTATTAGCTGTTTTTGTGTTCGCCCACTTGAAAGAAAAAAAAAAAAAGACACATAAAAATACAAATACTTTTCTAAAAACAGATTTGTTCATTTACCCGCATGATGTTACAGCCATGAGACATTTAAAAGAGGACCTACGCTGTCCCTGGTACAGTCAAAAGCGCTGCCAGGGATGGTGTAGGTCAGTATGGTTTGTTCAAGCTAAATGTAAAATCAAAGCATTGTTTCCCTATCCCTGAATCTAACCCATCCAGCTGTGCTGCTGAAGAAATGTCAAAGATGCTACAAATGGTGGAAACGTGGCCCTCTGCGTGGTAAACTGCTACCACAACTCCCTAGGTGGTGGCCCCAACAACCACCCAAAACAATCCCCAAAGTACAGCACCTCCTCCACAGACAATCAATCCAAATTAATTTCAAAATTTCATCATATTTATTGGGCTTTCTATCTAAAATCTACATACAACACATAAGACAATATACATACTAAAAATGCCCGAGGTTATCCACTAGATAGGGCGCCCCGTGCTGACCCCGCAAAAATATCATAATTTGTGCAAAATTCATCATAATAAAATGCCACACGATATTATAAAGTGCTATTAGTAAATTTAAAGTGCTACCATATGCAAAATGCAATTATATCCCACAAATAGTTACCAATGATTCAATATCCCCAAGTAAAAAAATGGCATAAGGAGTAAAGTGCACAGTGTTCACAACAATGAAAATGTTCAAAAAAATACCATTTTGTGAGTACTCACCTAAAAAATGGATATTGTTGGTGTGCCACACACCCCGCTTCACTTTTAAATATTCTTCACTTATTGGGTTAACTCACCGCCAGGTGACGCTGTGCAGAGAGGAAGTCTTGTAACGAGCCCCCTTCCGGCCTATATATACCTGGTACCTCCCTTCAATCACCAGTATATTAAAAAAGCAGAAAGACACGGTACCAGTATTCCACCGGTAACCTCAAAATCAATTTGATATAAATAAAAAGCTTCACCATAGAAAGGCTTCGGAAATACAGAAAAGGGTGGGAGTGAAGCGGGGTGTGTGGCACACCAACAATATCCATTTTTCAGGTGAGTACTCACAAAATGGTATTATTCTTGGTGTGCCACACACCCCGCTTCACTTTTAAATATTCTTCACTTATTGGGACATCCAAAAGCAGTGTCCACAAGGGATGGGCATCTCAAGGCCAGGTGAAGCATAACTTAAATGACTGCAGTCTGTAGAACTTTGCGGCCAAAAACAGCATCCGCTGAGGCTCGCACATCAACTTTGTAAAACTTAGAAAAAGTGTGAACAGAAGACCAAGTGGCGACCTTACAAACTTGTTCAACAGAAGCTTGGTGCTGAAAAGCCCAAGACGCCCCAATGGCGCGAGTAGAATGAGCAGTGATACGAAAAGGGGGAACTTTCCCCTTAGCAGAATAGGCCGCAGTAACGGCCTGACGTATCCACTTGCTAATGGCAGATTTGGCTGGTGCCAAACCCTTCTTAGGCCCATGGGGCACAACAAAAAAGGAATCCGTCCTACGAAAAGGAGACGTGATAATCAAGTAGTACTTAACACAGCGTACTACATCCAAACAATGCAAAACCCTCTCTTTGTCATTCTTAGGATTAGGACACAAGGAGGGAAGAACAATATCTTGGTTCAAATGAAAAGCAGAAACAACCTTAGGAAGAAAGTCTGGCTTGAACCGAAAGACCACTTTATCCTGATGCCTCTCAAAGTAAGGCGGATAAGTAAGGTGGATAGACAAGGCCGCCAACTCCGAGACACGCCGGACCGAAGTGATCGCTACCAAGAAGACAATCTTCTGAGTCAGGGTAGACAAAGCAATATCTTGCAAAGGCTCAAAAGGAGGAGCCTGAAGAGCAGAAAGAACCAAATTCAAATCCCAAACCGGGAGTAATGGTTTCCTGGGAGGCCGCACATGCGTAACCCCCTGGAAAAAAGTTTTAACTAAAGGCTTAAGCGCAACACGCTTCTGAAAAAAGATAGATAAGGCAGAGACTTGCCCTTTCAACGTACTTAGCTGAAGACCAGAGTCCAGCCCTGATTGTAAAAACTCCAGAATCCTGGAGACCGAAAAGACCCTACAAGGAAAAGATCTTATCTCACACCAAGCGATATAGGCTTTCCAAGTCCTATAGTAGATGATGGAAGAAGACCTCTTCCGGGCACTGATCAGAGTCTTAATGACTGAATCAGAAAGACCCTCCTCCTTCAGGATGGAGGTTTCAGCAGCCAGGCCATCAAACCCAGCGCTGGTAAATTGGGGTAACACAATCGACCCTGAGTGAGCAGATCGGGCCGAAGAGGCAGAACGAACTGGTCCACTGCCAGCCGAACGATGTCTGCGAACCCCACTCGCCTTGGCCACCTTGGGGCCACGAGAACGGCGGACACCTTTTCCAGAGCCAACTTCCGAAGCACCCTGCCCAGCCTGGGTATCGGAGGAAACAGGTATAGAAATCCCAGAACTCCCCAGCTCAGGGACATGGCGTCCACTGCCAGAGCCAGAGGATCCTGGGAGAGCGACACGAAGTTCGGGAGCCTGTGATTGTGACGAGAGGCAAACGGGTCCACCTCCGGGGTCCCCCATTGGAGACACAGTGAGCGAAACACCCGAGGATGGAGAGCCTATTCTCCCAGACGGGGAAAGCCGCTGCTCAACCGGTCCGCTACCTGGTTCTTCACCCCTGGAATGTATACCGCCGAGAGACAAGGAACATGGGACGCCCAGGTCAGGATCAGGGACACTTCTCTGAGAGCACTCAGACTGCGAGTCCCTCCCTGATGACTGATGTAAGCAACCGCTGTTTGATTGTCTGAACGCACCTGGACCGGAAGGCCCAGAACGCGCTGAGTCAGGAGAGCAAGCACCCGACGGATGGTTCTCAGTTCCAGAATATT
Source organism: Gastrophryne carolinensis (assembly GCA_027917425.1). Classification (NCBI taxonomy): domain Eukaryota; kingdom Metazoa; phylum Chordata; class Amphibia; order Anura; family Microhylidae; genus Gastrophryne; species Gastrophryne carolinensis. Next base: position 130,999,751 of record CM051237.1, on the reverse strand, counting down.
GGTGGGTAAGTGGGCCTCCTGAGGTCCCCACTGCCCCTGAAACTGCAGCTCCTTCCAGAATCCGCCCCATCCCGACAGACTGGCGTCCGTGGTGACAATTTCCCAAAGGGGGGTCAGGAAAGCCCTGCCCTACACAAGATTGGTCGAGACCAACCACCACAGGAGGGACTGCCGGACCCGGGAGGACAACTGGAAGGACTGATCCAGCGAACGAGGTTGCTGGTCCCAAGACGCTAACAGAAAAAGCTGAAGCGTTCTCGTGTGAATTTGGGCAAAAGGAAGAAACACTCTGTGTTGATGAGAGTCCAGGCTGGGACGAACCACCCATCTTTCTTGGGGACTGCGAAAAGATTGGAGTAGAAACCGAGGCCCATCTCTAAGTGCGGCACTGGCCGGATGACCGACATCTCTAACAGATTCCTTACCGACGCCAGGAGCCCCTGCGTGGCCAAAGGATCGATGGGCACCCGAGACCGAAAGAACCGTGAAGGAGGGTGAGACTCGAATTCCAGGTCGTAACCGGCCGACACTACCTCCTGGATCCATCTGCCTGGAACCTCTTGGTTCCAAACCTGGGAGAAGTGTCGCAATAGTCCCCCCACCCGCACGGGTGAGGGCAGCCCCTCATTGCTGAGAGGGCTTATCAGCAGGCTTGGGCTTGGTGCCCCAGGACTGAGTGGGCCGGCCCCTCCCCTGAGTTCAACCTGCACCTCTGGTAGCGGGAAAGGAAGCCCCCCTACCCGCTCTGAATCCTCGAAAGGAAGGCCTACCGGAACCTGCCCCCCTAAAGGGACCACGAGGCCTCTTGCGTTGTGGCATCTTACCACCCTTTGCGACTGAATCAATTTTCTCCCCAAACAGACGCAACCCCAAAAAGGGGAGAGCTGTGAGCACCTTTTTAGAAACCGCGTCCGCAGACCACTGACGCAGCCATACTGACCGGCGAATAGCCACCAGCATAGCCGCTGCCTTGCTACTCATAGCCAGCGCATCGTCCTGAGCGGATAGGACATAGGACACAAAAGATTCACACTGCTTAAGCACAGTAAACTCTTTACAAGCGGGATTGAGATCCTCATATAGCCCCTGAATTAAAGACCTAATCGCCAATAGAAGAAGGGCTGAAGCACACACCGGGCGCAACGCTGACCCGGAATAAATAAAACCATGGCGCGCGTATTGGTCAATCCGACGATCTTCCCCATCTTTAGGGACAGTGGTCTCAGCAGACTGTACCATAGCCGTGCTGGAGAGCCCTAGTACAGGGGTATCGACGTCAGGAGGTACAGACCAAAGCTTCACCAACTCCGGCGGAAAAGGATAACGCTTTTCCCAACTGGAAGGGATTCCAGATAACCGCGTGGGATGTTCCCATTCCTTAAGGACCACCCTCTCAAAGTGGTGCTGTCTGGGAAAAACCCAACGCGGCTGAGGCTCCTTAAACAACTGACCCTTTGGCAGGGTGACAGCCTCAGGCGGATCTAAATTCAAAATTTTAAACATTTGAGCCAGAATGTGTGAAAAAGTGTCAAAAACAACCCCCTCCGACCAATCGCCAATCGCATCAGCCTCAAGCTGATCTGCAGGCTCATCTGACTCCAACAGGAATTCTTCCTCGTTCGGGGAACCATCGGACCATTCCACAGGCTCACATAACTCGTCCTGTGGAGCCGAAGGTACCGGAGTCAGGTGCCTCCGTTTTGCAGCGGCCTTTAACCCTGCTTTAACGGGCGTTACTTTCCGGGGGCTGGCCGACCGTGCCGCCACCTCGGACTGCGAATCCCCACTTTTGACAGTGTCATGCGGGGTCCGGAACAGGGAGGGAGAGGTAGGAGATGATGAAGGTTGCGATGGGCCAGCAGCCGAAGCAACAGACTGACACGCAATGCTCTGCTTTGCACAAGGGATGCAAATAAAGACATCATCAGCTGGGAGTAGAGCCCCACAACTTATGCACCCCCCGAATGGCTCAGAAGAACCGTTTCCGTCAATAACGGAAGCCTCCATATGGTGATTTATGGTATTCGCAATTTTTTGGGGGCTTTAAGGCATAAGCCAACCCGGGATGCCCCCTTATTTGTAAATGTCCCGGAAGGGAGGATTTTTATTATATATATATATTTTTTTTTTAAAAAGGAAGGTCCCCCTTAATAATCTATATATATATATATATATATATATATATATATAGATTATATATGTATATTCTTAAATATAAAAATATCCCAATTTATTATATATTTTTTTTTTTTAAATAAAGACTAGCCAAGCAACATAGAGCCGGAGGGCCACCATAAACAGGGACCCCGGGATCTGTAAGGAAAAGAAAAAACCACAATCAGATCCCCACATGCGTGTAACAAGCCAAAAACCCATGTATGCATGGCACCAAAGTGCCCTTTAAATGAGCAAAAAGCCCTGCCCCTTAATAAATACATGATGCCTCCTTAACAAAAAACCACTCACCCCCATATCTACACATGATAGATATTTAATTCCCACTCAACGGCCCCACCAGGGTGGGGCCGCTTACCTGGAAGGACCGAGAGCAGCAACCGGAGGGACGAGGCAGCAGCCAGCAGCAGCAGCACAGGAAAATGAAACCAAGTGCGGCCCCCCCACGTGACTTCCCTTTTGAACTTGAAAGGAAGGAAGTGAAGCTGGGGCCGCCGCATGACGCTACCGCCGGTGCCACGCCCCCGTCGCTGCGTCACCGGGACCCGCCCCCTAAGCTCGATCAGTGCGGCCAAATCATCTGGGGATTAACACCAGATGAGCCACTACACGCGCACACAAGGCAGGAGGCAGCGGAGGGGGGAGAAGAAAGAGGGGGGAGTAGAAGGAAACAGCATAGCGCAGCCATGCAATAGCAGACCTCATACAGTGGCCACAAGGAGACCAGCGGGGAAGGGGGGAGGCGGGAGGGGGCTACTCAGGCGGCAAGCCAACCTGCCCAGCGCGGTCCGCCCGACCGCCCCAAGCTGACCTAAACACACAAACCGGCCAGGACTATAAAAACAGACCTGGCCGGAAGGTAAAAGAGTGCACACATGCTGCAGTAAGCTCAATGCATAACGTAAAACACACATGTTGTAATAAAGTTATACTTGTGAAAAACACATACATAATACACAACCCTCTAACCCCCCCCCCCCCCCCCCATAGTGAAGGGAGAAGGGACCGTAACGGGAGAGTAAGGGGCTACGGGGACCCTCGGGACAGGGGCATCCCATTTCCAGATCACCATGCCGGATAGCCGCATTGCCCCACGCATGAGGTCGAGCGGAGGAGATAAGCTCCTAGGCACCTATAGTGCCATCTACCATTTGCCCAGTGAGCAGCCTAGGCTGGGAGGCTTCCATTCCACCATCAAGGTATAAACACTCAAACCGGGCAGAAATAGACCAAAAGGGGGGTGCCGGGGTAAGACCCCGGCTACCTGTAAGCAGGAGACTTCAATCTTCTGTCTTGTCGTCAAGCAGAGAGAAAAATACTGGTGATTGAAGGGAGGTACCAGGTATATATAGGCCGGAAGGGGGCTCGTTACAAGACTTCCTCTCTGCACAGCGTCACCTGGCGGTTAACCCAATAAGTGAAGAATATTTAAAAGTGAAGCGGGGTGTGTGGCACACCAAGAATAACATCACCTAAATAGTAGCGAGTCCTCACGGTGTCCCCCACATGGAATCGCCTGGAAATGGGCCCCCACGCGTTCCGCAGCCAGGCCCCCGGCTGCTTTTTCAAGGTAGAGAGTATATCTCCCCCCAGCTCCAGCCCTTATATATGCTGTCAGTGTGTATCTATTAGTAAATGACACGTGCGGCTGGGCGCATGCCACGGTTCCGGCCGGAAGCCGGACGCACGCTCACAGCTCGCTCCGGGTCCCGCCCCCCCAAAAGGATTTTGGGCATCTTTCCTTCCACGTCATTTGCAGAAGCCGTCCCCCAAACCGCCCACTGCTCGGCCGCACGTCTCTTCAGAGTGGTGTTTGTCTCTGCAGCCGGGGCACGCAGGGGGAACGGAACTCCGCACATCACATAGATCTATTATAACCAGCATAAGAACAAGAGCTGCGGGGAGATCCCTCCCCTTTTTTTTCTTATTCCATCATACGTACCAGGACATTGTTACAACATATAAACTAAAATAACAAAAATTATCCCCATTACAATCCTCTGAAATCTATGTGTTACAACATTTTAACATTTTATTACTATTCTAGTTACAACATTGTATGTTTCTATGATGCTACAGAACAAATAATCTTAAACTTGCAGGATGTGGTATTCTACACCAGCTTTTTTATAATATATATATTTATACACACACACACACACCTATTACACACACACACACACACACACACACACACACACACACACACACACACACACATCTATTCCATATTCCCCATAATGGATATTAAACAAGTCATTTAATATGTCTTATTTGATAGATGAATTTCATCTTAATAATTTAATGTTCTCTAATATTACTACTACCAGAATATACCATTATGGATCGAATAACAATATTCCATGGCTGCGGTCCATTTTTAAGGGGAATATCTAATTAGGGATATACAATCTACTATATTTGTTTTATTTTATTTTATTAATGATTTATTTATTTTTATCTTATTCCATAAACTACAGATCTCTCTCTGTTCTTATGTCCCAATATTTTACAGGTGGGAGTATAATCTTATATCCATTATATGTTGGAAATTCCGGTCACCAATCCAATTCGTATATGGGGTTGAATATATATATAACTATATTCAATTAGATTAATTATAATTTTCTTCCTTTTATCCAAAAATATATCCCAATAAAATAACTAAATTAATTTACATAAATACCGTATTTTTCGCCCTATAAGACGCACTTATTTTTCCCCAAAAGTGGGGGAAAAATGTCAGTGCGCCTTATCGGGCGAATGTAAAAAAAATAAAATAAAAAAATGTAAAAAAAAATAATAAAAAAAAACAACTCACCCGTCCCCGGCGCTCCCGCGTTGTCTGGCACACTGCGAAAGGCCAGAGGAGCGGCGGGGGCTCTGTCCCGGCCCCGCCGCTGCGATCTGCTGCCGGGCTCAGAGCACACGCGAGCACGAAGGTCCCGGCAGTGGGTGGGCGTGGCCTTCACCGGCGCAGGCCACGCCCCCACCCGCTGCCCGGACCTTCGTGCTCGCATGTGGAGAAGCAGATGGAGGAGCGGCGGGGGCTCTGTCTCTGGCCCCGCCGCTGTCATCGCTGCCTGAAAAGACAGTGATCGCAGCGGCGGGGCCGGGACAGAGCCAGCTTGTGAATGGGGTGGGCATGGCCTGCGTCGACGCTGCGGCGCAGGCCACGCCCACCCCATTCACGGAGCCGGCCGCTCAGCGCAGCGGTGTCAGCGGACAGGTGAGTTTAACTTTTTTTTTTTTTCATATGGCGCCTGCCTATACTAATGGGGGGAGGGGGGTGGGAATGGGAGGAGAGGGGCCACACAGCCTATTCTAATGGGGGGAGAGGGGCCACACAGCCTATACTAATGGGGGGAGGGGGGGGGAGAAGGGCCACACAGCCTATTCTAATGGGAGGAGAGGGGCCACACAGCCTATGGGAATGGGGGGGAGGGGGATGCCACACAGCCTTTGGGAATGGGGGGAGGGGTATGCCACGCAGCCTTTGGGAATGGGGGAAGGGGTATGCCACACAGCCTATGGGAATGGGGAGAGGGGGATGCCACACAGCCTATGGGAATGGGGGGATGGGGATGCCACACAGCCTTTGGGAATGGGGGGATGGGGATGCCACACAGCCTATGGGAATGGGGGGATGGGGATGCCACACAGCCTTTGGAATGGGGGGAGGGGTATGCCACACAGCCTATGGGAATGGGGGGAGGGGGATGTCACACAGCCTATGGGAATGGGGGATGCCACACAGCCTATGGGAATGGGGAGAGGGGGATGCCACACAGCCTTTGGGAATGGAGGGAGGGGTATGCCACACAGCCTATGGGAATGGGGGGAGGGGGATGCCACACAGCCTATGGGAATGGGGGGATGCCACACAGCCTTTGGGAATGGGGGGATGGGGATGCCACACAGCCTATGGGAATGGGGGGATGGGGATGCCACACAGCCTTTGGGAATGGGGGGAGGGGTATGCCACACAGCCTATGGGAATGGGGGAGGGGGATGTCACACAGCCTATGGGAATGGGGGATGCCACACAGCCTATGGGAATGGGGAGAGGGGGATGCCACACAGCCTTTGGGAATGGGGGGAGGGGTATGCCACACAGCCTATGGGAATGGGGGGAGGGGGATGCCACACAGCCTTTGGGAATGGGGGGAGGGGTATGCCACACAGCCTATGGGAATGGGGGGAGGGGGATGCCACACAGCCTATGGGAATGGAGGGATGCCACACAGCCTTTGGGAATGGGGGGATGGGGATGCCACACAGCCTATGGGAATGGGGGGATGCCACACAGCCTTTGGGAATGGGGGGAGGGGTATGCCACACAGCCTATGGGAATGGGGGGATGCCACACAGCCTTTGGGAATGGGGGGAGGGGTATGCCACACAGCCTATGGGAATGGGGGGAGGGGTATGCCACACAGCCTATGGGAATGGGGGGAGGGGGATGTCACACAGCCTATGGGAATGGGGGATGCCACACAGCCTATGGGAATGGGGGGAGGGGGATGCCACACAGCCTATGGGAATGGGGGGATGCCACACAGCCTTTGGGAATGGGGGGAGGGGTATGCCACACAGCCTATGGGAATGGGGGGAGGAGGATGTCACACAGCCTATGGGAATGGGGGATGCCACACAGCCTATGGGAATGGGGGGAGGGGGATGCCACACAGCCTATGGGAATGGGGATGCCACACAGCCTTTGGGAATGGGGGGAGGGGTATGCCACAAAGCCTGGGGGGAGGGGGATGTCACACAGCCTATGGGAATGGGGGATGCCACACAGCCTATGGGAATTGGGAGAGGGGGATGCCACACAGCCTATGGGAATGGGGGGAGAGGTGGATGCCACACAGCCTATGGGAATGTGGGGAGAGGTGGATGCCACACAGCCTATGGGAATGTGGGGAGAGGGATGCCACACAGCCTATACTAATGGGGGGAGAGGGGGATGCCACACAGCCAATGGGTATATGGGGAATGGGAGGGGGGGATGCCACACTGCATATACGGGGAATGGGATGGGGGCATGCTACACTGTCTATGGAATGGGGCATCCCACACTGCCTATGGGAATTGGATAGGGGAATGCCACACTGTCTGTAATGGTGCGTTTTTGGTTTAAAATTTTTTTTTTCTTATTTTCTTCCCCCAAATCCTAGGTGCGTCTTATGGGCAGGTGCGTCTTATAGGGCGAAAAATACGGTAATTCAAAGTCCAAATATTTAATTTATTATGTATTTAACTAAAAACGAAATCATTCTATATAAATAATTAATAAAAATCCAAAACAATTACTTTTATCCTAAATTAATCCATCTTAATAAATATAATAATCAAATCCCATTAATTACAGATGGAAAAATACTCAATTAACTCAGTAATATTTAAACATTTATTTTCTATCAATTACCCATCAAGTGAAAATAAAATAAATTATTGCAAATGCCCATCAGAAAGGACTCAGCAACCAGAGACCCAGAACTGTTAAAAAGACCATCACAGTAAAAGCCCGATGTTGCAGTGTCATCACGTATATGTTGGTTACCAGGCCTGAGTGGAGAAGCCCAGCATCCTCAGCAAAGTGTAGAACTCTATGATATACCCTCTGCCTCCCTCCACACAATCAGAAGTAACCTCCCGCATGAGTTTTATATGAGGTGGTTTTGAGCCTGCCTGTAGGTAGGACTAGAAATAGTGAAGGAATGAAATTAAGAAAGGCTTGTGAAGTTAGTGAAAGTGGATCCCATCCCAAGTGGAGCCCATGCATCAAAAGACCCTGCAAAGACTAACCTCAGCAATAGTAAGAAAAACTGCAGTCTGGATGAAAACTGGCCACCTGGCTAGCTCAGAAAACAAGGGATAGGTTAAACCACACAGAGTGGAAAACACAGAGTGGAAAACATGGCTTGCAAGTCCTTCTGAGGAATGGTTGGATGTCCTTTCATCAATTACTTTATAACTAGTCATGAAGAAACTCATTGTAAAACCATCTGGAGAAGAGACTGTGAAAGGGGCTACATTGCCGCCCCCCCAGACCTTGGATGTATAAGATACATGTGCCCCTACGCATCCTAATGACAGTGTGTACATAATCCAAAGAGCCATTTACCACTCCCTGAAGGTGAGGGCCCGCTAGATCAGCTCCGGGCCCCTGAAATAGGTTTTGAGTCGAAGGCTGTACTGGATAGGATAGGATTAGGGCCCTGTCAAAGTTCATGGAGGTAATGATAATAAAGTTTCCATTAAGTTTACCAGGTGGTCCAAGAACAGACACCAGGGAACCTCATAGGGAAAAATCTTGGACTAACAGTTTTATTTACCAAAGTGCTGAGCAAAAAACTGGTATTCATATGCAACTGTCCTGTGGGTCTTCTAAATCAGGAGTAAGGCCCTGTCAGAGTCCATGGAGGCAATGATAATACAATTACCAGCTTTAATTACATTTACCAGGTGGTCCAAGAATCTTCAACTACCATTTACCCAAGTACTGAGCAAAAAACTGGCATTAATATGCAACTGTCCTGGGGGTCTTCTAGATCAGTGGTTTTCAACCTTTTTAAACCAAGTACCCACTAGAGACAGGAAGTTACAAAGTACCCCCAAGGGATGGGGGCAATTATAAATACTACCAAAATAACATGGCACTTTTAAAGAAAGAAAACCGTTTCTTGTTAAAATTATATACCAGACCTGTCAAGCACCCCCTGTAGGTTCACTCCTAACATCTCTGAGTACTCCCCTGTGTTCTAGATCACTATTACTTAACCTGCGGTACACAAACCCCAGGGGGTATGCGCCACAGCTTGAAGTGGTGCACAGAGATGTTCAGGGGTGCATGGTGGGTCTGATGGGTTTGGTATATCATTTTAACAGTAACACATAATTTCTTCTTAATTAAAAGTGTTACAAGGCATGCAACCTACTTATTTTGGTAATATTTATAGGTTATCCCCTCCTTGAGGGTGCTTGGTTGGAGAACCACTGTTCTAGATTATCTATTGCAAAATACTAAAAGGTCACCCATGACCTATGGGCTAGCATGTCAAAAACACTAGCAACAAGCTAGTCCCCCCCTGATGGCTTTGTAAGCTCAATAGTAGATATGGGCTTAATAAACCATCACCAGTTAAACATACTGCCCACATTTTTTTAAACCCACCTGTACCGAAATGAAGATCCACGGCTTAAAATAACCGACTTGGATTTTGGCTTGGGTTGATCCTGGAGACGGAAGAAACTATGATATTCAACACATATCTTCCAGAACCTCTTACAGATATCTCGGGTGGGAAACAGAAACTCCAGGGCATCCTGATATGGACCCTAATAAAAAAAAATGATGAACAAATTACATAAATGGGGACAAAATAAAGAACCTACCACAAGAGACAAAAGCAAGCCATAAGTGGCAAAGATATTTCAAACTAATAACTGGAGGAGAGATAATGTGTAATAAATGGAATTTATGGAATTTAGCCATTAACTTCTTTATTGGAGTCTTATAGAAGACCTATGAAACCGGACCTTCACCCTGTATGTTTCCCCCACCCTGTAAAACAGATTTCCCACATTAAAAATCATCCTACCTGCTATAAGCTATAACCCCCCCCCCCCCCTCCACTCCTCTCCTCAATCTGTGATGCCTCTGAGGCAAGATGGCAGCGGCTGTATCTGAGAGTCCTGAACAGAGTTGAAGCCCAGCAGGGGAAAGAATAATAAGCGACAAAATACTTGAAATATACTAATCTTAGATGTTGGGAAATCATTTTTTAAGGGTTTGGGCTTTTCATTAAATGATGCTGAAGTCCTATGTAGAGTCAACTCAAAAATGTAGTCCTGACTGCGCTTATTTCCAACATGTAATTGCACAGAATATTCCAGAGCAAAGGTAGAAGAAAGCTTTGTGCAGCACTTACATGAACCTCTGGGTGAAGCTTTATGAGGAATCGCCGACGTTTAAAGCTCAATTTTCGAATCTTTGACCAGTTAAATGTGTTGATTTTCGTATTATTCTGCAGTTACAAAGAGACAATAGAATAAGCTTAAAGCCAACAGTCAAACAGGCAGCAGCATGGTTGAGATGCTGGGAGAGGAAGCTCCAAAATGGCCACTACCTTTCTTTTCCAACTGTGCCAGGCAGTTGGTCCGGTTTAAGGCTCTATTCACACCTCTCCACTTGCACTGCGTTGGACAACACAGTCACAGCGCAAGGAAACATTCTGCCCATTGTTTTTAGTGGGTCAGTTCACATTTATACACAGCATATATATGTGAACTGGCCCATTAAAAACAATGGACAGCATTTTCCTTTGCATTGTGACTGCTGCCCAGCAGCACAAGCAGAGAGGTATGAATAGGGCTTTAGATATAGAAAAAAAAACCCCACAGATAAACTGACCGCATTTTTATATACCTTTTATAAACATCTAATACTAGTACACAGAAGGGAGTCAAAAAATCAAAACCATGGCTGATTATTTAAAGATAAAAGTTAAAACTGATGTGCTTTAATTCATACTTTCTTTTAGTTCATCTGATGTGCGAATCTGATCATCCCACTTCCTACCACTAGCAAAAAATAAAAATATGACTTCCGGGTTAGTGTGCCACATGTAGAATTATAATAGTTGCAGGGCAGGCATCAGCACTGGACTTACCTGGGCTGGTGACGGGACCCTTGCACCTAGGAGGGCCCACCTCATTCTCTCTACCCTGGACAGCCTCTATGCAGGATGCAGGGCCGTGCAGTAACCAGGACTAAGGACTGTCAGCCAGATTGACCATTCAGAGAGCCTCGGTCACTTCTTCCATTCTTTGTTTCCTTCTTCTCATCTATTCTCTCTTTCACCTGTTATTTCTGCCATTCCCTTTTTCTTTCTTTCCTTCTACTATTTCTGTGAGTCCATTCTTTCTTTCCTTCTGTCAGCCCTTCTATCCTATCTCTTACTTTCCTTCCACCTATTATTTGTTTCTTTTATTTGTCTGTTCGGCCATTCGCTTTTTTTCTTCTTCCCTTTGTTTTATCCTTCCCTTCCTTCTCTTTTTTTTATCTGTCTCATCTCTAAAAATTGCTATGTTTTTTCTGCCATTCTTTTTATTGTTTATGTCATCATTATATACTTTTGTTCTTTCTTTCCTTTTATTTTTTTATATTTATTTTGTCCATCTACAGTATTTTGTTCTATTTGATCTATCTTTAATCTGTTCTTTGTCATTTTCTTTCGTCTTTTTCTTTTTTTTGTCATTCTGTCTCTCTATCTTTCTTGCTTGCTTTTTACTGTCATTTCTCCTATACTTTTTTGGTAGTTTTTTCTATTATTTCATTCCCTCTATTTCTTATTTATTCTATACTTTCTGTCATTCCTTATATTAATTTTAGTTTATTTGCCAATATTCACCATACAAGCAACTTTAACTCCTTGTATGGCGTAGTATACCACACAGCAAGGGTCCCACTGAGAGGCTATCACCCAGGTTCTGGCCCTAATGGTTGGTGATGTATGAAGGCTTTAGCAGCACACAGAAAGGCTGTGGCAATGGATTAAACAAGGACTACGGGCTTGCATGTAAGTCATTTCTTTAATGGGGAGTAAAGTGGACCAAAACGGACCAAAACGAAACAAAAGGATTTTGACTATCCTTGGTTTTGGTCCATGCCCCGCTGTATGAAAGCCCAGAGGTTGCTCGATCTCACTCACCCTAACCCCGGTCCTAAGGCGCATGCACAGTCCTCTCATCCAATCAGCGCGCTCTAAACCGCTCCTTCTTCTAAACGCTCATCTACGGCCAGCGAATCCGAGCTCAATGGCAGCCGCATCCTGTGCTACCCTCTAACAGGAAGTGTGCCCGTGCCGGCTATTCACCAAAAATCGTGTAGATTCCCGGGCCAATCACCTTGGGTTTTGGTCCACTTTAAAGTACATCTTTCAGAAAATGGCAAAGCATCTTCCAGCATTTTTGTTCAGAAGCTGTTAAGAGGACGAAGCAGCCTACATTGGCCTACTTGGTGCAGCAAGCACAGACAACTAAAGGAGACAATGGCAGCTCAGCGTTTACATAGTAAACATGCACAGGCAGGATTTCACTTTTGACATAGATTTCAATACCTGAAAAACAAGAATGCCCATATGAGAAACTGACAAATTAATTTTGGCGCCTTCTCTGTCAGATGCAAGGTGAAAGCGTGTTCCATACAAGTCAAGTCTTCGAGAAATCTCCAGAACCTGGAAATCCGCATCAGCTGGAGACATACCTCTGCAAAGAATAAGCACAAAAGTGTACCAAGACAGATGTCAGAGCAAAAAAAAAGGCAAAATTGTATATACACAACATAAATTATTGCCTAAACAAACACTCCTAGTAAATAACACCAAAGACCAGCATAATTGCCATTTGCTTATTAAAGTGGAACTTTAATAAGGGGGGGCATCCAGCTAACTTAAGCCTTAAAGTGGACCAACACCCAGGGGTGATCGGCCCGGAAATCTATAAGATTCCCGGGCCGATCACCTCCCACCCCGCAGGACATCTGAGATCGGGATGTCCCGCGGGGTGAAACCCCAAAAAGACCTTACCTGATCCGCCGCCGCTTCCGCCGCCTCCCGCGCGCCCCTCCAGACGTGCGCGCGCCCGCCCTCCGTGAATGGCCGGCGCGGGCGCCGAGAGTGACGCGCGGGAGGCGGCGGCGGCGGAAGCGGCTTGTACGTTCCTGTCCCCCGCCTGGACGTTGGCGGGGATTGGCTGCGGCGTTCACGTGGGAGCGGGGAGAGGTGAGTTTTTTGGGGTTTCTGGGGGGTTTCACACAGCGGGGCACCCCCGATCGGGGTGCCCCACCGAAGTGGACCAAAACCCAGGATAGTCAAAATCCTGGGTGTTGGTCCACTTTAAGGCAAGAATCTGGGATATTAGATGAGACTTACAGATGGTCCCTGTGGCACTGCAATATCCGCTCCTCCAGGATGGCTTGTCGCTGTACGTACGGAGTCATTCTTAAATGCTCCAGGTTGCCTTTTTGGTCGAAATCACCAACCTCAGCTGTTAATAAAAAAAGTGAAGGAAATGTGAAATGCCCAACAAATATTATGAGCCTAAAATACTTTATTTTTCAAGATTTAGGATGCTATACTAGGCAGAATCTCCTATAACCATACCTCCCAAGTGTCCCTGATTTGGAAGGACTGTTCCTCTTTTTAGCCCCTCATTGTTTGAGGCTTAAAGTGGACCAAAACCCAGGATTTTGACTATACTGGGTTTTGGTCCTTGCCGGGGGTGCCCAGCTGTGTGAAACACCCCAGATCGCTGAACCCAACTCACCTCTTCCCGGTACGATGATACATGCGTGGCTGTTCATCCAATCAGCATGCTCGGATCTGCTCAAGCCCCTTTGCCCAGGAGCTTGTCTAACTTGAGCGGATCCGAGCACGCTGGCGGCCGCAGCCCCGGCTTCCCTCTAACAGGGAGCTTGTTGGACATTCACAAATGCCTGGTGCGGGCACATGCCCTGCTAAGGGGATGCGGCCGCTGTTCGCGCATGCACCGTTGGACCGGGAATGAAGTTAAGTTTTCAGGCGATCTGGGGGGGTTTCACACAGTGGGGCACTCAGGCTCCGGGGTGATTTTGGTTCTTGGCCCCATGGCAACCCAATTAGGGGTTCCCCCCTGTGTGAAACCCCCAGGACGCCGAAACCAACTCACCCCTCCCTTCCTGGTCCTACCGTGCATGCACGGCCCCTGGCGCAGGCACACACCCTGTTACAGGGATAGCGGGGATGTGGCCCGCACATGCAAGTGCATGGGCGTCCTGTGGGGTTTTACACAGCAGGGCATCCCAATTTTGGATGCTCCGGGGGGAGGGAATAGATCTGCCCGGAATCTACAAAAATACCATTTTGTGAGTACTCACCTTTAAAATGGGTATTATAAGTGTGTCATATACTCCGCTTCCATAATCATGACATCTGGGTAGTCTCCAGTAGAGGGAGATCTTTAGCAGAGATGAATACAAAAAAAGGCTCCTCCCAGTCCATATACACCTGGGACCTCCCACCAATTCCCCAGTGTATGATAGCAGTAAGAGGACCAGGAAGAACCCATATAACAACTACAAAATTAACAAAGGTTCACCATATAAAGGATCTGGAATACCACAAGGGTGGGGAGTGTATGACACACTTATAATACCCATTTTAAAGGTGAGTACTCACAACATGGTATTATTCCAAGTGTGTCATACACTCCGCTTCCATAATCATGACATCTGGGACATCCAATAGCAGTCCGTCATGGGTGGGAACCGAAAACCGTAAAAACAATGCACCAGCTTAAACCACTGCAGCTTGCAGAACCTTGCAGCCAAAAACAGCATTCGCTGAAGTCCGCACATCAAACCTGTAAAACTTGGAAAAAGTATGAACAGAAGACCAAGTAGCAGCCTTACAAACGTGTTCAACAGAGGCCTGGTGCTGAAAAGCCCAGGATGCCCCAACAGCACGAGTAGAATGCGCAGTGATCCTAAAAGGGGGAGTCCTCCCCTTAGCAGAATAGGCCCCAACAATGGCCTGACAAATCCATTTACTAATGGTAGACTTGGCCGGCGCCAAACCCTTTCTGGGCCCACAAGGCACCACGAAAAAAGCGTCCGTCTTGCGGAAGTGGGAAGTAACCACCAAATAGTACTTCACACAACGAACCACACAACAAAGAATGCAAAACTCTCTCCTTGTCATTGCTAGGCTTAGGACACAAAGAAGGAAGAACAACATCCTGATTGAGGTGGATGGCAGAAACAACCTTAGGAAGGAAATCTGGTTTGAAACGAAAAATCACCTTATCCTGCTGCCTCTCAAAGTAAGGCGCCTGAATAGACAAAGCCACCAAAAAGGCAACCTTTTGAGTGAGCACAGAAAGAGCAATATCCTGAAGCGGCTCAAAAGGAGGCCCCTGTAGAGCCGAAAGAACCAGATTCAAATCCCAAACAGGCACCAAGGCCTTCCTAGGAGGCCTAACATGAGTAACCCCCTGGAAAAAAGTCCTGACCAGTGGGTGCAAAGCAAAAGACCTTTGGAAGAAAACGGACAAGGTAGATACCTGCCCCTTCAAGGTACTAAGCTGAAAACCTTGATCCAGACCCTGTTGAAGAAACTCCAAAATCCAAGGGATAGAGAACACCCTACAAGGTAAGGCCCTGGCCTCACACCAGTCAATGTAGGGCCGCCAAGTCCTATAGTAAATACCAGAGGAAGACCTCTTCCTAGCTCTAATCAAGGTCTGAACGACAGCCGCAGAGAGACCTTCCTCCTTCAGAATGAAGGTTTCAGCAGCCAAGCCGTCAAAGCCAGCGTTTGTAAATTGGGGTAAAGAAGATGACCCTGAGAAATCAGGTCCAGAAACAGAGGCAGCCTGTAATGATCTACCGCTAGACTTACAACGTCTGCGAACCAAACCTGTCTTGGCCACCTTGGGACCACCAGAATCGCTGGTGCCCCTTCCAGAACCAGCTTGCGAACCACCTTGCCCACCATGGAGAAGGGTGGGAACAGATACAGGAAACCCAGATCCTTCCAAGCCAGGGACAAGGCATCCACTGCCAGGGCCAGAGGATCCTGAGAGAGAGACACAAAGGACGGAAGTTTGTGATTGTGCCTGGAGGCAAAGAGATCCACATCCGGCATCCCCCACCTATGACACAGGGAGCGAAACACCATGGTGTTGAGGGCCCACTCTCCTCGGCGAGAGCAGCCCCTGCTCAGAACATCCGCCTCCGTGTTCTCCACTCCTGGAATGTACTGCTGAGATGCAAGGGACGTTGCTCTCCGCCCAAGTAAGGATCAGAGAGACCTCCCTGAGGGCACTCCTGCTGTGAGTCCCTCCTTGGTGATTGATGTAGGCCACCGCCGTTCGGTTGTCCGAGCAAACCTGAACCGGTAGGCCCTGTAAGTGTGGAGTCAGCCGTGACAGAACTAGCCGGATCGCTCTGAGCACTAGGACATCGATGGGGGTGTGAGCCTCCTGAGGACCCCACAACCACCTGAACTGACGATTCTTCCAGAAACCTCCCCAGCCCGACAGGATGGCATCCGTGGTCACCGTTTCCCAACAAGGGACAAGAAAGGATTTGCCCCTCAACAGATTGCTTGACTCCATCCACCACTGAAGTGACTGGCGAACCCTGGAGAGACATCTTGAAGGACTGATCCAAGGACTGCGGACATTTGTCCCAATGCCTCAGCAGATGGAGCTGAAGCGACCTCATGTGGAACTGAGCAAAGGGTACTGCTTCGAAGGACGCCACCATCAAACCTACCAGTTTCATCCCCAGCCGGAGAGAGGGGCAACAAATGGTCAGGAGAAGGCGAATCAGATCCTGAACAGCCCTTACCTTGGGCTGAGGAAGGAACACTCTGGCTTGAGTGGTATCCAGAGTCATGCCCAGAAATGAAATCTCCCTGGAAGGAGACAAGAGAGGATTTGGGGTGGTTGATCACCCATACGAACCTTACCAGAGTAGACAGCACTGCCCTTGTGTCCATCTCCGCCTGCCGGAGGGAAGAGGCTGAAATCAGTAGGTCGTCCAGATACGGCACAATGCGAATGCCCTGGGCTCTGAACAGGGCCATTGTGCCCGCCAGAACCTTGGTGAAGACCCTTGGAGCCGAGGTCAGCCCGAATGGTAGGGCCACAAACTGAAAATGAAGATCCTGTACCGCAAACCTGAATCTCTGGTGCGCAGGAAAGATAGGAACATGCAGGTAAGCATCCTTGATGTTTATTGACGTCATAAAGTCCCCTTGACGAAGGGAAAGAATGGCAGAGCGCAGGGTCTCCATGCAAAACTTCCTGGTTCTGATGAACCTGTTGAGAATTTTTAGGTCCAGAATGGGTCTGACAGAACCATCCTTTTTGGGGACCGTAAAGAGGTTGGAGTAGTAACCCCTGCCTCTCTCCGAGGGAGGCACCGGCCATATGACTCCCATATCCAGAAGACTTTGGACCGCCAACAGGAGCCCCTGTGCAGCCTGAGGGCACCCGAGACCTTAAAAATCTTGGAGGGGGCCAGTACTCGAACTCCAGTTTGTACCCGGACAAAACCAACTTTCAGGATCCATTTGTCTGTGACCTCCTGTGCCCAGACCTGGAAGAAGAGCCGCAGCCATCCCCCCACCCGAGTGGGTGAGGGCGCCTCCCCATAACTGAGCGGGTTTAACGGGGGGCTTAGGCTTGGAACTCCAAGCAGATGCTGGAAAGGCCCGTCCTCTGCCCCTGCTCCAGGAGGAACCTCTAACACCAGAGTAGGTGAATCCTCTGATGGCTCTGAGGAAGGATTGAAGGAGCTCGCCCCCCCGAAAGGGACGACACCGTTTCCTACGCTGAGGTAGCTTACCACCCTTAGCCACCGCATCCAACTTATCTCCAAACAGCTTAGTGCCCAGGAAGGGAAGAGCGGTGAGCGATTTCTTGGCCGCAAAGTCCCCCGCACACTGGCGAAGCCAGACCGATCAACGCATGGCCACCAGTAAGGCCGAAGTTCTGCTACACATGACAATAGTGTCCTCCATAGCAGCCAGTACAAAGTTCATGAAAAGCTCACACCTTTTAAGGGCAGCGAACTCCGCGCTGGATGGGTCAAAATGGGCACCATTCAAGAACTCCCTAACCAGGGATCTGTTAGCCACCGCCGCAAGCGCAGATGCGCACACCGGCTGTAAGGCTGAACCCACACTAGCGAAGGCATAACATGCCAACTGATCAATGCGCTTATCCTCACCATCCTTGAGGGTAGTGGCATCAGGGGTATGGACCACAGAGGTGTTGGACAACCCCAAAACAGGCGCATCGACCTCGGGCGGGGAAGACCAACGCTTCACCGCATCCACCGGGAAGGGATACTTTTTATCCCAACCCTGACGAACTCTGGGAAGCCGACTCGGTTTTTCCCACTCCCTAAGGAACAGAACGTCAAAATGACCCTGTGTAGGGAACTCCAAGTGAGGCCTGGCGGCCCCAAAGAATTCCCCTTTTTTAAGAGGGGGTGCCTCAGGCGGCGCAATGTCCAAAACCTCAAGGAGATGGACCAGAACCTTGGAGGTGTCAAAGGCATCCCCCAGCGCCTGCCCAGCATCATTGTCACGAAAAAACACACCCTCAGTATCACATTCTCCAAACAGTTCCCCCTCCTCTAGCGGGGAATACTCAGACCAATCATCATCATCATCAACCTCCAAAGCCGGCCCTGCCGGTGACAGGTGTCTTTTCTTAGCCTGGGCCTTACAGCCCACAGTGCCAGAAAGGATCCTCTCGATGCTGGCCAGGCGAGCACAAACATCAGAGTGCGACTCCCCACTAGTGACAGCGTCACTTGGGGTGCGTAACCGGCGGGGTGGTGTAGGCGATGAAGCGGGTGGTGCTGACCCAGAAGCCTGGTAAACCGCCTGCCGCGTTATGGCCTTTTGTGCACAAGGAATACAAATGAGCACATCCTCCCCGTAAGGGATACCCCACAACCAACACACGGCCGGGATTGTCCCGAGGGAAGCCCCAGCCCGGTAGCCTGCGGAGCCTCCATATGGTGATTTTTTGGGTAGTCGCAGTGACCCTAGGGAATTAAGCTGGTAAGCAACCCTGGGATATTGCTACTCCCCATATTGCTACTAACAAGAAGGTCCCTATAACAGTGGACCCACCAACAAGTACAACTTACATACTAAAAGACTTTTTATCTCTGATTGCAGGGATTGTTATACCTATTGTATGAATAAGTATGATGTTAATACTATTCTTTTGGTTGCATAATTATTAAATAGTAGTTATTTATACTTAACACATGCTTACGAATTATATTTATGACAAACTGTACCTTCAGTGAGTGACTTAGAGGTCATCTCCCCCCTTTTCACCCTTCTTCCCCTGGGAGATCTACTGTGTTCACACACTGTCAACCGATACTGTTGCTGACGGTTGGTGTGGACCAGGCAGGAACCCCTCCGGGGAGGAGAGTTTTTAAGGGGGCCCCCCCTTTTAACCCTGGGATGCCCCTTAAATGTCCCTGTGGGAGGATTTAACGGAAAATGCTAAGGAAGGGCCTAGGACCGGGAGAACCCCCTAATATTGCAACAGGGGAGTCCTCCTGAAAGACACAATAAGATGGCCACCGGATTCGAGCACCGCAGGAGAGAGTGAGGAAGAAGGGGGGCGGGCCAGCGCAGAACGCGCGCTCGCTAGGCCCCGCCCCCTCCCTGCCAGACCAGAAACGCGGATCCAGGCCGTGGGCTGGGACTCCAAACGGTGCCAAAAGGAGGGGGAGGGGCGGGCCGCGGCGCGTGAGGGCCCGGCCCCGCCCCCCCCAAACGCAGCCTGAGGGGCATGAAAACTGCCAACGGAGCAGGCAAGGCACATCAGCCACATGTGAAAGCATACACACACAATAGTGATTCACCAGACATTGAAATCAGTAAGGGACAAGCCAGAACCCCCCCCCCCCCCCCGAGGGACACAGAGGGGACTCAGAAGGCAGGGGACCCGCCACCCAGTACAGGGGAAGCGGATAAGGCTGAAGGGACAGGGCATCCCAAACCGGGATCACCAACCCGGAAACCGCCTACCCCTTGAAATGGGGTCTCACGGAGGAGTCATGCTCCTTAAAACATCTAGGAAGGTGTTGCCTACCCTCAACCAGGACCTACAGCCAAGGCTGGGAGGCTCATAAGGGGACATGTGAATAAAGGTCCAGGCAGGAATAGGGACAAAAATGGCCGGGCACAGGCCCGGCTTACCTGCAAGGAATAGAAGGCTTCATCTTCTGACTTGCTCGTCGTCTAGCAGAGAAGGAACTGGGAATTGGTGGGAGGTCCCGGGTGTATATGGACTGGGAGGAGCTCCTTTTTTTGCATTCTCTGCTAAAGATCGCCCTCTACTGGAGACTACCCAGATGTCATGATTATGGAAGAGTGTATGACACACTTGGAATAATAATTTATTAATTTGCCTATTCAAAGTGTATAAATTGTTATAACTGCAACAACCCATCTCCTATTCATCCCTCATTGAGGGGATGGGGTTTAATTTAAAAATTGCCCCTCTATTCCACCCTGAACAGTTGGAAGGTATGCTATAGCCTCTTCTGCTGGTAACCACATTCTTTCATTGACTTCTCCAACCAAACTGCATTTCAAAAACATTTTATAAAAGTAAAGATGTGACCCCTTACAGAGAAACAGAGAGAGAGGATAGCGACCCTAGCGCACAAATCTTCGGTCTCCGCAAGGGTACAGGAGACTAATTACAAACTGATTACCAGGTGGTATTACACTCCAGATAAGCTCAGTAAGATGTACACTAACACAGCTCCGTACTGCTGGAGATGCAACAAGGAAAGTGGGACTGTGGTATGTTTCACATATTTTGGACATGCCCAAAAATACGGGATTATTGGGAAAAGATTATCCCCATTGTGTCGAAGATCACGGGTTCACTGGTACAGGAGGACCCGGCGCTTATCCTTTTACACCTATCAGGGATGTCACTGGGGACATACAGGAAGTCTTTGCTGGCCCACCTGCTGAATGCGGCCAAACAAGTTATCCCCCGTTACTGGAAACGAGAAAGGGCGCCTGAGGTGAAGGATTGGATAAGAGAGGTTTTGTTCATCAGAGAGATGGAAGACATGGCTCTCTCCATCCATGACAGAGATGAACAGTTCAGGACCACCTGGCTCCCCTGGTTGCTCTTCCAGGAATCAGAGGAGTTATTTGGCCCCTGAGATCCTGGGTAGAGGCAAGGCTTTAGTCCAGCGGAGAAGACAGTCAAATGAGTAAATGACCGTGGGCCCTCTCCTTCCCCTGTCATCCCTATCCCCCCTCCCCTGCCCAAGCCCCATCACTTCAAACTCGACCTTCCCTTTCATACCCCATAGGGAGTCCCGCCCCTCCCCCTTTCTTCTATTCTTTTCTTCTAAGTCCAGTCTGACTTTCGCAGGTACTGCGGTACAGAGGCGCAGAGACCTAAAGCACTTACACTGTCACCCTCCCAAGGCAAGGGTCAATAAAGAATAGTGGTCTGGGTGGTAGCTAGGGCCACACACATCAAGTAGGTGTATATGTGTTAATGAGTAGATAACTAGCATCGTGCCTGTACACCTTACTGTAAGATCTGTATTTGTGTAATGTTTGCTATTCTGGACAATCCCTGTTTCTTTTCATTCTCTGTAATTTGTTAAAACCTTATAAATGCATAAATAAAGAATATTAAAAAAAAAAAAAAAAGTAAAGATGTTTTCCTAGTTTCTAGTTTTTCACACCACTCAGGTACAAGTGACACTGGTTTTCAGTTAACAGAACTTGTCTGACTTAAATTAGGCTAGATCTACAAATACGATCATGGACAGGAAATAATAGAATAAAATGTGTCCTTATCTTCCCCCTTCCTTATGTTAAACTAGGTTTAAAAGGGAATGTCCACTTTCAATGGCATTAAAAAGACTCCAGGGCAGGCATACTTGGTGCACCTGCCCCCATGTCGCCCGGAAACTCACCTTCGCTGTCGGACCAACGATGCATGCACGAACAGTGGCCGCATCCCCGTTATCCCTTTAGCAGGGCGCTTGCCCTCACCAGGCATTTGTGATTGGCCTGCATGCTCCCTGTTAAGGAGTAGCGGGGGATGCTCGGATTAGACAAGCTCCTGGGGGCTCGAGTGGATCCGAGCATGCTGACTGGACGAGGAGGGCTGTGCATGCGCCGTAGGACCAGGGGAGGGTAAGCAGGCAGGTTGAGGGGGGGGGGGTTCACACACTGGGGCTCCCCCGATCGGGGTGCCCGGGGGCAAAGCCCAAAACCCAGAATAGCCAAAATCCTGGGTTTTGGTCCATTTTAACACTGCTGACCTGTGTAGTTATTTGGGTGTGAGGGGCATTATTAGGGTTCACTGCCCCCATTTGGTTTGCAAACCGTTCTGTATTTTGCCCGCCCCCCTCGGCTAGCATAGTGTAATATTGTTAAATGTATTAATTTCCAGTAGCACCAAGCTTTCCAATTCTTGTTGTATATAGTAATTAGCCTAATGGATCAAACGGTTTGCTAACTGTGAGGCAACTAATTTAGTTTTCCTATTCCCTTTTCCTAGATGCATCCGAAAAAAAGAATAACAAGAAGATTTGAATGGTTTCTACAGTAAACAGAGAAATGTATAAAGTCATTTATTTCTGAAGCTCCACCCTACATATTTGAATGAATAGGGCTTTCATAGGTCTAACCGGGCTTCCCCTATCAACCAAGGGTGTGACCTCATTAAGAATGAAAGACTACCTTGTTCTACAGTATGTGCAATACTCACATTGTAGTAGCAAAGAAATGAGGAGTGCTGTAGTGTTATCACTGCACATCAGCCTCTCCTCTGCGAGGTCTCTTTTGATCTGCATAGCAAAAAGGTACCTAAAGATAAAATGGAAAAGGTTACTGCAACCATGTCATATCACTAGGGCCACACACGCCAAGAAAAATGAATTTGAACCTTGGTCACCCCAAAGCTGGACCAATTACAGCAGATGTAAGGCTAAACTGACAATTTTTGGGGGTCCTCAAAGTTTGTGGGTGATGGCCGTGGCAGGGGTCTGGTTTAGCATGTGGCTTAATTATGGGTCACATGATCTAGGAATATTTGGTCCATAAAAGATGTCGCTGATTGAAGCAATGCTCAGAAGTCCATGCATTGCACTACCACCATTCAGACATCCAGCATTCTGCATTTAGTGAAACAGCCTTCCTGGTGTCACCAAAATTGTAGATTTAGGTGTTTCCACAGTTTTCGGGGACACAGTGGTACTGTCCCACTAAAAGTGGAACATCTGGTCAGTTTTGGCAAGGCAAAAAAGCAATTTTGTGAGTACTCACCTGTAGAATTGTTTTTGTTCTTGCATGGCACGGCCTGCTTCGGTATTCATAACAGTTGGGTTATCCTGCCACAAGGTGGCGCAGTGGCACTGCAGAAAGCTGTGGCATCTCCCGGCCCCCTATAAAAACGGGATTAACCATAGAGTTCCCAGCGTAGACAAGCAGTGAGACAAGAAGCCAGGAGAGAATAAAGGTAAAAAATGTAAAAAAGGTAAAAAACCCAAATTAACTTGGAACAATCACCATAAAGAGGCAACCAAGAAAAACGATAACAAGGGTGGGTCGAAGCAGGCCGTGCCATGCAAGAACAAAAACAATTCTACAGGTGAGTACTCACAGAATTGCTTTTTTCTTTATTGCATGACACGGCCTGCTTCGGTATTTAACAGTTGGGACATCCAAAAGCAGTGTCCAAAAGTAGGGTGGGATCCCCAATGAGTAGCAGCCGGCAGTTCAAGTCACTACCGGTTGAAGCACCTTGCAGCCAAAAGCAGTATCCGCTGAGGCCTTAACATCAACCTTGTAAAACTTGGAAAAAGTATGAACAGAAGACCAAGTAGCGGGCCTTGAAAACTTGTTAAATCTAAAGGGAGGTTCCTTCCCCTTAGCAGAATAGGCTTGAACCACCGCCTGACGGATCCACTTGCTGATAATGGATTTAGCCGGAGGTAAACCCTTCCTAGGTCCAGAAGTGAGAACAAAAAGAGCATCAGATTTCCTGAAAGGCTCAGTAGCGACCAAATAAAACTTCAGAGCCCTGACCACATCCAGAAAATGCAGTGTCCGTTCCTTGGAATTAGCAGGATTAGGACACAGTGAAGGCAAGACAATGTCCTGATTGAGATGAAAGGCAGACACCACCTTAGGTAAGAAATCCGGCTTAAGCTGAAACACCACCTCATCCTGATGCCTCTCAAAATAAGGAGGTTTGATGGAAAGCGCCGCCAGCTCAGAAACTCGCCTTACAAAAGTGATAGCCACCAAAAAGGCTACCTTAAGAGTCAGAATGGGCAAAGCAGCCCCACGGATAGGCTCAAAGGGAGGACCCTGCAGAACAGACAACACCAGATTCAAGTCCCAGACTGGTAGCATAGGCTTACGAGGTGGACATACATGAGTAACACCCTGGAAAAAAGTTTTAACCAACCGGTGATTGGCAAAGGATCTTTGGAAAAAATTGCCAGAGCTGAAACATGGCCTTTGAGGGTACTTAGTTGAAGGCCATAATCCAAACCCTGTGGCAAAAATTCCAGAATCCTGGGAATGGAAAAAAACGACAGGGAAGAGACTTGGACTCACGCCAGGCAATGTAAGCATGCCAGACCCTGTAATAGATAAAGGTTTGTAAATTGGGATGGCGTAGCTGTCCCTGAGTGAGAAAATCTGGATCCCTGGGCAAAATGTACTGGTCTACTGCCAACTGCACGACGTCTGCGAACCACACCCTTCTTGGCCAACAGGGGGCCACCAGGATGGCTGACACCCCCTCCTGGGCAATCTTGCGCATGACCCTGCCCAGTAGAGGGAACGGAGGGAACACATAGGGAAGCCGAAACTCCGTCCAAGGCATTGCCAGTGCATCCGTGGTGAAGGCCAGAGGATCCTGCGACAGGGAAACAAACCTGGGAAGCTTGTGATTGTGGCGGGACGCAAACAGGTCCACATCTGGCTGACCCTAGCGGTGACACAGGGAGAGAAACACCTGGTAGTTGAGGGACCATTCCCCCAGACGAGACGTCCCCCTGCTCAGGGAGTCTGCCACCTGGTTCTCTACCCCCGGAATGTATACCGCCGAGATGCAGGGAACATTCTGTTCCGCCCAAGACAGACAGTATCAGAGATACTTCCTTGAAGGCTCGCTTGATCCGAGTTCCTCCTTGATGGTTGATGTAGGCAACCGCCGTCTGGTTGTCTGATCGGATCTGAACAGCCCGACCACGAAGGGGTGTGGTCAGGTGGGACAGAACCAACCTGATCGCCCTCAGTTCCAGGACATTGATGGGAGCATGGGCCTCCTGGGGGCCCCAACGACCCTGGAACTGTAGGGACTTCCAAAAGCCCCCCCCAGCCCATCAGACTGGCATCCGTGGTGACAGACTCCCAGCACGGGGGCAGGAAGGTCCTGCCCACCAGAAGATTCCTTGAGTCCAGCCACCACGAAAGGGACTGTCTGGCCTGAGGAGACGGAGCAAATTCCTGATCCAGGGACACAGGGTCCCGATCCCAAACTGACAAGAGGTGCAACTGAAGAGGTCTCATGTGAAACTGAGCAAAGGGGACCGCTTCAAAGCAGGACACCATCAGGCCCACCAACTGCATCCCCAGACGGATGGAGGGATGAGGACACAAGAGCAGAGCCTGTGCCTGCTTCTGAAGGCCCTCCACCTTCTGCTGAGGAAGGAACACCTTGACCCGAAAGTTATCCAGTGTCATGCCCAGAAAGGACCTCACCAAGGACGGACACAGTGAAAACTTGGGAAAATTGATCACCCAGCCGAAGGACTCCAGAGTGGAGATCACCGCCTGAGTGTCCTGTTTGGCCTGATGAAAGGACTGAACCACAATGAGGATGTCGTCCAGGTAAGGAAGGATGCGAATGCCCCGGGTTCGTAGCAGAGCCATCACTCCAGTCAGCACCTTGGTGAACACCCGAGGCGCCGAGGTGATACAGAATGGTAAGGCCACAAACTGGTAATGCTGATCCTCCAGCATGAACCTCAGAAATCTCTGATGACCTGGGAAGATAGGCACATCAAGATAAGCATCCTTGATGTCCACGGTGGTCATGAAGTCGCCCGGGCAAAGGGTACCGAACGCAGAGCGTAGCGTCTCCATGCGAAAATGTTTGAATCTGACAAACTTGTTGAGGCCCTTCAAGTCCAGAATGGGCCTCAGAGAGCCGTCCTTTTTGGGGACCGTAAAGAGATTGGAATAGTACCCCTGACCCTGTTCTTGATGGGGCACCGGACAAATGACCCCTGACCCCTGACTCTGGATCTGATGAATCTTGGGGGCGGCCAGGCTGCAAACTCTATCTTGTAACCGGAGGACACCGCCTTCTGAATCCACTGGTCTGAAACGTGGAGCCTCCAGACGTGAGCAAAGAGCCGAAGCCGTCCCCCACCCGGATGGGTGGGGGCGCCCCCTCATGCATGGAGGGGCCTTGGGAGGAGGTTTGGGCTTGGAACCCCAGGAGAGACCAGGACGTCCACGGGATCTGCCACGTCCCCAAGACTCTCTGCGGCTACCTGAGAAGAGGGAGCCACGACCGCCTTTGGAAGAACGAAGGGAGGGGAGGGAGACGGAGGCACCCCGAAAAGGCCAGGGCTGCCTCCTACGCTGAGGCAGCCTGCCATCCTTGGCCAAAACATCAAGACGCTCACCAAAGAGCCGCAGCCCCGCAAAGGGGAGCCCAGTGAGAGCTTTCTTAGCAGCAGCATCAGCTGCCCACTGGCGTAACCAAACAGGGCGGTGCATAGCCACCAAAATTGCAGAGGCCCTACCGCCCAGCCTCACAGCATCATTTAGGCAGTAAGGATAAATACAACAAACTCAGAGCAAAGCAAGAGGGCCCTATAATCCTCCCTCCTCCTACCAGCCATAGCGCCACTACAGAGACGCTTGAGCAGTTTCTTGAGAGCAAATAGCAGTAATGGCAGCAGCACAGGCCGGGCGCAGTCCAGCCCCCACACAAGTAAAAGCATGGCAGGCCAGCTGATCCATGCGCCGGTCCTCGCTGTCTTTCAGAGTGGTAGTGTCAGGGGAAGGCATGACCGAGGTATTAGACAGGCCTAGCACGGGAGCGTCCACCTCAGGGGGACAGGACCAATGCTTTACTAGATCAGCAGCAAAGGGATACCTCTTATCCAATCCCTTGGGCATAGCGGGCAGCCTGTTAGGACGTTCCCACTCCCTAAGTACCATAGAAGTGAAATGGCCCTGCTCAGGGAACTCTAGATGCTGTTTACCAGGACGAAAAAGCTCACCCTGCTTTCTCTTAGCCACCTCAGGGGGAGTAAGATGCAAGATTTCAAAAATTTGTGACAGCAGATTGTCAGTGTCCTCAGGGTACCATGATTCCTCCCCGGACGCAGACCCAGGGTCACAAATGCAACCCTTCTGCTGGTCCCCAGAGGAGTCAGAGTCCTGGAACAGTTCCCCTTCCTCTAGGGAATAAAGTCCACCAGCGGCATCAAATTCCTCATACTCCTCATTGGAGCGGGAGGATGTGGAAGTCAGGTGCCGCTTCTTGCCAGAAGCCTTCCTAGGAATAGGCCCGGCAAGCTGCTTCTCAATGTTGGCCACACGAAGTGCCAGATCAGACTGTGACCCCCTGCTAGCATCCCCCTCACTGGGAGCTAATTGCAGCAGTGGGGGGGTAGGTGATGCCGAAGGGGGCGCAGAGCTGGGAAGCGATGCAGGCAAACCAAGCTGGAGCGCAAGGACAATTTGAGCGCACGGCACGCACACCATGACACTATTACTCACAGGGGATACCCCACACATGGAACACAGCCGGGATTGCCCCGAAGGACCTCCAAGCACACTATCCCCAGAAGCCTCCATATGGTTATTAACACAGGCGCAATAGGCCAGCGCTGGGTAAAAACTAATACAAAAGCCACCCGGGATGCCCTCCCACGGGATGCCCCCAGATCAGCAAGAGGTGGGGGGGGGGGAGATGAGGGGGGAGTAAGGAGTAGAGCCGGGAGAAACCACAACCCACTGGTATCCCGCCTGAAAGACATAAGTAAAAAAGACACATGAGCATCCCGCAGCACATGCCCCATGAGACCAATAAAAAAAACCCCAAGGGGGACCCACGGACCAAGGACACCGCAGGGTCACCAAGGCACAGACCGCAGGATGAAGCGGAGGAAACAGCGCTGCAGCCCGGAATGAAGAAATCCAGATGCGCAGCAAATCCAAAATGGCACCGGCCAGGGGTGGGACCCCTGAAGGAAAAGAAGGAGACACAGCCCCCAAAACACTTCCCCCTCAGAAGCCAGGACAGGAACTCCGCATCCCTAGTAGGCTCACCATAAAGCCTATGGCTGGCTACCCTTTGTGGAACAGGGTCTTCGGTTTGGAGCAGCGCTCCAGGAGCACTTGACCCTAGTGCTCTTCTACCCTCACCCGATCTGTCAGCCAAGGCAGGAGGGTCCAGAAACGGGTGGAAATAGACTTGCAGGGCAGCAGGCTTGGTTGCCTCGCTCACCTGCACAAGAGAGAGAGCCATCTTCTAACTTCGCAGTTCCACTGCGGAGGAAACACTGGGAGCTCTATGGTTAATCCCGTTTTTATAGGGGGCCGGGAGATGCCACAGCTTTCTGCAGTACCACTGCACCACCTTGTGGCGGAATAACCCAACTGTTATGAATACCGAAGCAGGCCATGCCATGCAATAAAGAAAACAAGACAAAATCCAGGGCAGAAAGCAAAAAACGAGGCGCCTTACCTTGTGTACTCTTCTTGCAGCTGACCAGGGTCAGGAGGGAAAAACTTTACAGCAAGGCGCATTTTGGCATTTTTGGGTTCTGAAAATAAAAGCCACTGAATAGTTATAAATTATAAATCTATATAAATATATTACACACATACAGTATTTAATTGTGCTAGCCTCCTTAGATTCAGTTCAGCCCTGTCCTGTTTCCACTATATCATGCGGGCCCCTCCACCCAAAGAAAGGCTCGTCATTTGAGGTCACAATTGCCTTGGATAAAACAATACACCTGCTACCGTTTCCTGTTGGTGCCGGGCAAGAGAGGCAGCAATGTTTCACTATAAATCTGGCCATTGGGCCATTCAATGAATAGAAACATGCATTATTTTTACATAATGCACCATAATGGTGCTGCCGATTAAAACCCAGGATAGTCAAAAATCCTGGGTTTTGGTCCTTTCCCTCGGGGCACCCCGTTACGTGAAACCCCCCAGATCGGCCGAAGAAACTCACCTCATCCCGATCCTACGGTGCATGTGTGGGCACTCGTCCAATCAGCGCACTCGGATCCGCTGAGTTATGCACGTCTGAGCGACGTCTTGGCAGAGAGGCTCCAAGCGCGCTGGCGGCCGCATCCCCCGCTTTACTCTAACAGGGAGCGTGCCCGCTCCAGCCATTCACAAATGCCTGGTGCGGGCAAGTGCCCTGCTAGAGGGACAGCGGGCGATTCAGGCCCCTTAAAAACTTGGAAAAAGTATGAACGGAAGACCAAGTAGCAGCCTTACAACTTGTTCAACAGAAGCCTGGTGCTGAAAAGCCCAGGACGCACCAACTGCAGGAGTAGAGTGCGCAGTGACCCTAAAAGGAGGAGTCCTCCCCTTAGCAGAATAGGCCCCAACAATGGCCTGACAAATCCATTTGCTAATCGTAGACTTAGCAGGTGCCAAACCTTTCCTGGGCCCGCAGGGCACCACGAAAAAAGCATCCGTCCTGCAGAAGGAAGAAGTAGTCACCAAATAGTACTTCACACAGCGAACAACGTCCAAATTGTGCAGAACCCTCTCCTTGTTATTGTTAGGCTTAGGACACAAGGAAGGGAGAACAATATCCTGATTGAGGTGGAAAGCAGAAACCACCTTAGGAAGGAAATCCGGCTTAAAACGAAAAAACCACCTTATCCTGGTGTCTCTCAAAGTAAGGGGCCTGAATCAACAGGGCCGCCAACTCAGAAACACGCCGAACAGAGGTAATAGCCACCAAAAAGGCAACCTTCTGAGTGAGAACCGAAAGAGCAATATCCTGCAGCGGCTCAAAAGGAGGACCCTGCAGAGCCGAAAGAACCAAATTCAAATCCCAAACAGGAACTACAGCCTTCCGAGGGGGCTGCACATGCGCAGTCTTAACCAGCTGGTCTTAACCAGCGGGTATAAAGCAAAAGACCTCTGGAAGAAAACTGTCCTTTCAAAGTACTAAGCTGGAACCCTAGATCCAGATTATGCTGAAGAAACTCCAAAATCCTGGGTATAGAAAAAAAACCCTGCAAGGCAAGGCCCTGGCCTC
The DNA here is from genome assembly GCA_027917425.1 of Gastrophryne carolinensis. NCBI lineage: Eukaryota > Metazoa > Chordata > Amphibia > Anura > Microhylidae > Gastrophryne > Gastrophryne carolinensis. The sequence continues at coordinate 130,969,670 of CM051237.1, read as the reverse complement.
ACACCAATCAATATAGGACCTCCAAGTCCTATAATAAATGCCAGAAGAGGACCGCTTCCTAGCCCTAATCAGGGTCTGAACAACAGCCTCAGACAAACCTTCCTCCTTCAAGATGAAGGTTTCAGCAGCCAAGCCGTCAAAGCCAGCGTTTGTAAATTGGGGTAAAGTAGATGACCCTGAGATAGCAGGTCCGGCAACAAGGGAAGCCGGTACTGGTCCACGGCCATCCTTACGACGTCTGCGTCCCAAACCCTTCTTGGCCACCTTGGAGCCACCAGAATCACTGGTGCCCCTTCTAGAACCAGTTTGCGAACCACCTTGCCCAGCATGGAGACGGGTGGAAACAGGTACAGAAACCCCAACTCATTCCAAGCCAGTGACAAGGCATCCACTGCCAGAGACAGAGGATTCTGAGAAAGAGACACAAAGACCGGAGGTTTGTGACTGTGCCTTGAGGCAAAGAGATCCACCTCCGGAGTCCCCCACTTGCGGCAAAGATCCAGAAAAACCTCGGGGTTGAGAGACCACTCTCCGTGGCGAGAGGATCCCCTGCTCAGGAAATCCGCCTCCGTGTTTTCCACTCCCGGAATGTAGACTGCCGAAAGGCAAAGAACATTGCTCTCCGCCCAGTGTAGGATCAGAGAGACTTCCCTGAGGGCACTCCTGCTGCGAGTCCCTCCTTGGTGATTTATGTAAGCTACTGCCGTTTGGTTGTCCGAACGAACCTGAACCGGAAGATCCCGTAAATGTGGGGTCAGCCGAGCCAGAACCAGTCAAACGGCTCTGAGCTCCAAGACATTGATGGGGGTGTGAGCCTCCTGGGGACCCCACACCCCGCTGAACTGATGACTCTTCCAATAACCTCACCAGCCCGACAGGCTGGCATCAGTGGTAACCGTCACCCAACAAGGGATCAGAAAGGATCTGCCCTTCACCAGATTGCTCGAGTCCAGCCACCACCGAAAGGACTGCCGAACCCTGGGAGACATCCTGAAAGGTTCATCCAATGACTGAGGGCACCTGTCCCAATACGTCAATAGGTGAAGTTGAAGAGATCTCATGTGAAACTGTGCAAACGGCACCGCCTCGAAGGAGGATACCATCAAACCCCCCAGTCTCATCCCCTGTCGGATAGAGGGACAAGGACTGTCTAGAAGAAGGCGGATCAGGCCCTGAATCCCCTGCACCTTGGACTGGGGCAGAAACACTCTGGCCCGAATGGTATCCAGATTCATGCCCAGAAATGAAATCACACGAGATGGGGAGAGAGACGACTTGGTGCTGTTGATCACCCACCCGAACCTTTCCAGGGTCGACACCACCTGGTGGGTGTCCAGCTCCGCCTGATGGAGGGAAGAAACTGATATCAACAGATTGTCCAGATAAGGCACAATGCGAATGCCCTGAGATCTGAGCAGAGCTATTATGCCCGCCAAAACCTTGGTGAAGACCCTCGGTGCCAAGGTCAGACCGAAGGGAAGAGCTACAAACTGATAATGTCGATCCTCCACCACAAACCGGAGGAATCTCTGATGTGCCTGAAAAATCGGAACATGCAGATACGCATCCTTGATGTCTATGGATGTCATAAAATCCCCTTGGCGAAGGGAATTGATAGCCGAGCGCAGAGTCTCCATGCAGAACTTTTTGGCTCTGATAAATCTGTTGAGAACCTTGAGATCTAGAATGGGTCTCACCGAACCCTCCTTTTTGGGAACCGTGAAAAGGTTGGAGTAGAAACCCCTGCCTCTCTCCGACAGAGGCACCGGGCATATAACCCCCATGTCCAGAAGGTTTTTTACTGCTAACAGGAGCCCCTGTGCTGCCTGAGGGTCCGAGGGCACCCGAGACCTTAAGAATCTTGGGGGCGGCCAGAACTCGAACTCCAGTTTGTACCCGGAGGAGACCACTTCCAAGATCCAATTGTCTGTGACCTCCCGGGCCCCGACCTGGAAGAAGAGCCGCAGCCGTCCCCCCACCCTTGCGGGTGAGGGCGCCCCTTCATTGCTGAGCCGGTTTAACGCCAGACTTGGGCTTGGAACCCCAGGCAGGCGCGGGACGTGCCCGACCTCTGCCTCTGTTCCAGGACGAGCCCCTGACACCTGAGAAGGCCAAACCCCTAGTCGCTCTGGCCCCTCGAAAGGAAGGAGTGAACAAGCCCGCCCCCGAAAGGGGCGGCGCTGTTTCCTCCGCTGAGGTAACTTACCTCCTTTAGCAACAGCATCCAAAACAGCCGCAAACCCAAGAAGGGAAGAGCTGTGAGCGACTTCTTGGCCCCAACGTCCGCTGTCCACTGGCGGAGCCAGACCAATCTGCGCATAGCCACCAGTAAGGCTGACGTCCTACTACACACGACAAAGTCTTCCATCGCAGCCATGACAAAATCCATGAACAATTAGCATTTCTTAAGGATAGCGAACTCAGCGCCAGCTGGATCAAACTGAGCGTTATTCAGCCAATCCCTGATAATCCCTGGTAGCAAGCAACACCAGGGCAGATGCACTAACAGGCCGCAGGGCCGAGCCCACGTTGGCAAATGCATGGCACGCCATCTGATCAAGGCGCTTATCCTCACCATCCTTAAGGGAAGTGGCGTCAGGGGTGTTCAGCACAGAAGAGTTGGTCAAACCTAAAACAGGCGCGTCGACCTCGGGAGGAGAAGACCAGCGCTTAACCGCCTCCACCAGAGAAGGATATTTCTTATCCCATCCCTGAGGCACACCAGGAAGCCGACTGGGCCTCTCCCATTCTCTAAGGATCAGCGCATCAAAATGACCCTGGGTAGGGAATTCCAGACAGGGCTTGCAGGCCCCAAAAAATTCCCCCTTCTTAAGAGGGGGCGCCTCAGGCGGTTCAATATCCAACACCTCCTATAAAAGTGACAAAACAGTGGCCGTATCTACGGCATCCCCCAGTGCCTGCCCGACATTGGAATTCCCAGACTGAACATAGTCAGCCTCTGTTTCCTGATACAATTCCCCCTCCTCTAACGGGGAGTAATCTGACAAATCAGCGGACTCGTCGTCAATATCTCACAATGGCTGGGCCGACGACAAATGTCTCTTTTTAGCCTGGGCCTTCTTGCCCACCGTGCTAGCAATAATTTTCTCGATGCTGGCCAACCTAGCCCAAATATCAGAAAGCAACTCCCCACTGGTACCAATGTCACTTGGGGTACGGATAAGGTGGGGAGGGGAAGGCGATGAAGCGGGAGGAGCCAACCCAGAAGGCTGGGTACCAGACTGCCGCGTTATGGCCTTTTGTGCGCATGGTATACAGATCAGCAAATTCTCCCCCGTAAGGGATACCCCGCACCCCACACATGGCCCGGATTGTCCCAGAGGGAGCCCGAGCCCAGTATCCTGCGGAGCCTCCATATGGTGAATTTTTGTGGTCAGTCGCAAGACCGCAGGGAATTACGCATAAGCAACCCAGGATGCCCCTTAAAAGTCCCGGTGCGAGGATGGACAGTTTTACACTAGGGACCCCAGGACCAGGAGGGAACCCTTAATATGCACATATACAGGGCAACCTGTAACAAACAAAACAAGCAACATAAGTGCAGAGCTGTGTAAAAATGGCCATAACCTTACATTGTAAAAGACCACAGCATTTGATCTTGCAGCCACACAATATGTATATACAGGTATATATATACCCCTAGAAAACGAGTACAGCAATCACGCCAAAGAAAGGGGCGGGGCTACCGCGGCCACCCAAGAGCCCGGCCCCGCCCCCTTCCCGAACACAGCCTGAGGGGGAGAAGCTCTCCCAGGCTGCCATTAGTCCCTGGTATGCCAGTAAAGGCAGTATGACACACACACACACACACGGTAAAAAACACTCAGCACACAGGGACACAAGCTGGGGAAAACGAAATATCGGCCAGGCCAGGCAAGCCCCGCCCCCCCCCCCCCCCCCCCCGGAGGGGAATAAGGGACCCGGAAGGGGGGGGGAACCCTGCCATAAGCCGGCCATAAGCCTAGAGGGATGGGGCATCCCACACCAGGATCACCAAGAAACCTGGATAACCGCCTACCCCATAGTGAGGGTGGAGCAGTGCTCCTGCTGCACCCATAGGGTGCTCCTACCTTCACCAGGACCCGCAGCCTAAGCTGGGAGGCTAAATATAGGGCAATTTAGAAGGGTCCTGGCAGTAATAGGGATAATAGAAGGCCGGGCTTACCTATAAGTAAAGAAGTCTTCACTTCTGTCTTGTCGCCTTCCCTGCAGAGAAGGAACTGGGGAATTGGTGGGAGGTCCCAGGTATATATGGACCGGGAGGGGCTTTCTTTTTTGCATATTCATCTCTGCAGATGTCATGAAGACCGAAGTGGAGTGTATGGCACACTTAGAATATAAATGAACCACTCCATGAAGGGAGTGGCAGGGCTGAGTGCAAGCAAAGTGTGTGCATTGCATTGGAGAGGGCTGGACTTGAGGGACAGGCTGGAGGGTTCCATTTTTTCCTATCACTAAAAAGGGGACGTCCACCTAACATGAGCCTCAGCCTTCGTTTTGTGGTCAGGATCAGGAGGGAGGGACTGGAGGCAGCAAAGAGGAAGAAGAAATTCCCCTTCCTTTCAGCAACTGGAGTGAATAGACAGCGTGGAACCAACACTGCAGGAAAGCTACCAGGAAAGTGATTTCAAAGTTGGTGACTGGTCAATCACTTTAAAGCAGACCAAAAGTAAAGAAAATCAAGTTCAGTAAATTGCACCATAAAGCCCCACTCTAGCAATCAGTGAATAACTATTTGAGAGTGATTAACTCCATGCTGATGTTATGGAATAGCAGGCAGATACTTTCTGCATAACTGCATGGGAGCGCTCTGGCCATCCTGCCACACACGAGTTCTGAAAAACCCAATCTCACAGTCAAAGTTGCCTCACATATCAGTGCAATCCTCCTTTATTTCTAGTAGAAAGCCATCAGCTGTGATTGATCTACTGCACAGCTGAAAGAATTGCAAACAAACATTTTAGAAGATACATATGTATACACTGACTTAAAGTGGACCAACACCCACGGGTGATCGGCCCGGGAATCTATAAGATTCCCGGGCCGATCACCCCCCACCCCGCGGGACATCCGAGATCGGGATGTCCCGCGGGGTGTAACCCCCCCAAACCCCCGAAAAACCCTACCTGATCTTCGGCGGCGGCCGGCCGCCGCCGCCTCCCTCGCGCCCCTGCAGGCGTGCGCGCGCCCGCGCCGGCCGTCTGCGAATGGCCGGCGCGGGCCGCGCGCGCGTCAAAAGGGACGCGCGGGAGGCGGCGGCGGCGGCAGCCACTTAGACGTCCTTGTACGTTGGCGCTGGGAGCGCGGAGAGGTGAGTTTTTCGGGGGGTTGGGGGGGGTTTCACACAGCGGGGCACCCCGATCGGGGGTGCCCCATCGAAGTGGACCAAGACCCAGGATAGTCAAAATCCTGGGTGTTGGTCCACTTTAAGGCAGAACAAAACCTACCAGCGGGGGTCCTGGAATCTAAAGGATTCCATGGCGGGCCGCTGGCTTTACCCCAGCGCATCCCAAATGTGAAACCCCCAGGTTGCCTGTACACACTCACCTTTCCCCAGTCCATTGGTGCATATGTGGGCTCTCAATTCCGCAGGCGACTCTCATCAATGAGAATTGCTGAGGCGGGAGCGTGCGTATGATGCGGAGGATTCCGGGATGTGGCAGTGCTCCCCATTATAGTTTATAGGAGCCATTTGCCAAATAATGTAAACATAGCAAACGGCTCTCATTGGCTGAGTGCCTGCACATGCACGTTGGACCAAGGAGAGGCGAGTTTAACTGGGCGAACTGAGGGGTTTTATACAGTGGGGCATCCCCAGTCGGGGAACAAGACCTGGGAAAGGCAAAATTCTTGGTTTTGTTATGCTTGAATGGTGTGCGTTAAATCCAGATTCCGCAGCGAACAGTGATATAAAAATACCATTTTGTGAGATACCCACCTGTAAAATGGTTATTACGAGTATGTCACACCCCCCACTTCCCGATATTCATGACACTTGGGAACCCGGCCTGTAGAGGGCGATCTTGCAGAGATGACATGGAAAAAAGGAGCCCCTCCTGGTCCATAAGTACTGGGTTCCTCCCACTATTCCTCAGTCTTTTTAAACAGCAGTGAAGAACCAGGAAGAGCCAATTATATTCAATAATTGTAAAATTATATGAGAATAATAATACCAAATAAAGGATCCCTTAGAACAAAAAGAGCCAATTATATTAAATAACTGTAAAATTATTTGAAATAATACCAAATAAAGGATCCCTTAAACCAAAAGAGCCAATTATATTCAATAATTGTAAAATTATTTGAAATAATAATCACCATATAAAGGATCCCTCGAACAAAAAAGGGCGGAGAAAGTGGGGGGTGTGACATACTCGTAATAACCATTTTACAGTTGAGTATCTCACAAAATGGTATTATTCCTAGTATGTCACATCCCCCCACTTGCCGATATTCATGACACTTGGGACATCCGATAGCAGTGTCTATAATGGGTGGGGATCCCAAAGGAATAATGCATAACTTAAATTACTGCAGCTTGCAGCTTTGCGGCCAAAAACAGCATCCGCTGAGGCCCGCACATCAACCTTGTAAAACTTGGAAAAAGTATGCACAGAAGACCAAGTCGCAGCCTTGCAGACTTGTTCAACAGAAGCTTGGTGCTGAAAAGCCCAAGAGGCTCCAATAGCACGAGTAGAATTAGCGGTGACACGAAAAGGGGGAACCTTCCCCTTCGCCATATAGGCCCCAATGATAGTCTGACGTATCCACTTACTAAGGGAAGATTTGGCAGGAGCAAAACCCTTCTTGGGCCCAGAAGGCACAACAAAAAAGGCATCCGTCTTGCGGAAGGCCGAGGTAGTAACTAAATAATACTTAACACAACGAACTACATCCAAAGAATGTAAGACCCTTTCCGTGTCGTTACTAGGTTTAGGACACAAGGAAGGAAGAACTATACCCTGATTTAGGTGGAAAGCAGACACCGCCTTAGGAAGGAAATCCGATTTAAAACGGAAAACAACCTTATCTTGATGCCTCTCAAAATAAGGGGCTTGAATAGACAAAGCCGCCAGTTCAGAAACTCGGCGGACAGAAGTAATAGCAATCAAAAAGGCAACCTTCTGAGTAAGAATAGGAAGAGGAATATCCTGCAATGGCTCAAAGGTTGCAGCTTGCATAGCCGAAAGCACCAAATTAAGATCCCAAACAGGAAGTAAAGGCTTTCTGGGAGGCTGCACATGCGCGACTTCTTGGAAAAAGGTCTTAACCAAAGGATGAAGGGCAAACGATCTTTGAAAGAAAATTGCCAAGGCAGAGACTTGCCCTTTCAAAGTACTAATCTGTAATCCCATATCCAGACCTCGTTGCAGATATTCCAGAATTCTAGGAATAGAAAATACTCTACAGGGCAAAGCCCTGGATTCACACCAATCAATATAGGACCTCCAAGTCCTGTAATAAATGACAGAGGAAGACTTCTTCCTAGCTCTAATAAGAGTCTGAATAACCACATCAGAAAGACCTTCTTCTTTCAAGATGGAGACTTCAGCAGCCATGCAGTCAAAGCCAGCGTTTGTAAATTGGGGTAACAAAGTTGACCATGAGTGATGAGATCTGGAAAAAGAGGCAGATGGACACGATCCACTGCCAGCCTTACGACGTCTGCGTACCACAGACATCTTGGCTACCTTGGTGCCACCAGAATTGCTGGCACCTCCTCCAGTGCTAGCTTGCGCACCACCTTGCTGATCATGGAGAATGAGGGTAACAGATATAGGAACCCCAGATCCTTCCAGGCCAGAGACATGGCATCCGCTGCCACTGCCAGAGGATCCTGGGATAGAGACACAAAAGCTGGCAGCTTGTGATTGTGACGAGAAGCAAACAGGTCCAACCGTGGAGTCCCCCACTTGAGACAGAGGAACTGAAAGACCCTTGGATTGAGAGACCATTCTCCCTGGCGAGAACATCCCCTGCTCAGGGAGTCTCCACATTCTCTATCCGGAATGTAAACTGCTGATATGCAGGGAACATTGATCTCTGCCCACTGACGGATCAGAGACACTTCCCGGAGGGCACCCCAACTGCGAGTCCCTCCCTGGTGATTGATGTATGCAACAGCTGTTCAGTTGTCTGACCGAATCTGAACTGGCAGACCCTGTAAGAAATGGGTCAGTCGAAGTAGAACAAGACGTATGGCCCGAAGCTCTAATACATTGATTGGAGAATGAGCCTCCTGAGGCCCCCACAATCCTTGGAACTGATGCTTCTTCCAGAAGCCCCCCCAGCCCACCAGGCTGGCATCCGTGGTAACCAGTTGCCAACGCGGAGTCAGAAATGACTTGCCCTTCTGGAGTTTGGGCGATATTAACCACCACTGAAGGGACTGCAAAACGTGGGGAGACAATAGACAAGTCTGATTCAATGATAGTGGGCACCTGTCCCACTTTGCCAAGAGGAAGAGCTGAAGCGTCCTTATGTGAAACTGGGCAAACGGGACTGCCTCGAATGCAGCTACCATCAATCCCACTAGTCTCATCCCTAAACGGATAGACTGACGAGGGTTGGACAAGAATAGACGAATCAAGTCCTGAATCAGAACCATTTTGGACTGAGGAAGAAAAACCTTGGCCTGAAATGTATCCAGAATCAGGCCCAGGAAGGGAATTTCCCTGGACGGACAGAGAGAGGATTTGGGGTAACTTATTACCCATCCGAACCTTTCTAGCGTAGAGACCACCGTCCTGGTGTCCAACTCTGATTGTTCGAGGGAGGAGGCCGCGATAAGAAGATCATCCAGGAAAGGCACAATGTGGATGCCCTGGACCCTAAATATAGCCATCACTCCTGCCAGCATCTTGGTAAAGACTCTTGGGGCTGAGGTAAGGCCGAATGGCAGGGCCACAAATTGATAATGCTGGTCTTCTATCGAGAACCTGAGAAATCTCTGGTGACCCGGAAAATAGGGATGTGCAAATAAGCATCCTTGATGTCTATGAATGTCATGAAGTCCCCCTGACGGAGAGCATCGATCGCTGATCGCAGAGACTCCATGCGGAATTTTCTGAAACTGATAAATTGATTGAGTCTCCTTAGGTCTAGGATAGGCCAGACAGAGCCGTCCTTTTTGGGTACCGTGAATAGGTTGGAGTAAAACCCCAAACCCCTTTCTGCTGGAGGCACTAGGCCGATAACAGCCATGTTTAACAGATTCGCTTCTGCTGCCCGCAGTCCCTGCGCAATAGCCGGATCTGACGGCATCCGGGACATGAAAAATCTGGGAGGAGGCCGGGACTCGAATTCCATTCTGTAACCAGAAGAGACTACTTCCAGAACCCAATTGTCTGATACCTCCTGAACCCAGACCTGGAAGAAGAACCGCAGCCGTCCCCCCACCCATAAAGGTGAGGGCGTCCCCTCATTGTTGAGCAGGCTTAGTGGCAGATTTGGTTTTGGACCCCCAATTCTGACTTGGACGGCCACGTCCCTTTCCTCTATTCCATGCATTCCCTCTAGGGGCTGAAAAGGCCGATCCTCTACCGGATCTAGACCCCCGAAAGGAAGGGTTAAAAGAGGCCATTCCACGAAAGGAACAACGTTGTTTCTTACGCTGAGGTAATTTACCTCCTTTAGTGACAGAATCCAATTTTTCTCCAAAGAGGCGCAATCCCACAAAAGGGAGTGCTGTAAGCGATTTCTTGGCTACAATATCAGCTGCCCACTGCCGCAACCATACTGACCGCCGGATGGCGACTAACAAGGCAGAGGTTCTGCTGCACATGAGCAGAGTATCATCTAAGGCAGAAAGTACAAAAGATGCAAACATCTCACATCGCTTAAGAGCGGCTTACTCATCAGAGGCCGGATCAAGCCCTGAGTAATTCATTAGGTCTCTCACAACAGACCTAATAGCCACTGTCATGAGTGACGAAGCACCAACCGGGAGCAAGGCCGAGCCCACACTGGAAAAATACAACTCTGTTAAGTACTCACCTGTAGAGTTGGTATTATATGCAGACAGCACGTCCTGCTCCAGACATAGTCCTTACATGTGGGTATACCTCCGCCTTCAGCGCCGTGCACTGCAGAACATGAAGAAAACAAGCTCCTCCCGGCCCTACATATACCGGAGGACCTCCCACAAATCCCCAGCATTGAAAAGCAGAAAGAGAGGCCAGGAGAAACAACCACCCAAAACTGGCAAAACAAAATATAAAGTATAACAATCGCCAAACAGGGGATCCAGAACAAAGTGAAACCAGGGTGGGGTGGAGCAGGACGTGCTGTCTGCATATAATACCAACTCTACAGGTGAGTACTTCACAGAGTTGTATTATTCTAAGCAGACAGCACGTCCTGCTCCAGACATAGTCCTTACATGTGGGACATCCAATAGCAGTGTCCGTAAAGAAGGGTGGGATCCCCAACAGAAGGCAACAGCAAACCGTTTAAACAACTACGGCCTGCAGAACCTTGCGGCCAAAAGCAGCGTCAGCTGAGGCCTTAACATCAACCTTGTAAAACTTTGTAAAGGTATGAACGGAAGACCAAGTAGCGGCCTTGCAAACTTGCTCCACAGAGGCCTGGTGCTGAAAAGCCCAAGAAGCCCCAACAGCTCTAGTAGAATGAGCAGTAAGACGAAAGGGGGGAGTCTTCCCCTTAGTAGTATAGGCTTGAACCACAGCCTGACGAATCCATTTACTGATGGTAGACTTGGCGGGAGCCAAACCTTTCCTAGGGCCGTGCGGCACAACGAAGAGAGCATCCGTCTTCCTAAATGCCTGAGTGGTAACCAGGTAAGACTTGACACAACTAACCACATCCAGGGAATGTAAAACCCTCTCTTATTAGGATTAGGGCACAAGGAAGGAAGAACAATATCTTGATTCAAATGAAACGCAGACACAACCTTAGGCAGGAAGTCTGGCTTGAAGCGAAACACCACCTTATCCCGGTGTCTCTCAAAGTAGGGAGGCTGAATAGACAAGGCAGCCAACTCAGACACACGTCTAACCGAGGTAATGGCTACCAGAAAGACCACCTTGAGCGTGAGAACAGCAAGAGCTGCTTCATGAATAGGCTCAAAAGGAGGACCCTGCAGGGCCGACAAAACCAAATTCAGATCCCAAACAGGAACCATAGGTTTCCGAGGGGGGCGCACATGAGTGACCCCCTGAAAGAAAGTCTTGATAAGAGAGTGCTGGGCAAAGGTCTTCTGAGAGAAGATAGACAGGGCCGAAACCTGGCCCTTCAAAGTACTAAGCTTCAGACCTAAGTCTAGACCATGTTGTAAAAACTCCAGCACCCTTGAGACTAAGAATTCCCGGCAGGGAAGAGACCTGGATTTGCACCAGTCAATGTAGGCACGCCATACCCTATAATATATGGCAGAAGAGGTCTTCTTCCTGGCTTGGACCATGGTAGCCACTACAGAAGCGGACAAGCCTTTTTCCTTTAAAATGGTGGTCTCAATAACCAAGCCGTCAAAGCCAGAGTTAGTAAATTGGGATGGCGTAGAGACCCCTGAGTTAGAAGGTCTGAAATCCTTGGTAGATCGTACTGATCTACTGCCATTTGAACCACGTCTGCGAACCACACTCTTCTTGGCCACCTTGGGGCCACCAGAATAGTGGGTACCCCTTCCAGAGCGATCTTGCGTAGCACTCTGCCCAGAAGGGGAAGTGGTGGAAATGCATACAGGAGCCGAAACTCCTTCCAAGACATTGCCAGAGCATCCGTGGCCAGAGCCAGAGAATCCTGAGACAGAGATACAAAGCTCGGTAGCTTGTGATTGTGACGGGACGCAAACAGATCCACGTCTGGGACACCCCAACAGTGACACAGGGACTGGAATACCGAGTTGGAGAGGGACCACTCCCCCTGACGGGACGACCCCCTGCTCAGGGCATCTGCTAGCAGATTTTCCGTCCCTGGAATGTAAACAGCCGAGATGCATTGGACATTGGTCTCTGCCCAAGTTAGAATCAGAGACACCTCCTGGAGATCACCCTTGCTCCGGGTTCCTCCCTGATGATTGATGTAGGCCACCGCCGTCCTGTTGTCCGAGCGTACCTGAATTGTCAGACCCTTCAGGTGCTGTGTCAATTGTTCCAGCACCAACCTGACCGCCCTGAGTTCCAGGACATTGATGGGTAGATGGGCCTCCTGAGGATCCCACCTCCCCTGGAAACGCAGGGACTTCCAGAATCCCCCCCAGCCCGAGAGACCGGCATCCGTTGTGACCGTCTCCCAGGAGGGGGCCAGGAAGGATCTGCCCCTTGTCAAGTTCCCGTGCCACCACGCCAGGGATTGTCTGACCGAGGGGGGAAGCACCCAGATCTCGTCCAAGGATGCTGGGTCCTTGTTCCAAACTGACAGAAGGTGAAGCTGCAGAGTTCTCAAATGGAATTGGGCAAATGGCACCGCCGCGAAGCTTGCCACCATCGAGCCCACCAACTGCATTCCCTGCCTGATAGAGGGATGAGGGTTCAAGAGCAGGGACCTGACCTGCGTTGTCAGAGCTTCCACCTTCTGTAGGGGAAGGAATATCTTTGACTGAACTGAATCCAGAATCATCCCCAGAAACAGTGTCACTGGGGAAGGGGACAGAGTGGACTTTGGGTAATTGATCACCCAGCCGAAGGACTCCAGGGTGGTCACCACCAACCGCGTGTCCAGCTCTGCCTGCTGCAGAGACTGGGATGAGATAAGTATATCGTCCAGGTAGGGCAACACTCGTATGCCTTTTAGTCTCAACAGAGACATTACTCCTGCCAGCACCTTGGTGAATACCCTGGGGGCTGACGTAAGTCCGAATGGCAGAGCCACAAACTGGTAATGCTGATCGAGCAGCGCAAATCTGAGGAACCTTTGATGCCCCGGGAACACCGGAACGTGCAGATAAGCGTCCTTGATGTCCACAGATGTCATGAAGTCCCCTGGGCGCAGCCAGGCAATGGCCGAGCGCAGAGTTTCCATACGAAAATGCCTGTTTCTGACAAATCTGTTTAAGATTTTTAAGTCCAGAATGGGTCTGGCTGACCCGTCCTTTTTGGGCACCGTGAACAGGTTGGAATAAAACCCCACGCCCCTGTCTTTTAAGGGGACCTTGCAAATGACCCCAAGGTCTAGAAGGTCCTGCACCTCTATCGTCAAGACTTGAGCTGAGGCAGGATCCTATGGGATTCGAGACCCGACAAACCTGGTAGGGGGCAATACAGCAAACTCTATCTTGTAACCGGAGGACACTACCTCCTGAATCCACCGGTCTGGGACGTGGCATCTCTAGACATGTTGAAAATGCTGTAGACATCCCCCCACCCTGACGGGCGAGGGCGCCCCTTGATGCCTGGGGGGTCTTGGGAGGGGCTTTGGCCCCCAGGAAGAGCTGGGGCGGCGACCTCTGTTCTTGTTCCAGGAATCTGTGCGAGCTCCGGCGAAAGACACCCCTCTTTTCTTGTTTTTTCAGCCCCGCGGTAGCGGGTCGAGTGGGAGCTTGGGCCACGAAAGGGCCGAGTCTGACGCTTGCGCTGGGGCAGCTTGCCCCCTTTAGCAAAGATATCTAACCTTTCTCGAAACAGACGCAGCCCTTTGAACGGAAGCCCCGTAAGGGCCTTCTTGGAGACATCGTCAGCTGCCCACTGGCATAACCAGACCGCTCGGCGTATGGCTACCACCAGAGCAGAGGCTCTAGCGCTCAGCTTGATAGCATCGTCCGATGCAGACAGTATATAATTGATAAAAGTCTCACAGGTAACCAAAGCATTGGCGGCATCGGATGGCAAGTCATCAGCCCCTTCAAGACTTAACCACAGTCCTGAGCGCCACCGCCGTGATGGCCAAGGCGCAAACCGGGCAGAGCGAGGCTCCCCAAAATGCAAAGGCCTGACATGCTAATTGATCGACCCATCGATCCTCCAGATCCCGCAGCGTAGTAGTGTCAGGGGAGTGCATAATCGAGGTATTGGACAGGCCCAGGATCGGGGCGTCGACTTCGGGCGGCGAAGTCCAACACTTGGCAGCAGGGAATGGATAATTCTTATCCACAGTCTTAGGAACCCCCTGGAGTTTGCTGGGATGTTCCCACTCCTTTAAGACTAGATTATTAAAATGAGTTTGTTCTGGGAATTCCAACCGCACCTTAGCGGTATGGAACAGGTCACCTCTTTGCCGAGGAGCCACAGGCTCCTGACTCCTGGACTCATTGTCGTAGGACCCCGAGTCAGAAAACAGTTTCCCATCCTCTGAGGGGGAGTGTGCGTAGGACAAATGTAAATCATCCGAGTCTACAGGAAGGATAGTGGCTTCAGGATTCAGGTGGCGCCTTTTAGCGGTGGCCTTGCGCGCCAAGGAACCAGCGGCTAAACTTTCCACGCTAGCCAGTCTAGCGGCAAAGTCAGCATGGGAGTCCCCGCCCGGGTTGGGGGTTAGACTCAGGCTTGGGGGAGTAGGAGAAACAAGGCGAGGCGCGGGCCCAGCCTCTGAAGAGGTGGGTAGGCCAGCTAGCGCCTGCTGGGCACAAGGGACGCAGACCCGTGCATTGTCACCACTGCTAGGTAAGACCCCACAAGTTACACACAGACGGGCTTGTCCCGAAGGAACCCCGTTCACGATATCCTGAGATGCCTCCATATGGTGATTATTGTATTCAATATGCCAGTAGGGATTGACGCTGTTAAGCAACCCTGGATGCCCCAAATGCCCGCTGGGAAGTGGAAGTGATTTGATTAAAGGTTCAGGGCCGGACTTTACAACGGGCCGGGAGAAGCCACCGAAGTCCGCGGTCTGAAAGACACAAGGGGAAAGGGACGTCAGAGCCAGCGCGAAGACGACAAGTTAGGAAAGGGATCGCCCATGAGGGTACTTACAGAACAGCGAGGGGAGGACCGTCTTCACCACGCGTATGTGAGAAGGAAATGGCGCCAAGCGAACCTCGAAGGGCGGGCCAGAGAGGGCGAGGACGCGGAGCGCGCCAAACCAAACCACGCCCCCCCCTCCGGAGAGCGCGAAGCTCGAAGGTGCGCAGCCTATCAGCATCGACAGATATTGTCAGGGAGACATCACTCAGAGAGATCTGACAGGGTGAAAGCGGTGATAGGACGCAAGCGCTATAGAATAAAGAAGAAGTATGCTCTGAGTAATACATGAAGGCGCAGTAGGAAAGCAAAAGGCTAAGAGTGAAGCGCAGCTCTGACTCCAAGGACCAATAAGACAATGGTTGACTAGTGTGATTAGGGCAAGGATTAGCCATCGTACACACGACCCCCCCCTTTTTTCCCCCACTAACGGGGAAAACTAGGGAGGAAGGTGATCCAGAATACTGGGTTCACCCCTACACCGGGCGAGGGGCACTAGTGCGGGAGGGGCATCCAATAGAAGGCTCACCATATGCCTTAACTGCCTACCCTGTGGAAGGGAATTGCGGTGGAGTCTAGCTCCGTAAGCACACTAGGTGCTGCCTACCTTCACCCGACCCACGCAGCCCAGGCTGTGAGGCATTAATTCACAATGAGGATGGGTGGAAATAGTCCCGCAGGGCCTCGGGCTGTCAAGCCCCGCTCGCCTGCGAGAGCGTGATACTTCATGTCTTCGCAGTTCCAGCACTGCAGAGAAAACTGGGGATTTGTGGGAGGTCCTCCGGTATATGTAGGGCCGGGAGGAGCTTGTTTTCTTCATGTTCTGCAGTGCACGGCGCTGAAGGCGGAGGTATACCCACATGTAAGGACTATGTCTGGAGCAGGACGTGCTGTCTGCTTAGAATAAGCGTGGCACGCCATTAGATCAATACGCTTATCCTCTCCATCTTTAAGTGTAGTGGAGTATGAATTAATTAAATATTAATGCATAGATGGCCATTGTATGCATGCACACACATAGGAATTTTTCCTCCGCATTTAACCCATCCCTGCAGTGAGTGTACACATGCCCAGAGCGGTGGGCACAGGTGGTGATGACCAACGCTTAACAGTATCAGCTGGGAAGGGATATTTCTTGTCCCAGCCCAAGGGAATGCCAGCAAGCCGCACAGGCTTCTCCCATTCTTTAAGAATAATTTCATCAAAATGCTTTTGATTTGGAAATTCTAAACGAGGTTTAGAGACTCCAAAGAATTCCCCTTTTTTCAGGAGGGACTACTTCAGGAGGAGTAATAACCAAAACCTCAAATAACTGAGCAAGAGCTTTTGGGGTGTCCACAACACTTGCTTCACCCTGCTCAATCTCAGTGCCAACAAATTGCTGTTCATCAGAAACATCTGATTCCTCATAATAATTCTCCTTCTTCTAACTGAGAAGGATCAGACCAATCAAGCAATTCACAATTGTCTGACTCCCTTGCCGGAGCGGCATGAGTCAAGTGCTTTCTTTTAGCTGAGGTAGACAATCTTTCAAGATGAGCCAATCTGTGGCACATAAATCAGCATGCGACTCACCACCCATGAAAATATCATTGGGGGTACGGACAAGACATGGCGGAGTAGGAGATGAGGCATTAGCCGCAGGCCCTGAAGCCTGGGCCTCAGTTTGCTGCATAATAGTTAATTGTGCACAAGGGACGCAAAGAATTGCACTATCCCCAACAATGGATGCCCCACATCCAAAACATTGCCGAGTCTGCGCAGAGGGAATTGCATGTCCGTTATCCTGGGATGCCTCCATATGGTGTTTAGCATTATACTATAATTGATTATAGTCGCCAAGTATATATGGGATTTACGCAATTGCTACCCGGGATGCCCCTTTAAATAGCCCCAAGTGGGAGGATTGAAACACAAATGGACCCCTAAATAAGGCTTAAGGGTTTTTTTTTTTTATATAAGGACCAGGAGAAACCCCTTTTTAAATAAGGAGTTTTTACCTACAGAGAAAACAAAAAAACAGTCACCAAATGCACACAATATAAATAAATGACAGAAAAAAACTCCCTCGCAATAAGCTCACATCATGAGGTAAGGCCACAAGGAAACAGGAAGTCAAACAGAGCACACAGGTGCTCTCTGAATAAAAGCATGCCTAAGCCTCGCCCACTTCCAGGATCACATGGCCAAAAATAGAGGGAAAATTCAAATCTGAACACAGCCAGAAAACAAAGAGCTTTAATAGGTAAGCAAAAATAAAATAAATAAAACATTTCCTATTAAATAGTATAGTAAAACATACATAATAAAAATAAGAAATAAAGACTTATTTTATATATCTTTTTTTTTTTGTGTGCATGGTGACAAATAAGCCCAGATAACGCCTCCCCCTCCTTTTTACCCAGCAGGGTTAAAGGAGAACTAAGGGGAGGGGATAGAAAAGCACAAGGGGATTATAAAGGGACATGGGCATCCCATGCCGGGAACACCAACCCGGAAGCCGCCTACCCACATTTAGGTCTCACGGAGGAGTAATACTCCTGTATACACCAGAAGGTGTATGTATCTACCTTTGCCTGAACCACACAGCCAGGGCTGGGAGGCATACAATATAACCAAACAGGTTTAAAGAGTTTCAGACAGAAATAGAGAAAAAAAGGGCCGGGGCAAACCCTGCAGCTTGAAGGAGAGTCATCTTCTGAATGCTTCGCCGACTACAGAGACGAAAAGACTGAGGAATAGTGGGAGGAACCCAGTACTTATCGACCAGGAGGGGCTCCTTTTTTCCATGTCATCTCTGCAAGATCGCCCTCTACAGGCCGGGTTCCCAAGTGTCATGAATATCGGGAAGTGGGGGGTGTGACATACTAGGAATAACACTGTTGCAGCTTTCCCCTCACACAATCCCTATAGCAGATGGTTGGTGTGTTTATATAACATAATACACAAGCTGCCTGTGATTCTGAGGCATTTATCTCTCTTGCTTTGGTGTAGGCTGCTGCTGGCACAGCTCTCGGCTTATGCTTAAGGGTGTGACAAGATGGCCGCTCCCATGCAGTCCTGCAGCAAGGAATCGGCCTGTTATTCCAGAACATCTGCATGGAGTTAAGCCCTGTCAAATTTTTTCAGAGGGGGCTATAGGGGAGCAATTTACTAAACTTTCTTTTTTTTTACATTTTGTCCGCTTTAAAAAGTAGCAACAAGAGTTTAACGCCAAAATAAATAAATACTTACTGCGCAGCTGCTTGTTCACAGACTTTAGAGGCTCTAACCACACCTAAACAGAGCAACACAAACGTTTAGATTCCTTTTCATGGTAAATAACAGGATGATATTTGATTTTAATTAAAAACAGAATAGAGAACATAGAATACTATGGGCGGGCCTGTAACGCGCTGAAGCCTCTTGCTACTATTCAGTAAGTAAGACACAAGCTTCACATCAGCACCATAAGACAAATGAAATGCTATTATTGCAATTCCAGATAGGAAACCAAAACCAAATAAAGCACATCTGAACTGCTCATCTTCCCCTTGGGTCATATGATATTTAAATAGAAGATGTATTTTGTGGTTCGTCCCCATGAGACAGGAAATCATATAGCATATGCAGATGACACAGATAACCAAACTGCACTATAAGACGTGCAAAAAAAAGGGGGGGGGGGGGGGCGGGTCCATAGCATCCAAATAGAATGAAATGTTAAAGCAGACCTGCATTCAGAAATGACCTAAAAACCCAGGATTTTAACTATCCCGGGTTTTGTTCCACACCCCAGGGGCATGCAGAACCCCCCAGTTCGCCTGTAACAGCTTACCTTCCTCAGGTCTAATGGCGCATGCTTGGGCTCTTTTTTAACCAGAGCCGTTTGCCATGCCTATATCATTTGGCAAACAGCTCTGCCCTTCTGCAATGGGAAGCAAGTGGCCTCATTCCCAGCAGCGCGCGATCCCGCCACCACCCTATATGAATGTGGAGATGCTCCCCATTGCAGAAGGGCAGAGCAATTTGCCGAATGACATAAGTACAGCAAATAGCTCGGATTGGACAAGAGCCTCCATACGCGCCGTTGGACCTGGGAAAAGTAAGCTGTTACAAGCAAATTGGGGTATCCAATCTTTTCGATTTCAGGGCTAGCAACATTGGGTTTTGTTTTGCTTTAAAGGGAAAATCGCTTTTAATGGAGATTTTTTAAACGTTTTCAATATTGTGTGCCAAAATTATGTCCTCGAGTTTCTAAAATTAGGTGTTCATTTAGTTTATTTTCTATTTGTCTGCAACTCTGTGCTATAAAAAGAAAAACTTTTTCTCTAGTAAATGTGTTTACCTTAGCAGTGTACACCAACTGGTGTGTTTGGAGTCTAGAGCAGAGGCTTCCTAAATCTGGCATGCTAATTATCTTATTGGCTAAGGCACAGAAGACGCTACACATTCTGGAGCTCACAGGTCTAATCCCTCCTGCTCCAATTCAGCCTCTTCAGATGGGGGAAATCCAAAGTGTGTGTCCCAGTAGCTAAAGGGTTACTGGCAGTGTTCTCACCTAGGGAGGTAATTACTGCTTCTTGATTTGACAACTGTTGTCTCAACAGGGTCACTAACCTCACAAGCATAATAATACAACTCTGTGAAGTATTCACCTGTAGAGTTGATATTATACGCATACAGCACGTCCTGCTCCCGAATAGTCATAACATGTGGGTAGTCCTCCGCCTCCGGCGCCATGCACTGCAGACATGTAGAAAACAAGCTCCTCCCGGCCCTACATATACCGCGGGACCTCCCACAAATCCCCAGCATTGAAAAGCAGTGAGAAGAGAAGCCAGGAGGAACCAACCAGAATAACTGGTAGCAATATCTTAATGATAACAATCACCATACAGGGGATCCAGAATTAGTGAAATCAGGGTGGGGTGGAGCAGGACGTGCTGTATGCGTATAATATCAACTCTACAGGTGAGTACTTCACAGAGTTGTATTATTCTAAGCATAACATGCGGGACATCCAATAGCAGTGTCCATAAGCAGGGTGGGATCCCCAGAAAAAGCAAGGCACAGCGGACAGTAAAGGCGCTGTCACCTGCAAAACTTGCAACAGGCATGACAAGAGCAGAGGCTCCAACGTCAGTCTCATAACAGAACCAAGAAGGTATGAACAGCGACAGGCCATAATTCAAGTAATTGAACTAACAGAGAAAAAACCTTGGTGCTGAAGGGTCAGTGATACCCAAGCACCCATGATAACGGAGTAAACAGTAACGGGGAAGAAACGCTCCCCTGAAGGAACATAGGTCAGTGTAGTGACCCAACCAGCTCACAGGCAAGGAAGCCTTGTGGCAACTCTTGTAACACCCCCAAAGGGAACAAAAACAGGTCACCCGACCAAGGCGGGAATACAGACTCTTAATTATCAGGAAGCCAAAGCTTCCCCAGGATCAGAGAGCATCCAGAAGGATCGATCCAAAGGCGCAATGGCGCTGGAATAGATATCAGGCGCCTACCTAAGGAGGCGCCCGTAGACTCCAAGAATAGCAGTCCCCCTAAAGGTCAAGAAGGCCGGCATGGGGAGAAGCGCAAAACCTGTAGAGGGATGTAGGCCCTCCTATTTAGTATTATTAATAATCAGCCCATGGCTATACTAAGGGGCTGAATCAAGGGTCCAACAGACCACCTGGACCAGAAGCCCAGCGTAAAGGGAACACCCCCAGGCATGGGGTACCTGTAGCCGTATATAGCTGTACATGTATATATGTGTAGACATCGCGTCAGGGAATAATTAACCAGAACCATTGTCTCAGGCACATGTCTGACGGAGTCAGAAGGCCCCAGAAGAGCGGTCTGGCCTACAGAGCAGCTGAGACCGCATCCAGGCAGGGTCCCCAGGAAGTCCGTAGGGTAACAGAATGAAAAAGTTGATCCCCACAGGGACTTATGGAACTACTGGGAAGGTGCAGCTAAGCAATCCCAAAGAGAAGACTCTACAAGGGTGACAGAACCAGACTCCTGCAGGAAGGCCAAGACAGACCTACACCATCAGAGTCCCCAGATGGGGAGCCAACCCCAATTTATGCTGTAATGGCTTTAAGGCCCTGGGAACCGATAACGTCTCACAGGGAAGAGACTAAGGCGGGCCAGTCAATATGGAGTACCACCAAGCCATTATAGGCGGAGTAACAGGAAGCTGGGGAGCTAGCTCCCAAACCTCCTCTCATACTAAGTCACCCAGAAGATGAGGCCCGCCCCCAAGGGGCGATTAGCAATCAATCCCCAGACAGGAGACCTTTGATTGGAAACAGGAAGATACCTGATAAGGGCGGAACCGCACCCCAACAGATATATCACAATTCAGCAGAGGCATCTGCGAACCATTACTCCCAGGGCCGCCTAGGCCATAGATCCCATGGGACTCACCATCCGGCCAGCCATGCGCAGAACCCAAGGTAGGATGATGAAAGGAAGGCATATGAAATAACAAGGCTCTGCCTAAATACTCAGGCCCCCTGACCGGAGTCAGAATATCCTGGGACAGTAGAGACAAGGGCAGAGGCCCTGTGTCAGGAGGGGGACCCCTCAGAGCCACGCTAGGCTCCCCGGGCAACCCGGGATAGCATAACCTGCCACTAAGGTCATCCATAGAAGCGAATACCGCTGAGAAGCAGGGGGGGGGTAGAACCCCACCCGGGCCAGGAACAGAGACCCTCCAGAGGTAGCAACCTGTCACAATCCTTAGACCAGCATTAAAAACATGCCATCGTCTTTCAACAGACCAGGAGTCCCCCATAAACCGACCGGTCCTGAAGGAGGGGAAGGCCCACCATATAGAGTCAAAGGGGGCCACCGTTTCAACAAGCCCAGCAGATAAGATGGACCCTCTAAGGGGCCCAACCTAGAACCACGGGGGTCGCGGAAGAGATTTACCTTTCCCCTGCCAAACCAGCGAGACTTGGTACCCAGGGTGACCATACTCTAGGAGGTGCTGGTAAGGAAGGGGAGTGCCCCCCTGACGGGACCCTTGCATATGGGAAGCTCCAGGGGAACCACCAAGGCATGAGTACAGACCAAGCACCGGGGTGCTGGGACAAATGTAGGTTTAGTAACCTACTGCGCCGAAGAGCCCGAGGGCCCGGCATATAAATGACATCATCTTGATGTGCCACCAACAGGCCCACCAGCGGCCAACCCGACTGGTGAAGGCAAGGCGCCAGTAAAAGGGGGGGGGGCAGAGTCCCGTAACCAGGGGTCCCCTAATGCCAGAGAAGAAGGCAGCAAGCCTGAACCGATTTTCCAGGGACGGGGGATCGTGAATAAGTGACCGTGAGGGGATGAGTGTTCAAGCAACCATCCAGTAGCTTCTGGGGGACACTGTCGGCCAACCGACCCACTCCGTCTGATGCAAAGGCTGGGGCGTAAGGGAGACGACCCAGTAGGTCCCAATGCATAAGCCCCACCTCAGACGTGTCCCAGACACGCCAAGCTAGTAGCCTGGGCCGAAAGAAAGGCCCCAATAGTGCCTCAAGCCGCAGGGTTGATCCTGTGACACTGACTAGAAATAGTCTTAGGCGTTCAGCCGACCCCAGGTAAACCAAGAGCTAGATCTTCGTAATAGTCCGAAACCGCCAGCGCAGGGGACCCGTGACCCAAGACAGAGTTGTCATATATGGGCTACTTGCGAATGGTAGAATTGCTAAGCCTGTCATAGGCCAACGGGGTCCAGACTACCTCATACTGATGAGGGGGGAGGATGGAAAAATTATATACAGAGGCCATGGCCCCATACCGTTAAGGCGATTAACAAGCGCGCCCAACACTGCAGGCCCAGTCTGACCTGCGCCAATTTCAGAAGGGAGAGCAGGGACTAAAAAACACCCTGACAAAAAACTGAGGGGGGGACCGTCCAGCGAGAGCCCATCCTGAGCCCAGGTGGGTTACATCCCAGAACCACCAGAAGGGGGAGGCATATTCCTGGATGTGAGACAGCTGTGCAGTCGCCCCCTCGCCCAGACGGGCGAGGGCGCCCCTTCATGCTTGCGAGGTTTTGGCAGATTTGGACTTGGTCCTGCCAGAAGGCCCAGGGCGCTGTCTGCCGCCGAACAGCTGGAAACACACCTCAGATTCACGTTTGACACTAACGTAGGGAGGTGGAGGGGTGACCCTGCCTCGTGGAGGCCGGAGCGGCCTTCTGCGGAAGGGTGCTATAGCCTTTTTGCCAAAAAGGTCCAAGCGGGCCCCGAATAACCGCCGTCCTCTGAATGGAAGGCAAGTGAGAGCCTTTTTTGTAGCTCCATCGGCGCCCCACTGTCGCAGCCAGATCAGGCGGCGAATGGCTACCGCAAGTGCTGAGCTCCTAGCACACATCTTAATGGTGTCATCCAGTGCCGATAGAATAAACTTCACAAAGGCTTCGCAGTCTGATAGCGCACTAAACACCCCCCAAGGGAGATCCTCAGGGCGGTGATCCAGTATCTTTCTGACAAGAGTCCTGGCGGCCACCGCAGTGATGGCCGCGGCACAAACCGGGCGCAGGGCCGTCCCAGCACACGAGAAGGCGTGTGAGGCCAGTCTGTCAATGCGCCGGTCCTCAGCATCCCGAAGGGTACGATAAAAGGGGGCAGTCATAAAAGGGGGGGTGGTGACCCCTATAACCGGCGCGTCCACCACCAGGGGAGCTGACCATAAATTGACCACATCAGGGGGAAAGGGGTACTTCCATTCCCAGACCCCTGGAATCCCTTTAAGCTTACCAGGCGAATCCCATTCCTGGGATATAATATTCTGGAAATGTTCCTGTTCTAGGAACTCCAAGCGCGGCGGCGCTGTATGGAAACTCTCCCTTTTAGGCTTGGGATCTCCCCAGGGGGAGAGATTGACAAGACCTCAAAAATCTTGATCAGGATTTCATATGTGTCGCACAGACCCCAGGAGCCAGGCTCGGATTCCTCACGGCCCGCGGGCATCCCATGGGAGGAGCCCGAGTCTGACAATAGCTCACCTTCCTCAGAAGGGTCAGGGTCCTGCATATCAGCAGAATCATCGGTATCATCAGGAACCGGAGAGCCTGGAGGCGTCAGGGACCGCTTTTTACCAGGGCCCATACGCTCCGCCAATCCAGAAAGCACCTGCTCCGCCGTGGGCAACGCTTGCGGCACCTCTTGCAGGTCATCCCCGCTGGAATGGGACTCATCATGAGTGATGTTTGGGAGCGGGGAGACGGGGGTGAGGAAGGGAGGTTCCTCTGTTAGCAATGCCTGTGCTGCACACTGTACGCAGACCTGTGCCCTGTCAGCCTCAGCCAGGGGCTGGCCACACACTGCACACAGCCGGTCACGTCCCGGAGGGACCCCGGTTCCATAATTCTGAAATGCCTCCATATGGTGATTTTTATGCAGTATAAGGCAGGGAATTATGCAATAAGCAACCCTGGATGCCCCAAACCCGCTAGAAATGTGGGAGAATTTGTAAAGAGGACCCGTTGTAATATATGTTAGGCCGGGGCCGGTAACAAAGTCTTGGCTTCTGAAAGACATAATGGGACAAGGGGAGTGGAGTCAGTGCCATGCTCTGTTTGAAAAACCTAGAAACCATACCGCCCCGGAGGGCACTTACATGACCGAGGGAGGAGACGAGCCACACCACGCGCGCGAAAATAGAGAAAATGGCGCCAGCGAACCTCGAGGGGAGGGCAAGGCCAGGCTGTGACGCAAGAAGCGTCATGCCAAGTCTCCGCCTCCCCCAAAGAGCGCGAAGCTCTAACCGTCAGCAAATGCAGCAGCGGAGAATAAGTAACATCTAATGCTGACACTCTGGAATTAATCTGCCGAGGCAGACTGATAGTGAGAAAAGACAGCTCGCACTGTACAGTGATGCGCGACACTGACCCCCTGATTAAAGAACAAGGTCTAATGGCGGATGGGCGCTAGGGCTGCCACACACACACACACACACACACACACACCCCTTTCTTTTCCCCCCCCCCGAGTTACGGGAGGGAGCGAGGGGAGATGCTGACGGTGTCCATGGACTGAGTCTATGAGGGGCAAGGGCAAGATACGGGAGGGGCATCCTCTAGAGGCTCACCAATGGCCTGACCGCCTACCCTACGGAGGGGGATTGCGGTGGAGCATGGCTCTATTCAGCACACCAGGTGCTACCTACCTTCACCCGACCCACGCAGCCTAGGCTGGGAGGCATATTTCTTCTGAAGAGGACGGGTGGAAATAGTCCCACAGGACCTTGGGCCGTAAGGCCCGCTCGCCTGCGAGAGCGTGATACTTCATGTCTTCGCAGTTCCAGCACTGCAGAGAAATCTGGGGATTTGTGGGAGGTCCTGCGGTATATGTAGGGCCGGGAGGAGCTTGTTTTCTACATGTCTGCAGTGCACGGCGCCGGAGGCGGAGGACTACCCACATGTTATGACTATTCGGGAGCAGGACGTGCTGTATGCTTAGAATAAGTATATTTCTTTTTTAAACTACATTTTAATGCAGTTAGAGCACTAAACCACAATGGAAATAATAATGGGCTCATATGACCATTTCATGCGCCACTTTTAACCCATTTGTGCAAATGTGCATACGCATAGGAATGGATCAGTTGGGGGTTAGGTGTCTTGCTCAGGAGCACTTTAGTCATGTCCCAGGGGAACAGAAACTGCAACCCTCTGGTCCCAAGATTGGTTCCTGACGAAAGCTGTGACTGCCCCACATGATAAGGATGCCCAGCACAGAATTTCCATTTTAAATATACAGCATCCTTATCCTTGTCCACATGTTAAAATCAAATGCTAATATATAATAGGCTATAGACAAGGAAATATTTTCCTGTCACCCCTTCTCTGCATGGTCACCTGGCTCAAGTGACCAAACGTAAATGCAGATGTGGAAGTGAGATCGGGCAAGGAAGCACAACGACCAGGTTGATCATCTGCAGTGGACAAAAGGTAAGTATGTAAGTTTTTTGATTCAGTATAGACACTGGCTTTAAAGCTGCACAAACCCCATTTTGGGCTTCTCCACACCCGCCCTTCCCGTCTGAGTGCCTCAGGTGCTTCCCCTGGCTCAGCGGTGGCATGGTTTAAAAAATAAAGCAGGTTTTTCCACCGCCGAGGCTACTCTCAATGGCTGATCTCAAGAATGCCACCTGACTGCATCCCCCACCCTATCTGGGTGGCCGGTTGCAGATGCGCGCCTAAGCAAAAGGGCAGCCAGGGATGTGGCTGCCCGCAATAACAGTGCCATGGCACCCGCTGGTAAATGCACTTTTAACCACAGGGTTGTCATGGCAGGGAGCCCCAATTTTGGATGCCCCGGGGCAGCCTACCAATTTAAGGCACAGCACTGGGCCAAACAAAATTTTGAACCAGATTTTAAAGACAGACCGGTTTGGTAGCTGTAACACGGTTGAGTGCTGTGGCCCCTTTAAGAGCATTCTAATTGCCCTGCTTCTGTGCACCTCCCAGGTTAGCTACACATTTGTCTGAGAGGCTGCCACCCTTCCTTTGCACCTTTGTACATTGCATTATAAGCTTTAAGAAAGTGACTAAAATGCTGCTTGCAATGTTTTCCCAATGGCACATATATGCGAACTGGCCCGATAAAAATAATGCATATATACATTTTACATGTTTAAAAAATGCGAAATATAATATAGTGTATATAAAGGGGTAAGCGTAATCTAAATGCAGATCAGCATTTACAGTGACACAAAGCAGCTACATACCCATTGCGATGGTGCTGTCTGGAACTCAATGCCAAAATAGTCTGTCTCCACCACATTCAGATGAGTGAACAGCTGGCTCAGCAATGCCTGGCCTGTGGTCTTTGGCTGCACAAGACACAGAGAGATTTGTTAGAAAACAGACAGGTTTAGACTATCATACTAAACAACATGTTCTAAATGGTCTCCTAAATTAGAACATGTTTAGAAACATAGGAAAGGTATTTTATTACACTTTTTGGTTCCAATTCTCAAGCAGATCTATACAACTGCTGGCACAATAAAGGTATTGATTTTGGGATGCACCTCAGTGTAAAACCCCTGGTCTCCTTGTAAACTTCAACCCCACAGCTGCAGCTAAGGTTAGCCACATCCCGCAGCATCCCTGGTGCCTCTGGCATGTGTGCAACACTGTGGAATCAAGATTGAGGTGAGAACTGTATTTTTCGCCCTATAAGACATGCTTATTTTTCCCCAAAAGCAGGGGGAAAATGCCCGTGCGTCTTATGGGGTGAATGTATAAAAATACCATTTTGTGAGTACTCACCTGTAAAATGGATATTGTCAGTGTGTCACACACCACGCTTCCCCTTTAATTCTGGCGATAGGGTTATCCTCCAGCAGGAGGAGACGTTGCAGAGAGAAGTCTTGAAAACGAGCCCCTTCCGGCCTATATATACCTGGGACCTCCCACTTAACACCCAGTGAATTCAAACAGCAGTAAGACAAGGTACCAGGAATCCAACGGTAACCTCAAAATAAAATAAAGAAAAGCTTCACCATATAGAGGATCCAGGATACCAAAAAGGGCGGGTGAAGCGGGGTGTGTGACACACTGACAATATCCATTTTACAGGTGAGTACTCACAAAATGGTATTATTCTCAGTGTGTCACACACCCCGCTTCCCCTTTAATTCTTACGATCGGGACATCCAAAAGCAGTGTCCACAGCATCCGCTGAAGCCCGCACATCAACCTTACAAAATTTAGAAAAAGTATGAACGGAAGACCAAGTAGCAGCCTTACAAACTTGTTCAACAGAAGCCTGGTGCTGAAAAGCCCAGGATGCACCAACAGCACGAGTAGACTGAGCGGTGATACGAAAAGGGGGAACCTTCCCCTTGGCCGAATAGGCCCCAACAACTGCCTGACGAATCCATTTGCTAATGGAAGACTTGGCCGGAGCCAAACCCTTCCTAGGCCCACAGGGCACAACAAAAAAGGCATCAGTCTTACGAAAAGGAGAAGTAGTAATCAAATAGTACTTAACACAGCGTACCACATCCAAACAATGCAAAACCCTCTCCTTGTCATTCTTAGGCTTAGGACACAAGGAGGGAAGAACAATATCCTGATTCAAATGAAAGCAGAAATAACCTTAGGAGGGGGGGCGTGGCCTGGCGCACGGATGGAGCAGACGTGAAACCGTGAGCTCCTGACCCTGCTGAGAGCAATATTTGTAAAAAAGCATACCTACCTGCGGAGAGACTTGCCCAAAGTGATCCCCATGAAGGGCAGAAAACGGAGGGAGAAGCGGAGACCGGCGATCGCGGGCCCCGGGGTCCGAAGCATGGAGCGGGAGGGCGAGAAGCGGCGCATGGGTGCAGACATGGCGTCTGCAGCCCCTCCCTCGTCGGAATCAAGCGGATCGGAGGAGGCAGAGGGAGCCGCCGGGCATGTCGGGCGCAGCGGCGAGACACCGGGCCCATCAGACAGAGAAGCTGTCACTGACAGCCCCGGCGCGTGGTCACAGACGACAGGAGCGGAGCCGGAGAGGGGAGAGCCCCTGGTGACATCACGAGCAGCCGCACACTGCTCGCAGACAGCGGACCGGCTCCCACACAGCCAGCGGAACGGAGGTGAGAGGGACGGCCGTGGGGGAGAGCGGATGGAGGCAGAGACGACAGGCAGCAGTACCAGGGACCTAGCAGGGGGGGAGAGGGGCCCAGGTGACTCACCTAAAATGGCGCCGATGAGCGCCCGCCACCTGCCTACGCGGGAAGAACAAGCCCCTGAATACAGAGAGTGGAGGGGGGCGGGAGAACAGGCCCAGAATCCAATGCTGGCAGAACGCCTGGGACAGGACCAGCGCAGCCCCACTGACCCAGGTCCCCTGCAACAAGAGAGCCCTGGACCCTCTAATATATCACCCACCGAGGGCGGAAGGCGACCACAAAGAAGCGCGGCCCCAGACCATCAATGGCCTTCTAAAATAACTCACAAAACGGCCAGAGAAGCCCCAGCGAGTGGGGGAAGGCTGGAGAGCTATGGCTTCACGGCCTCAGAACGCCCGCAGCGGACGGTAGCACGGAGCACAGGGCAGGTCGGCCCTCCGCCGCCCCTCCCCCTCACACAGCGAGAACAACACGCAAGAAGTACCCCCAGGACTGATCACGGTCCCCGAGGCGATTCGCGAGGTGCCTCTGCGGCGTCCCCTGCGGGGGGTCATGGAGTTGGGGAGGACCCGGCCTTTGGCGCCGTCCCGTGTGAGGGGTTATCCCCACCCAGCTCGTCAACAGGAGTGCCCACCATCTCACAGGAGCCAATGTCGCCCCCAGCAGTAGACACCCCACCGGACATAGAGCTTCCATCCCCGATTGCATACCCAGCCTCACCGGTGCCGACATCAGATGCCGGGGGGCAGGCGGCAGCTCTGGGTGACAGCAATATCCACCGAGAGACGCTCTCCTTCCTCAAATCCATTCCCACCAAAGCGGACTTTGAAGCGCTGATTAGGAGATATGAGGCGGCATTTAAAAAAGATATAGTGGAGGTCAGAGGCCAGATTCAGTCGCTGGACGCCAAAGTCTCCTCCAATCACACAGCCACAGAATCTGCGCTGGCCGACTTGGCAGCGAAGATCGAGAGTCAAAATGCGCAAATACTACAGCTGCAACTCCAGCACGACGACCTGGAAAACAGGCATAGACGCAATAACCTCCGAGTCCGGGGCATCCCCGAAGCGTCAGCGGGAGAAGACATCAAGCAAATAATCACGGTGATTTTCAACCGACTCCTTGAAAGAGAAACCAATACCCCGATTGAGATAGATAGGGCGCACAGGGCGCTGGGCCCGCCAAGCAGCGATCCGTCCCGGCCGAGAGACATTATTTGCCGCATTCATCACTACACAACCAAGGAGGAGATCTCCCGGAGAGCCTGGAGACATGGCCCGCTTGAATTCGACGGGGCAAACGTTACCATTTTCCCTGACCTCTCTAGGCGCACCCTTCAAATGCGCAGACTCCTGCGACCGGTTCTTGAGGTGATCCGTAACGCCGGGGCGACATACAGATGGGGGTACCCCCTCCACGTGATTGTGAACAGAGGGGGAGAATCCTTCACCCTCCGAGCTTACCAGGACTTGGAGGGACTGTTCGCATTCCTCAATGTGGACCCAACCCCAGTGCCCAATTGGCTGGCGCCTACTGCTACCTTTCCACCCCAGAGACCCAGGAGGGCCGCGCCGAGGAGCCGCAGAGCCAGTAGACCAAGAAGGCCAAGAGAGAGATTGTTGAGACCAACTGATAATGAACAGTAGACTCGGTCGGTTGCCCGATGGCTGCGCCAACCGGGTGACTGGAGTCTCCCATCTGTCTTTCTCCCAAATGCTATTGTTTGAAATGGGTATTTAGCCGTAGAAGTTGCTTTTTTGCTGTTTTGTGTCACTAGCTACTCTCGGTGGGGTAGGCTGACTCCAGTGTTCGTAGCCGGACACAGTCTCCCACTTAGGCCAGCCTCTGACCTCTCCCGTTTGGGGAAAGGCCATAGGCTTAGCGAGACCGCTAGTTAGTTGCCCCTCCCTAGAGGGTTTGACCGGAATATCCGGTTTATAGTGTTTTTGTTCTTGTTTTTTCTCTCCCTCCCCAGGCCTTTCCTCTTTCCTTTTCCTTCTCCCCCCCCCCCCCCCTGCTGCTTTCCCGTCTTGGACTTCATCCCCTGTCCCTCCCGACCCCCGCCCCCCTCCTCAGCCTAAAGTAAGCTGCAATGGGGGAGCCCAACCTGGTTTCCTTCAACGTGAAGGGACTGAACACGCCGGAAAAAAGGAGGGAAGTACTGAGAAACCTCAAAGCCCTAAAAGCCAATGTGGCCTTTCTCCAGGAAACGCACTTCAAGGCAGCAAACCCGCCGACTATGAGAGATAGAGAGTTCCCGCTTTCGTACCATGGTTACTCTCCGGACTCCCGATCACGTGGGGTAAGCCTGCTGATATCAAGGTCAGTGCCATGGGAGGAGGCGGGTGTGCTGGGTGGTGGGGAGGGGAGGTGGCTGATGGTTAAGGGAAGGATATGGTCAGAATCCTTCACCTTTGTGAACATCTATTGCCCGAACACAGGCCAAGTGGACTTCCTTGAGGAAGTCCTAACTAAAATGACAGAGTTTGCAGAGGGTCGGGTGGTAATTGGGGGGGATCTCAACCTCACGCTGGACCCGTTGATTGACACCTCTAGGGGCCACACATACCTCTCCTACACCAAACTTAGGAAACTTAAAAGACTCCTACATATGCATCAGCTTGTAGACCCCTGGCGGATTTTACACCCCGACGGCAGGGACTACTCGTACTATTCTGCCCCACATAACATGTACTCCAGGCTAGACTTGTTTCTTGTCCAACATCACACACTGCAGAGAGTTAAAAAGGCAGACATTGGCAGCATTGTCTTGTCAGACCACGCGCCAGTAAGTCTCACCTTATCCGCCCACACCCTGGCGCCCCGTTCTTGGACCTGGAGACTGAACAGCTCGCTCATCCAGGACACAGGCTTCAGGGAAACCCTACAACAGAACCTTCGGGAATACTTCAATAGGAACACCACACAAGGGTCTGACCCCGCGGTGGTTTGGGAGGCCCACAAATGTGTTGCTAGGGGCCTCCTGATCCAGCAAGGGGCCAGAGTTAAAAAAGAAAGAGGCAAAGCTGTCAGCGACCTACTGGGCGAGATCCAAAGACTGGAAACACTGCATAAGCAGTCCCTGGCCTCTGAACACTTAGCGGCCCTGACCTCCCTCAGGGAACAGTTACGCCGGTTAAGCAACGACTCCGCTAAACTCCAACTCATTAAGTGCAAGAAAACTTACTATGAGTCAGGAGACAAGTGCGGCCGCCTGCTGGCCATGGCCCTGAGGGGAGAAAGGGCCAAAACATATATCCCCAAAATACAAGACAGGTCGGGAATCATGAAACATAAGGCCGTGGAGATCGCCCAGGTCTTCAGGCAATACTTCGAGGACTTATATAACATCCCTGTTGACAGGACGAGTACAAGGGCGTTAGATATAGCGGAATACCTCCGACATTCCGGGCTCCCTAAACTGCCGACTGAGATTCTGAGTGAATTGGAAGAACCGATCTCCCATGAAGAATTAGCAAAAGCATTGAAGGACTCGGCTGCTGGGAAAGCACCGGGACCGGATGGGCTTCCCCTCATCTATTACAAAACTTTTGCGGGGATCCTGTCACCCAGAATGTTGGAGGTATTTAACTCAATGGGCTCTGGCAACACATTCCCGAGAGATAGTCTGTCGGCAAGAATCGCAGTGATTCCTAAGGAGGGCAAAGACCCCACCCTTGGCTCCAGCTACAGGCCGATATCTCTCCTAAATGCAGATATCAAGCTCTTTGCAAAAATACTCGCCTCACGTCTAGCAGCGCACCTCCACCATGTTATACACCTAGATCAGGTCGGTTTTATGCCCTACAGAGAAGCCCGCGACAACACTACAAAGACACTAAATCTCATCAGTCTAGCAACACAACGCAACCTTCCTACGTTACTCCTATCAACCGATGCTGAAAAGGCGTTCGATAGAGTGCAATGGGACTTCATGTTTGGAGTCCTACGGCACATTGGACTACGGGATAGCATGCTAGGCCGGATAGCTAGCCTGTACCATGGCCCTTCTGCAGTAGTGGGAGTCAATGGCATGACCTCGGAGCCTTTCAGCATTGGTAATGGGACGAGACAGGGGTGCCCCCTGTCACCCCTGATCTTTATCTTAACGCTGGAGCCTTTCCTTTGTAGTGTCAGGAACAACCAAAGCGTACAGGGCATTCACCTGCCCTCTGGACACTGTAAGATAGCGGCGTACGCGGACGACCTGCTCTTCTTCGTGACTAGCCCAGAGGTATCTCTTCCAAATATAATCAAAGAACTGGAGACGTATAAAAGCCTCTCCGGCTACAAAATAAACATGCAAAAGTCGGAGATTCTCAATATAAACCTCCCAGTGGCTAGAGAAACTACTCTTAGCCAGTCTTTCCCGTTTAAGTGGGCTCGAGACTACATTACATACCTGGGCGCGAAGATGGGCAGGTCTCCAAGTAGGCTTTTTGAACTTAACTTTCCCCCTCTCTTACGAGCCTTTACCAAAGACATAGACACCTGGACACACAAAAAACTCTCTTGGTTCGGGAGATGTAATTCATTAAAGATGAACCTGCTGCCACGTCTCCTATACCTACTACAAGCTCTCCCAATCGAGATCCCTGGCTCATTCCTCCGGAGGATTGGCGGGGTTTTCTCGAACTTTATTTGGCTGGGCAGAAACCCAAGAATTAGCAGAAGCCTACTGACTAGGGTTAGAGAGGAGGGGGGGCTTGGGGTACCAGATCCCGGTATGTACTACGCTGCCGCTCACCTTACAAGGGTGATCGACTGGAACAGGCACTCCGAGCACAAACAGTGGGTACAGATCGAGCAAAAGAGCTCTGCATTCCCGTTAAAGGGCCTCCCGTGGGTTGAAAAGCAGGCTGTAAGACGAGAGCTGGCGCACCTAACCATAGGGGCTACACTTAAGGTGTGCCACAAGTTTTTCCAGCGCAATGAACTGTCTCCCCCTCTTTCCCCGCTATTCCCAGTACTTGGAAACCCAGAATTCACACCCGGGTTGGGGGGAAGGGTTGCAGATCAGTGGATTAAAAAGGGTGTCTGCCGAGCCAAACACTTCTGCCACATAAACAATAGCACGACACTAGAGCAAGTGGCGGAGGCGCATGAACTCCCGAGGTGGGACCCGTGGCAGTGGAGGCAGATTAACCACTTTCTGCAGTCCCTTAGACCTCAACTACATCAGCTTAGAGAACCCACCAGCTTCGAGCGGATGTGTGAGGATGAAGGCCCAGCTAGGCACACCCTTTCCCTCATTTACAAACTATTAATAAGCACGCAGAACCTGGGTGACCTCCCCTGCTTTGCCAGATGGGAGGAAGACCTGGGAGTTGTCTTTACGTCAAAACAGCGTAAGAAAATCATGGAGCTGGCCCACAAGACTTCGACATGTACGAAATATAGTGAGTGCAACTATAAAGTACTGATGCGCTGGTACAGAGTACCGACGCAGCTCAATAAATGGTTCCCATCTATCCCCCCGACATGCTGGAGGTGCAACTCCGAGAACGGCGACCTTCTGCATACCTTCTGGTCGTGCCCGGCCTTGCAGTCCTTCTGGAAGGGAGTGAGGGAGGTAACACAGCGTATGACTGACAGAGAGATCCCATGGGACCCCGCTTTCTTCCTCCTCCACCACTCAGCCACTCCTGTCAAGAACTACCGGAGATCAGTGGTGTGTCAGTTGGTTAATGCCGCAAAGGCGTGTGTCCCTTCGCGTTGGAAGAGCCAGTCACCCCCGACCATCACACAGTGGCTCAATAGGGTAGCTGACATTGAGAGATTCGAGGGGATGATAGCAGCATGGCGCGAATCAGAGGAGACACATAGGACTAAATGGGCCTATTGGGTCGAATTTACAATGTCGCAGGCTTACAGGGACCTTCGAGGGGCAGAGCTGTAGGAAGCCCGATTGCATACCACAAGCACCACCTAGCCTTCTTACCTGCTCCTCCTCTGGTTTCTTCCCCTCCCCTTCTCCCCCTCACTGTCCCCCCCTACTGCGCCCCCCCCCCCTCTTACTATCGTCTTTGACGCTCACAAACTGTTCTGTTTTTGTTTCATGTTCATGTTGGACTGAGAATACTGCAGCTGCCTTATAGCAGCGGAGGCAGGCCTGTTTGAGATTGACCTCGGCCCGCGGGCCCATGTTCATCGTCCCTGTGCGAAAACCGCACTGAAGTTTTATAGTTTTGTCCGAAACTGTTGGCCCGGCCGCCACCTGATTACTGTGGAGCCGCAATCTGTTGCGGAGCCTAAACGACTCATGAGCCGCCTCCGCCATTAGCCTTTCATGTGTTTTTTTTGCCAGAATGCAGCCTGCTGGTAGCTGCCTGTATCATTTCATATCATATCATTCGGTGTTTTTTTTTTCTCTTTTATTCTGTATCCCAAGTGCCATGTAAATGTTTCTATTTGTGCATTGAAAATTTAAAATAAAAAATAAAGAATATATAAAAAAAGAAATAACCTTAGGAAGAAAGTCCGGTTTGAAACGAAAGACCACCTTGTCCTGATGCCTCTCAAAGTAGGGTGCCTGAATCGACAAGGCCGCCAACTCCGAGACACGCCGAACCGAAGTTATAGCCACCAAGAAAGCAATCTTCTGAGTCAAGGTAGACAGAGCAATATCCTGCAAGGGCTCAAAGGGAGGAGCCTGAAGAGCAGAAAGAACCAAGTTCAAGTCCCAAACAGGGAGCAATGACTTCCTGGGAGGCCGCACATGCGTAACCCCCTGGAAAAAAATCTTGACTAAAGGATGAAGCGCAAAAGGCTTCTGAAAAAAGATAGACAATGCAGAAACCTGCCCTTTCAGAGTACTCAGCTGGAGACCAGAGTCCAGCCCTGATTGCAGAAAATCCAAAATCCTGGAAACTGAAAAGACCCTACAGGGCAAAGATCTAACCTCACACCAAGCAATATAGGCTCTCCAAGTCCTATAGTAGATGGTAGAAGAAGACCTCTTCCGGGCACAGATCAAAGTCTTAACAACCGAGTCAGAAAGACCCTCCTCCTTCAAGATGAAGGTTTCAGCAGCCAAGCCGTCAAACCCAGCGTTGGTAAATTGGGGTAACACAGCCGACCCTGAGTGAGCAGATCGTGCCGAAGAGGCAGAACGACCTGATCCACCGCCAGCCGAACGATGTCTGCGAACCATACTCGCCTTGGCCACCTTGGAGCCACGAGAATGGCAGACACCCTTTCCAGAGCCAGCTTCCGTACCACTTTGCCTAGCATGGGTATCGGAGGAAAAAGGTACAGAAAACCCAGATCCCCCCAGCTCAGGGACATGGCATCCACCGCCAGAGCCAGAGGATCCTGAGAGAGCGACACGAAGGTCGGAGGTCTGCAATTGTGACGAAAGGCAAACAGGTCCACCTCCGGTGTCCCCCACCGGAGACACAGAGACTTGAGGATGGAGAGACCATTCCCCCAGACGGGAAGAGCACCTGCTCAACAGATCCGCTTCCCTGTTTTCCACACCCGGAATGTAAACTGCCGAGAGACAAGGAACATGGGCCTCCGCCCAGGTCAGAATCAGGGACACCTCTCTGAGGGCACCCAGACTGCGAGTCCCTCCCTGATGATTGATGTAAGCAACCGCTGTCCGATTGTCCGAGCGAACCTGAACCGGGAGGCCCAGAACATGCTGAGTCAAACGAACAAGAACCAGGCGGATGGCTCTCAGTTCCAGAACATTGATGGGCAAGTGGGCCTCTCTAGGTCCCCACTGCCCCCGAAACTGAAGATCCTTCCAGAATCCCCCCCATCCCGAAAGACTGGCATCCGTGGTGACAGTTTCCCAAAGAGGAGTCAGGAAAGACCTGCCCCTCAAGAGATTGGTCGAGACCAACCACCATTGAAGGGACTGCCGGACCCGGGAGGACAACTGGAAGGGCCGATCCAACGACCGTGGTCGCCGGTCCCAAGACGCCAACAGATGAAGCTGAAGCGTCCTTGTGTGAAATTGAGCAAAAGGAACTGCCTCGAAAGAGGCAACCATCAACCCTACCAGTCTCATCCCCAGACGGATGGACGGTCGAGGATTGGAAAGAAGGAACCGAGCCAATTCCTGAATCAGAAAAATCTTGGATTGAGGCAGAAACACCCTGTGTTGACAAGAATCCAACCGCATTCCCAGAAAGGACACCACCCTGGCTGGGGCGAGGGAGGACTTGGGAAAGTTGATCACCCAACCGAAGCTTTCCAGCGTGGAGACCACAGTCCTGGTGTCCGCCTCCGATTGATTGAGAGAAGGAGCCATGATGAGGAGGTCGTCCAGATAAGGTACGATGCGAATGCCTTGAGATCTGAGAATGGCCATCACCCCTGCCAGCACCTTGGTGAACACTCTTGGAGCCGAGGTAAGGCCAAACGGAAGTGCCACGAATTGAAAATGGCGCTCCTTCATCACGAACCGAAGAAAGCGTTGATGAGCCTGGCAGATGGGAACATGAAGGTAAGCATCCTTGATGTCTATGGACGTCATGAAGTCCCCCTGCCGGAGAGAACCGATGGCTGATCGCAGAGTTTCCATGCGAAACCTCTGTATACGGATGAACCTGTTGAGGAACTTCAGATCCAGAACGGGACGCACCGACCCGTCCTTCTTGGGGACTGTGAAGAGATTGGAGTAATACCCGAGGCCCACCTCCAAGTGCGGCACCGGCCGGATGACCGCCATTTCCAGGAGATTCTTCACCGACGCCAGGAACCCCTGCGCGGCCAAAGGGTCGGTGGGCACCCGAGACCGGAAAAACCGTGAAGGAGGGCGAGACTCGAACTCCAGCTTGTAACCGGACGACCCCACCTCCCGGATCCATCTGTCCGGAACCGCCTGGTCCCAAACCTGGGAGAAGTGTCGCAATCGTCCCCCCACCCGCACGGGTGAGGGCACCCCCTCACTGCTGAGCGGGCTTGCCAGCAGGCTTGGGCTTGACGCCCCAGGACTGACCGGGACGGCCGCGGCCCCTCCCCCGGGTCCAACCTGCACCCCTGGTAACGGAAAAGGAGGCCCCTCTGCCCGCTCTGGCTCCCCGAAAGGAGGGACTAAACGAAGCCGCTCCCCGAAAGGAACAACGCGGCCTCTTGCGTTGAGGCAACTTACCACCTTTGGTAACTGAATCCAACTTGTCACCAAACAGGCGCAAACCTACAAAAGGAAGGGCTGTAAGCGACCTCTTAGAGCTAAAGTCCGCCGTCCACTGACGCAGCCACACCGACCGACGAATCGCAACCAACAGGGCTGCGGTCCTGCTACACATCGCAAGCGCATCGTCCTGGGCGGTCATGACAAAGGAAATAAATGACTCACACTGCTTGAGAGACATGAACTCATCACAAGTGGGATCAAGATGTGCGTACAAATCTCTAACAATGGACCTGACAGCCATCAAAAGAAGTGCCGAAGCACAAACCGGCCGCAGTGCCGATCCAGCACTGATAAAACCATGGCGAGCCAATTGATCAATCCAACGATCCTCACCATCCTTGATGGTAGTAGTGTCAGGAGAGTGCAACACAGCCGTGTTGGACAGCCCCAACACGGGGGCATCGACGTCAGGGGGAACTGACCAAAGCTTCACCAAATCCTCCGGAAAGGGATAACGCTTATCCCAACTAGGAGGAACAAGGCGCATGGGTTGTTCCCATTCCTTAAGGACAACCCTCACAAAGTGTTGTTGTCTGGGAAACACCAAACGCAGCTTGGGCACATCAAACAACTCACCCTTTGGCGGGGGGACCGCCTCAGGTGGATCCAAAGCCAAAATCTCAAACATTTGAGTCAAAATGTAAGGAGTGTCAAGGAACACCCCCGCAGCCTGATCACCAGCGGTACCAAACAATTGCTGGTCTGCAGGCTCGTCCGACTCCTCTAGGAGCTCCCCCTCCTCAGCCGGGGGACAATCGGACCAATCCAACATTTCCAACACCTCCTCCTCCGGAACGGGGGATATCGGAGAAAGGTGCTTCCGCTTAGCCGTAGCCTTCTGAGCCACAGCGGCGGAGACCATTTTCTCGAGGCTGGCCAACCGTGCACACACCTCGGATTGCGAATCCCCACCTTTGACAACGTCAAACGGGGTCCAGAATAGGTGGGGGGGGGGGGGTAGGAGATGACGGAGGTTGCGGGGAGCCAGAAGCCGGAGTGCCGGACTGGCGCGCAATATTCCGCTGTGCACGTGGAATACAAATTATGACATCATCGCCTGGGAGCGGAGCCCCACAACCCCCACACAGCCTGGATAGCCCCAAAGAGCCGTTTCCGGTAATGTCGGAAGCCTCCATATGGTGAAATTATGGCATTCGCAATAACCCAGGGATTTACGCATTAAGCAACCCGGGATGCCCCTTTTATAATTTAAAGTCCCGAGAGAGGGAGGATTTTTTTTTTTTTTTTTTTAAATAAGACTAGCCAGGTATATCAGACCGGGAGACCAACGGCAGCACGGGAATCCCCGGACCTGTAAGGAAGAGACCACAATTAGCCTCCAGAAAGTACAAAAGGTATGCAGCAAGCATAAACATACCCCCACACACACACAATACTAACATTAAATACCGGTATAATGGCAATCCCTAAATATATGTGTGTGTGTATATATATATATATATATATATATATATATATATATATATATATATATACACATATCAGTATGCAGCCTTCTATACCCCAAAAGGGCTCAAGCGTGCACAGCACAGTAATAATCAGTGCAACCAACCTAGAGGAATTGCTTCCAAATTGGCCATATCACAATAGGGTAAAATAGTTAACATGCATGCGCAGCACAGAAAAAGGTAAAAAGAAAACTTGCCTTTCTGATGTAGAAAGCACTGCGACACCACCTTGCCCAAGACAGAGCACTTTCTCTGGCCTGTTGTGGAGTGCCTTCTCTGCGGGCTCCAGCAGACCCCAGACGGACCCGTGCACACACCTGAGGGATTACTTCCAGATGATCCACACCGAAGCAAGGAGACGGAGGGCCGGCCGGCTAAGCGCGCAAATCGCTCCGGCCCCGCCCCCCGCTTACGTCAGCACGGCGCGTAGCGAGGCGGGTGCCAGAAACAGGCACCCCGGCTGCGCAGCACAGCCCCGAAGAAATGCACACACGGAGCCCCCGAAGCCCGGGGACACAAAAAAACACCAGACCGCAGCCCTGTTTAGCTGCCTACAGACAAACACATACATTCATTCTGGCCAGAACACAATATTCAAGATACCCCTAAACGCCACCCCCCCCCCCCCCACTAAGGGAGAAGGGATCAGGCGAGGGAAGATAGGCTAAAAAAGGGGGACTGGGACGGGGCATCCCAAATCCGGATCACCAGCCGGATAACCGCGTTGCCCCACGCGGGACGAGCGGAGGAGATAAGCTCCTAGGCACCATGAGGTGCCGTCTACCATTGCCCAGCCCGCAGCCTAGGCTGGGAGGCTTCCAATATCCATTAAGTGAACAAAAAACAAGTAGCTGGGCAGAAATAGACCATGGGGGGATGCCGGGGACTGACCCCGGCTACCTGCAAGCAGGAGACTTCTTTCTTCTGTCTTGTCGCATCTTGCAGAGAGAAAACACTGGGTGTTAAGTGGGAGGTCCCAGGTATATATAGGCCGGAAGGGGCTCGTTTTCAAGACTTCTCTCTGCAACGTCGCCTCCTGCTGGAGGATAACCCTATCGTCAGAATTAAAGGGGAAGCGGGGTGTGTGACACACTGAGAATAATAATGTAAACTCGTTACCGGTGATCCCGCATTGCTGTCGGTGCTGCCTGCCACACTGCGTGAGGCCAGAAGAAGATAGAGACAGCACCCGCCACTCCTCCATCTTCTTCTGCCCTCTAGCTGCTGAATGGGAATAGGAGGGGGAATGCCACACTGCCTATATGGGGAATGGGATGGGGGCATGCCACACTGCCTATATGGGGAATGGGATGGGGGCATGCCACACTGCCTGTGGGAGTGGGAGGGGGGGGAATTCCACATTGCCCATGAGGAATGGGGAATGCCACACTGCCTGTAATGGGGTGTTTTAGCACAACATTTGGTTTAAAATATTTTTTTTTCTAATTTTCCTCCTCCAAACTCTAGGTGCATCTTATGGGCAGGTGCGTCTTATATGGCGAAAAATACGGTATATGGGGAAACCAAGGGCTTTAACCATGTGGGGCATCCCAAATGAGATGCCTCTAGGACAGGGAAATTAGATTTGGTCCTGTTTCCAGGGCTGTGGAGTCCAGACTCCTCTAATGACTATACTCTATTTTATCCAGGTCGGACTCCTTCATACATTGCAAATCATAACAATTGTACTGTAGTGAAATGGTAAGAGGTTTTTTTCAGACCATTATATGCTTAGATAGAACATGAAGCATATATATATTATAATACAATTTTTGAACAAGTATATTAAAGGAGCAAAAAAATGGGCAATGATAAAAATCCATATAAAAATGGTGGGTGGCGAGAGGAGGGGCCACTTAAGAAATATCCAGCCAGGCTTGTTTCTTTTATTTTATTGGACGGAGGAGCAAATCAGGGGTGACCCCTGATACATTAAACCTGTAACCCGTGGATTTTTTTTTTAATCAAAAGTTTTCATTGAAAAAATTTGCTTTGATCAAAATACACTAGCAGTTTGTGCATTTTGTTCATGAAAAACATCTTCAAAATGGACCAACCGCACTTAGAGACGTGTCACCCCTGGATTTTATTCCTACCAAGAGAATAATACAATTCTGTGAAAAACTCACCTGTAGAATTGATATTATAAGTATACAGTACGTCCTGCTCCAGATAGATTACTTACACTTGGGTTATCCTCCGC
The DNA here is from genome assembly GCA_027917425.1 of Gastrophryne carolinensis. NCBI lineage: Eukaryota > Metazoa > Chordata > Amphibia > Anura > Microhylidae > Gastrophryne > Gastrophryne carolinensis. The sequence continues at coordinate 130,928,366 of CM051237.1, read as the reverse complement.
CAGATGGCGCTGCACTGCAGAGACATGTAAAACAGGCTCCTCCCGGCCCCTCAAATACCCAGGGACCTCCCACAAATCCCCAGCATTGAAAAGCAGTGAACAAGAAGCCGGGAGAATTTAACCACCAACTGGTAACTATAAAAATGATAACAATCACCATACAGGGGAATAATGCAAAAACCAGGGTGGGGTGGAGCAGGACGTACTGTATACTTATAATATAAATTCTACACGTGAGTATTTCACAGAATTGTATTATTCTTAGTATACAGTACGTCCTGCTCCAGATAGATTACTTACACTTGGGACATCCATTAGCAGTGTCCATAAGCAGGGTGGGATCCCCAACAAAAGGTAACAGCAGACAGTTTAAACCACTGCCGCCTGCAAAACCTTGGGCCAAAAACAGCATCAGCTGAGGCCCTAACATCAACCTTGCAACTTGTTCAACAGAAGCCTGGTGCTGGAAGACCCAAGAGGCACCAATAGCACGAGTAGAATGAGCAGTAAGGCGGAAGGGAGGATTCTTCCCCTTAGCAGAATAGGCCTGAATCACAGCCTGACGAATCCATTTGCTAATAGTAGACTTGGCAGGAGCCAAACCCTTCCTAGGACCAGAAGGGACCACAAAAAGAGCATCAGTCTTCCTGAAGGCCGCAGTGACTACCAGGTAATACTTCAGACACCTGACCACATCCAAGGAATGCAGAACCCTTTCCTTAGCTTTGCTAGGATTAGGACACAATGAAGGAAGAACAACATCTTGATTCAAATGAAAGGCAGACACCACCTTAGGCATAAAGTCTGGCTTAAAGCGGAACACCACCGTGTCCTGGTGTCTCTCATAGTATGGGGGCTGAATAGACAGAGCCGCCAGCTCAGACACACGCCTGATCGAAGTAATAGCCACCAGAAAGACAACCTTGAGGGTAAGTACAGCCAGAGCAGCATCCTGAATAGGCTCAAAGGGAGCACCCTGCAAGGCAGACAAAACCAAGTTCAAATCCCAAACAGGGACCATAGGTTTACGTGGTGGACGCACATGAGTGACCCCCTGAAAGAAGGTTTTAACCAAGGGATGCTGAGCAAAAGACTTCTGAAAGAAGACAGACAGGGCAGAAACCTGACCCTTCAGAGTACTGAGTTTTAGACCCAACTCCAACCCATGCTGTAAAAACTCCAGAACCCTAGGGACTAAGAACTCCCTACAGGGAAGAGACCTAGACTCACACCAATCAATGTAGGTACACCATACCCTATAATAGATGGCAGAAGTTTTCTTCCTAGCCTGCATGGTATCCACCACTGAGGCAGACAAGCCTTTCTCCATCAAGATGGAGGTTTCAGCAGTCAGGCCGTCAAAGCCAGAGTTTGTAAATTGGGATGGCGTAAGGGGCCCTGAGTGAGCAGATCTGGCGCCCCTGGCAGGACGTACTGGTCTACTGCCATTTGTACCACGTCTGCGAACCACACTCTTCTTGGCCACCTGGGGGCCACCAGAATCACTGGCACCCCTTCCAGAGCAATCTTGCGCAGGACCCTGCCCAGCAGGGGGAATGGAGGAAAGACATACAGGAGGCGAAATTCCTTCCATGACATGGACAGAGCATCCGTGGCCAAGGCCAGAGGATCCTGAGACAGGGAGACAAAGGCCGGGAGCTTGTGATTGTGACGGGATGTGAACAGATCCACATCCGGTAGACCCCAACGGTGACACAGGGACTGGAATACCCTGTTGCAGAGGGACCACTCCCCCTGACGGTAAGTCGCCCTGCTCAGAGAGTCTGCCAGTAGATTCTCTGCCCCCGGGATATACACAGCCGAAATGCATTGAACATCTCCGCCCATGTCAGAATCTGCGACACCTCCTGGAGTGCACCCCTGCTCCGGGTCCCTCCCTGATGGTTGATGTAGGCAACCGCCGTCCTGTTGTCTGAGCACACCTGCACAGACAGACCCTTCAGGTGATTGGTCAACTGCTCCAGTACCAACCTGATTGCCCGTAGTTCCAGAATGTTGATGGGTAAGTGGGCCTCCTGAGGGCCCCACCTCCCCTGGAACTGCAGGGACTTCCAGAATCCCCCCCCAAACTGACAGACTGGCATCCGTGGTGACCGTCTCCCAGGAGGGGGCCAGAAAGGAGCTGCCCCCTAGCAAGTTCCTGTGGTCCAGCCACCACGAAAGGGGCCGTCTGACCAAGGGGGGAAGCACAGAGACCCCGTCCAAGGACGTTGGGTCCTTGTCCCATACTGACAGAAGGTGAAGTTGCAGAGGCCTCAAATGAAACTGAGCAAAGGGCACCGCCTCGAAGCACGCCACCATCAGACCCACCAGCTGCATTCCCTGCCTGAGGGATGGCTGGGGGCACGAGAGCAGGAACCTCACCTGCGCAGTTAGAGCTTCCACCTTCTGTTGAGGAAGGAATATCCTTGACTGAACAGTATCCAGAATCATTCCCAGGAATGGGGTCACCGAAGAAGGGGACAGAGAGGACTTGGGGTGATTGATCACCCAGCCGAAGGACTCCAAGGTGGACACCACCAGCTGAGTGTCCAACTCTGCCTGCTGTAGAGACCGAGAGGTGATGAGAATGTCGTCCAGCTAGGGCAGCACGCGTATGCCCCTTGACCTTATCAGAGACATCACCCCCGCCAGCACCTTGGTGAACACTCTGGGAGCTGAAGTGAGGCCAAATGGCAAGGCCACAAATTGGTAATGTTGATCTTCCAACGCGAATCTGAGAAACCTTTGGTGTCCCGGGAACACAGGGATGTGAAGGTAAGCATCTTTGATGTCCACAGACGTCATAAAATCCCCTGGGCGCAGAGAGCCGATGGCCGAGTGCAGAGTTTCCATGCGAAAGCACCTGTTCTTGACAAACTTGTTGAGGATCTTTAAATCCAGAATGGGCCTGAATGATCCATCTTTCTTCGGCACTGTGAAAAGGTTGGAATAGAACCCCTTGCCCCTTTCTCTTAAGGGGACCCTGCAAATGACCCCCAGATCCAGAAGTCCTTGCATGGCCTGCATCAACACCTGAGCTGAGACGGGGTCCTGGGGGATCCGGGACCTGATGAATCTTGGGAAGGGGGGGAACCAGAGGACACTACCTCTTGAATCCACCGGTCTGAGACGTGGTGCCTCCAGACGTGAGCAAAGTGCTGTAACCGTCCCCCCACCCTGACAGGCGAGGGTGCCCCATCATGCCTGAGGAGGCTTGGGAGAGGATTTGGGCTTGGACCCCCAGGAGGAGCCAGGACGTCGTCCTCTGCTCCTATGCCAGGAATCTGCACGAGCCCCCGCGAAGGACACCCCTTCCTTTTCCCTGCTTAGCACCTTGGTAGGGGAGTGAAAAGGGGCCCTGGTCCTGAAAGGGCCGAGACTGCCGCCTGCGCTGGGGTAACTTACCTCCTTTAGCAAAGAGGTCTAGACGGTCCCCAAACAGGCGTAGCCCCTTAAATGGCGTAGCCCCTTGACCATATCAGCAGGAAAGGGATACTTTCTGTCCAAACTCTTAGGTATCCCGGGAAGTCTACAGGGATGTTCCCACTCCTTAAGCACGAGGTTATCAAAATGGGTTTGCTCAGGAAATTCCAATCGAGCCTTAGCAGTATGAAAGAGCTCACCCCTTTGCCTGGGAGCCGCAACAGGGGGAGAGATGGACAAAACCTCAAAAATCTGAACCAGCAGCCTGTCAGTATCATCCGGGGTCCAGGGGTCAGAGCCAGAATCGTCATGACCCCTGGGCCTCTCGTCAGATGACCCTGAGTCAGAGAACAGCTCCCCTTCGTCCGAGGGGGTATAGCCATATAGATGCAACAACTCATCAGACTCCGTAGGGAAAAGAGTGGCATCAGGGGTTAAGTGACGCTTTTTAGCGGTGGCCTTACGTGCTAAGGTATTAGCAATCAATTTTTCAACACTGGCCAGTCTAGCAGCCACATCAGGATGAGAATCCCCGCTTGTATTGGGGGTTAGACTCAGGCTTGGGGGAGTAGGTGAAGTGAGGCGAGGTACAGGCCCAGCCACCGGAGGGGCAGGTTGCACCATTAGCGCCTGCAGTGCGCAAGGAACACAGACCCGTGCATTGTCACCGCTGATAGGTGAGACCCCACAAGCTACACACAGCCGGGCTTGTCCCGAAGGAACCCCGGTCACATTATCCTGGGATGCCTCCATATGGTGATTAAAGTGGACCAACACCCACGGGTGATCGGCCCGGGAATCTATAAGATTCCCGGGCCGATCACCCCCCACCCCGCGGGACATCCGAGATCGGGATGTCCCGCGGGGTGAAACCCCCCCAAACACCCCAACTCACCTACCTTATCTTCGGCGGCGGCCGGCCGCCGCCGCCTCCCTCGCGCCCCTGTAGGCGTGCGCGCCTCCGCGCCGGCCGTCTGCGAATGGCCGGCGCGGGGGCGCGCGCGTCAAAAGTGACGCGAGGGAGGCGGCCGCCGCCGCTTAGACGTTCCAGTTCTCCCCTTGTACGTCGGCGCTGGGAGCGGGGAGAGGTGAGTTTTTCGGGGGGTTAGGGGGGGTTTCACACAGCGGGGCACCCCGATCGGGGGTGCCCCACCGAAGTGGACCAAGACCCAGGATAGTCAAAATCCTGGGTGTTGGTCCACTTTAATAGGCACAATAGGCCAGTAGGGATTGACGCTGTAAGCTACCCTGGATGCCCCGATGACCCGCAGGGAAGTGGGAGTAATTATACTAGGCCCAACTGACAATTACACCGGGCCGGGAGAAGCCACTGGATTCACCCGTCTGAAAGACATAATGAGAATAAGGGGCGTCAGAACCATGCACAGTAAGCAATGGTCATTATCTTAGCCTTGAGGAAGAGCCCTAGGGGCTCGGAACGTGTGGGCTTGCTGCGGGGTTGCCTTGCTGCCAAACTACATAGTAAGAATCTCATTGTGTGTTATTTCATGTTTGTTACTTTGCACTGTCGTCCCTTGTTGGGCCTGCTTTTATCCAGAGGTTTATTTGTCTTTGAAAATTGGTGCACGTTTGTCTTTGCACATAGCACTTTATCATTGTATATCTATGGTATATTTAGTATTAGTTATAATATATTGATGCACATTATATCAATATGTATCTTGGCAGGATGGCGTCCCCTTGTGGCGGGTTATGGATCAGCACTAGGATCATGCTGTAGTTTTTAATTTGGTTTTAATGTGATTATTGCTAATAAAGACTACTTTATATTCTTACCCTTGTGAGAGTGCAATTGTTAGTCCCCGGGGACCCATTAAGGGGGGCGTTTGGAGGGCATCCCCAATCTCTTTGTGTCACAGTAAGCAATGAGCATAAAGATCGCCCGCGAGGGCACTTACAGACCGCGGAAGGGGGGGGACCATTACACGCACGTGCACGACTACACATCAAAATGGCGGCAAGCGAACCTCAAAGGGCGGGCCAGAGCAGGGCGTGACGCGAAGCGCGCCAAGCCAGGCCCCCGCCCCCCCCGAAGAGCGCGAAGCTCTAAGACAGCAGCCAATGATAGCGCCGCCGCCGTCCACCGCGGGCATCCGAAGGACGGAAAAGATGCGTGCGGCGGCGGCCATGTAATAGTAAAAACAGACAAGTCAGCGGGGCAGCTGACACAACATATCTAGTCATACACGTAATCACTATAGGCACTGACCCTCATTCTCCCCGTAGCCTTCAGGGGGGAAAGAAGGGGGGGGTGTGGGTCAGTGCGTATAGTGATTACGTGTATGACTAGATATGTGGTGTCAGCCGCCGCGCTGACTTGTCTGTTTTTACTATTACATGGCGGCGGCCGCCGCCGCCGCCGCCGCCACGCGCGTCTTTTCCCTCCTTCAGAGGATGGCGGCCCTTTGTACAGGACCCACCGCTACACGGGGTATGTGGCAATAATGCGGGAGGGGCATCCATAAAGGCTCACCATCAGCCTATACCGCCTACCCTTTGGTTGGGGACTGCGGTGGAGCAGCGCTCCATAAGCACACACGGTGCCACCTACCTTCACCCGACCAGCGCAGCCCAGGCTGGGAGGCACATCACATGAAGGACGGGTGGGAATAGTCCAACAGGGCCACAGGCTAATAGCCCCGCTCACCTGCGAGAGAGTGATATTTCATGTCTTCGCAGTAAGCACTGCAGAGAAATCTGGGGATTTGTGGGAGGTCCCTGGGTATTTGAGGGACCGGGAGGAGCCTGTTTTACATGTCTCTGCAGTGCAGCGCCATCTGGCGGAGGATAACCCAAGTGTAAGTAATCTATCTGGAGCAGGACGTACTGTATACTAAGAATAAATCACAGGCTTGGCAGAAGTTTTATTCAGTTTGGGTGTATAAGTGACCCCTCCTCTCATTAGCCGATGGTTTTATATGAATTTTTAATATTACATAATTTCACAATAGTGCTCCTTTAAAGGGATTTTTCAGGCACAATGTAAAAAAGGTACAGGCAGCAGACCTCCACGGCTGCCTCTCAGCGGTGTTCTAGCTGGCTGGGGCCGGGTTGAAGGGGAAACAAGACCTTACTCCCCGCCTCCCCCTTCACAAATACACATCAAGTTATCAGAGCTCTTGTTTCCTGAAGTGTATCCTCCCACTTCTGGACCACGTGACTTCTGCTCCAAAACCATGTGACTGCCAGGGGCGCTATATGAATTTGCCATGTGGGTCCAGGACTGCATCTGAGTATTTTGGTTTTGCTCCCACTAGCCTTAATACTGCCCCTCCTCTGTGTGTAGCCTGCCCCTCTCCCTGGCTCCATTCATGCTGCATTTACTTTCTATGGCGGCATCGGGCGCTGCTGTTGCTGTCCCCGCTCTCTGATGCCTCCTAAGCCATACATGCACCTATGTCACACAGGCACTAGGGAGGTATCAGAGAGCAGAGACAGCAGGCAGGTGCACAGGGCCACTCATTTATATAGTCAGGTGAAGGGACCGCTCATTCATGCTGGCGGTCAGATGTTGGAGGACTCAGTGTAAACTGCTGAAGCACCACATATATAAAGAGAATAGAAAACATTAGAATGCCTCTGCATGGCTGCCCCTTACAGCTAGATGTCCTAGACACAGGTGTACAGTTGCCTGCTTGGCCATGCATTTTTCATCTAGGCAACCTGTACCAACCCTCCACATTAATACTTCTTTGTGTAGGTTTACAATTTTCAAATAAACATATTTAGTCTTTGTTACTTCCAGTTACTGTATTGTACCTAAACGCAGTCACTACATGTCAAACGATGTATGGTTATGTATGTGACAAATAATTGATTTAAGTTCCAACATAAGAATCGGATCGGTACAGAAATAGAACTTCACTAGAAGGATATTTTGGCACCTTTAGATCTTTTGTAGCCAAAGGGACCTCTGCAGAGAAAGAGGTGACGCTATGGACTATTAAGTGAAGCCTGCTTTGCATCTGGACACAATTCTCTCTGGAATTCAGAAAATTCCTCTTCAAATGGAAAGAACAGAATCAGCTTGTGTGAAGCCAAAGGAATTCCAGCTGGGTTAACCCCTTTATGTTTACTGCTGTGTCCTGAATTACAGTGACATGCTGCCTAAATCCCAAAATGCTCGAGGAACAAGACATACCAGAACAGCATCATCATGCACCAACCACTCATGCTTATGGCATCGGGTAGAACATGAATATGAGACAAATGAAAGCAGATACATAAGGAATGTGGGGGGGGGGGGACCTCTTCACTATCCTCCCAGCTAAACACCACTATTCCTAGCAATATTTGCAGTCCTGATCCGAATCCCCTGGCGCTTCCTCTTCTCGACGCGGTGCCGTCCCCTCTGCCATCAGTCACAGTGATGCCAGGATGCGCCCTCCATTGCCGGCAATGGAAGGGGAGTGTCAAGATCTGCCATATCCATTCCTTGACTGCAATGGAAGGGGCATGCAGACATTACTTTGACTGACAGGGGCTCTACCTCTTTAAGGAGGAGGAAGCGATGGTCCGGCCTCACAGCGCATGAAGTAAGGCAGCGATCATCTGTGGGGGACAAAATGAGTATACTTTATATTTTAACATTTTAGGTTGAACTATGTCTTTAAAGCGGAACAAAACCCAACAGATCGGCGCATCCACCACGGGGGGTGATGACTAACAATTGACCACCTCAGGGGGAAAAGGGTATTTCCTATACCAGTCCCCTGGGACCCCTGGAATTTACTGGGTAAATCCCATTCCTTGAGTACAAGAGCATGGAAACGAGCCTGCTCTAGAAATTCCAAGCGCGCTGTCGCTGTATGGAAACGCTCCCCTCTCAGCTTGGAGGCCTCACCAGGGAGAGAGATAGACAGGACCTTAAGACCTTAATCAACAATTCTCACACTGGCCCCAGTATTCAGGGCCAGAATCGTCATAACTCCTCGGCCTCTCATCAGATGAGCCTGAGTCAGAGACCAGCTCTCCTTCATCAGAAGGGGTATAGGCACGCGGAGTAGTGAACTCCTCAGTTCCCATAGGACAAACAGAAAACAGGAGGCGTCAAGGGCCACTTCTTACCAGGGCCCCTGCGCCCTGACAACCTCGCAATAATCTGATCAGCCGTAGGCAGTCTGGAAGACACAGCAGGCTGCAAATCCCCACTTGTATGCGACTCAGCAGGAGTGAGATTTAAGCATGGGGAAATAGGTGTATTGAAACGAGGTGCAGCCACTGGCAAGCCTGATTGCAGGGCCAGTGCTTGCTCGGCACATGGTGCGCAGACCCGTGCCCTGTCAGCATCAGCATGGGGTTGACCACACGCTATACACAGCCGGTCTTGTCCCAGAGGGACCCCGGTCATATAATTCTGAAATGCCTCCATATGGTGATTATCTAGGCACAAGATGCCAGCAGGGATTTACGCAATAGGCAACCCTGGATGCCCCAAAGACCCGCTAGGTAGGTGGGAGAATTTTACAAGGCCCGCTATAATTTAACCCGGGCAGGGGAAGCCACTAGATTCAGCCGTCTGAAAGACGTAATGGGAATAAAGGGTGTCAGAGCCATGCGCAGTAATAAAGAATCATGAAAATCGCCCGCGAGGGCACTTACAGACCAAGGGGGGGGGGGAGGAGGAGGGACGTTACCGCGCGCGACTAGCATCAAAATGGCGCCAAGCAAACCTCGAAGGGCGGGCCAGAGCGTGCCGTGACACGGAGCGTGCCAAACCAGGTCCCCGCCCCCCCGAAGAGCGCGAAGCTCTAAGACAGTAGTCCATATTGTCAATAGAAGCAAAGTGTATGACACACATAGAATAGATGATTTTGCCAATGGAGACGGCGCAGCGTCTGGGGCGCCGCCGCCGCCCGGCGCAGCACATCCAATAAAGGAGAGAGACAAACGCGGCGGCGGCAGATACACAATAAAAAGGCAAACAGCGCGGCTCTGACACCAAGTTACAAGTCAAGGACAATACTAAGGCCATAATCATGTAATCACAGTACACTTGAGACCGCCACACCCCCCCCCTTTCTTTCCCCCCGAGCTACGGGGGGGGAACGAGGGAGGATGGCGACCCTTTGGATAGGGCCAACCGCTACACGGGGCAATAATGCGGGAGGGGCATCCACTAGAGGCTCACCATCAGCATGGCTCCGTTAAGCACGCATGGTGCTGCCTACCTTCACACGACCAGCGCAGTCCAGGCTGGGAGGCACATCCCATCAAGGACGGGTGGGAGTAGTCCAACAGGGCCGCAGGCTGTAATAGCCCCGCTCACCTGCAAGAGAGTGATACTTCATGTCTTCGCAGTCAGCACTGCAGAGAAATCTGGGGATTTGTGGGAGGTCCCTCGGTATATGAAGGGCCGGGAGGAGCCTGTTTTTGCATGTCTGCAGTGCACAGCGCCCTCTGGCGGAGGATAACCCAAGTGTAAGTATTGTATCTGGAGCAGGACGTACTGTATACTTAGAATAGACCTTTGAAAGAAGACCGCCAGGGCAGAGACCTGCCCTTTCAAGGTACTAAGCTGGAACCCCAGGTCCAGACCGTGTTGAAGAAACTCCAAGATCCCAGGAATTCGAAAACACCCTGCAAGGCAAAGCCCTAGCCTCACACCAGTCAATATAGGACCTCCAAGTCCTGTAGTATATGTTAGAGGAAGATCTCTTCCTAGCTCTAACAAGAGTCTGAATCACAGCCTCAGACAAACCTTCCTCCCTTAAGATGGAGGTTTCAGCAGCCACGCCGTCAAAGCCAGCGTTTGTAAATTGAGGTAACGTAGTGGACCTTGAGAGATCAGATCCGGAAACAGGGGCAGCCTGTACTGATCTACCGCCAGCCTTACGACGTCTGCAAACCAAACCCGTCTTGTCCACCTTGGGGCCACCAGAATTGCTGGCGCACCCTCTAGAGCCAGCTTGCGCACCACCGTGCCTACCATGGAGAAGGGGGGAAACAGATACAGGAACCCCAGATCCCTCCAGGCAAGAGACATGGCGTCCACTGCCAGGGCCAGAGGATCCTGAGACAGAGACACAAACTTTGGGAGCTTGTGATTGTGACGTGAGGCAAAGAGATCCACCTCTGGAAACCCCCACTTGTGACAAAGGGACCGGAATACCTTGTGGTTGAGAGACCATTCCCCTCGGCGAGAGGATCCCCTGCTCAGGGAGTCCGCCTCCGTGCTTTCCACTCCCGGAATGTACACTGCTGAGATGCATGGAACATTGCTCTCCGCCCATGCAAGAATCAGAGAAACTTCCCTGAGGGCACTCCTGCTGCGAGTCCCTCCTTGGTGATTGATGTAAGCTACCGCAGTTTGATTGTCTGATCGAACCTGAACCGGTAAGCCCCGTAGGTGATGCGTCAAGCATGACAGAACCAACCGAATAGCTCTCAGCTCCAAGACATTGATGGGGGTGTGAGCCTCCTGAGGACCCCACAGCCCCTTGAACTGATGTGTCTTCCAAAAACCTCCCCAGCTCGACAGGCTGGCATCCGTGGTAACCGTCTCCCAACAAGGGGTCAGAAAAGATCTGCCCCTCATCAGATTGCTTGGTTCCAGCCACCACTGAAGGGACTGCTGAACCCGGGGAGACATCAGGAATGACTGATACAATGACTGGGGACATCTGTCCCAGGCCAACAATAGATGGAGCTGGAGCGACCTCATGTGGAACTGAGCAAAGGGAACTGCCTCGAAGGAAGCCACCATCAATCCCACCAGTCTCATCCCTAGCCGGATAGAAGGACGAGGTTTGGACAGGAAAAGATGTATCAGACCCTGAACCATCTGCACCTTGGACTGAGGTAGGAACACCCTGGTCCGAATGGTATCCAGATTCATGCCCAGAAACGAGATCTCCCTTGAGGGGGAGAGAGAAGACTTGGGATGGTTGATCACCCAGCCGAACCTTTCAAGTGTCGTCACCACCAACCTGGTGTCCAGCTCCGCCTGACAGAGAGGATGCCGTAATGAGGAGGTCGTCCAAATACGGCACAATGCGAATGCCCTGGGCTCTGAGAAGGGCCATTATGCCCACCAGCACCTTGGTGAACACCCTTGGTGCCGAAGTCAAACCAAAAGGGAGGGCCACAAACTGAAAATGCTGATCTCCCACCACAAACCTGAGAAATCTCTGGTGTGCTGGGAAGATTGGCACATGAAGGTAAGCATCCTTGATGTCAATGGACGTCATGAAATCCCCCTGATGAAGGGAATTGATGGCTGAGCGCAGAGTCTCCATGCGGAACTTCTTGGTTCTGATGAACCTGCTGAGAAGCTTCAGATCCAGAATGGGTCTTATGGATCCATCCTTTTCGGGCACCGTCAAGAGGTTGGAATAATAGCCCCGGCCTCTCTCCGAGAAAGGCACCGGGCATATGACCATGTCCAGAAGATTTTTTACTGCCAACAGGAGCCCCTGCGCAGCCCGGGGATCCAAGGGCACCCGAGATCTGAGAAATCTGTGAGGAGGCCGGTATTCGAACTCCAGTTTGTACCCGGAAGAGACCACTTCCAAGATCCATTTGTCTGTGACCTCCCGGGCCCAAACCTGGAAAAAGTGTCGCAGCCGTCACCCCACCCGCAAGGGTGAGGGCGCCCCCTCATTGCTGAGCTGGCTTGGCAGCGGGCTTGGGCTTGGAACCCCAGGCAGGTCCAGGACGAGCACGTCCTCTGCCTCTGTTTCAGGAATCACCTCTGAAGGTAGAGTAGGCAGCTCCTCTGCCTGCTCTGGCACCGTGAAAGGAGGGATTAAAGGAGCCTGCCCCCCCCCCGAAAGGAGCAACGCTGCTTCTTACGTTGTGGTAACTTTCCCCCTTTTGCCACCGAATCCAACTTATCTCCAAACAGCCGCATACCCAGGAAGGGTAGCCCTGTAAGTGATTTCTTAGCCGCAATGTCAGCCGCCCGTTGGCGCAACCCGACAGATCGGCGAATAGCCACTAGCAACGCAGAGGTTCTACTACACATGCATATTGTGTCATCCAAGGCGGATAAAACAAAAGACATGAACAATTCGCACCGCTTAAGGGCTGCAAACTCATCACTGGCCGGGTTAAGCTGGGAACCACTCAATAGGTCCCTAACCACAGACCTGGTAGCCACAGCCATGAGTGCAGATGCACAAACAGGCCGCAAGGCTGAACCCACACTAGCAAAGGCATGGCAGGCCATTTGGTCAATGCGCTTGTCCTCACCATCTTTTAGAGTGGTGGCTTCTGGAGAATGTACAACAGAGGTGTTGGACAATCCCAGAACGGGCGCATCGACCTCAGGAGGGGACGACCAGCGCTTAACCGCGTCCACCGGAAAGGGATACTTCCTATCCCATCCCTGAGGAACACCGGGGAGCCGGCTAGGTCTCTCCCATACCTTAAGAATAATGCTTTCAAAATGGTTCTGATTTGGAAACTCCAAGCGAGGCTTAGAAGTCCCAAAGAATTCCCCTTTCAGCGGAGGGGACTCCGCTGGAGCAGAAATATTCAGCACCTCAAATAAATGGGCCAGGACCCTGGGGGTATCAACGGCATCCCCCTGCGACTGCCCAGTATCAGCATCAGAAAACTGCTGATCCTCAGCATCAAATTCAGCAAACAATTCCCTCTCCTCAAGCGGGGAATAATCAGACCAGTCAAGGGAATCATAGTCATCAAAATCCAGAACCGGCGCGGCCGGAGACAGATGTCTTCTCTTAGCTGGGGCCTTTCTGGCCGCAGAGCTAGAAATCAATTTCTTGACATTGGCCAATCTAGCACACACATCAGATTGTGACTCTCCGCCAATGACAGTGTCACTTGGGGTGCGGATAAGGCGGAGTGGGGCAGGAGATGAGCCCGGTGGCACGGACCCAGACGCCTGGGACCCCGACTGCCGCGTTATGGCCTGCTGAGCACATGGTATGCAAATCAGTACATTATCCCCCGTAAGGGATACCCCACACACTACCGGGATTGCCCCGAAGGGAGCCCAAGCCCGGTATCCTGGGAAGCCTCCATATGGTGATTTTAAGGTAGTCGCAATGACCCGAGGGAATTACGCTGCTTGAGCAACCCGGGATGCCCCTTTAAGTCCCTAGTGGGAGGATTTATAGGACCCCAAATTTATCTGCAAGGGACCCTTGGACCGGGAGAACCCCCTTTTAATATAATTGATAGGGAGTCCTCCTGTGAAGGGACCCATGAGCAGGCACACACACATGCAATCAAAGTACATATAATATGACAAAATATAAATATATATACATATATAAATATAACATATGGAAGGACATGTTGGCAGGCTGCCCCAACGTGCTAGAAGGAACACTCAGCGCACATATACAGAAAAAAGAGGGGCCCAACAGGGCACTCACGGAAGATAAATGGCGTCCTGCCAGCCAGGAGCTCCTGAGAGAGAGGGAGAAGAAGAAGGGCCAGCGCGGACCGCGCCGCGCCTGGCCGCTGCCCCTATCTGAAAGACGCGGATCCCAGCAAATAGCTGGGCTCCGCAATGGCACCATAAGCAAAGGGGGCGGGCCACGGTGAGCGCCCGCCCCCCTTTCCAAGCAACCTGAGGGGAAGAAGCTCCCCATGTAAAAAAGGCCTCCACATGCGGTCAAAAGCCCACACACCTCACGCGACGAGTGAAGAAGCACGCACATACCCGCACACACACACATGCTAAAAGAAGTATTGGAGAGAAGGAAAAGCACCCCCCCCCCCCCAAGTAGAGGGGAACAGGGAGAGCCGGAAGGGGGGGAATCCTGCACTACAGGGTGGAAGGGATAAACCGAGACAGGGCATCCCAAACCAAGATCACCAAACCTGGATCACGCCTACCCCTAAATATGGGGTCTCACTGGGGAGCATGGCTCCTTAATATACCTCTAAAGGTGTAGTCTACCGTCGCCCGGACCTACAGCCAATACACTCCCCTTTCCCTGGTCCAATGACACATGAGCGGGCTTTCGTCCAATCAGAACCATATGCTGTGACTATGTCATTCAGGAAACGGCATGGATAGGCTTCAATGGGGAGTGAGAGTGGGCGCGTCCCCTGCGGCACGCACGCTCCCTCCCCAGCCTATCTGAATGGCAGGAGCGTACACACAGCCGTTCTCACTCCCCAATGTAAACAATCAATAGTCAAATTAGGCACGGCAAACGGCGCTGATTAGCCGAGAGCCTGCGCATATGCCATTGGCCCAACCTGGGGGGTTTCACAATACCTGGGGTCATGCCCCATGGGAAGGACAGCGTTCCGCCACGGGGGGGGGAGGGGTGCTTTTAACCCTTTGAGTGCCGGCCTACCGAGATTTTTTGTCACAATCTGTTGCCAGACGACTTTTCACGTTTTTGCGCTACACGTGTGCAACCTTGATTTTTGAAGGGATTTCCAGGGATTTCGATGAAAATTATATATTGTTTTTTTCAGCAGAGTCTGGGCTTCAACATGAAATGTCTTGTTTGCCCTTTTTTTAGTGTATTCTCAATACTTTTGGGTGAAATATGTGCAAAAAAATGAAAAAAAACTATTTTTTACAATTTGTAGTGTTTGTTAATAATGTATGTATTATTAACAAACTGTAACAAATGTAAGTTTGTTAATAAAATATTATTGCGTGTGAAAGCCCTATTTCTCCCGGTTACAATGGTACCACATATGTATAGGTATACCCCCTTTCCTGAAACAGCAGTTTAGGAGAATCCAGATAGGATACAAATATGCAATATGATTGCATAGTTGTAAGGGGTTAATAAAAAAAAAAAAAAATGACATAGGGTTCCCCCTCCCGGGGGGGGGGGGGGGGGGGGCTCATTTCTTTTTTGGAATTCTAAGGGTTAAAAACCCTTAAAATCCCCCCCATAAAAATGACATAGGGTCCCCCTTACCCAGCATTACTGACCCGGACCAGCTATGGGGGCTTGTAGAACAGGGCGCAGGGGCCAGCGTTGGTGGCCCCTGGCCCTGCAGGCTACTAGCCCACATAGCCACGTGGCCCGGGCCCTTCTGCCCCCCCCTGGCCATTGGGGAGGCAGGTAATGGGGGGCTGGGGGTTATGGCAAGTCACCCGCTTGCCACAGGTGACCTGCCATACCCAGAGCCTTGTGAACTGGTATAAGGGGTCTCATGGACCCCTTACCAGTTCACAAAGGGTTAAGTTGAAAAAAAGACACCAGACAAATATTTTATTATTCTATTTTCACTTATACTTACCTCCCATCCAGTGTCCCAAGCTGCTGCAGATGACAGTTGTCGGTAGTGATCAGAGCAGGGAGGGTGGCAGGCAGGGAGATCAGAGCCACCCTGCCTGCCACCCTCCCTGCTCCGATCGCTGCTGACAACTGACAGATCGGAGCCCGGGTGCCAGTAACCCGAGGAGCGGGATGACGTCATCAAGTGGGCGGAGTTAGGGGCGGGGCCAGCGCCGGCCAAAGAGGATGGTGATGGCCCGTTTCTGGGCCCTCACAAGCAGCGTGGAAAGCCCAGGGGGGGGATCGGAGCCCCCCCTGGTGAAGAGAAGACCCGGGGAGAGCCATCGCGCTGCCAGGTGAGTAAATGTCATTTACTGTTTTTTTTTTTTTCAGATGTCGGCGCCGGCGAGGGGGGGGCCTATTCCGGACCCCCTCCTGAAGATCAGAGGCCTGGGGGCGGAAATCTAACAGCGGATTCTTGTACAGAATCGCTGGCCCTTTCAAATGAGGGGTAAGGTAAGTCTGTATGTTTTTTACTTTTTGTTTTATGGGCCTCTAAAGTCAGCTACGTGACTCTCACGTAGCTGGCACTTAACGGTTGGAGAGGCAGCTACGTGAGTCACGTAGCTGGCACTAGAAGGGTTAATGGCATTTTTGAACGTGAAAATTTTTTGTGTGCCGCAATGATGTCCTCAAGGTGCTGAGCTTATCTATACAGAGCTCACTACTCTCCTCATGTAGATCTAGCTGTACAGACTTGGTGTACCGTTTTCAATAACAACAGATTGGAGGTAGTGAAAACTTCTATAAAACATACATTTGCTAACATTAGAAAAAATGTAAAAGATAAATATTTGCAATGGGCAGTGTGATACTATTAGTGTACTTAAGGTGGAACCAATAACTCAAGTATTGGATGGATATGCACTGCCAAATACACAATGGGGGTTCAGGCTCATGGGATGTACACAAGTTCAATAGAAAACCTAGGACTGCGATTCTAGATATATCCCATAAACAAATCCCATATAGTCAGCAGCACTCACGTATAAAATTCAATAGCTACTTTTATTAATTGATTAATAAGCCAATGCAACATATATACAAGGACACAATTAAAAACACATATACAAACAATAGTAGTTGGGGGGGGGGCATCAAAGGAGGGACACAATACAATACACAATACAAATAAATATATATTAAATGTATAATAGATATCAATAGTGTGCCACCAATGCATGAAGAAGCATATATTGGTTAAAGTAATTAAGAGTATAACTAGTGTAATTAATTAAATACATTGATTATAATATATAAATAGTAAATATTGCTTTAATTTAATTCAATAATAGGAGCAAAGAAAGTGACAATGTGCTGGGGCAATGTGCAAGTAGAGTGCAAAACTGCAAGACTATAGATATGTGTAATATTGGAAGTTTACTATAAAGTGCTGTGCATGAGAAGTGAAGAAATCCGTGCTTCATGGCTAGGGAGACAAGCATTAGGTCATGTAATACAATTAATAACTAATCATAACATCACCAATGTAGGTCCGGATCCCCCACCACAGCCGCCATCGTTGAGACACGCAACGATGTGTCTCAACGATTGCTGCACATAAAAATTAACTTACCTTTTTCTAATGCATGCTCTAGTAAATTTTAGAAACAAAATGGCAGCTTGTGCACTTGCAGGCCACCTTAAAACATGAAGTACTGCTGGGCTTCCTGTTACTGTGCATTGTCAGTTATATCAGTTGAATCCAGGCAGCAGCATGGCTGAGATGCTGGGGGAGGAAGCTCCAAAAGGCCGCTACCTTTCTTTTCCAACTGTGCCAGGATGTTGGTCCAGTGTAAAGAAGTACACATGTATACAAAGGTTTTGAAGCAGCACAAGAACCATGCTGGGGCATTCAAAATCAGGATGTCCCTCTGTGAACCCCCCTGTGGTCATTGGTAAACTCATCTTCAACGCGGCTCTCATGGCACTGTCTTCGGTGGGGCAATACCCCTGGCTTCCCACTTTACAGGGAAGCCGAGGAAGTGCCAATATGCTGGGTTGCACCAGCTGGTATTCTTGAGATCAGCCAATCGACAATGGCCTCGGCATTCAAAAAACTCACTTTATCTTTTTACAGAACGGGCCACTGATGTCAATGGCTGTAAAGAGGCCATGCCCACCCCCAAAGCCTGAACCCAGAAGAGCATCTCTCAGCTTCACAAACTGGGAATAAACAAAGACGATCAGTTATCAGTTCTAGTTACCTCTGGCATTGTTGAGCCTGGAGTCTTTTGGAAAAGTCCACCAAAGTGGACCTTCCCTTAACCCTTTAAGTGCCAGCCTACCTGGAGTTTTTGTCACACTCTGTTGCCAGACCATTTTGCACTATTTTGCACTCCCCATGTTCAAATGTGATTTTTGAAGGGATTTCCAGGGATTTCCCAGGAAAATGATATATTGTTTTTTTCAGCAGAGTCTGAGCTTTAACATTAAATGTCTTGTTTGTCATTTTTTAGGTGTATTCTCAATATTGTTTGGCGAAATATGTGCAAAAAAATAAAAAAAAAAAACAATTTTTTACAATTTGTAGTGTTTTTTTGTAATAAAAAAAATGTAAGTTTGTCAATAAAATCTTATTGCGTGTGAAACCCCAATTTCTCACAGTTACAGCGGTACCACATATGTATAGGTAGACACCTTTTCCTGCCCAGGAGACTCCCCCAAACTGAAACAGAGCTTTAGGGGATTTTCAGAAAAAATACAACTGTGATATGCGCTATGCGCACCTTGCAGTTTTTCCAGAAAAACAACCCTTTACATTTGAAATACCCCCCACAAACTATATATTCTCTGGAAGTACACACCTCAGGCTTTCTATTTGTACCAGGCTTGTTGATGTGGCCACAGTTTTCTAGAAGTAATCCCTCAATGTATTCTTTGGTTGCAAAGAGTTTCCCTAAAAAAAGGATAAAAAAGCAGAATCAAAGCCACATTTTCCTAAAAAAACTATATACAAACAAGAAAAAACAAGTATAATCTGAAAAAGCAACATCCCCCGAACAGAACGATACCCAACATGCATAGGTTCTGTCAAGGGAAGAGTTGCCAAACACCCCAAAGTAAAGCATGAGCATAACGGTAATATTTCTTGAAAATTTCAGCTCTGCAGACAAAGTGCGCACCTTGCGATTTTTCAACCAAAACAACCCTTTACATTTGGAATATCCCCCATAAACCATATATTCCCTGAAAGTACACATGTTAAGCTTTCTAAGCGTACCCAGCTTGTTGTAGTGGGCTCATCTTTCTGGAATTAATCCCTCAAAGAACTCTTTGGTTGCGCAGAGTTTCCCTAAAAAATTTATAAAAAAGCAGAATAAAAAACACCTTTTCCTAAAATATAAATATGCAAACCAGAAAAAACAAGCTAAGTCTGAAAGCGCAAGGTCCCCCGAACAGAACAATACCCAACATGCAGAGGTACTATTAACCCTTCTATTGCCAGCCACGTAAATTTTACGTGGCTGCCTCTCCAACCGTTAAACGCCAGCCACGTAAAATTTACGTGCCTGACTTTCCCCATAAATAAAATAAAAAGTATAAAAAAATATCACTTACCTGACCCCTTGTTTGATTCATCCGGGTCTCCTCTTCAGCCAGAGGGGCTCCGATCGGCGATTGGGGGTCCTCCGGCTGCAGGGGAGGGCCCGGAATAGGGTGCCCCCCCCCGTTTCAGCAGCCGCCGGCATTTGCCTGCAAAAAAAAAAAAAAAAAAAAAATGACATTTACTCACCTCCGCTCCCGCCGGCTCCCGCCGCCTCTCCTCTTCATGGGGGGGGGCTCCGATCACCCCCCCCGGGTCTTCCGTCTTCTGGAGGAGGGCATAACAGCCCTCCTCCCTTTACCTCCTTCGATGGCGGCCGCCATCTTGGATTCTGGCCCCGCCCCTCCGGGGGCGGGGCCGATGACGTCACCGCCGGGTGTCATCGGGGCACCCGGCAGTTCAGCCTTCAGATGCCGGTGACGGCTGGACAGAGGAGGAGGGAGGTAGGCGATCCTCCGATCGCCTGCCTCCCCCCTCCTCTGCCCAGCCGTCACTGACAGCAGATCGCCGCGGGACACAGGAAATGAAGATCGGAGGTGAGTAAAGTAAAAAAAGTTTTTTTTTTTTAATAAAGTCTTTAAAAAAAAAAGTGTCTTGTCTTTTTTTTTACTTTAACCCTTTGTGAACTGGTAAGGGGTCCATGTGACCCCTTATACCAGTTCACAGGGCTCGGGGGTCTGGCAAGTCACCTGCGCTAGCGGGTGGCTTGCCATTAACCCCTGGCCCCCCAAATTACCTGCCTCCCCAAAGCCCAGGGGGGGGCAGAAGAGCCGTGGCCCTAGGCTATGGCTGCTTGTAGCCGCAGGGCCAGGGGCCACTAAAGTTGGCCCCTGCGCCCTGTTCTACAAGCCCCCATAGCTGGTCACAGGCTGGTTACGCTGGGTAGGGGGGACCTCACGCCATTTTTTTTTTGGATTTTTAAGGGTTTTAACCCTTAAAAATCCAAAAAAAAAATGGGGTCCCCCTCCCTTCGAGGGGGGACCCTATGTCATTTTTTTTTTTAAATTAACCCTTTCTTACCTGTAACCCAGTAGGTATAAAAGGCTTCCAGCAGCAGCAGGAGAGCAGAAGCCTAAGTGATCAGCGTGGGACACATGGATGGATCGGAGGTAAGTATTAAAAAAAAATATTAAAAAACATTTATTTTTTTTTAATAAAAATATTTTTAAATAAGTGTGTCTGTGTGTTTTTTTTACTTTTAACCCTTTGTGAACTGGTAAGGGGTCCATGTGACCCCTTATACCAGTTCACAGGGCTCGGGGGTCTGGCAAGTCACCTGCGCTAGCGGGTGGCTTGCCATTAACCCCTGGCCCCCCAAATTACCTGCCTCCCCAAAGCCCAGGGGGGGGCAGAAGAGCCGTGGCCCTAGGCTATGGCTGCTTGTAGCCGCAGGGCCAGGGGCCACTAAAGCTGGCCCCTGCGCCCTGTTCTACAAGCCCCCATAGCTGGTCACAGGCTGGTTACGCTGGGTAGGGGGGACCTCACGCCATTTTTTTTTTGGATTTTTAAGGGTTTTAACCCTTAAAAATCCAAAAAAAAAATGGGGTCCCCCTCCCTTCGAGGGGGGACCCTATGTCATTTTTTTTTTTAAATTAACCCTTTCTTACCTGTAACCCAGTAGGTATAAAAGGCTTCCAGCAGCAGCAGGAGAGCAGAAGCCTAAGTGATCAGCGTGGGACACATGGATGGATCGGAGGTAAGTATTAAAAAAAAATATTAAAAAACATTTATTTTTTTTTAATAAAAATATTTTTAAATAAGTGTGTCTGTGTGTTTTTTTTACTTTTAACCCTTTGTGAACTGGTAAGGGGTCCATGTGACCCCTTATACCAGTTCACAGGGCTCGGGGGTCTGGCAAGTCACCTGCGCTAGCGGGTGGCTTGCCATTAACCCCTGGCCCCCCAAATTACCTGCCTCCCCAAAGCCCAGGGGGGGGCAGAAGAGCCGTGGCCCTAGGCTATGGCTGCTTGTAGCCGCAGGGCCAGGGGCCACTAAAGCTGGCCCCTGCGCCCTGTTCTACAAGCCCCCATAGCTGGTCACAGGCTGGTTACGCTGGGTAGGGGGGACCTCACGCCATTTTTTTTTTGGATTTTTAAGGGTTTTAACCCTTAAAAATCCAAAAAAAAAATGGGGTCCCCCTCCCTTCGAGGGGGGACCCTATGTCATTTTTTTTTTTAAATTAACCCTTTCTTACCTGTAACCCAGTAGGTATAAAAGGCTTCCAGCAGCAGCAGGAGAGCAGAAGCCTAAGTGATCAGCGTGGGGCACATGGATGGATCGGAGGTAAGTATTAAAAAAAAATATTAAAAAACATTTATTTTTTTTTAATAAAAATATTTTTAAATAAGTGTCTCTGTGTGTTTTTTTTTTACTTTTAACCCTTTGTGAACTGGTAAGGGGTCCATGTGACCCCTTATACCAGTTCACAGGGCTCGGGGGTCTGGCAAGTCACCTGCGCTAGCGGGTGGCTTGCCATTAACCCCTGGCCCCCCAAATTACCTGCCTCCCCAAAGCCCAGGAGGGGGCAGAAGAGCCGTGGCCCTAGGCTATGACGGCTTGTAGCCGCAGGGCCAGGGGCCACTAAAGCTGGCCCCTGGCCCTGCGGCTACAAGCCGCCATAGCCTAGGGCCACAGGCTGGTTACGCTGGGTAGGGGGGACCTCACGCCATTTTTTGGGGGGATTTTTAAGGGTTTTAACCCTTAAAAATCCAAAAAAAAAATGGGGTCCCCCTCCCTTCGAGGGGGGACCCTATGTCATTTTTTTTTTAATTAACCCTTTCTTACCTGTAACCCAGTAGGTATAAAAGGCTTCCAGCAGCAGCAGGAGAGCAGAAGCCTAAGTGATCAGCGTGGGACACATGGATGGATCGGAGGTAAGTATTAAAAAAAAATATTAAAAAACATTTATTTTTTTTTAATAAAAATATTTTTAAATAAGTGTGTCTGTGTGTTTTTTTTACTTTTAACCCTTTGTGAACTGGTAAGGGGTCCATGTGACCCCTTATACCAGTTCACAGGGC
Organism: Gastrophryne carolinensis; assembly: GCA_027917425.1. Lineage (NCBI taxonomy): Eukaryota > Metazoa > Chordata > Amphibia > Anura > Microhylidae > Gastrophryne > Gastrophryne carolinensis. The sequence goes on along the minus strand of CM051237.1, from coordinate 130,906,125 downwards.
TCGGGGGTCTGGCAAGTCACCTGCGCTAGCGGGTGGCTTGCCATTAACCCAGAGACCCCCCATTACCTGCCTCCCAAAAAAACCTTAAAATTCCCCCAAGAAATGGTGGACCCCCCCCCCCCCCCCCGTGAAGGGGGACCCCACACCAATTTTTTTTTATTTAACCCTTTATTATGTGGATAGTAGTTGTATTTTATTTGTAAATGTTATAAAGTGCTCTTTTCAGTTTATGGGATCACCTGGACAGGAACGGGGGGCTACCGATGCATATGTGGTATCATTGTAATCGGGAGAAATGGGGCTTTCACATGCAATATGGTTTTCTTTAATAAAATAAATGTTTTTGTTTAAAATAAAGGAGACAATTTAAAAAATATATATTTTTTTATTTTTTAATTTTTTAATTTTTTTAAAAATATTTAAAAAAGTAGAAAAAATACAAACAAGACATTTCATGTTAAAGCCTAAACTCTGCCACAAAAAGAAAATATGCAATTTTCTTGGAAATTCCTGCAAAAATCACAGTTAAACATCACGCAAAATGGTGAAAAATATCCTGTCAGGAGAGGGTGACAAAATCTCAAGTAGACTGGCAGTCAAAAGGTTACAGGTACCTATGCATGTTGGGTATTGTTCTGCTCGGGGGACCTTGCGCTTTCAGATTTAGCTTGTTTTTTCTTATTTGCATATTGATATTTTAAGAAAAGGTGTTTTTTATTCTGCTTTTTTATACATTTTTTTGTAAAACCCTGTGCAACCTAAGAATTCTTCGAGATATTACTTCCAGAAAGATGAGCCCACTACAACAAGCTGGGTACGCTTAGAAAGCTTAACATGTGTACTTTCAGGGAATATATGGTTTATGGGGGATATTCCAAATGTAAAGGGTTGTTTTGGTAGAAAAAGCACAAGGTACGCACTTTGTCTGCAGAGCTAAAAATCTGAAGTAAAACTACCGCTATGCGCATGCTTTACTTTGGTGTGTTTGGCAACTCTTTCCTTGACAGAACCTATGCATGTTGGGTATCGTTCTGTTCGGGGGATGTTGCTTTTTCAGATTTTCTGTTTTTTTCTGGTTTGCATATAGGTTTTTTTTAGGAAAATGTGGTTTTGATTCTGCTTTTTTATTCATTTTTAGGGAAACCCTGTGCAACCTAAGAATTCTTCGAGATATTGCTTCCAGAAAGATGAGCCCACTACAACAAGCTGGGTACGCTTAGAAAGCTTAACATGTGTACTTTCAGGGAATATATAGTTTATGGGGGATATTCCAAATGTAAAGGGTTGTTTTGGTAGAAAAAGCACAAGGTGCGCACTTTGTCTGCAGAGCTGAAAATCTGAAGTAAAACTACCGCTATGCGCATGCTTTACTTTGGGGTGTTTGGCAACTCTTTCCTTGACAGAACCTATGCATGTTGGGTATCGTTCTGTTCAGGGGATGTTGCTTTTTCAGATTTTCTGTTTTTTTCTGGTTTGCATATAGGTTTTTTTAGGAAAATGTGGTTTTGATTCTGCTTTTTTATTCATTTTTAGGGAAACCCTGTGCAACCTAAGAATTCTTCGAGATATTACTTCCAGAAAGATGAGCCCACTACAACAAGCTGGGTACGCTTAGAAAGCTTAACATGTGTACTTTCAGGGAATATATGGTTTATGGGGGATATTCCAAACGTAAAGGGTTGTTTTGGTAGAAAAAGCACAAGGTGCGCAATTTGTCTGCAGAGCTGAAAATCTGAAGTAAAACTACCGCTATGCGCATGCTTTACTTTGGTGTGTTTGGCAACTCTTTCCTTGACAGAACCTATGCATGTTGGGTATCGTTCTGTTCAGGGGATGTTGCTTTTTCAGATTTTCTGTTTTTTTCTGGTTTGCATATAGGTTTTTTTAGGAAAATGTGGTTTTGATTCTGCTTTTTTATTCATTTTTAGGGAAACCCTGTGCAACCTAAGAATTCTTCGAGATATTACTTCCAGAAAGATGAGCCCACTACAACAAGCTGGGTACGCTTAGAAAGCTTAACATGTGTACTTTCAGGGAATATATGGTTTATGGGGGATATTCCAAATGTAAAGGGTTGTTTTGGTAGAAAAAGCACAAGGTGCGCAATTTGTCTGCAGAGCTGAAAATCTGAAGTAAAACTACCGCTATGCGCATGCTTTACTTTGGTGTGTTTGGCAACTCTTTCCTTGACAGAACCTATGCATGTTGGGTATCGTTCTGTTCAGGGGATGTTGCTTTTTCAGATTTTCTGTTTTTTTCTGGTTTGCATATAGGTTTTTTTAGGAAAATGTGGTTTTGATTCTGCTTTTTTATTCATTTTTAGGGAAACCCTGTGCAACCTAAGAATTCTTCGAGATATTACTTCCAGAAAGATGAGCCCACTACAACAAGCTGGGTACGCTTAGAAAGCTTAACATGTGTACTTTCAGGGAATATATGGTTTATGGGGGATATTCCAAATGTAAAGGGTTGTTTTGGTAGAAAAAGCACAAGGTGCGCAATTTGTCTGCAGAGCTGAAAATCTGAAGTAAAACTACCGCTATGCGCATGCTTTACTTTGGTGTGTTTGGCAACTCTTTCCTTGACAGAACCTATGCATGTTGGGTATCGTTCTGTTCAGGGGATGTTGCTTTTTCAGATTTTCTGTTTTTTTCTGGTTTGCATATAGGTTTTTTTAGGAAAATGTGGCTTTGATTCTGCTTTTTTATCCTTTTTTTAGGGAAACTCTTTGCAACCAAAGAATCCACTGAGGGATTACTTTCAGAAAACTATGGCCACATCAACAAGCCTGGTACGCCTAGAAAGCCTGAGGTGTGTACTTCCAGAGAATATATAGTTTGTTGGGGGTATTTCAAATGTAAAGGGTTGTTTTTCTTGAAAAACTGCAAGGTGCGCATATTGCATAGCATAGTTGTATTTTATCTGAAAATCCCCTAAAGCGTTGTTTCAATTTGGGGGAGTCTCCTGGGCAGGAAAGGGTGTCTACCTATACATATGTGGTACCGCTGTAACCGGGAGAAATTGGGGTTTCACACGCAATAAGATTTTATTGACAAACTTACATTTTTTTTTACAAAAAAACACTACAAATTGTAAAAAATAGTTTTTTTTTTATTTTTTTGCACAATTTTCACCCAAAAATATTGAGAATACACTTAGAAAATGACAAACAAGACATTTCATGTTAAAGCCCAGGCTCCGCTGAAAAAAACAATATATCACTTTCCTGGGAAATCCCTGGAAATCCCTTCAAAAATCACAGTTGAACATGGGGAGCGCAAAATAGGGCAAAATAATCTGGCAACAAAGGGTGACAAAATCTCAAGGTAGGCTGGCAGTTAAAGGGTTAACCCTTTTAATTGCCAGCCTACTTAAAATTTTGTCACCCTCTGTTGACAGGTCATTTTTCCCCATTTTGCGCCATGTTTTGCGTCATTTTTGCTGGAATTTTCAGGAAAATTATATATATATTTTTTGCAGCAGCATTTAGGCTTTAACATGAAATGTCTTGTTTGTAAATTTTATTTATTATTAATTTTATTTATTATTAAGTAAAAAATAAATAAAAAATTTTTTTAGAAAATTGCCTCCTTTATTTTAAATAAAAAATGTATTTGATTAGGGAAAACCATATTGCATGTGAAAGCCCCATTTCTACCGATTAGAACGGTACCACATATTTATCGGTAGCCCCCTGTTCCTGCCCAGGAGACCCCCCTAACTGAAACAAGTAATTTTTAACATTTACAAATAAAATACAACTACCATCCACACTACAAAGGGTTAAATCGAGAAAAAAAAATGACATGGGGGGGGGGGCCATTTTTTGGGGGTATTTTTAAGGGTTAAAAACCCTTAAAAAATAAAAAAAAATGACATGGCCCCCCCTTACCCAAAGTAACCAGCCCGGGACCAGCTATGCAGGGTTTGGAGGAACAGGGCGCAGGGACCAGCTTTTGTGGCCCCTGGCCCTGCAGGCTACAAGCCCACATAGCCAGTGGGCCCGGGCTCTTCTGCCCCCCCCGGGCTTTGGGGAGGCAGGTAATGGGGGTGCCAGGGGTTAATGGCAAGTCACCGGCTAGCGCAGGTGACTTGCCACCTCCCCCAGCCTTGTGAACTGGTATAGGGGTCATGGACCCCTTACCAGTTCACAAGGGGTTAAATGTAAAAAAAAAAAAAAAGACACACAAAGAGAAAAAATATTTTATTATTTTTTTTTTTAATACTTACCTCCCATCCATAGTGGAGCACTCTGTCCCTCGGCGATCACTGGCTTCTGCTCACTTGCTAGAAGCCTTTTATAGCTGCTGGATGACAGAACCCCAAAAGGTTAGGGGGGGGGAATCCCATTTTTAAAAACCCTTAAAAATCCCCCCAAAAAATGACGTAGGGTCCCCCCTACTCAGCATTACCGACCCGGGCCAGCTATGGGGGCTTGTAGAACAGGGTGCAGGGGCCAGCGTTGGTGGCCCCTGGCCCTGCAGGCTACTAGCCCACATAGCCACTAAGTGGCCCGGGCCCTTCTGCCCCCCCCTGGCCGTTGGGGAGGCAGGTAATGGGGGGCTGGGGGTTAATGGCAAGTCACCCACTAGCTGCAGGTGACTTGCCAGACCCAGAGCCTTGTGAACTGGTATAAGGGGTCTCATGGACCCCTTACCAGTTCACAAAGGGTTAACTGAAAAAAAACACCACACAAAAGTAATATTTTTTTTACCGTACTTACCTCCGATTGTAAGCTCCTTTGTCCCGCGCCGCTCTGATGACAGATGCCGGTGATCGGCATCCAGAGAAGGGGGAGGCAGGAGATCAGAGGATCTCCTGCCATCTCCTTCCCCGGGCACCAATCACCGGCATCTGACAGCTGAAAGAGCTGAAGCCGGTGATCGGGACCGGGATGACGTCATAGCCCAGCCCCCAAAAGGGGCGGGGCTTGACGGGGAGACGGAACGGGATGACGTCATAGCCCCCGGCCGCCATCGAGGAGGAGAGAGGAGAGAGCCTCCCGGGCTCTCTCCTGAAGATTGGTAAGCCCTGGGGGGGGATCGGAGGCCCCCCAGGTGAAGAGGAGGGACAGCGGGAGCCAGCGCACACACAGGTAAGTGAATGTCATTTTTATTTTTACAGTTAGCAGCTGCTGCTGCAGAAGCGGGGGGGGGGCGGCCTATTACGGGGGCTCTCCTGGAGCCATCCGACCCCCCACGGGGGATCGGATGGCACCAAATTAAAGAGGAGACCCGGCCGGATCCAACGAGGGGTCAGGTGAGTATTTTTTTTTTTTTTTTGCCCACTAGCAGGGGTAAATGCCAGGCACGTAAATTTTACGTGGCTGGCACTTAAGTGACAGAGAGGCAACCACGTAAATTTTACGTGGCTGGCATTTAAAGGGTTAAAGGTAATAAGTGAACACTAGGAAAAGTGAGGTCTAACATGGAAAGTTATATATCTTTCTAGTTTTTCTCTGTACTTTAAAGAGGAAAAAACATATCCTTATTTTCTCAAAAAACGTTGATTAATTTAAAAATATAGTCACTGTTAACTGAAAATACCAACTCCCCAATTGCAGAAGGATGCTGTTGTGTATATGTGTCTGTGAAGGAACGATCCAGCTTAAGTGCAGAAACCTCACATATCCAAGTCTGGAGTTCCCCTTTATTTCCCTCCTAGTCATCAATATGCACTCAGGAAAAGGAATTAGCATTTACAGGTTAAGCAGGGCAGATCACAGACTCCCCGCTGGCAATCCTTACACCTCTACAGCTACACCTCTGCAGCTCGCTGGACCCCTGGCTGTGAATTTGTCACATGAAAGAGGGGAGCTGCAGACATCCGGCACCAACACAAATCGGACCATAGCTGCCCCCCATGTGTCCCAGCACCAAACCAGGAACAGAATCCCAACCGGCACACAAAACCGCACACGGGGATAGGTTACTGCGGGCTCAGCAATAAAGGAAAACCAGGTAAACGGAGATCTAAGGTTCTGACCCACTTAGGGACCCCATTTCTGAACTCATTGGATGCCCGGCGTCCAGCCCAATTGCTTGGTACCGCTTCCAAAGCCATACGACCCCCCTGCCCAAAGTTATAAGCCCTGAAGGGTTTTAGGGGCTGAAGCGAGCCCCAGAACAGTGGGAGGTGACAATCCATCCCACAAAGGGGAGGGGGTGGAGGGGTCTCGCCGCATAAATAGGGTAACCCTGAGCCAGGCATTTGTCACTTATCTGGAGAGGTCACGATTCACACGTGCTGGAGGTGCCCACCCACACAGCTTGCCACTTACCTCTTGTGGAAGCCATCATCACCACTACGCTGCAAACTGCATACTAAGGTAACTGAATATTGTTTCTCTGTGTAACTCACTCTATCCTGTAACCGTCTCAGAACAGCATTTTGTATCATCTGTATCATTCCATATTCCATCATAGCCAAATGTTTGTTATCACTGCCTAGTGTGCTTATAGCATTAAAACTTACATTTTAACTTGAGCGATTTGTTTGCCTTAAACCAAGAATCTGTGTGTCCGCAGGCTTTGGGCCTGGTATTCCTGATAGGAGGGACTCGGACAAGGGTTTTGGGGAACGCAGTCTGTGTGTACGGAGGTCCCTGGTTTATAGTTGGATCACGTGACCCGCGGTTCCCTGACAAATTGGTGGCAGCGTGGTGGGATAAGGTAAATAATGTAAGCGAGTGTGGGCCCCATACTTTCATACACTAAAGATTACCAGCAGTGGCTTTTCTGTTGCTAGGATCTTAAGATCGGCTCAACACTAGGCAAATTCTGAAAGTGGTTACAGTAGGTTGTGTGATTACAACAGTGTGCAATATCTGTCAGTGACCAGCAGCTGCAGGCATGGCAAGTGGCACCAGGGCCAGAAGCAGGGATGTGGCTGCCGAAGTTGCACTGGGTGTGGAGGGGCCCAGCCAGGACTCTCCCAGAAGCCAGTCACCAGCCCTCAGCATCCCGGAGGACCGTGCCCCGCCTGCCGGTCCCCCCAGCCAAGCAGGCTCAGGCGCTCTTCTGCACGCTGCTCTGGCCAGTCTACGAGCTGGAGACCGCGCCACCTATGAGGTTCTCATTGAGGCTGCCGAGTGGCAAACGAGGAACGCGAGCAGATTGAGGCTGCCAGGCGACGGGAGCAAGCTGAACGTGAACACCAGCTCCAAGTACTGCATCTAAAGCTTCAGCACCCTCAACCCAGCACAGCTAGTAGCGGGTCCCCTGAGAACCAGGCCCCAAAGTTGCGTGTGGAGGATTTCCCCGTCTTGGACAAAGGTACAGATCTGGACACCTTTCTGCTGGCTTTTGAGACTGTTTGCCATCAATACCATGTAACGGAGGATCAGTGGGTCAGGTACTTAACCCCTCGACTTAGGGGTAAAGCCCTGGAAATCTTTGGGTTCCTACCCAGCGAGACCACCCTGAGCTACGAGGGCGTCAAGCAAGCTCTGATCCGTCAATATAGCCTTACCCCGGAATTTTATCGCAAGAAACTGCAGAGCTTGCGATGGGGTCCCACCGACAGCTGGGCTGACCACATGAGGGCGCTACAGAGAGCAGTCGAGCAGTGGACCACCGGCTTAGAAATTACCACCAACACGCAACTGAAGGAGCTGATGGCCACAGAACAGTTCCTCTGGAATTGCCCTGAGGAGCTGCAGCAGTTTCTGCATGACCAGAAGCCAAAGGGGGCCTCAGCAACTGCAGCACTTGCGGATGAATACCAACACAACAGAGCCCCCGAGGCACAGAAACTTGCCAGCTGGAAAGTGGGTAAGCCACCACAGGCATCTGTTGTCCCTGCCCATCAGCCCAAGGCCCCTCCCCCTACTTCCCTCTGTCACCAATGCAACCAACCAGGACACTTCAAGGCCACGTGTCCTCAGCGCCAGCAGGGCCCGTCCCAGAACTCCTCCACGGTGTGTATGTGGGTAGGGGTGCTGGGAGGTCCCAGGACAACTTGCAATTCGTTACTGTGGGCCATGCTGTGGCCATGGGATTTAGGAACACAGGCGCAGAGACGACTTTTGTGCGCCCTGAGATGGTGTCCCCACCGGACTTCATCCCCGGAAAGACTGTCTTAGTCTCTGGAATGGAGGGAGGTGCATCGGCACTCCCCAGGACAAAGGTTTATTTGGACTGGGGTGCCGGGCGGGGTGTGCGGGAGGTGGGGGTATCGCCGAATATCCCTGCCGGTGTTTTGCTAGGGACAGACTTGGGGCAGCTAGTGTCTCGGTATGTGGCCACTGAACCCCCGAGGTCTGGTCCCCCAGAATGTAATAACATTTATACTCCAAGGTGTGCAATTAATATGAGTTATGTGTTTAACCTACCTGCTACAGGGAATGTGGGGGTAGGGAGTATAAAGTGTGCTTCTTCCTCCCAGAGGAAGGAGGGTTACCCAGCAGCTGGGGAGGAAACTGCGACTGAGATGAGGGCTGTTCCAGGAGATGTGGGACCCCTAAGTCCACATCGCAGGCTTTCTCCACTGGGTTGTCAAAGGGCCAGGCTGGTCTGTCTGGACTGGCGGCTTGGATGGGAATGGAAGGGGGACAGGCATTACCTGAGGCCACAGCGGCTCCGGCCACTATCATGCATAGTGGGAGCACTGGTAGCCTAGGGGCCCCGCAGGGGTCTAATGGCTCCCTTCCTCCAAACCAAGTGGCTGCCAGGGCCGACGGAGGTCCGGAGGGATCTCCTGGGAAACGGACAGGGGATGGGATGGTCTCTTTTATTCCAACCACCCTACGTCCGGGGTTCCTGGCACCTCAACCTGAGAGGACCAGTCCAGGCCAAAAAGCAGGGGTGGTGGAACCTGCAGGTGGGGTGAGGGCTGACCATGGAGAGATGGGACCCTTAGGTAAGTCCCCAGTGCAGGGGTTCATCACACCCGGGATGTTAAGGGACCAGGGTGTTCTGCCTGAACCGGCAACTTGAGCGGAAGTAGTGAATGAGCAGATGAAATCTGGTACGTCAGCTGCTGAGACCGCTGACAAGCACAGCAAAGTCCCCTCAGGGGACTGACAGCTCCTTCCCTTCCTCCCAAGAGGCTGCTGAGACATGCGGAAGCCCAGAGGTGGGTCCCGTGAAACTGACTGAGGACATGGTGGTCCCGACCATGTCTAGGCAGAGATGTGGGGTAGCATCAGACACTGATGACCCCCAGAGAGTTCTCCCCAAACAGGAGATGCAGCTCCACTTGGGCCCAGACACCAGACAGGTGGTCTGGAGACAAGGGCGGCTGTACCCAATAATGGTCAAGCCAGGGTCACCAGGAGAGTGGTCTAAGGACCAGCGGTTGGTGGTTCCCTATCTGTCCAGGGCCAAGAAGTGCTATGCCTTTGAGAGCTGTACGATTGGGCACATAGGGATCACCAAGAAGCAAGTGGGGCCTGACCTGGCTGCCTACTGCCATTGGTACCATACCTGTCAGAGGGTGGGGGTGGCAGGGCCAAGTCCCAGCAGCCCACCAAAAACTCTGCCGCACAGAAAGAGGTTCGTACCAATGTCAGTGGACTATGCCACCCAGGGCCCATGTTCAGTGGCCTTGTCACCCACCTGGGCTGACAGGGTGGGTACTGCCCTGTGGGAGATCCTTCCCAAGGAAGATCCCCCCCAGGGTAGACTCTCCATCCAGGGGATCCAGTTCATGGCGCTGGAGGTTAGGCAGGCACCAACTCGAGGCTACCTCCTTAAACTGTGTTGGAGACATGCACCGGGGCCCCTGGCTCGGGTAAAGCAGAAAGGGATGGGTTGCCATCGGCCGACTGTGGACCCGCAGTCCCAGCTATGGGCCACCCTACACCCCTTCCGGGAGTGGTCCAACCATTACTCTGGAGGGAAGTGACTGCAGTCTGGCACATAAACCCTGGAGGGGACCCCCAAAACTATCCATGTATGGTTCGGACCTCCCTTCTGGGGCAGCAGTGCAAGGCGGGGAGCGGACCCCCCCCCCCCAAGGTCCCACAGCAATGGGACCTTGCCCAAAATCCTCAGCACGAAACAGCACTATGGCTGGGGTGCTGCCGCGGAGTGCTATAGACAGGGATAGTGGGCACATGGGCGCACAGGCCAGCACCAGGAAGTGCTGCCCCTTAACACCCTCAGAGGGGGAGGTGTGAAGGAACGACCCAGCTTAAAGTGGACCAACACCCATGGCTGATCTTATAGATTCCCGGGCCGATCAGCTCCCTCCCCGCGGGGCATCCGAAATCGGGATGCCCCGCTATGTGAAACCCCCCCAGACGCCCACAAACCTTACCTTCTCCCGTTCCAATTGCGCATGCCCCGCAGAACTGGACCAACACCCAGGATAGTGAAAATCCTGGGTGTTGGTCCACTTTAAGTGCAGAAACCTCACATATCCAAGTCTGGAATTCCCCTTTATTTCCCTCCTAGTCATCAATATGCACTCAGGAAAAGGAATTAGCATTTACAGGTTAAGCAGGGCAGCTCACAGACTCCCCGCTGGCAATCCTCACACCTCTAGTCTGAGAAGACTCCGCTGTGTCTGCAGCTCGCTGGACCCCTGGCTGTGAATTTGTCACATGAAAGAGGGGAGCTGCAGACATCCGGCACCAACACAAATCGGACGATAGCTGCGCCCCCATGTGTCCCAGCACCAAACCAGGTACAGAATCCCAACCGGCTCACAAAACCGCACACGGGGATAGGTTACTGCGGGCTCAGCAATAAAGGAAAACCAGGTAAATGGAGATATAAGGTTCTGACCCACTTAGGGACTCCATTTCTGGACTCATCGGATGCCCAGCGTCCAGCCCAATTGTTTGGTACCGCTTCCAAAGCCATACAACCCCCCTGCCCAAACTTATAACCCCTAAAAGGTTTTAGGGGCTGAAGCGAGCCCCAGAACAGTGGGAGGTGACAATCCGTCCCACAGAGGGGAGGGGGTGGAGGGGTCTCGCCGCATAAATAGGGTAACCCTGAGCCAGGCATTTGTCACTTATCTGGAGAGGTCACGATTCACACGTGCTGGAGGTACCCACCCACACAGCTTGCCACTTACCTCTTGTAGAAGCCATCATCACCACTACTCTGCAAACTGCATATTAAGGTAACTGAATATTGTTTCTCTGTGTAACTCGCTCTATCCTGTAACCATCTCAGAACAGTATTTTGTATCATCTGTATCATTCCATATTCCATCATAGCTAAATGTTTGTTATCACTGCCTAGTGTGCTTATAGCATTAAAACTTAAAACTTAAATTGAGCGATCTGTTTGCCTTAAACTAAGAATCTGTGTGTCCGCAGGCTTTGGGCCTGGTATTCCTGATAGGAGGGACTCGGACAGTTTTGGGGAACGCGGTCTGTGTGTACGGAGGTCCCTGGTTTATAGTTGGATCACGTGACCCGCGGTTCCCTGACAGTGTCCAAATGTTAAAGGTCAACAAACAGATCATTAAAGCAACATGTTACACATCGTGTTTTCAATAAACACAGCCCTGTACCTGCAATAAGGATGAAAGGCTGCCATTACATTTACACATGTTGTACAGATGGGAACAATCTTATTACAGTGAAACATATTGGGGCCAGGCCAAATACTGAGCTCATGCTTTTTATTTCTAAACTTTGACATGTTTGGAAAACACAAGGGTCAGTGCCTAGATGGAAGAAACCGTGCAGGGGCAGCCAAAACCAGACAGACCTGCCATACCCCATAAAACAAGACAAAGAGGGAGCTGCTAGTTCTCAGGCTAAACAGAGTTTACTAAAACTTTTTCAAACACTTTGCAGGGCGTTTTACTATTTCTGTGAGGAGAAAGGAAGGGAGGTTACCAAGCACTCAGGCCTTGATTCACTAAAGGTAGAAAAAAAAATTAACACTTGGAAAATAAATTCGCATGCGAGAATTTTTCAAACCTAAGAGCGATTCACAAAGGCAGTTGAATTAAATTCGTGTGTGCGAATTTGCGGGCGAATTTCTTTCGTGTGCAGTTGAAAATCACTTTACAACTGGAAAACTCAGTGAAAAAGTGCACAAATTTTCCATACCCAAATGCTGAGAATTTTTTCTACTGCTTCCTAATTTGTAGCAGAGCAGTATGATCCCTTGTTGCTCTTTGTTCTGTTTTTTTTTTGCTTTGTGTTTCTGGACTTTCTAATTGATGTGGACTAGTACATGTCATTGTTAATGTTTAGTTATGTTTAATTTTGCACTTTGCATTGGTTCGGTGCATCATTTTTTGGTGATGGTGGTTTAGGTGCCCTTTTGGCAGTGTTGCTTTGCATTGCTTTACATCTATTGTTATTGTCCCGATTTATTTGGGTGGTTTGTAGATTAACAGTTCTTAGTTTTGACTTTGCTCTGTGGATCCATTAATATACGAATGTGAGTGCTGCCATCATTAGCATAGATATTGGTTTGGTCGCCCCATATAGTCCTGATGTACTTACATTTCCAAACCACATTAAAGGTTTCTGTTGCATCCAGGGCCAGCTTTCACTTGGCTCTGTGAATCTTCCTGGGATGACCGGTATACTCACCACACATATTAAAGTGCACATATTAAACCCAGGATTTTGACTTTCTTGGGCTCTGGTCCTTGCCCCCAGGTCGCTGAAACCAACTCACTTATTCCCGGTCCTACAGCGCATGCGCAGCCACTCATTCAATCAGCGAGCTCGGATCCGCTGACGACACATCGTCTAAGGCAAGTGGCTCCGAGCGTACTGACACGCGCATCTACTGCTACCCTCTAACAGGGAGCGTGCCCGCGTCGGCTATTCACAGATGCCTGCCGCGGGCATGCCCCCTGCTAGAGGGATAGCGGAAATGCAGCTCACGCATGCGTCGTTGGACCGAGAAAGAAGGTAAGTGTATGGATGACCTGGAGGATTTCACACAGTGGGGCATCCCGATTTTAGATGCCCCATGGGGAGGGAATCGATCGAATTTAAAGTGCACCAAAACCCAGGATTTTAAATATCCTGGGTTTTGGCACTCAAATTGGGATGACCCACTATGTGAACCCCCCTGGTTTGCCTGTAAAACATACTTGACTGCCAACCCACGGCACATGCGCAAGTGTGCAGGCAGTCATTGCACTTGGCTCCATTCTGCTTTGCTCAGTTGTCGAGAGGTCTCATCGGCTAAGACCCCGATGAAGGCGAGTGCACCGATAACTGCATCCCTGTTAGCTTCCAGCTGGGTGCATGCCTGTGCCAGCTATTCACAAATCATTAATTGGAGGCCCCAAGGAGAGGGAATCAGGTGGCCCTGGAGTCTTATAGACTTCATGGCCGCTTCTGGTCCACTTTAATGCAGGGCGTAGAATTCTGTTTGTCCACAGAGCACGGCATAGAGAGCAGGGAATCCCCGGTTTCCCTCCAACTGATGTGTGTGCTCCAGCACCCAGGTTGTCTGTCCGAGCACCCGCCCGAACATAAACTGTGGTAAACCGGGGATGAGCTGTGGGACCACAGGTAAGATGAGTATACAGGTGATCCCTAAGGGTTTTACACAGCGGGATGGCCCATGGATAGGGATTTGGCCGCACTAGGAGTTTGTTAGACTGCAGAGCCAGCTGGGTTTGGGTCCACTTTAACAACAATCTCAAATATTCCACTGTACACTGGCTTTCTCCCATGGCATCCCGAGTTAGGATATCATGCTGTGTGAACCCACCCCCCCCCCCCCAGAATATCACTATTTACTCACCTCTGCCTCGTTCCTATGGCGCATGTGCAGGCTCTCCTCCAATGCGAGGCATCTGCCGTGGCTCTCATTGACTTCAATGGAGAGCGCATGCTGGCTTACCCCCCCGTGGCATGTGCTTGCTCCTGCCCTAGCCAATCATATAGGCTGAGACAGGAGCGGGTGCCACTGGGGATGCATCAGCGCGTACTCCCCATTACAGTCAATGAGAGCCATTTGTTGAATGACATAGTCATGGCAGACAGCTGTCATTGGACGAAAGCCCGGGCATGCGTCGCTAGAACGAGGAAGAGGTGAGTGGATAGCGACATTCTGAGGGGGTTTCACCCATGGGGCATTGCGGGTTTTGTTCCACTTTAAAGTGGACCAATCACCAGGATTTTCACAATCCTTGCCCTACGGGCATCCTGATGTCCTGCTGTTACAAACCCCCTGATCTCCCACTCCAGTCACCTTTCTGCTGTTCCCACAGTGCATGAGCTTATCCAATCAGTGATTTATGGCGTGCATACTAATGTAGGGCATAAAGCCGTTGTTTTGGATTCAGCGTCGGCATAGGGAACAGGTTTCCCTGTGGAGTGCACATTACCATGCATTTGGACTGTCTGAATGGATGGGTGTGGGAGCGCACACATCAGCAGAAATACTGGGGAGCCTTTTAGACTCCAGGGCCTTCCATGGTGGCGACTGGTCCAGTTTAAAGAGGAAGATTCGCCTGGGCAGCCATGGGGTCTAAAAGATCACTTAAAATACACGCGGGCAACAAAATACACGCGGGCAACTTACAACCCCCCGGGGCATCCCTATTAAGAATGTTCTACTGTGTGAAACACCCTAGGAACCCCCACAAATACCTTTCCATGGACCCACGCCAGATTTATGGGTCTCGGCATATCCTTGGCCTCCCTGCAGTCTGTGGTGCGCTCCCACGCTCAGACACAAAAGTACAAAAAAATACTTCCAAAAACAATTCCAAGCAGCCCAGGAATCCCGTGGCACATGCACCAACCAAAAAAAAATTAACAAAAGTGGGCAAAATAATAATCCCAGCCCACTGAAATGTATGGGATAAGGCCACACAGTGCAGGGTAAGCGCCTGGTCTGACACTGTAGGGAACTCAGCAATGGCACTGATGATAGATGGGACACTACCTGGCACTATCACAGGTGCTCTGGATTTTTGATTTGATAAATACATCTTTTGCACTAGGACCTGACATTCACCTGGCACTAAGTGGTCTTAGCGTTTCTTAAAGTGATTCCCTCCCCCAAGGGCATCCAAAATCAGGATGCCCCACTGTGTGAAACCCCCCAGGTCGCCCCAGACACTTACCTTGTTTCCCGGTCCAATGGCGCACGTACGAGCCGCGACCACATCCCCGCTATCCCTCTAGCATGGGCGCGTGCCCGCACCAGGCATTTGTGAATGGCCAGCACGGGCATGCTCCCTGTTAGAAGGAAACGGGGGCTTTTGGGTCTCCTCAAAAGGATTTCTTATCTTGTAGGGCTTGAGTCCGGAGTGAATGTCGTTGTGTTGTGTGAATGGCTGTCTTTTGTGTAAGTAGGCCAGTCTGCTAATAGGCGCCTGTGGCGTCTTGTTTGCTGTATTGCATAATATTATTGTATGTTATGTTTTACGTTTCATGCAAAATAAAAACTTAAAAAAAAAAAGAAGGAAACGGGGGATGTGCCCGCCAGCGCGCACAGAGCCTCTGGCATTAGACGAAGACTTAAACAAGGTGGCGTCAGCGGCTTCGAGCACGCTGATTGGACGAGCGGCTGTGCATGTGCCATAGGACCGGGAAGAAGTGAGTTGGCATCGGCGATCTGGAGGGGGTTTTACACAGCGGGGCACACCCGATCGGGGTGCCCCAGGGAAAAGAACCAAAACCCAGTGTAGTAAAAATCCTGGGTTTTGGGCCACTTTAACCCCTAAATGTTTTTTTAAATATTTTGGTATGGTCATTTTTCTGTATGCTATATTTATGTTGTCATGGCGTTAGGTATTGTTTACATCACTTACATTTATCAAGTTGTGCAGCGGCATGCAATGTGGTAAATAAAACATTGCACATGTTACTGCACATGATTTTATATAAATGTTTTTGCTAATATGTGTATATTAAATATTTATTAATTAAATATAATAAATATAATAATATTGTTATATTAAATATAATAATACATTTTACACAATTTCATGTTTATAGGCCTCCTTATGGTGCACTATGGGCTTTTTTTTGCAGGTATATTGGATAGAAGGACTCCATGGTGGAAGTCAGAAAACAGACTTTTCTCCTCCTGAAAGCTGCTGTAAAAAATTCGTGTGAAACACTTGAACTTAACTCATGTGTGGAGCCAATCCATGGCACCTGAATCACTAGAATTGTTTTTCGCTTGTAAATTATTTTAGCAAATCGAATTATTTTCGAGTGCTTTTTCTCTCACTCGAATTGAATTAGCAAAAACGAAAGTAAAACTTTGTTGAATCGCGCGTAGAATTTGCGCGTGCAAAATCGCACTTTTTTCTCAAAAAGACATGCGAAAATTTGAATTCGACCTTTAATGAATCAAGCCCTCAGTCTCTAATTGCAGTAAAGTCACTAAACTGGAGAAAAGTAAGTGCTCAGTATTGCCTACAATGACCAATGAATGGTACTGTCTTACAAGAGGAAACTGGCCACTGCAGTTCTATATTTCTACAGGAATTCATTCCATAGGATATACAAAAAACATCCACCCAATGACTTCACGTTCTCTTCTTTAGGGGAGGCATCCTGAATTGGGATCACCCCCCCCCCCCCCCCCCCCAGGTCATCCGATTTAATCACCTTTCTGATATTCCCATGGCGCAGGTTTGCCGAAACAGAGAGCGCCAGTTGGCTCATAGAAACATAGAAGGGTGACGGCAGAAGAAGACCATACGGTCCATCTAGTCTGCCCTTATGTGTATACTGTATGTACACTTTATCTTAAGATAGATGTGTGCTTATCCCAGGCATTTTTAAATTCAGTGACTGTCGATTTTCTGGGAGAAGGCAAGTGGAACGAGGATCTGGGGAGTTTCACACAGCGGGGCATGCCAATTTGGGGTGCCCTAAGGAGTGGAACTTGTGTGGCTAAAAGACTCCAGGGCCTCTTTAAAGAGAACTTTTAGGAGGCCTACTCCCTACCACCAGCGCATTCCCTCGATGCTCCAGATGGCAGCTTCACAGTAGTATTTTAATTTACCCGTCTTGCCTCAGCCTCTTAGGGGGCACTAATGTCACCATTTGGATCCAGCCCTGCACCCCATACTGGTCTGGGAAGCCCACCTATACTGACTCTTGTTGGTAGCTGGATTGTGGACTTTTTCTGGAAAAAGTCAGACTAGTCTGTTGATTCCAAATAAGGGCAGCTGAGCCATCCTGGTTATAGGATTAATATAACCCCCAAAAGTTTTACCCAAGGCTCTGGAGTCGGAGCTGGTTTTGGCTCGAGTCAGAGTTGGTAGAAATGTACCGACTCAGACTCGAACATAAAAGAAAATATAATGAAAGTTACTTTCATAGAAATGTTAATCATAAATATGTTTTATGGTCACTCAATCTGAGGCTCTTGTTTATAAAGATCAGTGATAAGCAGCAACAGGGTGTTCTAATGGTTCTAATGGAGATGAGTTCTCCAATATCCCGTCTCTTATACTTGGGGATTATCTTTAATTTTCCCCAAGGTCCCTATATACAATGCCTGAAATGTACAGGAATTTAAAGTGTGTGTCCAGGCATTAAAAAAAATAAAATTCTGTGAGTACTCATCTGTAGAATTGATTTTGGTGGTGTCCTGTTCGGGTCGCTCCATTCTTGAGTGGCGGATAACCACAAGATGAAACTTGTGGCTCCTCCCGGCTCATATAAAGGCATCTGTCTCCCTAAGAATCAACATACAACCGTAATCACCATAAAAAGGCAAAAGAGGATAACAGAACAAGGGTGGGATGGAGCGACCCGAACAGGACACCACCAAAATCAATTCTACAGGTGAGTACTCACAGAATTGTATTTTTCCTGGTGTCCTGTTCGGGTCGCTCCATTCTTGACAAGTGGGACATCCAAAAGCAGTGTCCAAAAAAGGGTGGGATCCCCAGTGAGCAACAGCACGTAGTTCATGACACTACCGCCTGAAGCACCTTATGGCCGAAAACAGCTGAGGCCCTAACATCAACCTTGTAAAACTTTTTAAAAGTATGAACTGAAGACCAAGTAGCGGCCTTACAAACCTGTTCAACCGATGCCTGGTGCTGAAAAGCCCAAGAGGCACCAATAGCCTGGTAGAATGAGCTGTGATCCGAAAAAGGGGGTTCCTTCCCCTTGGTAGAGTATGCTGGCACCACCGCCTGTCTGATCCACCTGCTGATAATGGATTTGGCTGGAGGCAAACCCTTCCTAGATCCGTCAGAAAGGACAAAAAGAGAATCCGATTTTCTGAAAGATTCCGTAGCAATCAGGTACTACTTAAGGGCTCTGACCACATCCAGGGCATGAAGAGTCCTCTCCTTAGAATTAGAAGGCGCGGGACACAAGAAAGGCAAGACAATGTCCTCATTGAGATGAAAGGCAGAAACAACCTAAGGTAGAAAGTCCGGTCTAAGTAAAAAAAAACACCTCTTCCTGATGCCGTTCAAAGTAAGGAGGCTTCACACAAAGCGCCGCCAGCTCTGAAACGCGACGCACCGAAGTGATAGCTACCAAAAAGACCACCTTCAGAGTCAGAATGGATAAGGCAGCATCACACAAAGGCTCAGAACAAGGACCCTGGAGAGCAGAAAGCACCAAATTCAAATCTCACACCGTTAACATAGGTTTACGCGGTGGACGTACATGAGCAACTCCTTGGAAAAAGGTCTTGATAAGTGTATGATTGGCAAAAGATCTTTGGAAGAAAATAGCCAAGGCCGAAACCTGACCCTTGAGGGTACTCAACTGGAGACCCAAATCCAAACCGTGTTGTAGGAATTCCAAAATCCTAGAGAAGGAAAAAGTGCGACAGGGAAGACCCCTAGACTCACACCAGACAATGTGTGCCAGACTCTGTAATAAATCATGGAGGAAGATTTCTTCCGAGCCTGAATCATGGTACGCACGACCGGAGCAGACAGCCCTTTCTCCGCCAAGATGGAGGTTTCAGCAACCAAGCCATCAAAGCCAGCGTTTGTAAATTGGGGTGGCGCAACAGCCCGAGTGAGAAGCCCTGGATCGTCCGGCATGACGTAACGATCCACTGACATCTGAACAATGTCCGGGAACCAACACCGCCTCGGACAACGAGGCGCCACCAGAATGGAGGAAAGCCGTAAAGGAGTCGGAACTCCTTCCAAGGAATTGCCAGAGCGTCTGTGGCGAAGGCCAGAGGATCTCTTGACAGAGAGACGAACCTTGGAAGCTTGCGATTGTGTCGGGACGCAAACAGGTCCACGTCCGGCAGACCCCAACGGCGACACAGAACGTGAAAGATCTAGTTGCTGAGAGATCATTCCCCCAGTCGGGAGACCCCCCTGCACAGGGAGTCTGCCTCCTGGTTCTCCACCCCGGGAATGTAAACCGCCGAGATGTAGGGAACATTCTCCTCTGCCCAAGTCAGGATCTGGGTCATCTCCTTGAGGGCTCGCTTGCTCCGAGTCCCGCCCTGGTGATTGATGTAGGTGACAGCCGTCTGATTGTCCGAGCGGACCTGGACCGCACGACTCCAAAGGTGGGGAGTCAAATGAAAAAGGACCAACCGGATCGCTCTCAGCTCCAGGAGATTGATAGGCACGTGAGCCTCCTGCGGGCCCCACTGGCCCTGGAACTTCAGCGAATCTTCCCCAGCCAGTGAGACTGGCGTCCGTGGTGACAATCTCCCAACGAGGAGTCAGAAAGGACCTGCCCACTAAAATATTTCTAGAGTCCAACCACCACGAGAGGGACTGCCTGGCCAGAGGAGACCGTGAAAATTCCTGCTCAAGGGACTCCTGTGTCCGGTCCCAAGCGGTCAGGAGATTCAATTGAAGCGGCCTCATGGCGAAGGGCACAGCCTCGAAGCATGACACCATGAGACCCACCAGCTTCATCCCCAGATGGATGGATGGTCGTTGGCACACCAGCAAAGCCGGTGCCTGCATCTGAAGGCTCTCCACCTTCTGCTGGAGGAGGAAAACCTTGACCTGAGAGGTGTCCAACGTCATGCCTAGGAAGGACCTCACCAATGACTGAGTGATCGAAGACTTGGGGTAATTGATCACCCAGCCAAAATCCTCGCGAGTGGACAACACGGTCTGGGTGTCGCTCTCGGCCTGCTGAAGAGATTGAGCAGCAATCAGCAAGTCATCCAGATAGGGAAGAATACGAATGCCCCCGACTCCTCAGTAGGGCCATGACACCCGCCAGCACCTTGATGAACACCCGGGGGACTGAGGAAATCCCAAACGGCAGCGCCACAAACTGGTAGTGCTTATCCTCCAGTGCGAATCTCAGGAACGCCTAATGTCCCTGGAAGATAGGAATCTGCAGGTAAGCATCCCTGATATCCACCGTGGTCATGAAATCGCCCGGCCGAAGCGAACTCACCGCAGACCGTAAGGTCTCCATGCGAAAGCATCTGAACCTGACAAACTTGCTGAGACCCTTCAGGTTCAAGATAGGCCTCAAAGTACCGTCCTTCTTGGGTACCGTGAACAGATTGGAATAGAACCCTCGACCCCGTTCCTGGTGAGGCACAGGACAAATCACCCCGGACAACAGAAGGCGTCGGACAACCATCCTTAGGCCCTGCGCCGTCAACGGGTTCTGGGAGATCCGCAACCGAAGAAATCTTGGGGGCGGCCACGCTGCCAGCTCTACTTTGTAGCCGGAGGACACCACCTCCTGAATCCACCGATCCGAGACGTGCTGTCTCCAGACATGAGCAAATAGCAGAAGCCGTCCCTCCACCCGGATGGGTGAGGGCGCCTCCTCATGCCTTGGCAGGGGGCTTGGACTTGGACCCCCAGGAGGGATTGGGACGACCGCAGGCTCTACCGCGTCCCCAGGAGTCTCTACGGCCACCTGAAAAGGGAGAGCCTCTTCCCCCTCGAAAGGGGCAAAAGGAAGGCAAGCCCCAAAAGGGTCGCACAGGCTTCCGACGCTGAGGGAGCCTGCCATCTTTCGTCAGGAGATCCAGACGCTCCCTGAATAGCCGAAGCCCCAAGAAAGGAATACCAGTGAGAGACTTCTTGGCGGTGGCATCAGCTGCCCACTGCCGCAGCTAGATAGAACGACGAAGAGCAACCAGCAGGGGCGAGGCCCTGCTGCCCACGCCGGACGGTATCGTCCATGGCCGAGATTACAAAGGCAATGAAATCCACGCAAGCTAGGAGGTCCCTATAATCCTCCGCCCGCTTGCGAGATCTGGCGATATCAACAAGGCGGCTCACCTTCTTTTTGATGGCTATGGAGACAATGGCAGTGGCACAGACCGGACGGAGGCCAGCACCCACAAAGGTGAAAGCGTGACAGGCCAGCTGATCCATGCGCCTGTCAGCAGGATCACGCAAGGAGGTAGTATCGGGAGACGGCATAACCGTGGTATTGGAGAGCCCCAAAACAGGAGCATCCACCTCCGGGGGACGGGACCAAAGGCGAATCAACTCCTCAGAGAATGGATACAGTCTGTCCAGACCCTTAAGCACCGACGGCAATTTATTAGGCCTCTCCCATTCCTTCAAAACCATCTTGGAGAAGTGGCCTTGCTCAGGAAAAACAAGACGCTGTCTCTCAGGCTGAAATAAGTCCCCCTGCTTCTTTTTGGCCTCCTTCGGGGGTACAACTTGCAAGGTTTCAAATACCGCGGACAACAAATTTTCTGTGTCATCGGGGAGCCACCTGTCCTCGTTCGAGGAAGACCCAGGGTCACTGTCAAAGCCACCCCCTCACTGGGGGCTAAATGCAGGCGTGGGGGTGTCAGCGAGGCCATAGGCAAAATAGGACTGGGGAGAGTAGCGCTCGCCCCATCCTGTTCCGAAATGACGAGGGGCCCCCAAGCTCGCTATCCCCAGAAGCCTCCATTATGGTGATTAGTAGCCAAATAAATGGGTTACAAGGCACTAACGGCCCAAACCCAGACAATCCCCAATAATAGCCCCTAAAAAATCCCCAGAGGGGGGGAGTGGGGGGTTGGATGGAACCGGGAGGAACCACAGTACAGAGAGTAATATGGATCCCGCCTGAAAGACACAAGGGGGAACACAAATGAGCCTCCCACAGTGCATGCACAACAAGAAAATATAAATATATAAATAAGGACCAGACTCACAGACCAAGAATATCAGTTTGCCGACACAGAAGCACGCAGGCAGACCAACAGGCCCCAGCTAGCACCTCGAGGGCAACGCCACGATGACGCATTTCGCCCCCCCCCCCCCCCCACCGTGCGAACTCCGGGTGCCAGGGAAGGCGAAAATGGCACCCGGAGAGGAAAGGGACAGGCAGGGAGGGTCCCCCCCTCTCCCCGCCACGGAGCGCAGTCCGCGCCCACAGCGAGCGGCGGAGAAGAGAGCGCCGAAGGGCGAGTATAAGAACAACAGTGAAGCACAAAAGTAATATAAGCACAAGACACATAATGCATAAGCAAATATATAATAAAGCATGTGGGCTGCATAAGGGGTCCCTAGGTGGTTCCCCCCCCCCCCCCAATAGGCTCACCATAGCCTATGGCCGGCTACCCTTTGGGACAGGGTCTGCCCAGAGCCTAGCCTGACCCTCGGCGTTCCCCTACCGTCAACTGACCCGTAGCCAGGGCTGGAAGGCAGGATGGGTACCGGAAGCAGGTGAGAATAGGGATGCAGTGGCCGACAGGCTTGGGATGCTCCGCTCGCCTGCGATATCCATAGAGAGATAGTATTCCATCTTTGCAGTTCGACTGCAAGAGAACTCTGGGGATTCTTAGGGAGACAGATGCCTTTATATGAGTCGGGAGGAGCCACAAGTTTCATCTTGCAGTCAACTGCGCCACTTTGTGGCGGATAACCCACTTGTCAAGAATGGAGCGACCCAAACAGGACACCAGGAAAAATACCATTTTGTGAGCGCCCGGCCCCGCCCCCCTCCGCATAATAGTAAAAAGAGTCAAGAGAGTGTGAGGGAGAGGGACGGGCCGCCACCAACGCGCAGAGCGCCCGGCCCCACCCCCTCCCCATAGCAAGATAGAACAGGGCGCCGCAGAGCGCGCCAGAAGAAAATAAGTTAGAGAATGAGAGAGTGAGGATGCGGGAGCGGGCCGTCCCAGCACGCAGAGCGCCCGGCCCCGCCCCCCTTCCGACCACAGGCAATGAGACCGGGCGCCGCCGAGGGCGCCAGAGAGTGGGGCGGGCTCCTGCCAGCACGCCGAGCGCCCGGCCCCTCCCCCTCTCTCACAGCAAAGAGGGGAGACGAATCCCCTCAGCCTCCCCACTAGCCGCCATGACAGTGCGGCCATCTCTCCCAACAGCCGCTGCATGTCAGGACAACCAAACTAAAATAAAAAACACCAAAATTACAGTAAAAACACACACACACACGTTAACACTCATTGTCCCCTAATAAATGAAGGAATACTTCCCGAAGCTCCGTGACCACTGGGCAAGGGAAGGTCACAGCCCCCCCCCCCCCCCCCGTCCCACAGAGAATAAAGGAACAAGGGAGGGAGGGATCCCCACCTACAAAGTAAAAAGTGGGGGAACGGACAGGGCATCCCAAACCGGGGTCACCAACCCGGTTAACCGCCTACCCTCTAGTATAGGGTCTCACGGTGGAGCATTAGCTCCTAGGCACCTAGGGTGCCATTCTACCCTCACCCGGACCGGCAGCCTAGGCTCGGAGGCAGGGTAAATCAAAAGGGGATCCAGGCGGTAATAGGTAAAATAGAGGGCCGGGAGTCATCCCGGCTACCTGAAATCCCCCTGTGCAAGGAGGAGACATCATCTTCTGCTTGCTCGCCGTCTGCAGAGACTAAAACTGGGAGGTGCTTGGGGGGTCCCAGGTATTTATGGACCGGGAGGGGCTTCCTTTTTTTCTAGTCATCTCTGCAGAAGTTCGCCCTCTACTGGACATAACCAAAGTGTAATGACTACTTCCGAAGCAGGGTGTGAGACATACTTAGAATAAGTCTATACTCCCCTTCAGCCCTGTAGGTCCAGTGTTCCCTCGCTGCTTCTCGGTGCAGTGCCAACATCTTCATACATACTAATGGCACTGAACCAGGGATTCAGTCTCCCAGCATTACCTGCCTCTCATGGCTGTGTCCATGGAGCCTTGTTGTCCCCACATTGCAACAGAGTTGGTATGCCAGGGCAGGTTTGGCACTCGTCTCCGCAGGGCCCCTCTAATGCAATGAATGCAGTAGGAGTTTTAGGGGGTGAAAAGCCATAATGATAGACGCTGCTATGTATGCCAGATGATGGAGGATGAAATCACTCATTCTCCCTCATCAGTAAGTATGAAGATGCCGGCGCTGCATGGAGGAGCTGCAGCGGACAACATGTGAGTATATACTTTATGTTTTTGCCTGGACAGGAACTTTAATTTATTTGTTCAGAAATTGTATCCCAATAAATATACGTTATGATCTATCCAAGTATACCACATAATGGTGAGAAAAAGCCTGGTGTTACCATTTTACTACAGTAGGAGTCGGAGCTGGAGCTAAATAAAAAAGAGAATCCTGAGTCGGGCTTTGGCTTACCAACTCCACAGCCCTAGTTTTACCTCAGCTATGTTCAGGCATTGAGAAAAGGAGCTTACGGTTTTGCCTGAGCAGACTGCTGACCCTCACATGCCCCCTCACCCTCTGTGCATTGTGTGTCCGGAGTTGTCCCTGCTAATAGAGGCCCATATGAAATTTTTCTGGTTTACTAGGACTGTTAGGGACCCCAGAACAGCATAATTCCCCTTTTACCAGCCTGAAAATGCAGGTACTTCTCTTTAGTCCTACAAGGGGTATAACTTGAGGGGGTCGGAACACACGGGAGCACAGAATGTCAGGGGGCCTCATTATCAGATTTGTGCTCGCGTTGCATCATTTAGAGAAAGGAAGTACCATTCATCCGTGCAGTTTTAGTCTTAAGCTGTCTAGCTGCATCCAACCGAGTTAAAATACCGAAAGAATTTACGGTATAAGCTGTGAAAGGGCCCCATGTTCGCACCAGGGCCCTGGTTACACTACTGCACAACTTACGAACACATTGTTATACATATGATCCACTTCTGCATACAAAATGCAAATCTGTATGATGAAGATTATGGGGTATATTCAGAGCCAATTGAGATAACTCACTCTTTTTTTTTTTTTGGAGAGAAAGCTGCCAATCACCTTCATTGTCTACCTTGGGACCGATTCAACACCAGGTGAAAATGTACATCCAATTGTTGAACAGCCCCAAGGTAGATAAAGAAAGTGAATGGCAATTTTCTCTCCTAAAAATTTTTTTTCTCCCCTGGAGTTTTCTCCCCTGGCCTTCAAGGCTAAAAAAATACTCCTTCAGCAGGCTGGGGGATCATTTTTATTCTTTTGGTAGAAATGTAGCACAACCTCTGAGCAGGACAGTACTTTAACAACTAACAAAATAAAATAAGGGGTTTATTGTGCTGCAGCCATAGGAACGGATTCATCCCAAGACATATCTTCATGGATATATGGCCAGGCACATCCCACTCACAACCTATTAAAGGATATGCCTGACTGGATTTTTAGTTTTTTTTACCCCAACTTTGGATTCCACACTACTCACTTCCTGAACTCTGCTTACAAACACCATTTCTGTTACAAGCTTTTACCTGGACAGTTATTACAACACACAGCCATTGTCTCTAACACACTGAAACTTAGCATAGTTCAAAAGAATAGTAAAACATTGATAACATCAATATATCTGCTTACTCACTGACATCTTCATTGTAATTAAAAAATTACTAAAAAAGGTTAAAGTACGACAGTTTAGAGCTAGACGTTTAACTATTTCTTGTCATTAGAAAGGGGCAGATATTACTTTTGAATGTAAGAGAATATAAATGGCTTAGCATGTTCGAAAAGGAACAAATCCTCGAATTTTGAGAATCCCGGGTTTTGTTCCTTTCTCCTAGGACATTCTGATTTGGAAACACTTTGTGGCAGGCTCCGTGTTAGAGGGTAGGGGGATGCGGGCGTCAGCGTGCTCGGAGATGCTCGCCTTAGACGACATGCCGTCAGCAGATCTGAGCACGCCGATTGGACGAGCGGCCGCGCATGCACTGTAGGACCGGGAAGAGGCGAGTTGGCTTCGACAATCTGGGGGGGTTTCACACAGAGGGGCACACCCGATCCGGGTGCCCCAGATGTGTTCCAGTAGCTATAGGGTTACCAGCAGCTTTTTCTGATGCTTTGTTTAGTCAAAGCTGCTAACGAGCTTATCAGTTACAGTGGAAGAATTCTGGGATTTGTAGTAACAAAGGATACTAAGAGCGTTACAAAAAGGCAAGAAAGCCATTCCTACTTTACCAAGTCAGAGTGATACAAGTAACATGGAGACTGCATGCGGGGAAGTAAGCCACAGGTCTGGGGGGACAATCCTAGCACAACTGTTTAATTTACATCCCAGAAGAAAAAAAAACAATAAGGCAGCACACCAAAAGCATGACAAAAAAGGGAGTTTTCCTTTAAATGCTTACCTCTCAGTGTAATGTTTCCTTTAGCAAAATGCTTTTGAAAAATGCTTTATATAGGGCTCCTATATCCGCAGCTAAATCACATATAATGAACCACACATCTCCTTCAAAAGGGGCATAGCATTTGGGCTGGAGCAGATTGTAGCAAATCAGAGGGGGGTAAGTATTCTGAAAAGTTAAACTGGTTGCTTTTTTTTTTATCCCGGAGCTTGTCTTTAAAAGCCATTTTATTTCAAAGGTCATATTATTTTACAATGGATTTTATTTATACAAGCAGCATGGCACATTCAAACAAAGAAATCCCATGGATTGAGTCTTTCCTCATTTTAACTGGATTGCAGAACAAAAATGCACTTATGTGGCTTTTGGCACTGGCCCGTCCTGGGCAGGCATCTATCTCACAGGCTTCACTGTGTTAATGGCCCAGTAAGCCCGGGGCCCTGTCATCTTGCTGGCTGTGGGCGTCCATGCACCGCCTTCCTGACTCATACCACAGGCATGGGCACATCTAAAAGTCTACAAACCTCACAGCACTCACAGGAAGAGCTAAGAAGCGTTACTCCGGCGAGACAAAGCATGTCAGAAATGCTGTATGTATATCAGTGCAGTTTATACAGCAGTTATGCTTTTTATTAGTATTGGTATTCAGCAACCTCTTAAAGTGGATCAAAATCCAGGATTTTGACTATCATGGGATTTGGTCCTTTCCCCCGGGGCACCCTGATCGGGGGTGCCTCACTGTGTGAAACCCCCCAGATCGCTGATGCCAACTGACCTCTTTCCGGTTCTACTGTGCATGCGCGGTTGCTTGTCCATTCAGCGCGCTCGGAGTTGTTGATGTCACGTTGTCTAAGCCTTGGTTTAAGGCCAGTGGCTCCGAGCGAGCTGGCGGCCGCATCCCCCGCATGCTTCAGGGAGCATGAAGTAGGAAAATAGGATTTAAATTAATATTTGCTGCACATTAATCACCAATATTTATATTTGAGATTAATATTATAAAAAATACTAATAATCATATCAGCCCAGCGGCCACAAATCTGATACAAACCAATGGTCGCTGAGGCTGTCCTCACCCATCCAGTGAAATATCCTAGGGGGGAAATATCTAATACCTTAAATACTTTGCACATACAATTTATTGTGTGAGCAATTATCTACCACACACACAGTAAGATGTATAAATAAACATCTGTCCTTTAAACAGAGCGTGCACGCGCTGGCCATTCACAAATGCCTGGTGCGGGCAAACGCCCTGCTAGAGGGATAAGGGGGATGCAGCTCGCACATGCGCCGTTGGACCAGGAAACAAGGTAAAGTGTATAAGGTGACCTAAGGGGTTTCACACAGCGGGGTGTCCTCATTCTGGATGCCACGTGGGGAGGGAATCATCAGCCCGGGAATCTTATAGATTCCCGAGCCGATTGGCTTCAAAGCTCCCACAAAAGAAAAATTGATTAAAATAAAAATGATTCATTGATAAGCATGCAAACCACTGCATGCTTATCAATAAATTGTGCCCCCTTACATGTCTGGCGGTTTCAAAAGTTGCTACTGTGGGCACCGCCATCTTGCTGCTTGCCAGAAGAAACTGGTGTAGTGTTTGGGTATTTTGGTGCTCCTCTTCTGCCTCTGACCTGGGCCAGCTACAGTAGCTCAGTTTAAGCATAAGGCAAATACCATTCTTCATTCATTTGTAGGCGGCGGGACGCTACGCTGTGTCGCAGTCTGCATTTGAGGGAGGTGAGCGCAAGAGCTCCAGTGAAGTCTGCGCTGACGCAGGGCGTCTCTGCTTCCTCATCGCGTGGGGCATGCCACTGTTCAGGTTGGTTTCTTCCAGCAGTTCCCCAGGCCACGGCGGTGAGCACAGCTGAGGCAACAGAGGTGTTGAGATGCTGCGGACATCAGGGAAGGGTCCCCAGCATCAGATAGGCCAAGGAGGTTCATTTACCAAACTGCATAAATGCCACAGCAAGTTTCCATAGGAAGAAGCACAGCCCGTATGTATGTAAGGCGACTGGCCCGCAGCGGTGTGGTGTGTATCTTTTTGGCACTGCCTTGTAATTGGACTTTTGGTTCACTTTAAAGGGACAACTACCTTTAAACACTAGTGAAAATAAAATGTTATTATATAATAATAGGATACAGAAAGACACATATTTGACTAATATGTTTATTTTAATTAGGGTTTTCCCTTGAAACATTTTACCCTAGTCAGCAAAAGTCAGCAGAAAGTGACAAACCTGAGCAGCCTTACAGGGGGCATGTATCTGCTCACAACCTTTTAAAGCGCAACAAAGCCCAGGATTTTTACTATTCCAGGTTTTTATAATTGTCCCATTGCCGCTTTGTGAAAGCCCCCAATCACCCATAAAAACATACCTTTCCCCGGTCACACGGCGCAGACGCAGACTCGTGCCAATCAGAGCCATAGGACATGCATATTAATGCCCAACATACAGCTCTGTTTAGACACAGAGCTCGGCAATAGGAAGCATCCAGTTTCTCATTAGACTGGGAAGTGCTCCTGCACACATCCCATCTGAATGGCTAAGCATGGGAGTGCACCTCAGCCCGATTTGGGATTCCCCAGGGGGAAGGCCTTCAGCCGGCCCTGGAGTCTTTACGACTTCAGACTATCACAGATAGGTTTGTGTGTCAGGAAATGATATGCACATGGCTGAAATGTATGATGACGCAAGGCTTAGATTCGTGTCTCAAGAACGTACTTGAAATTTTGTGAGCAGTCACATGCTCTCCCCCCTTCCCTTGTCAGGCTGCTCAGCCCTGTCATATTCTGCTGACATCCACCCCCCCCCCTCCCCATTAGACACAGTTCCATGGCAGATTTTGGCTTTCCAAAGAGCTTTCATTTTAGGAGCATCCACCCACTGGGGCTGACTGTAAAAAGGGGCCTAAAATACACTATATATATATATATATATATTTGACTGCAATTCTCTTTTCATTTGGTGTCTACAAAGCTTTTTTTATAAACAGCTTTCACATTACATCCTAAACCGGACTTTCATCATCATTTAATGAAAAGCCCAAACCCTTAAAAAACTATTTCCCAGCATCTTAAATGAATATATCTAACGTTTTTAGTCACTCATTATTCTTTCCCCCACCGGGCTGCAACTATGTTCAGGACTAGGATACGGGCGCCACCATCTTGCCTCAGAAGTATCACATACTGAGGAGCGGAGGGGGGAGGGGAGTGCAGGTGGGTGGGTTATAGCTGTGCTTTGCCCCCCTGAGAAGAGCTGAGGACAGCAAAGGGACAGCAATCCCAGAATGCAGAGCGGCACAGTCAGAAGATACTTCCTGTCCGCAGGCAGCCCGAGACTCCATGGGCATCACACCATCTTAGGTGTTTCAAAGTTTAGAAAATGCAGTAGATGCAGGAAGGATGATTTTTATCTGGGCAATCTGTATGTGCAGACCTTTAGATTTATTTCATGGGGGCAAGGATGCAGGTCTGGTCCAAAGGTTGCGACAGGTGACCACTATGTTAAGACAAGAACCTCCTGCAAGTGTTCCAATATCTCCCCATTACAGAGCCTTAGTTCAAGATTACAGACTGCAGTGCATGCATGATCAGTTTGTCATCCTCCCTTCCCCCCCCAGCATACCAGCTTCATCCTCTCCTTCCCAGCACGCCCAATTCATCCTCTCCATCCCAGCACCCCATGTCATCCTCTCCTCCATCCCAGCACCCCATGTCATCCTCTCCTCCATCCCAGCACCCCATGTCATCCTCTCCTCCATCCCAGCACCCCATGTCATCCTCTCCTCCTTCCCAGCACCCCATTTCATCCTCTCCTCCATCCCAGCACCCCATTTCATCCTCTCCTCCATCCCAGCACCCCATGTCATTCTCTCCTCCATCCCAGCACCCCATTTCATCCTCTCCTCCATCCCAGCACCCCATTTCATCCTCTCCAGCCCAGCACCCCATTTCATCCTCTCCTCCATCCCAGCACCCCATGTCATTCTCTCCTCCATCCCAGCACCCCATGTCATCCTCTCCTCCATCCCAGCACCCCATTTCATCCTCTCCTCCTTCCCAGCACCCCATTTCATCCTCTCCTCCATCCCAGCACCCCATGTCATCCTCTCCTCCATCCCAGCACCCCATGTCATTCTCTCCTCCATCCCAGCACCCCATTTCATCCTCTCCTCCATCCCAGCACCCCATTTCATCCTCTCCTCCATCCCAGCACCCCATTTCATCCTCTCCTCCATCCCAGCACCCCATTTCATCCTCTCCTCCATCCCAGCACCCCATGTCATCCTCTCCTCCATCCCAGCACCCCATGTCATCCTCTCCTCCATCCCAGCACCCCATGTCATCCTCTCCTTCCCAGCACCCCATTTCATCCTCTCCTTCCCAGCACCCCATTTCATCCTCTCCTCCATCCCAGCACCCCATGTCATCCTCTCCTCCATCCCAGCACCCCATGTCATCCTCTCCTCCATCCCAGCACCCCATGTCATCCTCTCCTCCATCCCAGCACCCCATGTCATCCTCTCCTCCATCCCAGCACCCCATTTCATCCTCTCCTCCATCCCAGCACCCCATTTCATCCTCTCCTCCATCCCAGCACCCCATTTCATCCTCTCCTTCCCAGCACCCCATTTCATCCTCTCCTCCATCCCAGCACCCCATTTCATCCTCTCCTCCATCCCAGCACCCCATGTCATCCTCTCCTCCATCCCAGCACCCCATGTCATCCTCTCCTCCATCCCAGCACCCCATGTCATCCTCTCCTCCATCCCAGCACCCCATTTCATCCTCTCCTCCATCCCAGCACCCCATTTCATCCTCTCCTCCATCCCAGCACCCCATTTCATCCTCTCCTCCATCCCAGCACCCCATGTCATTCTCTCCTCCATCCCAGCACCCCATTTCATCCTCTCCTCCAGCCCAGCACCCCATTTCATCCTCTCCTCCATCCCAGCACCCCATGTCATCCTCTCCTCCATCCCAGCACCCCATTTCATCCTCTCCTCCAGCCCAGCACCCCATTTCATCCTCTCCTCCATCCCAGCACCTCATTTCATCCTCTCCTCCATCCCAGCACCCCATTTCATCCTCTCCTTCCCAGCACCCCATTTCATCCTCTCCTCCATCCCAGCACCCCATTTTATCCTCTCCTTCCCAGCACCCCATTTCATCCTCTCCTCCTTCCCAGCACCCCATTTCATCCTCTCCTCCTTCCCAGCACCCCATTTCATCCTCTCCTCCTTCCCAGCACCCCATTTCATCCTCTCCTCCTTCCCAGCACCCCATTTCATCCTCTCCTCCTTCCCAGCACCCCATTTCATCCTCTCCTCCATCCCAGCACCTCATTTCATCCTCTCCTCCATCCCAGCACCCCATGTCATCCTCTTCAGCCCAGCACCCCATTTCATCCTCTCCTCCATCCCAGCACCCCATGTCATCCTCTCCAGCCCAGCACCCCATTTCATCCTCTCCTCCATCCCAGCACCCCATGTCATCCTCTCCAGCCCAGCACCCCATTTCATCCTCTCCTCCATCCCAGCACCTCATTTCATCCTCTCCTCCATCCCAGCACCCCATTTCATCCTCTCCTCCATCCCAGCACCTCATTTCATCCTCTCCTCCATCCCAGCACCCCATTTCATCCTCTCCAGCCCAGCACCCCATTTCATCCTCTCCTCCATCCCAGCACCCCATTTCATCCTCTCCTCCATCCCAGCACCTCATTTCATTCTCTCCTCCATCCCAGCACCCCATTTCATCCTCTCCTCCATCCCAGCACCTCATTTCATCCTCTCCAGCCCAGCACCCCATTTCATCCTCTCCTCCATCCCAGCACCCCATTTCATCCTCTCCTCCATCCCAGCACCCCATTTCATCCTCTCCTCCTTCCCAGCACCCCATTTCATCCTCTCCAGCCCAGCACCCCATTTCATCCTCTCCAGCCCAGCACCCCATTTCATCCTCTCCTCCATCCCAGCACCCCATTTCATCCTCTCCTCCATCCCAGCACCCCATGTCATTCTCTCCTCCATCCCAGCACCCCATTTCATCCTCTCCTCCATCCCAGCACCTCATTTCATCCTCTCCAGCCCAGCACCCCATTTCATCCTCTCCTCCATCCCAGCACCCCATTTCATCCTCTCCTCCATCCCAGCACCCCATTTCATCCTCTCCTCCATCCCAGCACCCCATTTCATCCTCTCCTCCATCCCAGCACCCCATTTCATCCTCTCCTCCTTCCCAGCACCCCATTTCATCCTCTCCTCCATCCCAGCACCCCATTTCATCCTCTCCTCCATCCCAGCACCCCATTTCATCCTCTCCATCCCAGCACCCCATTTCATCCTCTCCATCCCAGCACCTCATTTCATCCTCTCCTCCATCCCAGCACCTCATTTCATCCTCTCCTCCATCCCAGCACCCCATTTCATCCTCTCCTCCATCCCAGCACCTCATTTCATCCTCTCCAGCCCAGCACCCCATTTCATCCTCTCCTCCATCCCAGCACCTCATTTCATCCTCTCCTCCATCCCAGCACCCCATTTTATCCTCTCCAGCCCAGCACCTCATTTCATCCTCTCCTCCATCCCAGCACCCCATTTCATCCTCTCCTCCATCCCAGCACCCCATTTCATCCTCTCCTCCATCCCAGCACCCCATTTCATCCTCTCCTCCTTCCCAGCACCCCATGTCATCCTCTCCTCCTTCCCAGCACCCCATTTCATCCTCTCCTCCATCCCAGCACCCCATTTCATCCTCTCCTCCATCCCAGCACCCCATTTCATCCTCTCCAGCCCAGCACCCCATTTCATCCTCTCCAGCCCAGCACCCCATTTCATCCTCTCCTCCATCCCAGCACCTCATTTCATCCTCTCCTCCATCCCAGCACCCCATTTCATCCTCTCCTCCATCCCAGCACCTCATTTCATCCTCTCCTCCATCCCAGCACCTCATTTCATCCTCTCCTCCATCCCAGCACCTCATTTCATCCTCTCCTCCTTCCCAGCACCCCATTTCATCCTCTCCTCCTTCCCAGCACCCCATTTCATCCTCTCCTCCTTCCCAGCACCCCATTTCATCCTCTACTCCTTCCCAGCTCCCCATGTCATCCTCTCCTCCTTCCCAGCACCCCATTTCATCCTCTCCTCCTTCCCAGCACCCCATTTCATCCTCTACTCCTTCCCAGCTCCCCATTTCATCCTCTCCTCCTTCCCAGCACCCCATGTCATCCTCTCCTCCATCCCAGCTCCCCATTTCATCCTCTCCTCCTTCCCAGCACCCCATTTCATCCTCTCCTCCTTCCCAGCACCCCATGTCATCCTCTCCTCCATCCCAGCACCCCATTTCATCCTCTCCTCCATCCCAGCACCCCATTTCATCCTCTCCTCCTTCCCAGCACCCCATTTTATCCTCTCCTTCCCAGCACCCCATTTCATCCTCTCCTTCCCAGCACCCCATGTCATCCTCTCCTCCATCCCAGCTCCCCATTTCATCCTCTCCTCCTTCCCAGCACCCCATTTCATCCTCTCCTCCTTCCCAGCACCCCATGTCATCCTCTCCTCCATCCCAGCTCCCCATGTCATCCTCTCCTCCATCCCAGCACCCCATGTCATCCTCTCCTCCATCCCAGCACCCCATTTCATCCTCTCCTCCATCCCAGCACCCCATGTCATCCTCTCCTCCATCCCAGCACCCCATGTCATCCTCTCCTCCATCCCAGCACCCCATTTCATACTCTCCTCCTTCCCAGCACCCCATTTCATCCTCTCCTCCTTCCCAGCACCCCATTTCATCCTCTCCTCCTTCCCAGCACCCCATTTCATCCTCTCCTCCATCCCAGCACCCCATTTCATCCTCTCCTCCTTCCCAGCACCCCATTTCATCCTCTCCTCCTTCCCAGCACCCCATTTCATCCTCTCCTCCTTCCCAGCACCCCATTTTATCCTCTCCTTCCCAGCACCCCATTTTATCCTCTCCTTCCCAGCACCCCATTTCATCCTCTCCTCCATCCCAGCACCCCATTTTATCCTCTCCTTCCCAGCACCCCATTTCATCCTCTCCTCCTTCCCAGCACCCCATTTCATCCTCTCCTCCTTCCCAGCACCCCATTTCATCCTCTCCTCCTTCCCAGCACCCCATTTCATCCTCTCCTCCTTCCCAGCACCCCATTTCATCCTCTCCTCCTTCCCAGCACCCCATTTCATCCTCTCCTCCTTCCCAGCACCCCATTTCATCCTCTCCTCCTTCCCAGCACCCCATTTCATCCTCTCCTCCTTCCCAGCACCCCATTTCATCCTCTCCTCCTTCCCAGCACCCCATGTCATCCTCTCCTCCATCCCAGCACCCCATTTCATCCTCTCCTCCATCCCAGCACCCCATTTCATCCTCTCCTCCTTCCCAGCACCCCATTTCATCCTCTCCTCCTTCCCAGCACCCCATGTCATCCTCTCCTCCATCCCAGCACCCCATTTCATCCTCTCCTCCTTCCCAGCACCCCATTTCATCCTCTCCTCCTTCCCAGCACCCCATTTCATCCTCTCCTCCTTCCCAGCACCCCATTTTATCCTCTCCTTCCCAGCACCCCATTTTATCCTCTCCTTCCCAGCACCCCATTTCATCCTCTCCTCCATCCCAGCACCCCATTTTATCCTCTCCTTCCCAGCACCCCATTTCATCCTCTCCTCCTTCCCAGCACCCCATTTCATCCTCTCCTCCTTCCCAGCACCCCATTTCATCCTCTCCTCCTTCCCAGCACCCCATTTCATCCTCTCCTCCTTCCCAGCACCCCATTTCATCCTCTCCTCCATCCCAGCACCCCATTTTATCCTCTCCTTCCCAGCACCCCATTTTATCCTCTCCTTCCCAGCACCCCATTTTATCCTCTCCTCCATCCCAGCACCCCATTTTATCCTCTCCTTCCCAGCACCCCATTTCATCCTCTCCTCCTTCCCAGCACCCCATTTCATCCTCTCCTCCTTCCCAGCACCCCATTTCATCCTCTCCTCCTTCCCAGCACCCCATTTCACCCTCTCCTTCCCAGCACCCCATTTCATCCTCTCCTTCCCAGCACCCCATTTCACCCTCTCCTTCCCAGCACCCCATTTCATCCTCTCCTTCCCAGCACTCCATTTCATCCTCTCCTTCCCAGCACTCCATTTCATCCTCTCCTCCTTCCCAGCACCCCATGTCATCCTCTCCTCCATCCCAGCACCCCATTTCATCCTCTCCTCCATACCAGCACCCCATGTCATCCTCTCCTCCATCCCAGCACCCCATGTCATCCTCTCCTCCATCCCAGCACCCCATGTCATCCTCTCCTTCCCAGCACCCCATTTCATCCTCTCCTTCCCAGCACCCCATTTCATCCTCTCCTCCATCCCAGCACCCCATTTCATCCTCTCCTCCATCCCAGCACCCCATGTCATCCTCTCCTCCATCCCAGCACCCCATGTCATCCTCTCCTCCATCCCAGCACCCCATGTCATCCTCTCCTCCATCCCAGCACCCCATGTCATCCTCTCCTCCATCCCAGCACCCCATTTCATCCTCTCCTCCATCCCAGCACCCCATTTCATCCTCTCCTCCATCCCAGCACCCCATTTCATCCTCTCCTTCCCAGCACCCCATTTCATCCTCTCCTCCATCCCAGCACCCCATTTCATCCTCTCCTCCATCCCAGCACCCCATGTCATCCTCTCCTCCATCCCAGCACCCCATGTCATCCTCTCCTCCATCCCAGCACCCCATGTCATCCTCTCCTCCATCCCAGCACCCCATTTCATCCTCTCCTCCATCCCAGCACCCCATTTCATCCTCTCCAGCCCAGCACCCCATTTCATCCTCTCCTCCATCCCAGCACCCCATTTCATCCTCTCCTCCATCCCAGCACCCCATGTCATTCTCTCCTCCATCCCAGCACCCCATTTCATCCTCTCCTCCAGCCCAGCACCCCATTTCATCCTCTCCTCCATCCCAGCACCCCATGTCATCCTCTCCTCCATCCCAGCACCCCATTTCATCCTCTCCTCCAGCCCAGCACCCCATTTCATCCTCTCCTCCATCCCAGCACCTCATTTCATCCTCTCCTCCATCCCAGCACCCCATTTCATCCTCTCCTTCCCAGCACCCCATTTCATCCTCTCCTCCATCCCAGCACCCCATTTTATCCTCTCCTTCCCAGCACCCCATTTCATCCTCTCCTCCTTCCCAGCACCCCATTTCATCCTCTCCTCCTTCCCAGCACCCCATTTCATCCTCTCCTCCTTCCCAGCACCCCATTTCATCCTCTCCTCCTTCCCAGCACCCCATTTCATCCTCTCCTCCTTCCCAGCACCCCATTTCATCCTCTCCTCCATCCCAGCACCTCATTTCATCCTCTCCTCCATCCCAGCACCCCATGTCATCCTCTTCAGCCCAGCACCCCATTTCATCCTCTCCTCCATCCCAGCACCCCATGTCATCCTCTCCAGCCCAGCACCCCATTTCATCCTCTCCTCCATCCCAGCACCTCATTTCATCCTCTCCTCCATCCCAGCACCCCATTTCATCCTCTCCTCCATCCCAGCACCTCATTTCATCCTCTCCTCCATCCCAGCACCCCATTTTATCCTCTCCTCCATCCCAGCACCCCATTTCATCCTCTCCAGCCCAGCACCCCATTTCATCCTCTCCTCCATCCCAGCACCCCATTTCATCCTCTCCTCCATCCCAGCACCCCATTTCATCCTCTCCAGCCCAGCACCCCATTTCATCCTCTCCTCCATCCCAGCACCCCATTTCATCCTCTCCTCCATCCCAGCACCCCATGTCATTCTCTCCTCCATCCCAGCACCCCATTTCATCCTCTCCTCCATCCCAGCACCTCATTTCATCCTCTCCAGCCCAGCACCCCATTTCATCCTCTCCTCCATCCCAGCACCCCATTTCATCCTCTCCTCCATCCCAGCACCCCATTTCATCCTCTCCTCCTTCCCAGCACCCCATTTCATCCTCTCCAGCCCAGCACCCCATTTCATCCTCTCCAGCCCAGCACCCCATTTCATCCTCTCCTCCATCCCAGCACCCCATTTCATCCTCTCCTTCCCAGCACCCCATTTCATCCTCTCCTCCATCCCAGCACCCCATTTCATCCTCTCCTCCATCCCAGCACCCCATGTCATCCTCTCCTCCATCCCAGCACCCCATGTCATCCTCTCCTCCATCCCAGCACCCCATGTCATCCTCTCCTCCATCCCAGCACCCCATTTCATCCTCTCCTCCATCCCAGCACCCCATTTCATCCTCTCCAGCCCAGCACCCCATTTCATCCTCTCCTCCATCCCAGCACCCCATTTCATCCTCTCCTCCATCCCAGCACCCCATGTCATTCTCTCCTCCATCCCAGCACCCCATTTCATCCTCTCCTCCAGCCCAGCACCCCATTTCATCCTCTCCTCCATCCCAGCACCCCATGTCATCCTCTCCTCCATCCCAGCACCCCATTTCATCCTCTCCTCCAGCCCAGCACCCCATTTCATCCTCTCCTCCATCCCAGCACCTCATTTCATCCTCTCCTCCATCCCAGCACCCCATTTCATCCTCTCCTTCCCAGCACCCCATTTCATCCTCTCCTCCATCCCAGCACCCCATTTTATCCTCTCCTCCAGCCCAGCACCCCATTTCATCCTCTCCTCCATCCCAGCACCCCATGTCATCCTCTCCTCCATCCCAGCACCCCATTTCATCCTCTCCTCCTTCCCAGCACCCCATTTCATCCTCTCCTCCTTCCCAGCACCCCATTTCATCCTCTCCTCCTTCCCAGCACCCCATTTCATCCTCTCCTCCTTCCCAGCACCCCATTTCATCCTCTCCTCCTTCCCAGCACCCCATTTCATCCTCTCCTCCATCCCAGCACCTCATTTCATCCTCTCCTCCATCCCAGCACCCCATGTCATCCTCTTCAGCCCAGCACCCCATTTCATCCTCTCCTCCATCCCAGCACCCCATGTCATCCTCTCCAGCCCAGCACCCCATTTCATCCTCTCCTCCATCCCAGCACCTCATTTCATCCTCTCCTCCATCCCAGCACCCCATTTCATCCTCTCCTCCATCCCAGCACCTCATTTCATCCTCTCCTCCATCCCAGCACCCCATTTTATCCTCTCCTCCATCCCAGCACCCCATTTCATCCTCTCCAGCCCAGCACCCCATTTCATCCTCTCCTCCATCCCAGCACCCCATTTCATCCTCTCCTCCATCCCAGCACCCCATTTCATCCTCTCCAGCCCAGCACCCCATTTCATCCTCTCCTCCATCCCAGCACCCCATTTCATCCTCTCCTCCATCCCAGCACCCCATGTCATTCTCTCCTCCATCCCAGCACCCCATTTCATCCTCTCCTCCATCCCAGCACCTCATTTCATCCTCTCCAGCCCAGCACCCCATTTCATCCTCTCCTCCATCCCAGCACCCCATTTCATCCTCTCCTCCATCCCAGCACCCCATTTCATCCTCTCCTCCTTCCCAGCACCCCATTTCATCCTCTCCAGCCCAGCACCCCATTTCATCCTCTCCAGCCCAGCACCCCATTTCATCCTCTCCTCCATCCCAGCACCCCATTTCATCCTCTCCTCCATCCCAGCACCCCATGTCATTCTCTCCTCCATCCCAGCACCCCATTTCATCCTCTCCTCCATCCCAGCACCTCATTTCATCCTCTCCAGCCCAGCACCCCATTTCATCCTCTCCTCCATCCCAGCACCCCATTTCATCCTCTCCTCCATCCCAGCACCCCATTTCATCCTCTCCTCCATCCCAGCACCCCATTTCATCCTCTCCTCCTTCCCAGCACCCCATTTCATCCTCTCCTCCATCCCAGCACCCCATTTCATCCTCTCCTCCATCCCAGCACCCCATTTCATCCTCTCCATCCCAGCACCCCATTTCATCCTCTCCATCCCAGCACCTCATTTCATCCTCTCCTCCATCCCAGCACCTCATTTCATCCTCTCCTCCATCCCAGCACCCCATTTCATCCTCTCCTCCATCCCAGCACCTCATTTCATCCTCTCCAGCCCAGCACCCCATTTCATCCTCTCCTCCATCCCAGCACCTCATTTCATCCTCTCCTCCATCCCAGCACCCCATTTTATCCTCTCCAGCCCAGCACCTCATTTCATCCTCTCCTCCATCCCAGCACCCCATTTCATCCTCTCCTCCATCCCAGCACCCCATTTCATCCTCTCCTCCATCCCAGCACCCCATTTCATCCTCTCCTCCTTCCCAGCACCCCATGTCATCCTCTCCTCCTTCCCAGCACCCCATTTCATCCTCTCCTCCATCCCAGCACCCCATTTCATCCTCTCCTCCATCCCAGCACCCCATTTCATCCTCTCCAGCCCAGCACCCCATTTCATCCTCTCCAGCCCAGCACCCCATTTCATCCTCTCCTCCATCCCAGCACCTCATTTCATCCTCTCCTCCATCCCAGCACCCCATTTCATCCTCTCCTCCATCCCAGCACCTCATTTCATCCTCTCCTCCATCCCAGCACCTCATTTCATCCTCTCCTCCATCCCAGCACCTCATTTCATCCTCTCCTCCTTCCCAGCACCCCATTTCATCCTCTCCTCCTTCCCAGCACCCCATTTCATCCTCTCCTCCTTCCCAGCACCCCATTTCATCCTCTACTCCTTCCCAGCTCCCCATTTCATCCTCTCCTCCTTCCCAGCACCCCATGTCATCCTCTCCTCCTTCCCAGCACCCCATTTCATCCTCTCCTCCTTCCCAGCACCCCATTTCATCCTCTACTCCTTCCCAGCTCCCCATTTCATCCTCTCCTCCTTCCCAGCACCCCATGTCATCCTCTCCTCCATCCCAGCTCCCCATTTCATCCTCTCCTCCTTCCCAGCACCCCATTTCATCCTCTCCTCCTTCCCAGCACCCCATGTCATCCTCTCCTCCATCCCAGCACCCCATTTCATCCTCTCCTCCTTCCCAGCACCCCATTTTATCCTCTCCTTCCCAGCACCCCATTTCATCCTCTCCTTCCCAGCACCCCATGTCATCCTCTCCTCCATCCCAGCTCCCCATTTCATCCTCTCCTCCTTCCCAGCACCCCATTTCATCCTCTCCTCCTTCCCAGCACCCCATGTCATCCTCTCCTCCATCCCAGCTCCCCATGTCATCCTCTCCTCCATCCCAGCACCCCATGTCATCCTCTCCTCCATCCCAGCACCCCATTTCATCCTCTCCTCCATCCCAGCACCCCATGTCATCCTCTCCTCCATCCCAGCACCCCATGTCATCCTCTCCTCCATCCCAGCACCCCATTTCATACTCTCCTCCTTCCCAGCACCCCATTTCATCCTCTCCTCCTTCCCAGCACCCCATTTCATCCTCTCCTCCTTCCCAGCACCCCATTTCATCCTCTCCTCCATCCCAGCACCCCATTTCATCCTCTCCTCCTTCCCAGCACCCCATTTCATCCTCTCCTCCTTCCCAGCACCCCATTTCATCCTCTCCTCCTTCCCAGCACCCCATTTTATCCTCTCCTTCCCAGCACCCCATTTTATCCTCTCCTTCCCAGCACCCCATTTCATCCTCTCCTCCATCCCAGCACCCCATTTTATCCTCTCCTTCCCAGCACCCCATTTCATCCTCTCCTCCTTCCCAGCACCCCATTTCATCCTCTCCTCCTTCCCAGCACCCCATTTCATCCTCTCCTCCTTCCCAGCACCCCATTTCATCCTCTCCTCCTTCCCAGCACCCCATTTCATCCTCTCCTCCTTCCCAGCACCCCATTTCATCCTCTCCTCCTTCCCAGCACCCCATTTCATCCTCTCCTCCTTCCCAGCACCCCATTTCATCCTCTCCTCCTTCCCAGCACCCCATTTCATCCTCTCCTCCTTCCCAGCACCCCATGTCATCCTCTCCTCCATCCCAGCACCCCATTTCATCCTCTCCTCCATCCCAGCACCCCATTTCATCCTCTCCTCCTTCCCAGCACCCCATTTCATCCTCTCCTCCTTCCCAGCACCCCATTTCATCCTCTCCTCCTTCCCAGCACCCCATTTCATCCTCTCCTCCTTCCCAGCACCCCATTTCATCCTCTCCTCCTTCCCAGCACCCCATTTCATCCTCTCCTCCATCCCAGCACCCCATTTTATCCTCTCCTTCCCAGCACCCCATTTTATCCTCTCCTTCCCAGCACCCCATTTTATCCTCTCCTCCATCCCAGCACCCCATTTTATCCTCTCCTTCCCAGCACCCCATTTCATCCTCTCCTCCTTCCCAGCACCCCATTTCATCCTCTCCTCCTTCCCAGCACCCCATTTCATCCTCTCCTCCTTCCCAGCACCCCATTTCACCCTCTCCTTCCCAGCACCCCATTTCATCCTCTCCTTCCCAGCACCCCATTTCACCCTCTCCTTCCCAGCACCCCATTTCATCCTCTCCTCCTTCCCAGCACCCCATTTCACCCTCTCCTTCCCAGCACCCCATTTTATCCTCTCCTTCCCAGCACCCCATTTCATCCTCTCCTCCTTCCCAGCACCCCATTTCATCCTCTCCTCCTTCCCAGCACCCCATTTCATCCTCTCCTCCTTCCCAGCACCCCATTTCACCCTCTCCTTCCCAGCACCCCATTTCATCCTCTCCTTCCCAGCACCCCATTTCACCCTCTCCTTCCCAGCACCTCATTTCATCCTCTCCTTCCCAGCACTCCATTTCATCCTCTCCTTCCCAGCACTCCATTTCATCCTCTCCTCCTTCCCAGCACTCCATTTCATCCTCTCCTCCTTCCCAGCACCCCATTTCATCCTCTCCTCCTTCCCAGCACCCCATTTCATCCTCTCCTCCTTCCCAGCACCCCATTTCATCCTCTCCTCCTTCCCAGCACCCCATTTCATCCTCTCCTCCTTCCCAGCACCCCATTTCATCCTCTCCTCCTTCCCAGCACCCCATTTCATCCTCTCCTCCTTCCCAGCACCCCATTTCATCCTCTCCTCCTTCCCAGCACCCCATTTCATCCTCTCCTCCTTCCCAGCACTCCATTTCATCCTCTCCTTCCCAGCACCCCATTTCACCCTCTCCTTCCCAGCACCCCATTTCATCCTCTCCTTCCCAGCACCCCATTTCATCCTCTCCTTCCCAGCACTCCATTTCATCCTCTCCTCCTTCCCAGCACCCCATTTCATCCTCTCCTCCTTCCCAGCACCCCATTTCATCCTCTCCTCCTTCCCAGCACCTCATTTCATCCTCTCCTTCCCAGCACTCCATTTCATCCTCTCCTCCTTCCCAGCACCCCATTTCATCCTCTCCTCCTTCCCAGCACCTCATTTCATCCTCTCCTCCTTCCCAGCACCCCATTTCATCCTCTCCTTCCCAGCACCCCATTTCATCCTCTCCTCCATCCCAGCACCCCATTTTATCCTCTCCTTCCCAGCACCCCATTTCATCCTCTCCTCCTTCCCAGCACCCCATTTCATCCTCTCCTCCTTCCCAGCACCCCATTTCATCCTCTCCTCCTTCCCAGCACCCCATTTCATCCTCTCCTCCTTCCCAGCACCCCATTTCATCCTCTCCTCCTTCCCAGCACCTCATTTCATCCTCTCCTCCTTCCCAGCACCCCATTTCATCCTCTCCTTCCCAGCACCCCATTTTATCCTCTCCTTCCCAGCACCCCATTTCATCCTCTCCTTCCCAGCACTCCATTTCATCCTCTCCTTCCCAGCACTCCATTTCATCCTCTCCTTCGTTGCATGCCCATTTCATCCTCCCCCTCTTCCCAGCAAACCCGCAGTCTGTGAACGAGGGAAACTAGCACACCAGCAGCCTATAAGACCACAGTTTTGGTAAAGTAATCACACAGCATTTCTAAAGCTGTCAATAATGAGGACTTATAATTGTAAACCTAATTGTAATTATGCTCCATTTCCAGGATATATAAATAGTTCACATGATCATGTGACGCACACATAGATATTTCCTAAAGTAAAACAGGTGGGTTGGTTTCCTCCTTTTCATCAGAACACCCCTTACAAGGACTATGATGAACATGCTGGAAACATATGGTTTAGGAGTTTCCAGTAAAGATCATTTTTTATCACTGTTTGATAAACCGTTTGATACTGACCATGGATACCCTGAAATGTGACCATTAATACACTGCTTTCTTGAATTATGGCCTCAGGTCAAAAATGGAATCCATGTCTTTAAAAACTATTTTAGACACGATTACAGAAGGAGGATTTGTACACATAGGGAGGTAAAATGAGCAAAGCTTGTTAGAACAGCTTATCCGGCATCCATCTGCCGCTCATTCAACACAAACCTGGCCTGAGGATCCCAGCTGATTGGCAGCATTACACACAATCCAGCAGCAGATTACATGGGGAATCCTGGCTGCATCTCCTGTGACAGACTTACACCATGCCAGCCACAGTCACCCAGCTACCCTAGAGGCAATTTACAACATTTACAAGGTGCCAAAATTAGCGCCAACCCATACTATACCATTCCAGGTATGAAATCCTACTCTGGTACATTCCTGTCTACATTTAATTCACAGTACACCGTATAAGGAGACCAAGAATGGTCAACAAAAGGGCCAATGGCTGTAATAAATGTATTGTAGCAGTATAGCACGTTAACAGACGAGATTGCAGATTTCATACTGATCCATGTGATCCAGCTGCTGCTGGGGAAAACCAGGAAACTGCTGCTGATCTGCACGTGACACACACTTCTAAATGGTGGAAACACGTCTTCTGCAGTGTGCAGCGGCTTCCTGTCTCCAATCACTTAGATTAGCCTGGAATTCCTCTTTAAGAAGTACGAACTAAGAAGGTTGCATATATACTCACCTTTTGTCACCCACAGCACACCTCATCTGGCTCTGCAATAGTTTTCCTGGCACACAGATCTGAATTGCCTCGCTGAACCAGATAGTGAGAGGACGCCAGGGCAGTGCCTGGCACCCCCTACACCCCCTACAAAACAAGCTATAAAAGGGGAG
Organism: Gastrophryne carolinensis; assembly: GCA_027917425.1. NCBI lineage: Eukaryota > Metazoa > Chordata > Amphibia > Anura > Microhylidae > Gastrophryne > Gastrophryne carolinensis. Next base: position 130,861,773 of record CM051237.1, on the reverse strand, counting down.
CGTGTCGAGCCCAGGGTCATATCAACTTATGACAATATTAACTTACTGCCACCCTACCCCGACACGTAGGCATGATGGCAGGGGGGGATACAAAAAAAAAAAAAACCCTTACGTTTTGCACAGGACAGTACCGCTCTCCCCACACTGGATCCTGGTTGCCACCATCCCGCCTCAGTGTGCACCTCTGCCCGTCCATTCAAGTGAATGAGCGATGAGGGCATTGCATGTGGACCCCGGAGATGCGTCTTTTTTTTTTCTTTTTCTGCGACCATCGTATAGGCTCGGGGGAGGATATGGATTTTATATATTGCACAATTTCACAATAGTGCTCCTTTAAGGCAGCCCACCACTCCAGGCATGTATATACTCACTGCACGGATGGGTTAATAGTGGAGGAAAAATACCTATGTGTGCGCAAGCATGCCATGGCGACCAATACCCCTAAAAGAATTTCCTGCAGCACACTGTAGATGCTGAAGTGGGGCTCTAAAAGTTTTTCCTTCTTTATTCTATTCCTCTTTGACCACCTCCAAATGCGATAGCATTTGCTGGACTTGCTCAGGCTAAGAGACAGGAACGGGCTTGTGGCCACATTTGCAGGGTGATCATAGAAAAGGGAAAGATAAGATGTGGCAAAACTACATCCTCTACCATTCGCTGCAGGAAATATAGAAAGAGGCACATGGAACAGGCATGAGGTGAGCTCCTTGGTGTCTCATTATTGCCGGGACTAACCATTTTATCAAGATTAGATTAGATTTAACCTCTGGTCTCTCAAGTAGCGACTTCTAGCATTTTAGTAGTGATCACATTTGTAATCACCGTTTGCTACTGAGCGATTGCGGCTTAAATGCCATATGCATGGTTTTTCAGGGTGAGTGCGAACAGCACTCAGTCATCCTGCTAGTATGTAAAAAGGACACAATTCATTTTCTGTTCAATCCTGGTGATAAAACCTGACTAAATCACTGTGTAGAATATTCCAAAAGACCTGTGTCGATGAACCGTCACAGGCAACTTACATTAAGGCTTTATAGTTATTTTAAAATATATGAACCAGAAAAAGAATCGGAGAAGTACATACCCCAATCTCCACAGGTAGCACTGTACCATCCAGTAGCAGTACAGAGGAGCAGAGGCCCTGGTTTACAGTCCTGGAGGGTGAGGAAGATAGAGCTGTGTTGAGGTTCTGTCCTGGTTCCAGGGTGCTAATCCCAGTGCCTCTCTGCGTTCCTAGGCGGGCACCTGGCGTGTTCAACTCACGATAAGTGCCTTCTATTTCCCCCATGGCAGTGTGGGCGAGCCGTTCTGAAACATTTTCAAAAAGTACATTTTTTGTTTAAGAACACTACAAAAAAAAATAAACAAAATATCGACTTTAAAGTACACACCGATACATCACCACAAGTATTTTTAACAAAAAAAAAAATTGCTAAAAGGTGTTGCATATGCGAGCCGTGAATAACCAGAAGACATGCGTTCGCAAGAGACAAGATTTGTCGGCAAATGTTCCTTAAAGTGGACCATCACCCTCCCGTGATCGTCCCGGGAATCTATAAGATTCCCGGGCCGATCACCTCCCTCCCCGCGGGACATCCGAGATCGGGATGCCCCAAATCCCCTTACCTTGTCTTCGGCGGCGGCCGCCTCCCTCGCGCCCCTCTAGACGTGCGAGTGCTCGCGCGCCGGCCATCTGTGAGTGACGCGCGGGAGGCAGCGGCGGAGGAGCCGCTTGTCCGTTGCTGTCAGACCGCTTGTCCGCGGCCACGTGGGAGCGGGGAGAGGTGAGTTTTCCGGGTGATCGGGGAGGTTTCACACAGCGGGGCACCCCGATCGGGGGTGCCCCACCGAAGTGGACCAAGACCCAGGATAGTCAAAATCCTGGGTGTTGGTCCACTTTAAAGCGATCATAATTAAAGGAACTCTGTAGGCTAAGGCAATTGTTAAACTATCGTGTCAGGCGACATTTGGCGGGGTGTTTCGGCTGCCTTCATGTCCCAGCTGGCCGGCGCGGGCACGCTCCCTGGAGGATGTGGCCGTCAGAGCCTCTGCTCTTAGACACGCCGTGGGATCGGGAAGAGGTGAGCTGGGTTCAGGCGATCTGGGGGGTTTTAGACAGTGGGGCACCCCCAATCTGGGTGGCCCCCTGGGAAAAGGAATGGAACCAAGGATAGTGAAAACTATTGACCATCCTGGGTTTTTGTCCACTTTAAGCAACAGGGCCAGGGATCGAATCCCTTACTTTAGAGTTCTCTGTGGAAGCATGCTGTGTGTGAGTTGGCTGTTGCACAACAGAAAGTGGAAAAATAAGGCATTTTAAATGAAAAAATTATGGTTACATTTGCAAGACCACACCCATGAAAAGGCCAGCATTTTCTGTCAGGAAAGGTGGCAACCCTAGACAGCATGGGTCTACTAATAAAGCATAGCGGCACAGCAATGTGTCCTCAAACACACAAACAAGACCTGTCACCTTAGAGCAGGGGTGTCACACTCATTCTCACAGAGGGCCCCATCACATCAGGATTCTGGTTGCCTTCAAAGGGCCGGTTAATAACAGACAAATAACAAATTGCAAACACGACTGGTTACAGGCACAGAATGATTTTGCCCAGCACAGATACAGGCAGGCAATGTAATGTTTTTCCCAGGACAGATGCAGAATTATTTTGCCCAGGACAAATGCAGAATTATTTTGCACAGGACAGATACAGATATGGAATTACTTTGTCTCTAGGGTGGGTTATGGTCCTTTTTAAGCTTTTGCATGAAAAGTCATTGTCCATACTCAAAAGTTCTCCAATTGTCTAGAGCAGGGGTTCCCAATAGGTGGTACTAGTACCACTGGTGATACTTAAGGTTCTCTTAGGTGGTACTTGACAAGGATGCAGATTTGTCCTGCACCTGTACCCCAGCTTGACCAGCTGCCACCCGCCACTCAAGCATGATTTGCACCATAAATAAACAAAACTGCACCATTTTTTGTGTGCTTTTGTGTACATATATGTTTTAATTATGGGTTTAGGTGACTGACATTGCTCACATACCACCTCCATGGTACTTGATTTATTCAGAAAATGTAAAGTGGTACTTGGTAAAAAAAAAAATGTTGGAAACCTCTGGTTTAGAGCTGCACATGGCAATGTTCCTCATATCCTCTGTGTCGGGAGAGGCAGGGGTGAGTCAAACATACACTGAGCTAGGATTTACCAACAGTGACCGACTAGAAAGGAGATTTCCACAAAGACAGGAAGTGTCAACCTGGCTCAACCCTCAGCCTTTGATTTTGCGGTCAAGCTCGGGGGGGGGGGGTGGGGGGGGTTGGGGAGGAGTAGGAGTGTACAGCCAGAAGTATATGTAGGCCAGGAAAGGATGTTTGGGGATGATGACATCATTTTTCAAGATGCTAATACATCTTGCCATAGAGCAAAAACTGTGAAAACATTCCTTGAAGAAAGACACATAAGGTCAATGTCATGGCCCGCAAACAGTCCGGATCTCAATCCAATAGAAAATCTGTGGTGGAAGTTAAAGTGGACCAACACCCGTGGCTGATCGGCCCGGGAATCTATAAGATTCCCGGGCCGATCAGCTCCCTCCCCGCAGGGCATCCGAAATCGGGATGCCCCGCTGTGTGAAACCCCCCTGGACGCCCACAAACCTTACCTTTTCCCCATTCCAACGGCGCATGCGCGGGCCGCGGCCGACTCTCGCGCTTCCCTCTAGAAGGGAGCGCACCCGCGCAGGCAGTTTGTGAATGGCCGGCGCGCTCCCTGTCAGAAGAAAGCGCGAGCGGCGGCCCCCAGCACGCTCAGAGCCGCTGTGGTTGTCCGTCGCTTGTCCTTCCATACCACAGCCGCTCTGAGCGCTCTGATTGAACGAGCGCTCGCGTAGGAGAGGGGTGAGGTGATCGGGGTGCCCCGCAGAAGTGGACCAAAACCCAGGATAGTGAAAATCCTGGGTGTTGGTCCACTTTAAAGAAAATGGTCCATGACAAGGCTCCAACCTGCAAAGTTGATCTGGCAACAGCAATCAGAGAAAGCTGGAGCCAGATTGGTGAAGAGTACTGTTTGTCACTCATTAAGTCAATGTCTCAGACTGCAAGCAGCTATAAAAGCCAGAGGTGGTGCAACAAAGTACTAGTGATGTGTTGGAGTGTTATTTTGTTTGTTTGTTTTTCATGATTCCATATTTTTTTTCTCCAAATCGAGTGATTCCATAATTTATTCCCTGTGCTTGTTCTAAAAATGTAACTGTTACTGGCTACCACAATTATTTTTCTTGATTTCTTTTAGTATTTCTTAAAGTGGACCAACACCCAGGATTTTCACTATTCTGGGTGTTGGTCCACTTCCGCGGGGCACCCCAATCGGGGGTGCCCCGCTGTGTGAAACCCCCCAGAAAGCCCCTAAAATCTTACCTTATCGGCGACGGACAAGCCGCCGCCGCCGCCTCCTCTCGCGCGTCTGTAAGATTCCCGGGCCGATCAGATCCCTCCCCACGGGGCATCCGAAATCGGGATATCCCGCGGGGTGAAACCCTCCAGGAAGCCCAGAAACCTTACCTTAACCCCGTTCCAACGGCACATGCGCGGGCCGCGGCTGCGTCTCACGCTCGCGCACCCGCGCTGGCCATTTGTGAATGGCTGGTGCGGGCGCACTCCCTGTTAGAGGGAAGCGCGAGAGGCGGAGTCCAGAGCTCAGAGCCGCTGTGGTTGGACGCCGCTTGTACGTGCATACCACAGCGGCTCTGAGCGCTCTGATTGGACGATCACCCGCGTAGGAGCGGGGTGAGGTGAGTGTTTCCGGGCGTTCTGGGGGGTTTCACACAGCGGGGCACCCCCGATCGGGGTGCCCCACCAAAGTGGACCAAAACCCAGGATATTCAAAATCCTGGGTGTTGGTCCACTTTAAAGCCATTAAAGCCACTTTGTCTTGTCTGTGATCTGCTTTTTTTCTACAAAATTCACAACTGAAGGAACATCCTTAGAGACTAGGGATTCCATAATATTTGCCAGGGGTTCTACACAGGCTGAGCTGCATTTGTGTCCGAATTGTTTTTTTTTATATTGCTCTACTACGCTCACTTAGTAAATAATTTGCTATTTAGAAATATCAGTGATTTATCAGGTTAATTAATAATGTAGGGCTGAGTTTTTGACCACCACTGAACACGCAGTACAGGGCGATTTCTGCAGCAGGTCAAGCTTTTCTGTCACCTGACATTGCTGTGAATAAACAGTATGTATGGTGACGGTTCATACAGCCTGCTAGACTTGAATAATGCACCAGAATAAGCTGTACCTTGCCCTCCTCCTGGGCTCACTCATTATACACAAAGTTCAGGCTGTGCTGCTGCTGGGTAAGGTGGGGACTGTGTGCCCGGGTATATGTCCAGACATGCCCTTCAATACAAACCTCAAGACAACCTCAACAGCTACCTGCCTTTATAAATAAGCAAGCCAAAAATACCAATTCTACAGGTGAGTAATCACAGAATTGTATTATGATATACAGTACGTCCTGCTCCAAATCTAATACTTACAGTTGGGATATACTCCGCCAGATGGCGCTGGACTGCAGAGACATCGAAAATAGGCTCCTCCCGGCCCATCAAATACCCAGGGACCTCCCACAAATCCCCAGTATTGAAAAGCAGTTAAAGCGGACCTTCACTCTGAATAAGAGTCTATCTTATATGTTTCCCACACCCTGTACATACAGATTGGCCACATTAAAATTCATCCTACCTGCACCTAGTGCATGTTATGAGCCTTTAAACATCCAAGATGGCGGATTATGGAAGCCGCCATCTTATCAGGCAGCCTGCAAACAGGAAGTGCCTTCTAACTGTGCTGCTCTGCATTCTGGGATTGCTGACCTTTTCCAGAGCACAGCTCTGCTCTGTCTGAGCAAAGCACAGCTATAACCCACCCCCTGTACCTTATCCCACTCTCCTCTCCTCAGTAAGTGTGATGCTTCTGAGTCAAGATGGCGGCGCCCGTATCCTAAATTCATGAATAGAGTTGCAGCCCAGTGGGGGGAAAGAATAATAAGTTAGTGACTAAAAACTTTAAAAATATTAGTTTCAAATGCTGCGGACTCGTTTTTGAAGAGTTTGGGCTTTTCATTAAATCACGCTGAAGGTCCGGTTTAAGGAGAAGCCGGGAGAATTAAACAATCCAAACTATCAACTATAACAATGATAACAAATAACCATACAGGGGATCTGAGAAAATGCAAACCAAGGGTGGGTTGGAGCAGGACGTACTGTATACTCATAATATCAATTCTACAGGTGAGTATTCACAGAATTGTATTATTCTTAGTATACAGTACGTCCTGCTCCAAATCTAATACTTACAGTTGGGACATCCAATAGCAGTGTCCATAAAGTAGGGTGGGATCCCCAAGAAAAATCAGCAACAGACAGTTTAAACCACTGCCGCCTGCAGAACCTTTCGGCCAAAAACAGCATCAGCTGAGGCCCTAACATCAACCTTGTAAAACTTTGAAAAGGTATGAACAGAAGACCAAGTAGCAGCCTTGCAAACTTGTTCAACAGAAGCCTGGTGCTGAAAAGCCCAAGAGGCACCAATAGCACGAGTGGAATGAGCAGTAAGGCGGAAGGGAGGATTCTTCCCCTTAGCAGAGTAGGCCTGAATCACAGCCTGACGAATCCACTTGCTGATAGTAGACTTGGCAGGAGCCAAACCCTTCCTAGGACCAGAAGGGACCACAAAAAGAGCATCAGTTTTCCTGAAAGGTGCAGTAGCCACCAGATAGTACTTCAGACACCTAACCACATCCAAAGAGTGCAAAACGCTCTCCTTAGCATTGCTAGGATTAGGGCACGAAGAAGGAAGAACAATATCCTGATTCAAATGAGAGGCAGACACTACTTTAAGCAGAAAATCAGGTTTGAAACGAAACACCACCTTGTCCTGGTGTCTCTCATAGTAGAGGGGCTGAATGGAAAGCACCGCCAACTCAGACACACGCCTGACAGAAGTGATAGCCACCAGAAACACAACCTTGAGCATAAGAATGGCCAAGGCAGCATCCTGCACAGGTTCAAAGGGAGCACTCTGCAAGGCTGACAGAACCAAGTTCAAATCCCAAACAGGCACCATAGGTTTAGGTGGGGGGTGCACACGAGTGACCCCCTGGAAAAAAGTCCTGATCAGAGGGTGCTGAGCAAAGGACTTCTGGAAAAAAAAATAGCCAGGGCAGAAACCTGACCCTTCAGAGGACTGAGTTGGAGCCCCATCTCCAACCCATGCTGCAGGAACTCCAGAATCCTGGGAATAGAGAACACACGACAGGGAAGAGACTTAGACTCACACCAGTCAATGTAGGCACGCCAAACCCTGTAATAAATGGAAGAGGAAGACTTCTTCCTAGCTTTAATCAAAGTATCCACAACTGAGGAAGACAGCCCCTTCTCCATCAAGATGGAGGTTTCAGCAGCCAAGCCGTCAAAGCCAGAGTTTGTAAATTGGGATGGCGTAGTGAGCCCTGAGTGATCAGATCTGGCACCAAGGGCAGAGCGTACTGATCTACTGCCAGCTGTACCACGTCTGCGAACCACACTCTTCTTGGCCACCTGAATTGCTGGCACCCCTTCCAGAGCAATCTTGCGCAGAACCCTGCCCAGCAGGGAAATTGGGGCGAAGACATACAGGAACTGAAAGTCCTTCCATGACATTGCTAGCGCATCTGAGGTCAGGGCCAGAGGATCCCTGGACAGAGAGACAAAAGCTGGAAGCTTGTGATTGTGGCGGGACGCAAACAGATCCACATCTGGTTGGCCCCAACGGTGACACAGAGATTGAAACACCCTGCTGCATAGGGACCATTCTCCCTGGCGAGAGGTCCCCCTGCTCAGAGAGTCCGCCAGCCGATTTTCCACCCCCGGGATGTACACAGCTGAAATGCAGGGGACATTGGCCTCTGCCCAAGTCAGGATCAGAGACGCTTCCTGGAGGGCCCCCTTGCTCCGGGTCCCTCCCTGATGATTGATTTAGGCAACTGCCGTCTGGTTGTCCGAGCGCACCTGAACAGGCAGGCCCTGAAGATGAGTAGTCAAGCGAGCCAGAACTAACCTGATCGCTCGCAGTTCCAAGACATTAGCCTCGAGAGACACAAAAAACTTCCATTTTAGTTCCGATCTGTTTTTTTTTTGTGAAATGTTTCCATTCTCGTATGAGCGTACGAGCGATTCTATGCATGCATTGAAAACCTTCTGTAAAGTTTCCGTCCGTTCGTACGGCAGATTACGAGGATGTCAGTTTCCATCCAGACTTTTCCGCTTCATTTTCACATGTTACAACGTAGGCTTTCGTTTTTGCCCTTTTCCCATCGTATCCTCCAACGAATCCTTTACGTTTCCCGTTCGATTCTGTTTCCCTTTTTCAATAAATATTCGTCCAGACGGAAATCCTTACGATCTTGCGCCTGCGCACTACAAACTTAACTCATTAAAGTGCTCGCCTACATATTTGCCACCCTCACTTCTACTACAATGTTTAGCTAAATCACTTAGCACTGTCCCCCATCTTCCCTTTTGGACCCTAAAACTCACCCAAACCACTTAGCACTATCCTCCATCTTCACTTTTGGACCCTTAAAGCTCACCCAAACCACCTCTTGGTTAGGTTCTTCTTCCATTTTAGCCCCAAATCACTTCTCGGTCATGTGAATATTCATCTTTAAATATTTCTGGGCCCATTAGTTTTGTGTTAATGTATTTTGTAAATGAAATGACAATGTAACATTTTTTTTTATACCATCATAAAATAAAAAATTGTAAAAAATTTTGAAAATTTCAAATTTTTACAACTATAAAAAACAAAATACATAGCAATGGCAGGCCACTGAACATTATTCTTCATCTGTGGTCCCCAACACGCAGCTCCTGCATCTCGCCCACCAACTGAAGGACCCTGACACTCAGTTGTGCCACTCTGGCACGTGTGGTCCCTGTTAAAAAACGTAAATTAAAATTTTGGTATAACCTTGTTGGGGTTGTACTGCAGTGCCCCCCCCCCCCCCCCCCCTGTATGGTCCAAACACCTAACTCTGGACTTTAAAAGCCAGAGGGCCCTCGCCACCACGGCCCGGGTTTTGCATAGTGCCCGATTAGAGAACCCCTGGCCCGCATTCTGCAGGCAAAGAACGGGCATCAGGAGCAAGGGCGAGTGGCACATCTTGCAGTTCCTGCAACCAAATATAAAATAATTACACAAAGCAAAGGTAACCAACTAAAACAATAACTCCTACAACAAATTAAGATTCAAGTTCAACAATCCAAATATAATTCACAAAGGACATAAGTCTAAAAAAATATAGCAATTATATGGATGTGTGGAAAAATAAATGTTTACATGCTAAGGACTAATTAAGGTCAGCATTAAAATGCATCTATAAGGCATACATGAAATGTATTGATTCAGGTGTGCATTGCTATACAATTTATGGCCTCAGCCATGCGGATACATGCAATGCCTTGGTGCTAAAGGCGCGCAGATTCCTCCACATAGCCGCAAAACAATAGCAAAACAATAGCAATCCGAGCCCTCAAAGGTCTCGTAAGTGGATCGGAAATGAAACAGATTTATAGGGTGGTGATCCGTCGGAAATCAGCTCTCTGAATCAGACAGAAACCCATCCCAGCAACGGAAGTTTTCTGAATGAACGGAAAATTTCCGATTTTGTTTGGAAAATGATCCGAACTAACGGAAATGTTCCGATTTGCTTCCGTTCATCGGAAGCGCATTCCCGAACGTTCGTGCGAGTAGAAAATGGACGAAAAGAAGCAAAAAAATGACAAACACCCACCAAAACTTTTACAGACAGCTACGGAAGTCCGGACGAATGTGTCTTTGAATCGAGGCTATTGATAGGTGTGTGGGCCTCCTGAGGGCCCCACCTCCCCTGAAACCGCAGGGACTTCCAGAAACCCCCCCAACCTGACAGACTGGCATCCGTGGTGACCATCTCCCAGGAAGGGGCAAGAAAGGATCTGCCCCCCAACAGGTTCCTGGAGTCCATCCAACACAAGAGGGACCTCCTGACCAGGGGGGAGAGCACAGAGACCCTGTCCAGGGACGCTGGGTCCTTGTCCCATACAGACAATAGGTGAAGTTGCAGAGGCCTCAAGTGGAACTGAGCATAAGGGACCGCTTCGAAGCATGCCACCATCAGGCCCACCAGCTGCATTCCCTGCCTGATGGAGGGATGGGGACAAGCTAGGAGGGACTGAGCCTGTGCAATCAGACTGTCCACATTCTGCTGAGGAAGGAAGATCCTAGCCTGAACTGTATCCAGATTCATTCCAAGGAATGGAGTTACCAAGGAAGGGGACAGTGAGGACTTGGGGTGGTTGATCACCCATCCAAATGACTCCAGAGTGGACACCACCAGCTGAGTATCCAACTCTGCCTGATGAAGAGACTGGGAAGTGATGAATATGTCGTCCAGATAGGGAAGCGCGTGGACGCCCTGACATCTGAGCAAAGACATCATGCTAGCCAGCACCTTGGTGAACACCCTGGGAGCTGAAGTGAGGCCGAAGGGCAAGGCCACAAATTGGTAGTGTTGATCCATCAGAGCGAACCTGAGGAACCTTTGATGACCTGGGAACACAGGAATATGAAGGTAAACATCTCTGATGTCCACAGAAGTCATGAAATCCCCTTGGCGCATGGAACTGATGGCAGAGCGCAGAGTCTCCATGCGAAAGCACCTGCCCCTGACAAACTTGTTGAGAATCTTTAAGTCCAGGATGGGCCTGACAGAAACATCCTTTTTGGGTACTGTGAATAGGTTGGAATAAAAGCCCTTGCCTTTTTCTCTTAAAGGGACCTGGCAGATGACCCCCGCTCCAGGAGGCTTTGCACTGCTTACACTAGCTCCTGAGCTGACACAGGGTCCTGAGGAATCCGGGATCTGATGAATCTTGGAGGGGGATCGACAGCAAACTCCAACTTGTAACCAGAGGACACTACCTCCTGAATCCACCGGTCTGAGACATGAAGCCTCCAGACGTGAGCGAAGTGCTGCAGCCGTCCCCCCACCCGGATGGGTGAGGGCGCCCCATCATGCCTGAGGGGGCTTGGGAGAGGATTTAGCTTTGGGACCCCAGGAGGAGCCAGGACGTCCACGTCCTCTGCCTCTACCCCAGAAATCTCCCCGGGCCCCAGTGAAAGAGACCCCCCTTCCCTGTCTTGCACCACGGTAAGGGGAGGAGAAGGAACCCCGACCCCGAAAGGGCCGAGGTTGCCGCCTGCGCTGGGGTAACCTGCCTCCCTTAGCAAAAAGGCCCAGGCGTCTCCAAACAGATGCAGTCCTTTAAAGGGAAAACCAGTGAGGGCCTTCTTGGCAGCGTTGTCAGCAGCCCACTGGCGCAGCCAAACCAAGCGCCGTATAGCCACCACAAGGGCAGAAGTTCTGGCACACAATCTGATGGTGTCATCTAATGCTGATAGTACAAAGTTTACAAACACATCACAACTGGAGAGTGCACCTCACAAGGCAATTCATCAGGGGGCACTATCAAGCATATTTCTAATAAGGGTTCTAGTTGCCACAGCAGTAATGGCAGAGTCACAGACCGGGCGCAGCGCCGTCCCCGCACATGCAAAGGCGTGGGATGCCAGCTGATCAATACGCCGGTCTTCGGCATCCCGCAGGGTAGTAGAATCAGGGGAATGCATGACAGAGGTGTTAGATAGTCCTAGGATCGGGGCATCCACCTCGGGGGGGGGGGGGGGGTGACCAACATTTAACCACCTCAGCAGGAAAGGGATACTTCCTATCCCAACTCTTTGGAACCCCGGGAAGTTTACTGGGCCGTTCCCATTTCTTGAGCACAAGGTTATGGAAATGTGCCTGCTCTGCAAATTCCAAACATGATCTTGCTGTATGGAAAAGCTCCGCTCTTTGCCTGGGAGCCTCAACAGGGAGAGAGATAGACAGAACCTCAAAAATCTGGGTCAATAATCTGTCAGTGTCATCCGGGGCCCAGGGGTCAGAGCCAGAATCATCATGACACCTTGGTCCCTCATCAGATGAGCCTGAATCAGAAAAGAGCTCCACTTCATCAGACGGGGTATAGCCACACAGATTCCAAAACTCCTCAGTTCCCATAGGGAAAACAGTAACATTAGGCGTCAAGTGCCGCTTCTTAGCAGGGGCCTTGCACGCTGAAGACTTCGCAATAATCTGTTCAACAGTAGCCAATCTAGAAGACACATCAGGCTGAGAATCCCCACTAGTATGCAACTCAACAGGAGTGAGATTTAAGCTTGGGGGAGTAGGTGAAGTGAAACGAGGTGCAGCCACCGGCAGGCCAGATTGCAATGCAAGCACCTGCTGAGCACAGGGTACACAGACCCACGCCTTGTCAGCGTCAGCATGAGGCTGCCCACACGCTACACACAGCCGGTCTTGTCCCAAAGGGACCCCGGTAACATTATCCTGGGATGCCTCCATATGGTGATTATAGCGGCGCTATACGCCGATAGGGAATAACGCTATATAGCAACCCTGGATGCCCCAATAACCCGCTAGGGATGTGGGAGTATAATTTTTACAAGGCCTAAAAGCAATATACTAAAACAGGGCCGGGAGAAGCCAAGAAGGGTTCGTCCTGCCTGAAAGACATAAGCAGACAAGACCTTAAGTACATCGTAACAAAAGTGAAGCAGATAAAACCGCCCGCGAGGGCACTTACGGACCGCGGTAGGTAGGAGTCCGTCGCACATAGGCCAACCAAGTCAGAAAAAGATGGCATCGGTATACCTCGAGGGGCGGGACAATAATAGCGATGACGGGCCCCGCCCCCCCGAAGAGCAGAAAGGCCAACAGCCAATGATGGCGCACCAGCGCCTGAGGTAATGCCGCCGCCAAGCGCGGAACAAAGTCAGCGTGCGGCTGAGTCAAGAATAAAGACATGTGAAAAGTGAAAGCACAGACTGCATAACATACATATCTATACACATACACACCCCCCCTCTTTACCCCTGACGACTACAAGGAGGATGAGGGAGGACGGCGGCCACTTAAAGAGGGCCCACCGATAGGTAGGGGCAAGGGGCAATAGTGCGGGAGGGGCATCCCATAGAGGCTCACCATGAGCCTGAACCACCTACCCTTTGGTGGGGGATTGCGGTGGAGCAGCGCTCCTAAGCACCAACAGCGGTGCTGCCTACCTTCACCCGACCAGCGCAGCCAAGGCTGGGAGGCATATTACTAGTGGAACGGGTGGGAATAGTCCTACAGGGCCGCAGGTTAATAACCCCGCTCACCTGCCAGTAGAGAGCCAATTTCTCGTCCTTCGCAGCCAGACTGCAGAGAAATTCTGGGGATTTGTGGGAGGTATTTGAGGGGCCGGGAGGAGCCCATTTTCGATGTCTCTGCAGTCCAGCGCCATCTGGCGGAGTATATCCCAACTGTAAGTATTAGATTTGGAGCAGGACGTACTGTATACTAAGAATAATGTGGTAATGTCTCAACCCCCCTAGAACCTACACCTGCACCAAATGCCACAGTGACAGACTTTCTTTCTGCACATTTATCACTAGAATGGTCATCTTTCCAAAATGCGCATATTTTTGTATTGCTCCATTGTACTGTTCCACTTTTAAATCATGGGAAACTATCGTAGATATGACCTCTGTGTAAGGGGGGTCCTAGTCCACAGGGACACTAAACCAACCTAACCTACCTCCTCGCATCAGCAGTTAGCCCTGTATTACAGGGATACTCACCTCTTCCTAGCAAAGGGGGACAGGAAGTTTCTGAACACATTTTCGACAGCTGCACATCCTCCAGTAAAAGGCATGCATTGCTGCAGTGAGCTGTTTATGTCTATAATACAAAGCTCCAAGGATGATCTTTTAAGTCCCTATTCAGACATAGAACAGAAAAATGCCTATACTCCCCCTTGTCCCCTGCATTGCTGTATGGGTCCGATGCAGCTTCCCCGTCACGCTCCAGCATCAGCATAGTTCCCGAGAGTGAAGATGCAGCGATTTTTGTCTGCCAAGGCTACAGCCTCTTTTGGAAGCATCCTGGGGGCTAGAGCCATAATGGGATGCAGGGGGTGCCACTCAATCTGAACAGCAATTTAGGGTGTGTTTAAAGTGGACCAAAACCCAGGATTGTGACTATCCTGGGTCTTGGTCTGTGCCACGCTGTGTGAAAACCCCCAGGTCGCTCAAACAGACTCACCTCTTCCCAGTCCTAGGCATTCATGGCCGCTCGTCCAATCAGTGCGCTCGGATCCACTCGAGACCCTTTGTCCAGGAGCGCATCTAATACGAGCATTTACAAATGCCTGGCTGCTAGTGGAATAGCGGGGATGCGACCACTGCTCGCGCATGCGCCTTTGGACTGGGAAAGAAGGCGAGTTTCACACAACCGGGCATCCCGATTCTGGGTGCCCCAGGGGAGGGAATCAATCTACAAGATTCCTGGGCTATTCCGTGGGTTTTGGTCCACTTTAAGGCTGCTTTAAGGTTATTTCACCAAATTTCACTGCACAGCAGGACAGGGATTTGCAAATATCTCCATTTGCAGTAAAGATGCCAGATTATCTGCTCATTAACTCTCAGAAGTGCTTAAAGCTAATTATTAGGTCAGCCACACAAATGTCTACTGATCTTCCACAAATGACATGAAGGGACATTTTACTGGACAGAGACTGGTCAGGTGGAAGGAAATCGTGATGATAACTTTCTTGTGTTGTTATGAATACATTGCATTTTTCAGCTGGGTAGAGGCAGGTAGGTGCAACTGGTGTATTGAAAAACAGACCTGGATGAAAACTTAAACCGGACCTTCACCATGATTTATTGAAAAGCCCAAACCCTTATAAAACGATTCCCCAGCATCTAAAATTAATATATTTTAAGTTTTTAGTCACCTACTTATTCTTTCCGCCACTGGGCTGCAACTCTGTTCAGGACTCCAGGATACGGGCACCGCCATCTTGACTCAGAAAAATCACAATTACTGAGGAGAGGAGAGTGGGATAAAGTACAGGGGGATGGGTTATAGCTGTGCTTTGCTCAGACAGAGCTGGGGTCAGGAAAAGGTCAGCAATCCCAGAATGCAGAGCAGCACAGTCAGAAGGCACTTCCTGTTTACAGGTTGCCTGATGTTCCATGAGCCGCCATCTTGGATGTTTAAAGGCTCATAACATGCAGTAGATGCAGGTAGGATGATTTTTAATGTGAGCAATCTGTATGTACAGGGTGTGGAAAACATATAAGATAGACTCTTATTCCGAGTGAAGGACCACTTTAAGGAGAAGATGGGTGGCAGGGGATGAGCTCTGTGGGTAAACAAATCTTCTAGTCTGCCTCACTCAAGACTGCTGCAGTAGTATTAAAGTGCACCTATATTCAAAGGGAAGTTTATGTCGTCACCTTCCATTTCTAGCCCAGTGCCCTTATTTATTTTTTTTTACTAAAGCCTTTGTCCAGCTAAAAACGCAAACAGGAAGTAGCATTATGGTGAATGGCAGCCATATATCCGATAGGGGCACTTTTATTGAGAATTCCCACATGGATTGCACCTGTCAACTTTACTACAGACACACACAATGCTCTGGTTGACACTTCATAATAAACAACAATCACATGAAGCATGTAAGCAAAAAAAAATACCATTCTGTGAATACTCACCTTGTAGAATGGATATTATAAGTATGCATCACGCCCTGCTCCAATAATGAATCATTACGTCTGGGATATAGTCCACAAGAGGTCTAGTGGGTGTCGTCAGCATCCCAAAGCTTTGAGCCGGCATCAGCGCCAAGGCAATGCTGATCGTCAGAGAGATCTGAATCTGAAAATAATTCCCCTTCCTCGAGAGAGGTATAGTCAGACAAATTAAGGAAATCATCTTGTCCAAAGGTAAAGGCCGGTCCCCGGCAACAGATGACGGCACCGGCCCAACGACGACGAGCATGCGCGGGCCGTTCAAACTCTGCCAGCATGCTTACAGTAATGGAGGAGAGGAGGAGAGCGCTGAGAAAGTGCCAGCGCTGTAAAAGTAAAAAGCAAAGAATGCACACACAGTGACAACAGTAAGACAATCACTACACTCACACAAGTATACGGACCCCCCCCCCCCCTCCCCGAATAACCGGACTAGGGAGAAGGGGGGAATAAGTCCATGAATACATTTGGTTACATGTAGTGAGGGCTAA
The DNA here is from genome assembly GCA_027917425.1 of Gastrophryne carolinensis. Classification (NCBI taxonomy): domain Eukaryota; kingdom Metazoa; phylum Chordata; class Amphibia; order Anura; family Microhylidae; genus Gastrophryne; species Gastrophryne carolinensis. The sequence goes on along the minus strand of CM051237.1, from coordinate 130,845,555 downwards.
GGCAGACAGGGCATCCCATGTCAGGCTCACCAACCTGTGCCGCCTACCCTTTGGTGAGGGATTTGCGGTGGAGCGATGCTCCAGTAAAAAACACCTCTAATAGGTGCTGCCTACCATCAACCAGAGCCGTAGCTGGGAGGCAGGTAAAGGTGGCACGGGTGGAAATAGGACATATGGCCGGGGGCTGTGCAGCCCGGCTTACCTGCAAGGAGAGAGAGCCATCATCTTGACCTTCGCCGCCCACTGCAGAGACTAAACTGGGGAATGAGTGGGAGGTCCCGGGTATATATGGACCAGGAGGGGTCTCTTTTTTTGCCATCTCTGCAGTAAAGCGCCCTCTTGTGGACTATATGCCAGACGTAATGATTCATTTTTGGAGCAGGGCGTGATGCATACTTGGAATAAAATTTTTTAGACGCAACTGATAACTGAGCACAATAGAAAAGGCAAGACAATCAGGAGGTAACCCCACTTACTGCAGCATATATGTGGTAACAGGAGACCCCTGCACATGCTTACACTAGGCAAAAGTATTATTCTCTGAATAGTCTAATCAGTTTGCAACAAAAAGATCCCCAAGTTGATTTTTACAATTAGAAGGATGGCATGATGGGATGGAGATGAAGTGCCCTGCTATTGGGTAACAAGGTGCTTTCCAAGGTAAATGTAGATGATGATGGGACACAAACGTTTTTTTCCCACGAGAAAGAATTTGTTATGCAAGGCTGAGGAAAACAAACCTGTACACGCCACTGGAAATAAGGTGATGCTTGAAAATTTCCTCAGGCGATTTATTGGGTTTAACCATCTCCCAGCGCTCAAGATAACAAGTAGGGGCAGCACCTGCATGCTGGAACTAATGGCCACACTCCCCTCTCCCCACCATGACTCACTTTGGAGCTACATGGCCGATGTTCGCTCATGTGGAATTTGAGTAACACCACTGACTTTTATTGTCTACCTTGGGGCTGATACAGAGCCAGGTGAAAATTTACACCCGATAGACACTGAAAGTCAATGGCAGTTTTCTCTCCTAAAAAAGCAGTGAGAATTATCAACTGACTTTGAATCGACCCTTATACAGTCATGGCCGAAAATGTTGGCACCCCTTATATTTTTTAAGAAAATGAGGTATTTCTCACAGAAAAGGATTGCAGTAACACATGTTTGCTATACACATGTTTATTCCCTTTGTGTGTATAGGAACTAAAGCAAAAAAGGGAGGAAAAATGCTATTTGGACAGAATGTCTCACCAAACTCCAAAAATGGGCTGGCCAAAATTATTGGCACCCTTAACTTAATATTTGGTTGCACTCCCTCCCTTGGAAAAAATAACTGAAATCAGTTGTTTCCTATAACCATTAAAGTAGACCAACACCCACCGCTGATCGGCCCGGGAATCTCTGAAATCGGGATGCCCCGCTGTGTGAATCCCCCCGGACGCCCACAAACCTTACCTTCTCCCCGTTCCAACGACGCATGCGCGGCCAACCGCCTCTTGCACGTCCCTCTAGCAGGGCGCGCACCCGCGCCGGCCGTTTGTGAATGGCCGGCGCGGACACGCTCCCTGTAAGAGGAAAGCGCGAGAGGCGGCCTCCAGGGCCTCAGCTTGTCAGTCGGCGGTGAGGTGAGTTTTTTGGGGCTTTCTGGGGGGTTTCACACAGCGGGGCTGCCCCGCGGAAGTGGACCAACACCCAGGATAGTGAAAATCCTGGGTGTTGGTCCACTTTAATAAGCTTCTTACACCTCTCAGCTGGAATGTTCTTCCTTTGCAAAGTGCTCCAGGTCTCTTATTGGAAGGGCGCCTTTTCCCAACAGCAATTTTAAAGTGAACCAAAACTTGGTTGGTCTTTTCCCCCAGGGTACCCCGATCAGAAGAGAAAAGATCGAACTCACCTCTTCCTACGCCGCATTCGCGGCCCCTAGTCCAATCAGCGCACTCAGAACCACTGAGGTCACGCCATCTATGACGGCGTCTACGTCCAGCAGCTCCGAGTGCACTGGCGACCGCATCCCCCGCTTCCCTCTAACAGGGAGCGTGCTAGCACCGGCCATTCACAAATGGCTGGCGCGGGCATGCACCCTGCTAGAGGGATAGCGGCTTGCGCATCCGACATTGGACTGGGAAGCAAGGTAAGTGAACGGGGTGACATGGGGGGCTTCACACAGCGAGGCATCCAAAATCGGGGGGAGGGAATCAATCTGCCCGGTGAATCTTATAGATCCCAGGGCCGAACATGCTGGGTTTTGGTCCACTTTAAGATCTCTCCACAGGTGAAGTGTGGTTGGCTGGAGTACCTCCGAATAGGAGTCTCTGCTGAATTTAGGATCTCATGAAGCATCAAACATATACTCACATGCTCTTTGGAGTCCCCCTCTGCCAGAAGATCCCTGCTGCATTGACCTTGAAGATAATTCATATGATACTTCATCACATGACAAATGCATCACTCACTACAGCGCAGAAGCTGCAGACCACAGGTAGGATAAAAAATGAAGGTTCTCACAAATATACTGCCTTCGCGGGGGGGGGGGGGGGGAGTTTTTTTGACAGTAGCCCACTATCTGATCTGGTCCTCTCTACAGTGCAGAAGACATGTTCTAAAGCAGTGCTTCCCAACCCTTCTCTGCAAGGCCCGCAAACAGGCCATGTGCTATGGGTCTCCACATAGGTGAACAGGTTAAGTAATTAGCTGGCTCACTGACTGCACTATGTGAAGATCCACAAAACAGGACCTGCTGGTGGGCCATGAGGAGAAGAGTTGGGGAACACAAGTATCATTTGCTTACTCTTTCTGCAAACAGGTTAGACATTTTTGCATCATTACAATGTAATGGCTACTCTCAGCAACAGAGAAAGTAACAAATGTATCAGCTGAGGGGACTGTTTGGCATGAACATTTGTCCAACTGGTCACCAGAAAGGAGGCAATTGATACTTGTCTTAGAAGGGTAGTATAACAGTAATACCCTGGTTTCCATGAAAAGACCTTCCCTGAAAATAAGCACACATCAAGTAGCGCCACTGGAGTCACTTCACTCCTGAGCATATATGAGAGCACTGTGGTTGCTTCTAGTTACCAGGGGGAGCAAACCGCTATACTTGCAATGCAGTGGAACTTGCCCCCTCCGGCATCCAAAACCGGGATGCCCTGCTGTGTGAAACCCCCCAGGTGTTCCGTACACTTACCTTGCTTCCCAGTCCAACGGCACATGCATGCTGGCAGCCGAATCAGCTTTAAAAGTGCAGCAGCAAAGATGTCATAATGATCATATGCAATTCCCAACAATCAGACCCACTAACTAGAGAGCATACAATCTTCGTGGACACCATAGTACAGTAAATGCAGCCCGCTGAAAAAAAAAAAAAAAAAAAAAAAACAGCAATGGCCCAGGCAAAAAAAAAAAACAGCAATGGCCCAGGCAAAAAAAAAAAACAGGAATGGCCCAGGCAAAAAAAAAAAACAGCAATGGCCCAGGGAAAAAAAGCACAAATTTGGGACCCTTGCTTCCCATTTGTCCCCCCACCCCCAGGCCATTGACTTGGTAAACTAGCTTCTATCTACATATGTTTAGAATTTAGGAGCTAAATGTGTGAACACGAGCATTAGCATGCCCCCCGCACATAGCACAATATGGTAATTAGGAGAGGAATAGCACATGCAGCCCTGGATAAGCCTTCCTGTGTTTTTTTTAGGAAGACAGGCCTACTGGCTGCAGACACAATATTGGCAGACAAGAATGTGCGGCCCATTCCTCTGTGCATACCATCCAAATGTGGCCTGGGTACAGGCACCCCCTGCAGGGAACCAGGGACTGATATAGTGACAGTCACAGCCAGGGACACAACAGGCCAACTCTACCTCGGCACAGTTCATGCAATCACAAACTGCAATGGCCTTAGTAACAGATGTTTTAAAGCTGACCTGAACCATCACTGACAACTCTTCTTCAAAGGGTAAAAAAAAAACAAACAATCCACCTCCTCACGCCATCAGTGAGGCCTGAATTATAGAAGCACTCACCTTACTCCATGCTGGATTCTGGCTTACTAAGGATCCTGGAGAGGCAATCCAAATTAGGATACCCAAAGGCAATTGTTAAACGGAACCTAGGGTCATTTTTTTTTTTTTACTTTAGGATGGATTTAAAGCAGAGAAAAACCAAGGTAAACCAGCCCCTTGGGTTTTGAATTTCCTGATATTTCTATACTCGCTTTGACTAGCAAACCCACAGCGCATGCACATGCCTCAAGACGCATACTTGATCTGTGCGCTTACCAAACAAGACAAACTTAAAAAGGGAACCAAAACCCACCCTGGAGTCTATGAGACTCCAGGACAGGCAAACTCACTCCCCCTCGGGGCACCCTGATCATGGGTGCCCCACTGTGTGAAACCCCCCAGGTCACCTGAAAACTCACCCTCATTCCCGGTCCAAGAGCGCATGTGCGAGCAGCGCCTGCATCCTAGCTATCTCTTTAGCAGGGCACGTGCCTGCGCCAGGTATCTGTGAATGGACGGTGCGGGCACGCTCCATGTTAGAGGGTAGCGGGGGATGCGGCCCACAGCACGCTCGGATCCACTCGCATCAGACGAGCTCCTCAACGAAGGGGATCAGATGGATCCGAGCGTACTGATTGGACGAGTAGTCAGAACTGGGAATAGGTGAGTTTGTTCGGGCAACCTGAGGGATTTCAAACAGTGGGGCACCCAGTGGGGGGGGGGGGTCAACTTTAAAAATGGCTGCTGCCAAGTGTGCGGTTAAAACATTTAAGTCAGGTAAGGTTGGGGACCACTGGCAACCATCCAAGTGTGCCAGGCACAAGAAGCGTGCAGACCAGCAAATGCCACCGGCGAACTGCACATGCACCTTGGGATAGCTGGTTCCAGGTGAATAACAGGCAAACCAGGGTGTTTCACACAGAAAGGCACCTCAAATTGTAATGCCCCGAGGTCTGCTTTAATGGTCAATATATAATGTTGTTTGTTCTGGTGTAGGCCAAAAGCTGCACAATTTAATCCAGTCACAGAGGGCATAATGTAATATAGGAGATCCTAGCTGGTGGTTAAGGGCGTCGGTTGGCAGTTCAAATAAAATATACTCACCTTACGTTTACTGCAGCTTATTATCCACCAAGCATTTGAAGGCAGGTTCTCTAAAAAATCCAAATAAGATTTAACGGCAATTTAATGCTGTGAGTGATCTTAGCTGGGTATGGCCCACCCATCAGGTGAGTAGACTGTAAAAGAGTAAAAACGTTCTCCATTATGTGTAAACTCCTCCTTACGGTTCTCTAGAATCAGTTTGACATTGTGTAAAGAAGACAACCTAGAGGGCGAACCACAAAACAAAAACACAGCACTTTGCCAGAAAATTAGAAGCAGCCAAAACAAGTTTCGGGTGGAAGCATTGTTCCCAAGTGAGTATCAGCAGAAACAGATTATCCTGCAAGTACACTAAAACCTCTTTTCTTATACCCACAGACTTTAATCTAAGTAATACCCCAAAGCAGTCCCAACACATGTGTAGGAGCCCACAACAAAACAAAGCTTCTGCCTTTAACAGTTTGCAACCAAAGCTAATGTCTAGGGATACCTACATCTCAAATGGTATTCAGTATTGGGGACCAGTAAGCTGGCTTACAGGCCTGACCCATGGAAGACCAATAAAGGAAAAAGCCAGGAAGAGCCTACAGCTCCTGTAACGTGTGCCCTGATCTGAATCGGCCATATAGGAGTAAGCTTTTGTTACCAAAAGCATTTCCCGACGGTACATTTTGTGCAACCATGCCTTTGTGGGAGCATTCTACCCTTCCAAAACCTGCTGCAGTGGTCACATAATGCATGCCTAAACCTTCAGCATCATTGAATGAAAAGCCCAAACCCTTAAAAAAAACTATTCCCCAGCATCTACAATTAATATATTTTAAGTTTTTAGTCGCTTACTTATTACTCTTTCCCCGACCGGGCTGCAAATCTGTTCAGGACTCTAGGATACAGGCGCCGCCATCTTGCCTCAGAAGCATCACATATTGAGGGGAGGAGAGCGGGATAAAGTGCAGGGGGTGTGGTTATAGCTGTGCTTTGCACAGACAGCAGAGTTGGGGGTCAGGGAAAGGACATCAATCCCAGAATGCAGAGCGACACAGTCAGAAGACACTTCCTGTCTGCAGGCTGCCTGATGCTCCATGAGCCGCCATCTTGGATGTTTAAAGGATGTTCATAACATGCAGTAGATGCAGGTATAGGATGATTTTTAATGTGGGCAATCTGTATGTACAGGGTGGGGGGAACATATAAGATATGCTCTTATTCAGGGTGAAGGTCTGCTTTAAAAGGAGACCAAAAAGTCTCAAAAGACTTTCAGCCTATTGTCTTCCAACTTCCAGGGTGGTACCAGACCAGTAAAGCCAGAGATCAGAAAATAAAATATTTTGCATGCCTGGTGTAGAGTGGAGCAAGCGGTTGCAACACTGCTCGGCGCCACCATTTGCTGCATGGAACTGCTGCAGGAGCCTGTAAGAAATGGGACTTAATCAGTCTTTCTCCAACATTTTCAGACAGACTTTTGGTTAACTTTAAAGGGCCCTTTTACACCATCCTGCTTGCGTTGGAACTCTGGAAGAGAAAGTTGCCCTTCGAAATCAAAGGGCAGTTAGACATTTATCATTGCAACTTGCTTTGGGAAACGCTGCATGCAGCGTTTGCCCCGCAATGTGGTCACAACGCAGCCCATAGCCGTCTATAGGTAACACAGGTAAAGTGCAAGCCGTCTATAGGTAACACAGGTAAAGTGCAAGCCGTCTATAGGTAACACAGGTAAAGTGCAAGCCGTCTATAGGTAACACAGGTAAAGTGCAAGCCGTCTATAGGTAACACAGGTAAAGTGCAAGCCGTCTATAGGTAACACAGGTAAAGTGCAAGCCGTCTATAGGTAACACAGGTAAAGTGCAAGCCGTCTATAGGTAACACAGGTAAAGTGCAAGCTGTCTATAGGTAACACAGGTAAAGTGCAAGCCGTCTATAGGTAACACAGGTAAAGTGCAAGCCGTCTATAGGTAACACAGGTAAAGTGCAAGCCGTCTATAGGTAACACAGGTAAAGTGCAAGCCGTCTATAGGTAACACAGGTAAAGTGCAAGCCGTCTATAGGTAACACAGGTAAAGTGCAAGCTGTCTATAGGTAACACAGGTAAAGTGCAAGTTTTGCGCTTAAAGTGTCAGTCTCGTCTAAAGAACTCTTATTGCTCATGGGAACAGCCATGACAAAATTACTGCATAATGCTGCACCATTGCCTACTATTGAGATGTATGAGACAATGAACTCACCCTTTTTACCCGTCTCTGAGGTGCGCCATTATACAGCAATTCCATCATGGCTGCACCCATGAACAACAAGAATTATTTAGACTGGACTGGCCCTTGTTGACATGGTACAGGGCCTCTTTGGTCGCTGTGTTCTTGCACGGGGTCCACTGCCATGGGGTTGTCCTGCTGCCACCTCCATCACTTTGGTGTTCTGCTTTAAAGCGGAACAAAAACGGAGAATTTGACTTTTGCGGGTTTTGTTCTGTTCCCCGGGGGCATCCCGATGAGCAGTAAGATAAGTATTGCTTTTTTATCTGCCTCAGTACAGCAATCAAACCGGACTGTTTCAGCCCTCAGATATCCGTGGGCTTCTGTCTAGGGGCAGCCAGGAAAGTAATGCTTTTTTCTGCCTCAACAAAAGAGCACAGACTCAGTATTTCCCATGGGTTAGACAAAAATGGAAATGCCTCAAAATACAAGTCTATATATGGAGGCCTACTATCCTCCGAAGGGTGACAAAACATTTACTGCCATCCTGCCAGAGTATACCCCTACAATGTGCCCCTAGGCTCCCCAGAATATGCCTCAATATAAACACTTTGAAGAATTTGTCACCATGCTGTGAGTTTGAAGTAAGTGCTGGGTAAACTGCAGGCCAGTCCCTTAGCTGACATACAGCATTCCTTTTATCAATAGGCATCTCTGTTCCCACCCATGCCAAGCCTGCCACTCACATACATATCACACCCTACTGCACCTGTCATGACACGCTAAAAATTGGGTAAACATCATTCAAAACTGCCACTTCAGGTTGTTGCGGACCCGCTCGATCACACATACTATAATTTTCAGCACTCTAACTCCAGCTAAAGCATTTTTGGTGTTAAGGAAACACTTTGGCAAGAATATCATACGAACAGCCAAAACCTAAATGTATAGGTCAGCTAGCAATTCTCAGGTTAAACTCCTATTCCTGTCCCTTTAAAGAGGAACATTAGAGGTAATCAGGGGTTAAAAAAAACTCCCCAAACCTGGCTCACTCGGCCCCACTCCCCCTCTGATTAAAAATGTAGCAGTTTAAAATGTGCCTGTCCGGTCACGTTGCGCTCCGGGATCCTTCGGTCCCGCGCTGTCTTTCATTGGGCAGCTCCATCTTTCCTACCAGTCAAGCACTGCGCCGCCCCTCAGGTCTCGTGAATGTGTCATTGCATAGGCTGAAATGACACTCGGCGCAGATCTTGCAAAATTTGAAGAGCACCCAGCGATGGAGGAGTACAGCTAAAGCTGCTGCCTTCATTCTGGGACGGCTAAGGAGGGTGGAAAGGGGCCAGGAATGCTGCCGGATGCCTGTGTTTTAAAGAACGCTGACATCCAAAAGGCAGTGAGAGATGGATGTTTACAGAGGAACATCACAAAAGATCTAATTACAGCAAGATTCTTGTTTTTTTAGATGAGCTCCTTATTCGGGTCAGTCCCAGTATCCATGCCACAAATAGTAACGTAAGGCTAAATCTTTCCAAGAACAACCGTACAAAGAACTAACCCAATGTGGCCAGCCCTGGAATCTATTGCCAACTGTACATCAAGAAGAGAGAAATGACCCTGTACACACAGAACCATGTTGCTATGGCTGCTGCTGAGGCAAGGGAGCTCACTCAATCTTAGATCTGCCCAGCAGCAGTGTTTTGTGTGTACAGGACTCACTTTTTATGTAGATCTTGGTGTACAGCTGCCAATAGCAACAGATTACAGGTGGTAAAAAACTAGACTACTAGATAAGCTCAGCACCTTAGCACATTCATTGAAAGTGGACTTTCCCTTTAAAGTTTCTCAAAAGCTGTCGCAGCTTGCCCTGGAGTCTAAATCACTCTAGGGTCGGCCACTAGGCTGTGGAAAGTCACCCTAATCAGCTGCTCCCACAATGCTGTGTTCGCCGGCAGCCTTTACCCTGCATTCCTGTAGCTGTGGTGTGCTCCCACGCCAAGCCATTCAGATAGACTGACGCAGGGCTGCAGCAGCTGCACTTCCTCCAATAGGAGACATGCTTTTAGTGTGTAGCTTTTTCCTGTCCCACATCACACAGATCTACATGCTGAAGTGGTATGTACTAGATACGGTGCCCACAGGCAGCCAGAGTAGGTGGGTTCAAGGCCAAGCCATTCAGATAGACTGAGGCAGGGCTGCAGCAGCTGCATCTCCTCCAATAGGAGACATGCTTTTAGTGTGTAGCTTTTTCCTGTCCCACATCACACAGATCTACATGCTGAAGTGGTATGTACTAGATACGGTTCCCACAGGCAGCCAGAGTAGGTGGGTTCAAGGTCTTGAGGTCTTGAGGACTTGAACCCTACAAGACACAGAGTTGCCAGGAAGGGTTTAGATCCTGATTAGAGTAAATCTACACCAATTTTGGAACATGTGCATAAGCAAACTCCCTCTTTATATTTCTAGTTGTTCCACCTAGCAGTGATCAGACAAAAACTCTTTCAGGCAGCAACATACGGTACATGCATTCGGGGACCTAAATCCCCCCCATAATTTCTGTGCCAGGGAGAATCCTTCTCCACAGGGGCACTAAGCTAACCTAACCCACCCCTTCACACTTGGAAGGTGTCAAAACTGAGCTTACCTGGGTAGATGCACCTTGGGAAGAACATCATGGGCAGCCCCTATGAGGGATGCAGGGCTGTGCAGTAACCAGGACTAAGGACTGTCAGCATGAAGCCGATTGACCATTGGGGGAGCCTTTATTTCTGTCAATTCTTCTACTCTTTCTTTTATCCCATTCCTTTGTTAATTCTGGCATTCCTTTTCTCTTTCCTTCTATTTTTTTTTCTGTAATTTCTTTTCTTTTTTTTTGTCAGTCCTATTCTTTCTTTGCCTCCACCCTTTTTCTCCCAATCCATCTCTCTCTGTCCTGCTTTCCTTTTGTCATTCCTTCTATTTGTTCGTTCTTTATTTCTCTGTCATTCATTCTATTACTTTTTCTATTGTTTGGCAATACCCACCATGTATGGAATATCATACCCCACCGCAAGGGGCCTGCATAAACCTGGACACTATCTGTGAGCATTAGGAAGAGACTCACCATTTCCTAGCAGAGCTCCATCTGGCATGGGGGGGGGGGAACAGCTGCACTCACCTTGGGCACAACGGTTTGCAGCGATCACCTGGTCTTTGAAGCTACATTAAGAAAAGGTTCTAAAGACAGTGAGAGTAAGTAGGTTGGGGTCCTTATGCTCCCAGGTGAGTGGCAGACTTGGTCCAAAAATTAGTCCAGGATTTGACCCCCCCCCCCCCCAGCCCGTGGGGCTGGGAACAGGGGGCTGAGATGGAGACTAAGGGGGTGCAGATTGAATGTGGGTGTTAGAAGCATCAGCCTAACTGACTGATCTCCCTATGGCCAGTCATGGTGCAGATCTGCAAGGGGGCTGTGTGAATACTCCCAGATGAGCGTCACTCACCTCTTCCCGGTCCTATGGCGCATGTGCGGCCGCTCGTCGCACTTGGAGCCGCTGACATCATGCCATCTAAGCTAGGGGCTCCGAGCATGCTGGCGACTGCATTCCCTGCTTCCCTCTAAGAGGAAGTGTGCCCGCGCTGGCCATTTACAAATGCCTGGCAAGGGCATGAGCCCTGCTAGAGCGATAGCGGGTGTGCAGCCGCGGCTCGCGCATGCACCGTTGGACTGGGAAGCAAGGTAAGTAAACGGGGCGACCTGGGGGGGGGTTTCACACAGCAGGCATCCCAATTTTGGATGCCCCCGGGGGGGGGGGGGAATCTTTAAGATTCCCAGACTGATCGCACTGGGTTTTGGTCCACTTTAAGATGAGCAGTTGCCCCACTGTTTGTTTCAGGGACACCCATGGTTTAGCTGTGAGCCGTTACACATTACAGGAATCCCCAGGGCAGGAAAGAAGCCCCATTGCTGCGGTATCTCAGTGACACTAACAGTAAGGGACAGACAGTCAGGCAGCAATTATTTTACAAGTTATAAATAAGTAATAATAAGACAACATGGCACATTGCCCCCCTTTCTTGCAGGTAGGTAATGTGGTAGCAAGACAAAGACTGAGCCAGGGACCCCTCAGGAAAGTCCTCTGCAAAAGGTAAATCTATACAGAAGCTGGAGAGGCTGAGGTGTTGCCCATAGCAACCAGTTGGGGTTTGCTTCCCTATCAGACTACGAGCAGCCTCATAGGTCGCTATTGTAAACGCATACAATCACTGCACTACCAGTAGAGGGGCATGCTGGGAGTTGTAGTTCTGGGGTGCAGTACGCTCACAAGTTGCCCCGTTAGAGGATAGGAAGCCACACCTACCTGCGGACTCCGCCACCGGCACCGCACACAGCCAACTCCACCGACACTACAACCCACACTGACTGCCACACATCCCGGGAAGGCGGCTGCTAGATTGGTCGAGCCAAACAGAAGGGGCGTGGTCTTCAGTAGTGGGCGTTCTACAGGGCGTAGGGCAGGGTAAGGTAACAGTTAACATTAACATAAGCTGTCCGCTAGGTGGTGCTGAGGAATTCGTCGACGTAATATACTAACTTTCAAAAACTTTTCGTATTGGTAGAGCAAGCTTGCGATAGGCGTTGCCACGCTGACTATTGGCTGGACAAAGCAAAGGAGACTCACGCAGGTCGACAAGCGATACGACAGTAAATTGCGGTGAAACTCTGTCCGCCATGTTTACTGTGGGCGAAACTTTTACGGCATACACGTAGTCCGTAGTCAGGCCCCGATCAGATTTGAGATTTTTACTTTGAAAGCCCAGCTGTAAACAAAATGTGTTTTTAAATTACGATAGTTTTGGAGAGGGTGTTATGGATCACATAACTGTAGAAAGTGGACGCAAAGTAAAACCATACCTTTCAACTTTCATATCTCCCAACTTTTTAGGGTGGGAAAAGGGGGAGAATCTTTAAATTAAGCCACCCCCCTCCTTGAGGGATGGATAGGAGATAGATTGTAACAGTTCCAAGTAAATAAACACTTTGAATAGGTAAACAAATCATGTATTGATGCAGATCTGTATTTTTTACACCTCAAAGAGGGACAAATGAGAACAAAGGACAGGAGGGCATGGACTCAAAAGAGGCACCATCCCTCCAAATCAGGGGCACTTTGGAGGTATGAACTTTTCAGGGTGGGAGAGATGGACAGTTGTTAAATTAGGCCACACCCCTCACTGAAGGATGGGTAGATTGTTACAACAATATAACCACATTCAATAGGCAAATTGATAATTTATTGATGCCGATCTGCATATTACACCTTAAAGTGGACCAACACCCACGGGGATCAATTCCTGGGCCAATCCGATCCCTCCCTGCGGGGTGTCCAAAATCGGGATGCCCCGCTCTGTGAAACCCTCCAGGACGCCCGCTGCACTTACCTGGTTCACAGTCCAACGGCGCATGCGCGGGCTGCATCTCGCACTTCTCTCTAGCAGGGTGCGTGCCCGCGCCGGCCATTTGTGAGTGGCCGGCTCCGGCACGCTCCCTGTTAGAGGGAAGCACGAGGTGCGGCCGCCAGCGTGCTCGGAGTCGCTGAGGTAAGACGTCGCATCGCCTCGCATACCTCAGCGGCTCCGAGCGCGCTGATTGGACGAGCGGCCATGCATGCGCCGTAGCAGCGGGGTGAGGTGGAACATGCGATCTGGGGGGTTTCACATAGGACAATGATCGGGGTGCCCCGGGAAAGTAGACCAAAACCTGGGTGTGGGTTCACTTTAAAGAGGGAGAGGGAGGCAGATAAGAACGAGGGACAGGGTGGCCCATGGACTCCAAAGACGGAGAGTCCCTCCAAATGAGGAACACTTGGGAGGTATGGTAAAAACAGACTTTAGATTCCTTTTAACAGTCAGCCCTGCAGCATACTGATTTGAAATTCCCCCCGGTTAAATAACTGGATTTCCCAAAATCAGATCTGTATGACAGAGCCAGCGGTTTCCCATCCTCCACCATACAGAGCTCCATACTGCATTTTGAGCTTCCTAGTACTCTTTAAACCAGATCAAAACAGAGAGGGAGGGCATCCTCATTGCCAGGGTCCCCAGTCAAACCCTATAAATCTTAACCTAAACCATGCTCCCTGTCCCATTTTCAGGGCTGGCTAAGTGGATAAAATTGACAGGGTTTGCAGGTGGTTAATCGAGAAGGAAACCCCAGCAATCGGGATGTCCCTCCTAGAGTAGACCAAAACCCATTGTAGTTAAAATTGTTGTTGGTCCAATTTAAAGTAGACCGAAACCAGAAATTTCAAACCAAAGACATTTGGTTTGCTGTACAGGGGCATCCCTGCTGTGGTAAATCTCTGCAGTTTGCCCATCATCTAGGTGATCCCACATTGCATGCATAGACCTTCTCCAATGGACATTCATTGCCATGCAGAGTAGGAGGGGCTGTGCCTCCGATGCATGCAGGGGATAGGATGGATGCCAGAGGCATGGGATCACCAGTTCCAGGTAACAGGCAAACCAGGGCGTTTCACTTAGCATGGCATTTGCCCCTGGGGAGGACATTTACCCAGCCCTAAAGTCTAATTTCTTGACTAAAAGATAGTTATCAGCCTCTAAGAAACTTGACGACCATTCGAATCCCACTCCCTGGGGCACCCCTTTTTGGGGTTCCTCTCCATTTGAAACCCTGGCAAACACTGGTAAACTCACCTAGCTGGCGATACAATGGTGCATGTACATCAGAGTATACATTTAGCTAGGCCTATTCTCAAATGTCTGGTGTGGTTATGCCCGGTTGAGCAGGGATGTTGCCGGTTGTGCGCTTGGCACGATTTACTCACAGGTTGGGTGCACGCGCGATGTCGGATCATCGGCTGTCCATGGTTATAAACATAGTGGGGCATCCAGAATCAGGATCCAGAGAGGAACAACATTGGGGTAAATGAAAGTCATTGAGTGGACCAAGTATGACGAGTCAGCAGAAGGGAGCAAGGGGCTTATCAGAAAATGCAAAGTCCTGGGAAATTAAAGATGGAGCCACGACAGCCAGCATATGGCAAGCAGAAAGCAGGTCAATGTAACGTTTTGCCTAGAACATCCCTCTAAATGACCTCCCTGTCTGAGGGCATTCCAATGTGGAATGTCCCCCTGTGTGAAACTGCCCAGTTCACCAGGAATCTTATCTTTCCGTGGATTCCACAGTGCATTCCCTGGTACATACAGCAGGGGGTGCCACAAGGTATACCTGCTGCATCCTTCCATTCAGCAAGCTTTGCCACTTATCAATATGAATGGCATAGAAAAGTTGATTGGAGTAGAGCCTGTATATGTGTAATGAGGTCCCTGAAAAGGTTGAGATGATCCGCGGGGGTGGGGGGGGGGGGGGGGGATAGGTAGGGTTTACACAGTGGGGCATCCAGCTTTCCCACAATAGGGAATTGGTTGGCCCTGGAGCCTTCTAGAGTGGTAAATCTCCAGATACAGCCTGGAGAGTAATACCTGTGTCCTCAAATATCACAAGAAAAGTTTCAGCTGAGTCTTTTTGTACACAGTTAAGGATACCCAGTCAACACAAATCATGCAGTAAGAAAGGACAGGATTAATCCTAAGCCAGAAAAGAACAGTTGCTGGTTAATATATTTATTCAAATGATCCGTTCACTGAAAAAAGGTCATAGTACAAAACAGTCAAATACCTAAAGTCAAACCATTATAGAGAACTAAATTTAAATTTCATTAAAACGTTTGCAAAACAGGCAGGAGTGGTGCATTCCCTACTATACAGCAGTGATACATAGAAAACCACATGTTAACAGCTACTTTAAGGTGATACAACTCATTTCAATTCACATCTTATTTTTGGATAGAAATGCAGTTCAAAGTTAGACATCTAGTCAGCAACAATACTTGAAGAACAAAGTCATGGTGTACCCATGCACAGAGAGCTTTTGGCAATTCCATTGTCAGCATTTAAAATGGTCCTATAATCAATAAAACAAAATTGAAAGAAACATACCCCACCTCCTCATTTTATATTTGGACCAAAAGTCACAAATTGCTTCAGGAGTAGCAGTCCAGACTGTGGGGCATCCCAAATCCAGATGCCCCCTACTAAGTTATCCAAACCAAAAGTAATTAGGTACTTTTGGTCCGGTTTAGGGAGCACAAGTCTTTATGCATGTAAGCCAACATACTGATGTAGTGAAAAGTTTGTTAGATACAAATAAAAACAAAGTATCTCAGCTATTATGTTCTCCAGAGAGGGGGGGTTACATTGTTCTTCGATCTTTCTCTTCTAATGCGCCATGTCACTTTATCTCTGGGAGTAGCAAATTTACATTTAAAATGGATCTTGACTATCCTTGGTTTTGGTCAACCTGGTTTGGGATGCCCCGCAGTGTGAAACCCCACCGTTCCCCCAGTAAACTCACCTTTCCTCTGTCCAACGGCATAATATGCACATCGCTCCCTCTACCTATCAAGTCTGCTTGACACAGTGAGCACACAGACCATGGAATGCATCTGGAGGCCCGTCTGTGAAGCGTGGAATTGCCAGATTAAGGAGCGTATAGGGCACATTGACGAGGTCCCACATAGTGGGGTAAGATTTCACAAGAGCTAGGGTGGGTAGGCAGAATAAGTCTGCAACTTATATGCAATTCCATCTGTATTTTCATACTTGCTTTGAAATAAGAAGAAAAAGCAACCCAAAAAATTAGACATGTTGATATCCATTAAGGGATGTTATTGTGTGTTATCCCAAGGACCAGGCTAACAATTAAGCTTATTAATTTGAATTGTCAGCCATTCTGGGTCCAGAAGGCGATTGTGTGGGCACCAACTGTAGAACGACACATAGTAGCAAACTATATAAGGCATGCTCTTATCCATTACTTTGTTGGTAATGGGGTAATAGGCACACTGCTTTTTCATGCAACTGATCTCATTTCTAGCCAATTAGATTGAGAAACTATCACTAGATATTAATCCTAGTGATCAGTCCTATATTTTTTGTTTAGCACCTTGAGGGGTGTATAAAGATCTTTAGAATGTAGAGGTGCTCATTTGCTAGATTAGCTAAAACTACTGGTTATTTTAGGCCACAGTATCAACCCTGTAATTCTTTACTGGAAAAAAAAACAATTTTGTAATGAAACAATTCTGATTACAGATATTTTCTGCACAGACCATTGCATATGGCCAACATTACCTCTCTTCACCCTGTCTTTATTAGTTAAAGGCCGGTATGTTTTAATACTTTTCATTTGATCTCCTTTTCTGCTGAGCTGTTCAGTCAGTGGAAACATGAAGTGCTATTTAAGATCTTGATCTCTTGTTTGTTTTAACATAAGAGTGGATGTATTAGTAGAAGGCAGCAAAAGATCGGCCATTTTCCACTTAACATAAACCATTGGTTTAAAGGAAAATTTATGATGAAGAACAGATGTTTGCAGTTTCCATGTGGTAGAGCTACACAGTGCATATGATTATAGACAAAACTATGTACAGATGCTCTACCAAAATATCATCCAAATACGATGACCTAAAGATATTAAAAAAAGGAACAGCTGAATGAGCTCATGTGCAGTAGGGAGCTCCAAAACGGATATTTCAGCTGAATGATACATAGGCACTTAAATTCAATCTGCACATTTGGAACCTGACTTACTAAGCACTTCAGCCAGAATGAGAAACATCGGTACAAATTACAGAGGTGAAAAATGAAATTTACATTTTTTTTCCTGGTGCATCAACATCTAAATTATACTTTGCACTTCTCTAATTTGCACTGATGTGGTAGTCTGGCAGATAGCACCTTGAAACATTCTGCCATTTTGACTGCCTAACTGGAATCTGTAATTTAAATCTCTGCTCATTAAGGAAAATCAAAATGTACAATATGAAATATTAAACTAACAGTTATATTGTGATACCGGCATTTATTCTATGTGCTTGTGTTGCAAAAAGAGTAAATTAACACAGCATTAGTTTCTTTATTAGTATATTTTGGGTATTGCTGGGTGTTGGTGGGTTACTTTTTGTTTATCACCAGTGCAGTAAAGCCCCAAAAAGTTCCCCGTTGCTGCAAGTAATCAAATCCAATTCTCCCTATTGTGCTGCATAGGGGTCCAGTTTCTTTCATTTATTCATCAAAGCGGTACAAAAACTAAAATTTAGGGGGGAGTACAGATGAAGAAACAAGAGGCAGGACCACTAAGGAGAAGCCAACAACCCAGAAGGACAGACTAGCACAAGCTAGATGTTACAACCAGAACAAGGTTCAAGGAACAAGTAACTACAGCAGAAGACTGCAATCCAGCATCTCAGCTCGTCACCCAGATGGTCCACCCCTTAGTGGAGCATGATCTGTGGGCCTCAAGTTGAGCAATAGGTCATTGTCAGGACAATCAAGAGTACATAAAAGATCAAAGCAAACTGCATAAGCAGTGTGAAGATCTACTATGAAACACAGTCTAAACTGAGGCTTATCCTGTCCCAAGCCAGATGTGTGCCAAGGATATGGAGTTTCATAGCTGCAGAGAGATGAAGCCAATCAGGAGAGCTGGTGAGTGAGTGGTGGGTGTTTCTATTCTTGGTCCACTGAAGGTTGATAGAAAAAAAAACAGTGAATCCTCACTAAAAAGACAGAGCAGGGATCATGGCACTCTAGCCACTCAATGAAAGGTAAGCTACTGATTGACTTTTGACTTGCCAATCACTTTAAAGCTGTTATAAATGAAAGGGGTCTCAGGGTCCTCTGTAAGACATGTGGGTACTTTTGCTGATTAGTAAGCGATTCTTACTAAAATAACCAAATGGCCAAGTTGCAAAAGTAGAAGGATCAGTAGCCAGGACACAGAAGACCGTAGTCCTTAGCTCTGTGCCCTGCCTTCTGCTAACACCTGCTTTCATAGATAAGATTTAAAAATTTGGTGCATATAGTTAACCTTCCTTTTAACAATATAAAAGCACAACTAAGAAACCAGTCCCCCCCCCCCCCCATTGCGGAGTGAAGAAGAAATGTAACAGACCAGACCACAGAGTAGGTCTGTGGTTCAAGGAGGAGTGACCTATGTGTAAACAACACTGTAAACTGCGTATAAACTGCATTGTGTAGGCAAAGGAGGACATTGTATAACAAAGAATAAACAATAGTGTAACAGGCTATAATTTTCCAAGAGGACATGTGTATACTGCTACTCGGCATATGCTTGTCAGAACATTTTTCAGACATCTCCAGATTGTTGGTACAGTATAACAGGCAGTAAGCGAATGTGACATAGCTTTTGCCCTGAGCGTGCACCTGAAAAAAAAAAAAAAAAAAATAGAAAAGTTGTAAACATTGTACAATTGGTTATTGCTACTGGTGATTTTTATTAGTATTTATTAAATAAAATTGTTGTCTACTGAGCGTGAAGAGGAGCATTTGGCATTGGATGTCGTTCCACTGGCAACATCGGGCCCAGCAATTAGCTGCCAGAGGGCACGTGGCCCAATTTCACAAGAACAAGCAGCGGGTAAGAATGCCGAGGCTTGCGGGGGAATGGGGGGTTATGCACAGGGGGTATAAATCGAATGCACCCCCACTTCATTTATTGCAAAGAATGGAATAAGAGTGTAGAGGAGGAGGCCGTGAAGGAAGACTGGTGCTGCATGATCTCTGGTCAGTAGGTTACTAAAGCCGTAGATCTGGTCAGATGAGCTGCAAGCGACGAAAGTGAAGTATAGCTTTTTTGTTTTCTTGCCTGGACATGCTTCTTCTAAAAATGCTAGTTACCTGGCTTGGGTATTATCAGCCAGCAACACTGTCACTCCCCCCCCCCCCCCCCAAAAAAAAACAAGTATTTATAGGTAAAAGTCCACTTTCGTAAAATTTTCTACAGACTACAGGACTATAAGATTGGGCAAGAGAATCCACTCCACCTGCCGCATGCTCCCAAATATCTGTTTGATCACCTACTGCAGCACCTACATGCCTTTTGCTTCTCATAGTGATGTGGAGGGCGAGATGGCAGGTAAGCAGGTGGCAGGTAAGAGGGGAGTCTCTTGTCCATTCTAATCTGATTGAAAGGAAATTCTACGAAAGTGGACTTTCCTTTTTTTCTTAAAGTGGTCCAAAACCCAGGATTTTAACTATCATGGGTTTTGGTCCTTTTCCACCGGGTGCCCCAGTGGGCATGCCCCATCGTGTGAAACCCCCCAGATCGCCGATGCCAACTCACCTCTTCCTAGTCCTAGGGCACATGTGCGGCCGCTTTTCCAATCAGCAAGCTTGGAGCCGCTGACGTCATATTATCTAAGCCTTTGTCTAAGGCCAGCTTTGAGCGCGCCGTCTGCCACATCCCCCGCTTCCCCCGACCAGGGAGTGTGCCTGCGCAGGCCATTCACAAATGCCTGGTGCGGGCATGCGCCATGCTAGAGGGATAGCAGGGATGCAGCATTGGAAACAAGGTAAGTGTATGGGGGGTGTATGGGAAACAAGGCAAGTGTATGGGAAGACCTATGGGGTTTCACACAGCGGGTCATCCACATTTTGGATGCCCCGGTGGAGGGAATCAATCAGCATTCCTGGGCCGATTGGCTTTGTTTTGGTCCGTGGTTTCGGAATTTTGACTATCCCATGGCTTGTTTCATTTCCCGGAGGCATCCCAAACCGGGACAGTGTAAAACCCCAGAGAACACCCTGTAAAACTCATATCTTCCTAGTCCTACAGTGCATGCACAGGCTCTCGCCCAATAATAGCCGCTTGCCGTGCATTAATTAATAATATGGCTCTTGTTTATGGCAATTAACGCAAGAGTGGCTGCATCCCCCACAGCAGGAGTGCGCCCACAGTCATGAAGATGCGGGAAAAATCGGGGGTTCACAGAGGCCAGTGGCTGTCCCTGGAATCTTTTAGACTACAGGGCCAGCCACAGTGGGTTTGTTTCGCTTTAAAGATAAGCAAATGTCCAATGGCCAATCTGTATTTACAGTACCGATATGGAGCTAGGCAGGAAAGATTTTTAACATAAAGGAAGCGAGCAAGTGGGTGCTAATCACATCTGCATAGTTATTCTTATCTTGCAACAAGCAAGTGCTTTGTTGCACTGCATGTCACTTTATGGAAAAACTTACTGCCAAATATAAATCGCAAACGTACCATCATCACAGTGCATCGCCTTCTCCTCCTTGTCGCTGAATTTGCATCTGCGCTTGCATCCTTGCAATCATCTCTTGCATACGTCGAAGCTACAAAAGAAAAAAAAAAAAAAATAGGGTTTAATGTAACGGCAACAAAGCTGTAACTGCACTATAGTTAAGTCAGTCAACTTAATCATTCATTGTATGGCTGCTGGTAACCAACTGGGTTTGCACAGGGGCCTTGCACATCACCAGGGCCGGATTATGAGAGGGACGCAAGGGGCTCTAGCCCCGGTGCCTCCACCACTTGCTCTGCAAAGGGGGCCTCCACCAACCTTTGGGTTATGGTCTAGTCCAGGAGGCTTTTCAGTCTTAGCTTTGTTGCTGGCCCTGCAGCCCGTCAAACCAATCAATGGCAGTGGGGGCCCCACGCATTTGGGCAGGACGGAGAATCTAGAGCAGCAAAGCCGCCATCAGAAACACATCAGTGTGGTTGGGTGCAGAGTAGTCAATCGATGGCCGCTCACTGTACATAAGCCTTCTGCTTACGTTTTCTGCTGGACCAGCTGGGTGACTACACTTCCCCCCTATCCAGAATGGCAAAGCAGGAGTTCCAGAGCAGCACGCACCCACACAAGGGACTCGATCTGACATTCCAGTAAGTATGTGGGGGCCAGACAACCATCAGTTAATTGGCTGGACTATTTTAAAAGGAAAAAGTTCTGGGGCCTCCACCAGATTTTGTGCCCAGGGGCCTCCACCACACTTAATCCGCCCCTGCACATCACACCCGAATGGTTGCGGGGGGGTCACATGATTGGCTGCGATTAGCTGCCAAATATGTGAGTGAGGAAGTAATGACTTGACTATAGTCCATTTAAAAATACTATAGCATAGACCAGAACATGTGCCATGTAGGATCTCTCACCTCTGCTTCTTTTTCCAGAAGAATCTGGTCCTTTGACACTTCCACAGTCTCCACACTGAAGGAGGGAAAGACAATGGGTAAATTAATTAATATTATGCATATCAATCATTTATATTGATTATTTTTCTGCAAAAACAATTGAAATGTTTAACCTCACTATTAGAAATGCAGTCATGCCAGGAGCTACTTAAAAAGGCTAATGCTGGAGGAGGGAATAAGAAAATAACAATCCTCCTTGTACATATACAGCTATGCAACTCCCCACTAGAGCATCAAAGATTGGCTTGGCTTGATGTAGGTCTGATAGTAAATGGTAAAGCTCAAGGTGAATCTATAATCAGGAAGGCTCAAGGCTGACGCTAAAGGCTTAAAGCAATGCAGAGACAAATGGGCCCTTTTTGGAAAAAGTCAGGACACTTATGCCGCTAGCCTGCCCCTGGGGCATCCTAAATACCCTGCTGTGTAAATCTGCCATCCCCCAGGACACCATGTTCGCAAGTGGCTCCATCCCCGGTATCCCTGTGGCCATTCAGGCTGGGGAGCTGGGGGCAGGAGCACTCCAAATTGCATAGGGAAGCCAGGGATGCAGCCAGCCGGCTGGTAATGTCATCCAGCACTCTTGAGATCAGTCAGTTGGCGATCACACAAGTGCTGTGTGGATGTGGCCTCAGTAGGAGAAAAACACGTTTTTAGTTAAACCGGGCCTCTGCCGAGTCGGCTACATCGACGAGGTACTTGGGCGGGTGGGGATTTGAAGGTTTTGTGCCACTTAATGGCTTTTACCAATTTACCACTAATGGCACACAATTCTGTGGATACAGAAATGCTCTATTACCTATGAACAGTTTTTCTACCATCATGTGCAAATCACAGTGAATTAAACAGTACTGTAAGCATTTAAAAGGGAGAACAGAAAGTTATTTTTGATAACTAGAATTTAAGCAATGTATAAAAATTAAAGCAGTTTTTAATCCAGTGAATTATAAGCTGCTATTGTGATATAGCGGTCATACTAATGTATTGGAATTGGAAGGTATTTGAATCCAGCCACAGCCAGATGCCTATTGCTTGCTTTCAAAAGGAAGTCAAATCAAAAACAACTTGACTCCCTTGGCAGTGTGCAATGGTGCCAGGTAACCAGCAGAACAGGACTACCAGATACTCTCCTCTTTTGGAATACTTCCATGGTGGTCGTAGACCAGCTTAAGGGGCTCACACTGGTGGGAGGTAAACAGTAATTTGATTGGCCACTGCAAAGCCCGATAGGCTACTTGCATTTACCTGGGAGGTGGAACCCGGGGTAAGAGTATCGGACAGCCCTGGCATGGGGCCCCCCCTATCCAGCAAAACTAGCCCGGTCACCAACTATGGGGGCTGGTAGACCAGGGCACGGAGGCCGATTGGTCCTACCAGCCTGCATAGCCCTCACAGACTGCGGCTCTTCTGTTTTTTTAAATGCAAAAACCTTTATTTCACGGGCTCAAAAGTCATTGGACAAATTAAATAATTGTAAATAAATGTTAGTTTCTAATATTTGGTTTAACCCTTTAACTGCCAGCCTACCTGGAGATTTTGTCACCCTTTGTTGCCAGACCATTTTGCACTATTTTGCGCTCCCCATGTTCAACTGATTTTTGAAGGGATTTCCAGGGAAAGTGATATTGTTTTTTTCAGTCTGGGCTTTAACATTATTTTTAGGTGTTATTTTTAGGTGTATTCTCAACATTTTTGGATGAAATATGTGCAAAAAAAAAAAAAAAAAACTATTTTTTACAATTTGTAGTGTTTTTTTGTAATGTAGGAGATCAGAGGATCTCCTGTCCCCTCCTTCTCTCACCACTGATCACCGGCATCGGACAGCTGAGAGGCCTGGAGCTGTCATGATGCCGGCCGAGTGTCGTCATAAGCCCCGCGTAAATTTTACGTGGCTGGCGTTTAACGGTTGGAGAGGCAACCACGTAAAATGTATGTGGCTGGCAATCGAAGGGTTAAACCCCTTTGATGATATCCATGAGTTCAAGACTTCAGGCAGTCATTACCAACAGACATTGCTGTGTTTCTTCCTTTTTAATGCTCTGCCAGGCCATTACTGCAGCAGTTTTCAGTTGCTGTTTGTGGGCCTTTCAGTCTGACGTTTAGTCTTTAACAAGTGAAATGCATACTCAGTTGGGTTGAGATCAGCTGATATAAGAATATTCCACTTCTTTGCTTTAATAAACTCACGGGTAGCTTTGGCTTTATGTTTCAGGTCATTGTCCATCTGTATTATAAAATGCCAAACAATCGGTTTGGCTGCATTTGGTTGGATTTTTGCACACGGTAGGACCCTGAATAGCTCAGAATTCATCAGTCTGCTTCTGTACTGTGTCACATCATCAATAAACACTAGTGACCCAGTGCCACTGGCAGCCATGCACTCACAAGCCATCACACTGCCTCCAACCGTGTTTTACAGATGATGTGCTATGCTTTGGAACATAAGCTGTACCACGTCTTTGCCATAGTTTCTTCCCATCATTCTGGTAGAGGTTGATCTTGGTTTCAGCTGTCTGAAGAATGTTCACCCAGAACTGTGTTGGGTTTTTTAGATGTTTTATTTAGCAATATACAATTTAGCCTTTTTATTCTTGAGGCTTATGAGTGGCTTGCACCGTGCAGTCACCCCTCCATATTTACTTCCATGCAGTCATAGAAACATAGAAAGTTGACGGCAGAAGGAGACCATATGTTCCATCTAGTCTTCCCTTATGTAGGGGCTGGCTAACACAGTACTGCCCATACGTTACTCAGAGCAGGGATTCCTTCTACCCAAGTGCATGATTTTACATTTAGAGACATTAAACTCTAGTTTCCACAGTTTTGACCATCTATCCAGTAAAGCTAAATCATTTTCCATGTTGCAGACACCTCCAGGAATATCCACCCCATTACTAACCTTTTTATCATCAGCAAACAAACTTTTCCTACCAAGCCTTCTCCTATGTCACTTACAAATATATTAAAAAGAATGGGGCCCAGGACAGAGCCTTGCGGCACACCACTTGTAACTCGCTTTTGTTCAGATTGCACGCCATTAACAACAACTCTCTGATAACGATCCTTCAGCCAACTGGAAATCCACTGAACTATCCAGGGATTGAGTCCTACCTTCAATAACTTATCTATAAGCTCCTTATGTGGTACAGTGTCAAAGGCTTTGCTAAAATCCAGATAGATGAAGGTGGTGCTGTAGATATCGCCTAACACTTTAGTGACATTGTCAAAGGAATCAATAAGATTGGTCTGACATGATCGGCCCTCGGTAAAGCTGTGCTGTTTTGGGTCCAACAGGTCATTAATTTTTTATATGGGAAATTATCTGTTTTTTTAGGAGTGTTTCCATTATTGACCACTATAGATGTTAAACTAACTGGCCTGTGATTACTGGCTTCTTCTCTACTCCCCTTTTTATGGATTGGTACGACATTGGCCATTCTCCAATCATCTGGAACCTCACCAGTTGAAAGGGAATGGTTAAGTAAATTAGTCAGAGGGGCTGTAATCACAAATCTAGGTCCCCCTAGAACTCTGGGGTGGATTCCATCAGGACCCATCGCCATCCTTACCTTTAGATGTGCCAGCTCGGCTAAGACATCAGCCTCCAAAAACACTGGAGCTGTACCCTCCCAGCGGGATGCTGTGCTATGGCCATGCCTGCTACTATCTGAAAATACTGAACAAAAGTAGCTATTCAGATAGTCAGCCACAGCCTTATGTCCATCAATATAATTTTCCCCATTTCTAATTTTTGAGACTGCATTGCTTTTCTTCTGTCACCAATGTATCGGAAAAAGGTTTTATCTCCCCTCTTCATAGATTTGGCCATTTCTTCCTCCTTTTGCCCTTTAGCAGTCCTTATAATTAGTTTTGCTTCCCTCAGTCTTCTCTTTATGGTAAATTTGGATATTGATACGCCTACATCCTGGAGTGTTGTTCACTTGGTTGCGTGTTGTGAAGACGTTTCTCTTCACCATGGAAATTATTCTGTGCTCATCCACCACTGTTATCTTCCGTGGGCGTCTTTTTGCATTGAGGAGTTCACCAATGCTTTTTCTTTCTCAGGACGTAGCAAACTGTAGATTTTGCCACTTCTAATATTGTAGCAATTTCTCAGATGGGTATTTTTCTGTTTTCACTGCTTCACTATCCTGGGTTTTTGTCCACTTCCGCGGGGCACCCCGATCGTGAAACCTCCCCGATCGCCCTAAATAACTCACCTCACCCCGCTCCTAAGCGAGCGCTCATCTAATCAGAGCGCTCAGAGCCGCTGTGGTATGCACGGACAAGCGCCGGACAACCACAGCAGCTCTGAGCACATTGGAGGCCGCGTCTCACGCTTCCTCCTAACAGGGAGCGCGCCCGCCATTCACAAACGTCAGGCGCGGGTGCGCGCCCTGCAGCCGCGGCCTGCGCATGCGCCGTTGGAACGGGGATAAGGTAAGGTTTCTGGGCGTCCTGGGGGGTTTCACCCCCGTGGGGCATCCAGATTTCGGATGCCCCGCGGGGAGGGATCTGATCGGCCCGGGAATCTTATAGATTCCCAGGCCGATCCCCCCTGGGTGTTGGTCCACTTTAAGGTTGGCTTGTTTCACCTGTTTCGAGAGATCTTTGACTGCATGTTTTCTTCACAGCAAATTGTAACAAATCCAAGCATCACATCTCAAATCAACTCCAGACCTTTTATCTACTTAATTGAGAATGACATAATGGAATTGCTGACTCCTGCCCATAAAAGCCTTTGAGTCAATTGTCTAATTACAACATGTTAAAAAGGAGCTGAAACTCCTAAACCATCCAATTTTAATGTTGATACCCTCAAATCAAAGCTGAAAGCCTAGACTTTAGGTCCATTATATTACTAGAACTTGAATATGTGTTTCAGTAAACCGGTAAAAGAAGCTAAATTCATGTCTATATCCAAATATTTATGGACCTAACTGTCCCTCCGATCTGGATGTCCTGCACCAACCACCGACAGCCGGAAGTTATCAGCTGAAGCTGTGTTAGCGACACAGGGGATCAGAGTCCCCTGCCCCCACACCTGACTTCTGTTGATCACTCCCAGCTTCTCCTCGCCAGCAGGTGCTTTTTATATACTAGGAAAGTGAGATGTCTCACTCCAGGGATTAAAAGGCCTCCCTGCAGCGGCCGCAAAATGTGGCACAGGGAACGGGTGCTTTCTGCCTGCTGAAAACACGGGACCAGCGATAAGAGGCTCGACGTTGGATCCAGGACTGAGGTGAACATTTTTGGGGCGCTACGGTGGAGATACATGAATTACACATACTTGGCAATTAAAGGGTTAAAATGAATCAGTGACCAGCAAGGCTCAGGATAACAGAAACTACAGATAACAAAAAGAAAATGTTGGGACACATATATAGGCTAATGCATCATTAAATTCAATGCAATTTATTTTATTAAAGTAAGGCCCCAACCTCATTACAATTTTTGGGGGAAAAAGTTCAACCAGCCAATTTATTCAAATAAGGAGCTATATGTTGCCCCATGCACATAAGCCCTTATTCTGAGCCTTTCTGATGACAGATGCACTTTAACACTATTCAACAGCTCTGGCTTCTCCACTTACAGGTCACATTAAGCCCCATCAGCAAAACGGGATGTCTCCATGGCCACTGAATGAGGCGGACAAAAAAAAAATATTTGGATCACAGAGACTTGTCGCTGTAAGCCCCAGTGCTTCCTGGTGGAAGCATAAACTGGGCTCTTCTGCTTAGACTGGACATCGACTTTAACTCCTTCCTGACATATGACATACAAGTATTTCATGTTGAGTTTCCCCGCATTGTGTTAATTCCAGTCTAATCACTAGGGGAGCACTATACAGTATATGACCTCCCAGACAGAAATGTTCACCTCTTTGTGGTGGACAGTCAAAGCACATCAGGAGCAGTCGGACAGTAAAAAAAGAGAATAAGGGGCTGCATGAGATGGAGTTTTATGGATGTCAGATAATTTTTAAAGGGTGTGTTTAGCAAAACCTTTTAAATTTAGAAATAGATGACCGTTCGGTGTACTGTTACTGTACCTGCCACCACCTCTTTTGAGACGCTCCGATCGGAAGTTTTCATAATGCACATCCTGAGTCACCTCTTGCAGATCCTGCATGTGAGTGCTGCAAATAGACAAAACATTCTGAGGTGAATGAGTGGAAAAAAGGGAAGGTTAAATCAAATTAATCCTGTATTAGATCTGTACTTTTAATTTAGCCTGGACAGTCCCTTTTTAAATAACAAAGAATTCTTATAATCCCCATTTTCTGTGCCCCCCCACACATCTCCTGTGCAGGTTTAATGCGTCTCTACAGTTCCTCTGTCTAGTGCTGGCATCTGCATACTTACTGAGGATGGAGATCCTGCGATTCCACCACCCAGCCCCTCATGGCAGCGCATTGGGAGCCTTGTTTCTGCCCCACACACCTGTTCCATTCATTGCATTGGAGGGGCTTGCCAAGGCAAGTTCAGCCTGCCTCCTCTATTGCAATGAACAGAGTAGGCCAGCTTAAGGGGTGTGAAGCCAGCCAGATGGACACCGCCATGTCCTTGCCAAAGAAAGGCAATCGGTCAATCTCCGGAAGTATGAAGATACCGCCGCTGCACGGACAAGGAACAAGGAAATGTATCCTATTTTATGGCAACTTTATTTGTTTTGAGCCACAGGCAATATCTGAACAGGAAAGCCTTTACAAACTGGTTAAAGACATATATAAGATCATAAATGGCTCATGAGGAGCCCCCATCTGGATCAGCTGGCTAAATGCCACACTTTGCACAGACTGCTGAAAGACACTAGGGGTACATTATTAATAAGGGGGAGCAAGGCAGTCCATAATTTACAATCCCTTATTTTTAAAAATCCATCGTTTTTGGTACGATTCCACTCCGAAACAACCTGGCATTATAACTGCCATGGTAACTGCTTAAGACTAAAAAGGTATATCAAATATTAAACCCCCATTGTGGACATTCCCAAAGACCTCACATCAGATTCTGCCAGACTTCATGCTTACCTGCCACCCTTGTCACTCACTGCTCACTAGCAGAACGGCTATAAGAAGCCAGGCCAGTGGGTGACATGGCCTGCGTACAGAGCGTTCAGAGCATATCGGGCACCTACACACATTGAAGTTCCTAAGCACAGGAGGACTAACTCTAAACTAAAAATGAAACTAAAAATGTAGTCACAGAGTTTGAAAAAAGGTCACCTTCATCAGACACTAGGTACTAGAACTGAAAGAACAGTTATGGCCCAAAAGGGTTGCACAGCTCTTCCTCTTGATAATTACCAGAGAGTCAGGTTGTATTTTTTTTCAGATTTTAAAGTACCTACACAATTCTGCAAATACGAAAGTGTAATGTGTACCACAGTGATACTTACATAAGCATTGTCCTCAGTTTTAAGAAGTCATTGTGCTCTGGGCTTTCTACTTCAACCACACCCCAAGGATAAAGGCGGCCCCGAACCTTTTTACCTTTGGCTTCAATAAGCTGGTTAGACCCAACAACAGAAAATGGAATGCTAGCCTACAAAAAGGAAAACAAACAAACTTGGCATGAATATAGTATTGACAAGTACAATATCAGCAAATACTGGTCAGCAAATAATGGATAATGAATAAAGATTAGCGCATTACTCCCCTAACCCCCCCCCCCCCCAATTATCAGTGGCAAATGCTGCTTGAGAGAACTTTTTTGTGGAATACATTTGCAGATGCGGTGCTCATGGGAGTGGCCATCTTACTAAACACCTGAGAGTCCAATTTCACTTTACGCAGACGATACTTTATTATATTTGAAAGACTGTCAAGTCTCTGGATGCGGCCTTAGACATTATTGATAAATTTGGGAGATTTTCGGGCTTAAAAATTAACTGGGACAAGTCTAGCTTGATGCAGGTGGATGTCTGTGACCCCCTTGGGCATTTCTTCGAGATCCCAGCTGGAGACGTTACGGCAATTTAAATACCTGGGGATCATGATTGGGAAGCAGCCAAGTGAATTTATTCCCCTTAAGATAT
Source organism: Gastrophryne carolinensis (assembly GCA_027917425.1). Lineage (NCBI taxonomy): Eukaryota > Metazoa > Chordata > Amphibia > Anura > Microhylidae > Gastrophryne > Gastrophryne carolinensis. The sequence goes on along the minus strand of CM051237.1, from coordinate 130,816,150 downwards.
CGCCAGTCATAGCGAAGTTGAAACAAAGAGTCAGTCAGTGGGTGAGTCTCCCACTGTCGGTTATGGGTAGGATCAACATATACAAGATCAGATTCCTTCTGAAGTTTCTGTAATAATATATATATATATATATATATATATATATATATATATATATATATATATATATATATATATATATATATATATATATATATATATATATATTATATATATAGCCTCACATGTGTTGCTCCCTGCTTCTCACTATAAGTTACTGGAGGCAATTATTTTTGAATTCATATAGTCCCCTCCACGGTTAAATAGGCAAATAATGAAGGCGCAGGTAGAGGTTGGAGGACTGGCGGTACCGCACATGCAACTGTACTTTTATGCCACCCAACTTCTGTTAGCCCACCGGTGGATTGGCCGGCCAGGGGATAACCCGGTGGTACGTCTGGAAGAGGCGGTGCTGGGCTCTCCTGGTCGGCTGTCTTCCTTGGTCTATAGGGGCACGAAGGGGATCGAAGCGGCTGCCACATGTATGAGGACTGTTTGCAATATCTGGGAACGGGTAGCCAAATTATGTATGGATCCAAATGAGAACTGGTTGTACTCCCTCTATACCCCCTGTGTCATAACCCCAGGCTGTCTGAACTTGTAACTTTGCAGGACCCACAATTTTGGAGCAGGAGGGGGTGTTTACTGGCTGGGCCAATTTTACAAAGAGGGGGTGTTGGTGTCCTTTGATCAGTTGAAAGAGGCGTCTCACCGGGATTTCTTCCGCTATCTGCAAATCAGACACGCCCTGAATGCTCAATTTTCCAGGGTGGGTCAAAGAGTGGCGGTGTCACGGGTGGAGAGTGTGATCAGAGAACCGGGTCTGGGGAAACCAGCTCTCCTAGCAGGCACTTATATAGGTTAGAGACAGGAGTCCCCCAGGGATAAGAATGAGATGAAGTGACAGGACATAGACCAAAACCTGGATCAAAAGGATTGGGAGGAGATATTGGATAATCTGCACTTGTCGGTGGTTGAGGCGAGAGACAGACAGACAGACTAAGTGGATCCACCAAGCATACGTCAACCCGGTTCATCTGCACAGGATGGGCCTACTGGATAGGGACATATGCCCTAGGTGCGGGAGAGGAGAGGGCACATATGGTCTGGTCATGTGAAATTCTTGCCGGCTTCTGGGAGGGGGTAATGGACATGGTCAGTGAAATAGTGGGAATTCGGATTAGGGGCTCAGTCTCCCTATGTCTTCTGGGTGGTGGAGCCGCTATAGGAGCTTAGTGCCCTGAAGTCGCTGCTTCGGCTGCTGCTTTTTTATGCCCAGAAGTGCATACTGATAAATTTTTAAACACCCTGCTAAGCCATCAGTGCAAGCTTGGAAAAAGTTAAAGTGGTACAACACCCAGGATTTTCACTATCCTGGGTGTTGGTCCACTTCAGCGGGGCATCCGAGATCAGGATGCCCCGCTGTGTGAAACCCCCCCCCAAAAAAAACGTACCTTTTCGGCGACGGATAAGCCGCCGCCTCCCGCGCGTCCCTCTTAGCGGGCACGCGCACTGCTAGAGGGGCGGAGGCGGCGGCTGATCCGTCGCCGATAAGGTAAGGTTTTTTGGGGCTTTTGGGGGGGGGTTTCACCCCGCGGGACATCCCGATCTCGGATGCCCTGCGGTGAGGGAAGTGATCGGCCTGGGAATCTTGTAGATTCCCGGGCCGATCACCCCTGGGTGTTGGTCCACTTTAATAAATCAAAAACTCACCATGTATAAATTAACATACGAGGCAAGGGGGGTGCAGGATAAGTTTACAAAGGTCTGGGATCCCTGGTTACAGTGCCGGGAATCAGCATTGGAGGACGATTGAGTGGGGAGAGAGAGCGTACCACTGCGGTCGTGATCCTTACCTCTAACCTAGGAACGGGCGGATTGGGTTTGTGACCTATTGTACGAGGACCTGACATCAATGTAAGCTAACGCATGTCCTGATGAACAGATAACTGTCATTTACTCTCCCAGGCCCTTACCGGAGACTCGCGGGTCTCTGAAATGTCCCGAGTCCGGTGTGAATGGATCTTGTGTTGTGTGATTGTGTGTCGATGATGTGTACGTAGGCCAGACTGAAGTTAGGCAGTATTAAGAGATTTGTTTTGTATGTTGTTTAAAGCAAAATAAAAAAAAAAAAATACACACCAGAGAGCCCTGCTTACACATGAGCATGAGTGGGGAGGCTCTGACGACTCGACCAGCACACAAAAAACGCAGCAGCTGAGCTGGGAGTTTCAGCAGTTATCTGTCTCCACAAAGAATGTTAGAAGGAGCTAAATCTTCTCTAGCGGACTGAATTTCTCAAATGAACAAGTTTCCCAACTGGGCTGCAGCATGCCTGTGTTATTCAGCCTCCCCACACAAGGCAGACTGTCAGTGTGGAGGCAGCAACAACGCTTGGACTTTTGCTAAGAGCAGCCCACATCAGAAGTCAGCATATCTCTCATGCTGTGCACACGCTCTGAATCAACAGCTGGAGGAATAGAGGAATGAGGAGTGATACAAGAGAGTAATGCAGAGTATGAAACTATGGGGCAGCAGCCACACAGCCATAAAACAGTTACTACAAGTTTCTTCGAGCATACTGAGCAATGCTGTGTTTTAAGTCCATTTTGACAGTAGTATTGGGATTCTCAGAAGCAGGGCTATCAGGTTTGTAGCATGATGGTAGCTCCCTTGCAATTCAGCAGCACAACATTTGCATCAGTTAGCAACGATTTCCGGGGGGTGGGTGGTCTGCTTTAGGTGAGCAATTTACTAAGCTTTAATTTTTTTGACAGGTCAGCTTTTAAGCGATTTTACAATAAATGACCACCTGTAATCACCATCCATCATGCATAGAACAACATATTTAAAATGCATATGTATACCAATTGCAAATGATTGGTCTGGAGCAGTGATGGACGGAGGAAAGTGCTTACATTGAAAAACAGTTGTCAGTTTGACAGCTATAGCATTAATGTAATTTTAGATAGAACACCTATCACAGTATATAGGCTAATCATTTGCATACCTTCAAAAGCCTGGTCTGCTCCTTAAAATCCTCATCTTCATCAGACTCTGCATCTGGAAGATGGTATATTTTTATTCCATGATCTTGAATTTCATCTAAAATCTGCCAAAAAAAAGGGTGAGATCTATAAACACTTGTAGTTGTGGCACATGCTAATTGCCACTAGATGGCAATGTATGAAAATGATGCAGTAAAGGGAATTGGCATAAATGTAATGAAAACATTCTCATCATTTGTAAGAATGCGGAACTAGAAGACATAAGACGTGTTCTACCGGCCAAGTTATTTATAATTCTATTATATTTTATCTTTAACTATTTCAGTGCCAGCCTACCTAGAGATTTTGTCACAGTCTGTTGCCAGACAATGTTTCAGTACTTTGCGTTATCAATGTTTAACTGATTTTTGCAGAAATTTTCAGAAATATTATCAGAGCTTGGCATTTAGCATGAATTTAACATGAAATGTCTGGTTTGTAATTGCCTTGCTTTCTCATTTTTTTGAGAAGACATGTGGAATAGAATATAAGATAAATATATATCAAATTGCTCTGATTGGACGAGAGCCTGTGCGTGTCCCATTGGACTGGGGAAAGGCAAGTTCTAATCTGCACTCTGGGGGGTTTCACACAGTGAAGCATCGAGATTCACCATGCCCCAGGGGAAAGCCAGCAGCTGGCCCTGGAATCTTTTAGATTCAAGGCAGCCCACTAGTGGGTTTTGTTCTGCTTTAAGATCTGAACACTGTGGCATCTCCGTTTATGGGTAAATATAGGTTTATTGGCCCTTTCTCTATTCTTACCCGCCGCTTCAGTCTCTCCCGTTCTTTCAGAGTCAAAGTATCTGCTTTGGCAATAACTGGAACGATGTTCACCCGGTTGTGTAAAGCCTTCATAAACTGCACATCAAGGGGCTTCAAACTGAAACACAGGGATTGCAAGATCAGTATTCAACAGCCTAAAAGAACAATCCTCTATCAACATGTGAATCAGCTTACACACAGATTGACATATGGATCTTCAGTGGGGGTAAGGCGTAGATGGATACATACCCATGACCAAAGGGGGAAATGAAGTAAAAGCAGCAATGGACGCGGTTATCCACAATATGGCGCCGGTTCAAGCCGCTCTCATCATGAAGATAACGTTCGAACTGGTCATCCACATAACGAATGATGGGATGAAAACTGTAATTACGAGGGGAAAAACAAAAATGACATTTACTAGAAATACAAGACTGCATTATTTCATAAAACACGAATATACAGACACACTTAAAAGCCAACTCCAGGAAGAAATTATTCGTTTGGTTATAAATCGGTTAGGATTGCCGATTAGTTACAGATTAACTGATTGATCGCCTCTTGCGGACCTGGAGTTCTCAAGATCATTCAGGTGCCAACAATGCAGTCAGTTTTTCTTTGTAGGTTGGCCTTTACTGCTTCAGGTGACACGACCTAAAAGGAAAAGTCCACTGTGGTCCCCAGTTCACAGATCAGCCAAAAGCAAGGGGGCACAAGAAAACCGGCTTACTTTACCCATGAAGCTGGTGTGGGAAGTCGGGAATTGTGCTTCCCAGTTGGATGTAGTAAACATCTCCTTCAATGGGACCTTCAGCATCATTTAAAGTGAACCAAAACCCATGGTGATCAATCCCCCCCCCCCCCGGGGCATTCAAAATCGGGATGGCCCACATACGTGAAACACTCCAGGTCGCCCATACACTTACCTGTTTAATGGTCCAATGGCGCATGCGCGAGCCACGGCCCCGCTATCTAGCAGGGCGCGTGTCCGCATTTGTGAATGGCCGGCGCGGGCACACTCCCTGTTAAAGGGTAGCAGGGTATTCGTCTGTCAGCGCGCTTGGAGACGCTCGCCTTAGACGAAGGGACATCAGTGGATCCGAGTTTGCTTATTGGACAAGCGACCGTACATGTGCCGTAGGACTGGGAAGAGGCAAGTTTGTTTCACCAACCTAGGGGGTTTCACACAGCGGGGCACTCTGATCGGTGGCAAGGACCAAAACCAATGATAGTCAAAATCCTGGGTTTTGGTCCACTTTAATGAAAAGCCCAAACCCTTTAAAGAGTATTCCCCAGCATCTAAAATTAAATATATTTTATATTTTTAGTCGCTTACTTTCCCCCTCTGGACTTCAACTCTGTTCAGGACTCTAGGTAGGATACGGGCACCCCCAACTTGCCTTAGAAGCACAAGAGGGGGCAAAATTGCAGGGGGTGGGTTATAGCTGTGCTTTGCACAGATAGAGCAGAGCTGGGGTCAGGAAAAGGACAGCAATCCCAGAATGCAGAGGGGCACATTCAGAAGACACTTCCTGTTTGCAGGCATCCTAAGACGCCATGTGCCACCATCTTGGGTGTTTAAAGGGTCAGAAAACGCAATAGGTGCAGGTAGGAGGATTTTAAATGTGAGCAATCTGTATGTACAGGGTGTGGGAAACATATAAGATAGGCTCTTATTCAGGGTGAAAGTCCGGTTTCAATTCTGAAGAGCAGTGGAGTTCTGAGACAGTATATAGCACCTCCTGAGGCTGAGCAGGGGGGCTACTATAGGGGAGCATGGTGGTGTTACATTTGGGGGTTGTCATCTGAAGAAAACACTTTGAACCACCACAGGACAGTTTCACCAAGAGGAGGAAAGCACAACATGGAAAAGCAGTTGTAGGAAGAAAGCAGTGAAACCGCCTCAAGGAAAACAGTCCAGCTGCTTTGACTTAATAACAGATGAAACCTCCGACATACTGGAAGGTAAATTAAACTGTCCATAATATGTATGAAGCATGGGGAAATTAGACCGAGTTTAAGAGACAGGGGCAGAAGTGAATGCTTTGTGTAAATCAAGCAACCACAACCCTCTCATCAAGGCCCACCAACAGGCCAGGTTTTGGAGATCTTCATACAAATGCACAGGAGAAGCAGTTAGTGCTCTGACACAGCTAGAGTCGGCTATATGGAACTCCACAAAACCTGACCTGTTGGTGGACCCCAAGAAAGGAGTTGGGGGACAATGCTGTAAAGCATTATGAGATATGTAGTGCTATATAAATACACAAACAGAATAAAGACTGTTCGAAAAAAACATGTCAAACATACTTTGAATACTTTAACCTGAAACCAGACAGAACATCAACACCAAAAAATGATCGAAAGTGACACGGCAGCATTCCTACCGAGCAGAGCGAGAATCAGTCGTGTTACAGATAAAATGTAGGCCACCGACATAGTCTGTACCGTCATACAGTTGTGAGAAGAGTGCAGACTGAAAACTACTTTGTAATTAAATGGAATACTGAAACTTTTGTATGAGGTAAGCCTAAAGCCAACCTTTCAATTTCAAGAGTGGAGAAATACTGCAGTAAATTGAATATTAAACTGGAACACAATGTATAAAAAGACTGTGGGTCCAGCATGCAGTGTTCTAGATGGCGCCCCAAATTGGTTTTAAAGTAAAGAAGGTAAAAATCTCACCTAATTTCAGTGCTGTAACATTTTACACACAGAACGGTATTCCTGGGCAACCTCTACACTCACACCTCACAGAATCCCTCTATCTAGGAGCATGGATAGAGTTACGCCAGGGATGCTGTTCTGTGCAGAAAATGCTGCATTTTACAGCACTGGAAAGATTTTGAAGGCTCTCTTTAAAGAATAACTTCAGTCATCTAACGACCCCCCGCCCTGCCGATGAAGCGGAAGGGGGGGGGGGGGGTTACAAATTAAAAAAAAAAAAAAAAAAAAAGCCCATACCTTAGCCAGGTGCCTGGACCACTCCTGGAGCCTTAGCAGCAGCTGCAGGAAAAGAGACAGAGCCACATCTCCCTGGGTCCGCACATGTTCCCACCGCTCATACACTTGAATACGCGGGCATCAGTGTGCACGGATCCATGGGATGTGGCTCTGTCTCTATAGGCCAAGATGGCGGCACCCAGGTTCCGGGGGCCCAAGTCTGGCTAAGGTATGGGCTTTTTTTTTTTTATTTGAAACCCCCTGTCCTGCCTCAGCATCAGGGTAGGATTGGCAGGACGTGGGGTCATTAGATGACTGCAGTTCTGCTTTAACACGGGGCTTCCAAATTAGTATGCAGACCCCCTGCATAACGGACCGAAAATCTGTTTTAACCCACATGTGAAGTATATGTTCCCAGTTGCCAAGCTGCTCCTTTAGCCACCTTAAAAAGGACCATAACCCATTTTCACTATATCGCATTTGGTCTGTACCCTTGGGGCAGACCTAGAAAGCTGTGAGAGATGAATGCACCATGGGTTTGCCGGAGAGGTAAGAAAATCAGGTGACTGACTGGATTGCTGCAGGGGTGGGTATTTAACTGGACCTAACTTATTATAGGTGCTAGGTTCTGATGGCAACTATATGGGTTCAGAATGTACTGGTAATACTTGACCTCCAGTCAAAAAAAAAAAAAAAAAAAAAATCAAAGCTTAGTAAATTGCTCCCCTAAAGCTACTCTGTGGCAATCAGTGACATAAGCTTATTGAGAGGTAGTAACACCATTCAGATGTTTAGAATAGCCGGCTGATTCTGCAGTCTCAAACATGCATGGCAGCGGCCATCTTGCCACACACATGAAGAAGCAGATTCTGAAAGTCTCTCAGTCAAAATTGCCTCATGTTCAAACATCTCTTATTTCCAGCTAGGAGTAGTAAACCTTCAGCTGTAATGACTTTCAATTGAATAAAATACATTGCATCCCCTTTGGCAGCCAATGCCATAAAGGTACAATGTAACAGCTTCCCTCATGCAGTTTTCTTTTGCTACATTAGCCGTTTATTCAGTGTGTATGTGTGTTAAAAAGAAGGCAAACTTCTCTCTGTTTTTGAGGCGTATATCTCTCTCAATTTGGTGTGAATTGCTGCTAGTACAGCCCCCCCCAATTCTTATGTGCAAGCAGGACCATCACGTGTGTGGCAAGATGGCTGCCACCATGCAATTAAAGAGCAAACTGCGTATGCCACCAATCATAAGAAGGGAAGTGAAGCAATTTACTAAACTTTCTTTTTTTGACTGGAGATCTTCTTTAAAACACTGTACCCTTATTACAATCACCAACTGCTGAATCAAATTAACATCCAAAGAGCCAAAAGAAACCTAGCGCCCCCCTCCCCCCAAACACTTCCCTGACAGTTGCCCAATTAAGGGGCATAAAAATGATTTGTGTATGGCGAAGTTTCTTTTGAAGTGGCCAAAATACCTACAGCTGGAAAGGATGGCAATCACAAAACAACTGTACTCACCAGTCTTCACAATTCATAGCATCGCCATAACCTGGAGTGTCAACCACAGTGAGACGCAGCTTCACTCCTCTTTCCTCTATCTCTACTGTAGAAGCTTCAATCTCTACTGTCCGCTCAATCTTATCTGCATAGATAACAAAGTTCAGAACAGTCAGGCAACAAGCAAGCATGTCATGCATTAGACCAAATCATCAGAACAGTTTTTCCAACCAAAGAAGTAACCACTTTAGATAAGATAGTGGATGTTTTAGAGACCAAACACACCTGTTGCTTGCCAGGTCTTTGCCAGGTCAGCCAGCCAGGTTGGAATGCACCAAGTCCCTGACAAGCTCATCTGAGGGGGATTCTTAAGAAAACCTTCTGGCGTCAACAGAATATTCAGCCTGTAGGATGACTTGTCAATAGTGTCTAAAGCCATGAAGTACTTTCCACTCCAACTTTGTTTAGCACAAACTTCAAGTGACAGAATTTATTTTGGTAGCTAGTTTCAATAGGGTTGCTGATGATGGCACCTCCTAAAGATGCCATAGCTAATCTGAGAAGTCCCTCTCTGGTATATATAATGGTAGCAAATATCAAGGTATATTGTCCAACCGACAGGTAGAGGCAGAATCTATAACCCACATGTTAAGATAAGACAAGCTCCTAAATAACAATACCCGCTCAACTTGCATTACGACTGAGCTAAAAACTAAAAAAAAAAAAATAAAGTTCAATCACACCTGTCAATGTGATGGAATGCATATTAATACTGTATTATAATTCTTGCATGGAAGAGGTTATCTGGATGGGCAGCATTTAAAGTGAACAAAAACCCAGGATTATACCTCGAATTTCATCCCTGGGGTATCCGCCGCCAGCTTAAAACACACACACATGGGCGCTACTGTATGTGAACATGCTGATCCCGAGGGGTTTCACACATCGGGGCATTCCTAATGTGGTTTCCCGAGGGTAGGGAATCTGACAGCCCCTTACTTTTTCATTTCCTTGGCCCTGTATACTAAATTACACAATGCTTTCTCTCCAGGCAGCACTTCACCAATTCACTGTAATAAATGAACGTGTATTTTATTTTACAAATATTTGATTGGGGGGTGTTATATGGGCGATAGACACCCAACACATACCCCATACACCTGAAAAAAAAAAAAAAAAAAAAATGTAAACCTGCTGCACCGGGCACAACCCTCTCTGGATAAAGGTCCGTCAGGAAGAGGCTGTTTATTAGAGTTGATTTTCCAAGACCAGATTCACCTGAACAAACAAGAAACAGAAAATTCTGCATTTAAAAGAGAGCAATTATAATCACAGATTCATTTTTATCAACACAAATTCCACAGAAATATCCATGGTTTACCTTATTAACAAGTCACATAAGCAATGCAACAGATTTGAGGGTTTTGGTCTGCTTTAACAATTGCCTCTTCCTTTTACCCATTACATCTGCTTCATTTGTAAGTTATGTCCTCCCTCCCCCCCTTTCCAGTTGGGGGCAACGCTTTGTGACCCTGTATAGTCCTGCCTATAGGCTTGTGTGGGAGCCATGAGTGGGGCGGGGTGCCTTGTATTTATAATGCAGAAAACATTGTCTTTTAAATTGGTCCAAACACCCCCCACGCCTAGCCCCTGAGTCTAAAAGTCCCTTTGCAAGGGGCTTGAGTTTCAACCTTTCTGGACAGGATGCTCAAGGGAACAGAATCTGGGAAGCCACTTTGTGATCACTTGAAAAAAGCCTGGCCTGCCCCTTTAAGTCTTTTGGGTCAACCAGCTGCTGCCAGGAAATACACTATGCCAACAGCTGGTTCACTGTGTCGGTATAATGCAAGTTAGGAGCGCCAGTTAGCTCATTAACCAAACTGGGTCTGTAGTGCCTGCACTGCGGATTCAGCGTCTGATCAGTGGAACTGGCAACAGTCAATAGGATGGTGTATTAAGAGTCCCAGAAAAGCAATCTGAAACTTAAACTGGGCCAACAGTCAAAAATGACTTAAACCAGACAAGCACAACAAACCATGCTTATATGTATCCCTCCCCATAGCAGTTTCGATTGCTGCACATAAAAATGTGTTTACATTTCTCTAACTCCAACTTTGAGAAATTTTAAAAACAAACTGGCAGCTCATGCCATTGCTGGCCAGCTGCAAACAGGAAGTGCTGCTGGGCTTCCTGTTACTTGTGCATTATCAGTTACGTCGGATGAATCCAGGCAGCCGCATGGCTGAGACACTGCAGAATAGCTGCTATCACTAGACAATTGGTGAGGAGACTTTTCAGCTCTGGATGCAGGAACTAATGTAAGTGCTGACAATGCTTCCTTTTTGAGGAGTTTCCTTTTCCAACTCTGCCAGGCTGTTGGTCTGGTTTAAGGGCAGCTACTCTGGTGAAACGATTCATTAAACAAAAAATGACTTCAGCAGATGCCTGAGGGAGATCGGATAGGTACAAATTTGTAAAATAGACATGGTGCCTAGGTCATAGAGGCTGGACTTTCAGTATATATGTAAAATTTCTAGTTTTGAGTTTTAAAGCGGAACAAAACCACAGCTTTCCCCTGGAGGCATCCCAAATCAGGATGCCCTGCTGTGTGAAACCCCCCAGGTCACTGGTAATTTCCTACCTTTCACCCGGTGCAACACCACATGTTCGAGCTCTCGTCTAATGAGAGTTGCCTGCTACAACTACATCATTTGCATCATGCTCAGTCATATAGGCTAGGACGGGAGCGCACACGAGGACGGAGATAGGCAGCAAGCGCTCCCGATTAAAGACAGGGTCGATTCATGGTCGGTGCATCGCTATTTGGAGCGTCAAGTCGTGCATCAAAATGGGAAGCGTTTAGCTTTTAGTGTCAATTTGCACTAGCAAATTGCCATTTGCACCTAACATTTTCCACACCAAATTCCTTCGGTGCCCGATTTATGGTATTTTTAGATCTAAGAAAAGCGTACGCAAACGTGGCAATTTGAAGAGTGAATTGGCTCTAGCAAATAAGTGGAGGAAACAACCTAAGATAAAGAGTTATAACAATACAAAAATGTTGATGTTATGCCCAAAGTTTAGCAAAAACAATGAAAGAAATTAAAGTTAAATTATTAAATTATTGAAGTGGACCAAAACCCAGGATTTTGACCATCCTTGGTTTTGGGCCACTCCCCCGGGGCACCCCGATATGTGCAACCCCCCAGATCTCCTGATAAAACTCACCGCAGTCCTACAGCGCATGCGCGGCCAGTCGTCCAATCAGCATGCTCGGAGACGCTGAGCAATTCCCGTCTAAGAGACGTCTTAGCTCAGTGGCTCCAAGTGCGCTGGCGGCAGCATCTCACTCGTCCCTGTAACAGGGAGTGCGCCCATTCACAAATGTCCGGCGCAGGCACGCGCCATGCTAGAGGGATGCCGGGGATGCAGCCGCGGCCTGCGCTGTTGTATCGGAATTCAGGTAAATTTAGCCGGCGACCTGGGGGGTTTCCCCAATTTTGGATGCCCCGCAGGGAGGGGATGGATCAGCAGGATTTTGGTCCACTTTAAGCATTAATATGCAAACCAAACAGGGGAGGGAGGTTTAAAGAGAACATCTGGGAAAAAACATTGGGCCCAAAAAACATTAAAGCTTAACTTGAATTCAAATATCCCCCCCCCCCGTTCAAATGCGCATAGGGCAGGGCCATTTGCACTTCAAAGTAGAAGGTTTTTTTGCGGAAGGCGCAAATTGGCGCTAGAAGGCAGCATTTGCGCTTCTCCCGTACATTTGCTATTTGGTGTGCTTGCAGCCATGAACCAATGCGAGTGCCCACACATGCACCACTGGAACATGGAAGAGATGAGTTGTTTCTTTCGGGAGGGTTACATAATGGGGCATCCACAATCGGTATGCCCCCGGGGAACGGAACAAAGCATGAGAGGGTCAAATTCCCTGGTTTTGCCCGATTTAAGGAATGGTTAGTTGATTATCAGTGTTGTTTGTGCTTATTTTGTAGCATTCCAGGTGCAGAGAAAAGCAGTTTCATTCCTTTTGGATCTAATTGTATTCCTCACACTTCCGTTGGAAAAAGGGATTAGTTTGTCTAGTCCAAGAGTGCAGATATCACTTTTTATAAGGTTACCTTTTTCTAACTTTATTCGAGTCTAGTACACAAATTCTTACCTACAACCATGAGAGTGAACTCAAATCCCTTCCTTACAGACTTGCGGTGAACCTGATTTGGAAGATTGGCAAAGCCGACATAGCCTGGAGTCTCCGGGTTTGTGAACTGAGCCTGCTGGTACAGGAAAATAAAATACATTTAATATTTGAGATTACATTGAACACAAAGGATATAAGAGGGATTTTCAAATGGGCGTATAAACGTTACGCTGCATTCTTCAAGCAGTTCTAGAACACCCGCCAAGGCATAATAATTGTGTCCAAGGCCAAATACTGTAATGTTTGACTTCTACTGAGCAAAGCCCAGGTGCAGAGAGGCCATTACTGTGTAACAGCAGCAGCATTGTATTTCTATGCCAGCCTAGAAGGTCAACACACAAAAGATAAGATACTCTAAAGCTGGTTCTACAAAGTATCCCCTGTCCTGTTGCAACAATATTAAGGGGTCAGATTCTGCAGATCACCTGCCAAATGAAAGAATGAATAGCAGCCCATTACTGACAAGTCAGCTACTGACCATCCATTACAGACAATGTTTTAAAATCTATAATGCCTACAGTAATTACCGTGCGCACCCTATCTGTACCTCTAATCCAGGCCCCTCACCTAGTAGAACATTATAAAAATACATCACAACTAAAACAACAAAAAAACAAGTCTCTTTAGATTAAAGTGGACCAACACCCAGGATTTTCACTATCCTGAGTGTTGGCTCACTTCCGCGGGGGTGGTCGGGGGGTGCCCCGCTGTGTGAAACCCCCCAGAAAGCCCCTAAATTCTTACCTTATCGGCGACGGACAAGCGGCGGATAAGCCGCCGCCTCTTACAGGGCGTGCGCCCGCCATTCACAAATGGCCGGCGCGGGTGTGCGCCCTTCTAGAGGGACGCGCGGGAGGCGGCGGCTTATCCGTCGCCGATAAGGTAAGATTTTAGGGGCTTTCTGAAGGGGGGTTTCACACAGTGGGGCATCCCGATTTTGGATGCCCCGCGGGGAGGGAGCTGATCGGCCCGGGAATCTTATAGATTCCCAAGCCGATGAGGGGTGGTTGTTGGTCCACTTTAAAGGTACACAGCACAGATATGGTTAATGAAACTGTATAGGTTATGAAAAGTGTGGTGGAAACATGCCACCTGCTGCCTCGTACAGAGGAACTCCTGGCATGCCCCCTCTGTTATAGTGTATAGCTTGATGGTGGCAGTGTGGCATCCACAGTTTGGTGGAGGTCCTCCAGAGGAATTGCCACGCACAGTGCAGGACCAGAAAAGAGAGACTGGTATGTTTGGAGTGGACCAGAATGTATCCAAGCTGCTACAACTAGGAAACACACTAGAACTTTTTGAAAGAAAAAAAATAAATAATAAAAAACATACTGCAACAGACTGCGCACTTTGGTTGTAGCAAGCAGTGAAAAGAGGGACCACCCAGAAGCTAACCATGGAAAAAGACAGCCTACAATATGTCAGAGTTAAACTCTGCTCGGGGGGGCGTGGCCGGCGATGAGAGCGTGAGGTCGCACACCTTTTGAGCTCCCTCCGGCCGACCCATTTATCTGCATTTTTTGGGGCTTTCTATCCACTTATACCCGGTGCCAGGAGCCATGGCCAGGGGCAGGAAGCTGAAGAATAAATCCCCATCCCCTTCCCACAGGAAGATCAGCTCCTACCTGGCTCCGGATCGCGGGAGAGGCGGCAGAGCTGGGACTCCCAAGATGGCGGCGCCGGAGCATGGAGGGGCTGGAGCCCACAGCGCGCGGGGAGATCCTCCGGAGCGGGCGAGGAGAGCGTCGGCTTCTGTGCCGGTGAGTGTGCCGGCTGAAGAGGGGGAAGCCCGGCCCTCGGCGGGGGGACCCAGTCCGCGAGACGGTGCCGCCGGCGGCGGGTGGACGGGAGCCGGAGCGCGGCGCTGGTCTGAGCCGCCTCCCGCACGTGGTGGGAGCGGCGGCGGCCGTGAAGAGGCAGCAGAAGCCGCAGATGAGATCGGGGAGCGGCGCCGGCCTGGATGGCGCTCGCCAGACAGTAGCAGCTGCTCAGATCAGGAGAGCCCAGGTGACATCTGCGCTCCCTTACCGGCTGGGAAGGGAGCTGGGCCTGGAAGCCATGGCCGCCAGACGGCTCAGAGGGGGGGGCGCCCACCATTAACCCCCACGCTGCCTGTAAATACCGGGGATCGGGGGCAGAGGAGCCAAGCCCCATCTGACTATATAGTAGATGTCATGCAGCCAATGAACCCTTGCACAGACCGGCCTGCATCTGCCTGCCCAAGCCCTGACTGCCCACCCTCGCCACAACATGGGGGGCGCCTGGATGGATCAGACCTCACTGCCGCTTCCCTGGGTGCGTCGCCCGTCGACACCCCCTCCCCGCTGTCATGGAAAGAGCAGCCAGAGATGGGGTTCAGCCCCGGCCCAGATGGGGGGCCCCTGCTGGAGTTCCCCCAGCTCCGGGGCGTGTCAGCCCATACAGGTGCTTCACCCGGAACGCCTGCAGCACTGGCCTCTCCGATTGTGAGTGGGGCCTGGTTTGACCACGGGGCCTCACCTGGGATGCCCCCTTCTCCTGCGTGGCAACAGCGGAACGACTCATCTTCCTCTACTTGGCCCCGTGGCCGCACTTCGGTGGAGGGGGGGAGTGTTGTGGTGGAGCCTAGCAGCACTGGGGCGCCAGCACCTGTTTATAACACTGCACGCCCGGTTCAGCCTCCCACTCCCGTGGGCCCTGGATGCCCTCGAGACCCGACGCCATGCGGTTCCTCAGCAGGGGGGGGGGGGCGCTGACACCATCTGTGACCACCTTGCAGACCCTGCATACTCCCCCGATGACGACGCTTTACCACCTTGACCCCATCCTAGCAACCCTCAAATGCCTTCTAGGTGCCACTGGGGCTGCACCGTGGGGGTGAGCGTGGTGGCCCCCGAGCTCCTGGCGTCATTGCCTAGGGTGACCTCTGCTCACACACATGGCCTCGGTGCCCGCTGGCCTGCGCGCTTTGATCAACGTCTGGTCTGCGGGCCCTTGGGGTCGCAGCGGGGCCCTTCGCTGCGTGGAGGTTCGGCAGGTGGGGGGGCTCTTCATCAATTTCTTTGCATTATGGTCCGTGTGGGCGTTACCCCCTGGAGGGGTTCTCTTCTGTTAGTAAGCTCATTGGTGGTTGCCCTATAAACAATCTAACCGTGGGTCGGTCGGGGGGACCTCCCTCTGTCTCTCGGAACCGTCTCGCCCTCACCGTAGGCCGGGACCCTGTGGCCCTCTGGGTTGGCCTTTTGCTAGCCCCGGGCGCCTAGGGGCTTCCCTTTTTTTGGGGACAGGAAGACCCCTCCCCCATTTAGATCCCTCTGGGTTTGGATTTTTTCTTACACACTAGGTTTTTGCCCCATAAGGTTTAGTTCTTTGTGTGTCTTCTTTTCTCCCCCTCTGTGTTCTCCTCCCCCTCCTGTGGTCGTCTTTCTTGTTTTCTAGTGCCCTTTCAGCCCTTTCCTCTTTCCCCCTATTACTGATCTTCCTCACCCTGCTCCCTCGTCTCCTCGCGGGCTCGTGAACTCCTTTCTCTCAGTGCTTTTGGCCCTTGAGATAGTCCTGCGCGGTCATGTCTGGGGTCCAATGTACTTCGCTGAATGTTAAGGGCCTGAACTCCCCTGTAAAGCGAGCTTCTGTTCTGGGTGAGTTGAAACGCCTGGGAGCAGGGATTGCCTTTCTTCAGGAAACTCATCTTAAGGAGGGGAGGGTCCATAACCTGTCTAGCCGCCACTTTCGTCACCAGTATCATGGCCTTTCCCCTGACGCTAAATCTAGGGGGGTGGCCATCGTCCTGGCAGGATATCTCCCTTGGTCATTGGAGGAGGTGGTTCACGACTGCGAGGGTAGGTACCTTTTTGTTAAGGGCTCCCTCTACGCACAGAGGGTGACGCTTGCGACCTGCTACTGCCCAAGCTCAAACCAAGCTAGCTTCTTGAGGTCTACCTTGGAGAGGCTGGCGGAGTTCACTGCCGGCATTTTCCTTCTGGGAGGGGACTTTAACTGTGTATTGGACCCTCAAATTGATACCTCTAGGGGGACTTCTTGCATTCCTTACTCGGCTATTAGGAGGGTTAAGGCTCTCCTGTTTGATCATCAACTCCTCGACGTATGGAGGATGATCAACCCCAGGGGTAGGGATTATACTTATTTTTCCCCCCCCCACAACACATACTCACGTATAGACTGGTTCCTGATCCCTCATAGGTTCGCACACCTCATCTCGCGGCCTACCATTGGCTCGATTTCAATCTCTGATCACGCTCCTATCTCGGTCACCTTATCGGTCCCGGATTCTCCCCCCCCCCTTGGGGCATTGGAGGCTCAATAGCTCCCTCTTGCAGGACCCTGCGTTTAAGGCGGAAATTCAGTTAGCAATCACAGAGTTCTTCACTGAGAACAATACTCCGGATGTGTCACGTATGACCCAGTGGGAGGCCCACAAATGTGTGATTCGAGGCCTATTAATCAGACGGGGCGCCTATCTTAAGAAAGAAAGGGAAAAACAAACAGCTCTGCTGCTTCAGGAGCTACGGACCCTGGAGACCAGACATAAACAGTCTTTGGATCCCGCAATGTCTGCCAAATTGACTAAATTGCGTGAGGCCCTCCGTGATATTAGCTTCGTAAAGGTTAGGGGTCAGATCGCGAGATGTCGCAGGTATTTTTATGAGTTCAGCAACAAAAGTGGCAGGGCCCTTGCTAGAGCTCTGAGAGGCCAGCGTTCTAGGAATTTTATTCCCAGTATCCTTGACTCCGGAGGTGCTAGGCACTACAAAATAGGGGATATAGCTGGAACCTTTAGGGACTTCTACGACGACTTGTATAACCTACCGCAGAATGAGTCCCCGGCGCATCGGCAAAAGGTAAGGGCGTACATACAGAACTCGGATCTTCCCCGGCTTGGGAAGAGCGTGGCGGAGGCCCTGGAGGGGGAGATAGACGTGGGGGAGTTTACAAGGGCCATCAGGAGCATGAAACCTGGAAAAGCACCTGGTCCGGATGGATATAGTCTGGAGTACTATAAGGAACTGGCGGGCACTTTGGGCCCCCATTTCGTTTCCTCTTTCGGCTCTCTGAGTGATGGCTTCCCCCCCCCTCGAGATACCCTGCGGGCTAGGATTGCTGTGATTCCTAAGCCGGGTAAGGACCCATCGCAGTGCGGCAGCTACAGGCCCATTTCTTTGCTGAATTGTGACCTTAAGATTTACAACAAAATTCTGGTGGATAGGCTGGCCCCACTCCTTCCGGATCTCATCCACTGGGATCAGGTGGGCTTCGTCCCTAATCGCGAGGGGAGGGACAATACCACTAGAGTCCTAAATGTGATTCATCACGTTCGACAGATTGGGAAGGCCGCGCTGCTCCTCTCCACGGACGCCGAAAAGGCTTTTGACAGGGTAAACTGGGTCTTCCTAGAGGAGACTCTACGTCACATTGGGCTGGGTGACAGGATGCTCAACAGGATCCTGGCCTCCTACACTTGTCCCTCGGCGTCCGTGGTGGTGAATGGCGTACCTTCTCGGGCATTTAATTTATCTAATGGGACGCGTCAGGGCTGCCTGCTTTCCCCTCTCATCTTTATTCTCTCGTTGGAGCCTTTCCTACGCTTGATTAGGCAAAACGTTGACGTTTCGGGGGGTGAGGCTGGGGGGGATCGAGCACAAGGTAGCGGCATACGCCGACGATCTAATGTTTTTCGTTGCAAAGCCTGAGATCACCTTGCCGAATTTGCTTGCTGAGCTCCGTAACTTCCAAGAGGTCTCTAACTATAAAATCAACTACAAGAAGTCCTCTGCCTTGAATATTTCCATCCCCGCGGAGCGCCTGAGACACGTCACAGAAAACTTTCATTTTAAGTGGGAGCGGGAGGCCGTTACATACTTGGGCACACGCATCCCTTCCAGACTACAGGGAACATACGCTTTAAACTTCCCCCCACTATTGAAAAGGTTGGAGGAGGACCTGCATAAGTGGAACAAAGGGGTCTACTCTTGGTTTGGAAGGGTTAGCGTCATCAAGATGAACATCCTCCCTAGGGTGCTATATCTATTTCAGGCCCTTCCGATGGACATCCCCCCCGCCTTTTTTAAGCAGCTTACTGGGATCTGTACTAGATTCGTCTGGGCCGGTCGCTCTCACCGCCTGGCGGCTTCTCTGCTTACGGTCTCCAAATCTGGGGGGGGACTGGGTCTCCCGGATTGGAGGCGCTACCACGCTGCGGCTCATCTAAGCCGTGTAATTGACTGGTGCCGGCATTCTGCCCAGAAGCAATGGGTTCAGATGGAGCAGGCTGCTTCCCCCTGCCCTCTTCCTGGCCTGCCTTGGATCCCGATACACGGACTCCCGCGGCTGAATACGCATCCTACAGTTGGTCCGACTAGAAGGGTGGTGGACAGGTTCCTGGTGGGGTCAGGCCTCTCTCCTTCCCCTTCCCCTATGACACCAGTACTGGGGCACCCTGACTTTCCAGTGGAGATAGCGGGGGGACCCTTCAGAGCCTGGATCAGGCAGAATTGCTACAGGAGACTCCATATGCAGGTGGGCGGTGAGTGGAGGAGGCCGGAGACTTTGGTCTCTGACCTTGCACTCAGACCAATCATGCAGTTACAAACCCTTCAACTTCTGCATTACCAGCGGTCTGTTGAATGCGCATCGCCTAGACAGTTAACGCAATTTGAACACACCTGTTTAGACTCGGGTCATTTTAGGGGGGCCTTGTCATATTCCTACTCGCTTTTGATGGAACCTCCGGGGGACTTTGTTCCCTCTTACGTGAGGGGATGGGAGAGGGAACTCTGTAGGACCTTCACGGAGGAGCAACGACTGGCAATGGTCCAACTAGCTCATAAGAGCTCTATCTCTTGCAAATATCAGGAGACTAATTTTAAAATTTTATCACGATGGTACCAGGTCCCAGCAGTGCTGGCAAAAATGTTTCCCTCCTCCTCCCCCCTCTGCTGGAGGTGCATGCGGGCGAAGGGGACTATGACACACATCTTCTGGGAGTGCGAGAAGCTTTCCAGCTTCTGGACAGGCGTGAGAGAGATTGTAAAGAAATTGACGGATATCGATTTGGGTGAGGACCCCGCTTGTTATCTACTTAACCTCGCACCGGTCTCTATGAAATCCAGGCGTAGATCCCTGCTTGCCCCCCTCTTGAGTGCTGCCAGAACCTGCGTCCCGGCTAGGTGGAGGTCCCCTGATCCCCCCACAATCGCGCAGTGGCTGGCCGTCGTGAAGGACATTTGTAGGATGGAGGAGCTTACGGCCTCGCTGAGGGGGACTTTGGAAAAGCATAGGAGAACCTGGCAGAGTTGGGATAGTTTCACCTTCTCCTCCGACTTTCTCCAGTACACATAGCCCGTTCCTTCCAGAGTGCTCTCTTGGGTTCTCTTTTCAAGGATTGGACATCCCCTTCCTCCCTCCCTCTTTCTTGTCCTCGTCTTGTCTGTCTCTCCATTCCCATGGTCCCCCCCTTGATGTGTCTGTTTTGTCTCTTCTCCCCTACACGTTATTTGTTTCCCAATAGTTTTGCTTGTGGGTTTTTTCCCTGTTCTTTTACCTGTTTATAAAATGGTTGGAGGCATGGGTTGCAGCCGCTGTTACAGGTTGTTGTGTAGAATTGCAGTTTACAACGCCTGGCGCAGGGCTCCACATTGCTCTATACTTTATACTCTATCCTGCCATCCTAGTGTCTGATTTTGGATGATGGTAACTGTCATTGTAAGATTCTACCATGTTAGATGGCTGTATTATCTGCATTTTGTTTTCTTGGCACTGCGTTGCCAGCGATGTAACTTTTGCTTCCTTTCAATAAAAACATTTAATTGGAAAAAAAAAAAAACAAACTCTGCTCCTTGGAAAAGGTGCACATAAGTAAATATATCAAGAAAAAGATACTCCCCCACCCCTAAGTATACTAAAATCTCTTATCAATTATCTTAGGAACACAGAACTGATGGGGCCGTCCTAGAGAAGTCCCAACAACAGTGGGCAGAAGACTCTCTTAATGTGGGTGCAACAGAAAAACTTTCCTGGGACTAACTGGAAACCACCAGCTGGAGCCAAATATGAATATGAAAGAACCTCCAAGGCCCTAAAAGAAATAATGCTTGTGCAGTCAGCCAACCAACATCTGTAAGAGCCTGTAAATCTTGGCTAAGACCTCTCTGGACTGGCCTTTCTCTGAAAAAGTGGGCATGGCCCTTGGATCTGTGATACTGCATAATAATCAGCTTTCTGCCGAGTTCTGCCAAGTTCCGGAATCCTTACTCTGTAACAAGTGAGCTCATCTGCAGCTTTAGCTAAATCAAGCAGCAGTAATGACTTTCCCAGGTGAGATAGTTGCCAGTAACCCTTTAGCTACTGCAGCACAAGATTGTCATTGTCATCTGAACAGGTTGAATTACAGCAGGAGGTGTTAAACCTGTGAGCTGATGCATGTGCAGCGTAGTCACTTCCTCAGCCAGAGAATTAACAAGCCTGAGTTAGGAAGTCTCTGCCAGGTACACCAAAAACGGTGTGTTAGTGTACATTGCTAAGGTAAACACATTGTTGCTATAGAAAATGTTTTTCTTTTATAGCACAGAGTTGCAAACACATAGAAAAGAAAATAATTCACTGAGAAGTTGAGCACTTTGAGGACATCAAGTTTAAACACACGAATGGAAACTTTTTAAAATGCCATTGAAAGTGGAATTAGCCTTTAAGCCTATGTATGTGGGCTCCTAAATGATCCACAGTTAGCAACCATTTGCACACAAAAAAATCAAAAAAACATAAGTTATCGCATTTTGGCATTTTGCCATTAAAAAAAAAAAAAAAAAAAAAAAAAAAAAAGGGGTCATTTCAGGACAGATGTAGTCAATGAAACTGCTAAACTTTTCTTACCTTTGACATCTTGCGTTCAATAGAGAAATCTGTAAAAAGAAATATATATTAGACTCAAAAGACATCTTAATACAGGCACAAATAAAAGTTGTAGCCCAGGCAATCTACACAAAATGCCCACCTACCCACAAATGTATGTCTGAGGGTAGAAATCCATTGTAATAAATGGGGTAGCATGCACTGGTAAATGCAGGGCGACCTGCATGGTTCTCTTTTATGGTACAGAACACAAAGCTCCAAGAATTACACTACCAGACTACGATCAGGTAGCGGGGGGGGGGGGGGGGGGGGGGGGGGTTTGATTATCTTTAATTAAACCATTTTTTTGCTTAGATGTCATGTGATGGGTGTTGTGATGGTGAGAAAATGTACCCAGATTATATATAAAAAGGAAACTAATTCTTGTGACCAGGTTTTGTAAGCATACATGTTGTCAGGTTATCTTTATACGACATTAGAGTTGGTAGTGCCCACTATGTACCTTAAAGAAGTTCTGCAGGCAAAATACAAGCAAAAGGCCACTTACCTTTTGTCCTGCGCCGCTGATCGGGGATCAGGAACTCACTTGATCGCTGTATCTGAGCCCACACCACAGCCCGCCATGAAGCTCCATCCAGAGCCTCACACTCCATCCTCTGGCCAGACCACACCCCAATCATCAATCACAGGGGTGTGTGACCACGCCCTCTCAATAGACTACAATCGAAGGGTGGGCATGTCAGGACTCCGTCTACTACCTCCATTGCAATGGAAAAGGCATGGCAGCATGCCTGTGATGGCAAACTACGATCCAGTCCTTTGATCAAACCTATCCCCATGGTCAGTCTACGACATGACTTCCAGTGTCAGCTGCGGTGGAGTTGCGGATCGTGCGATAAGGCAAGTTCCTGATCCCTGGTGTGGGACAAAAGGCATGTTTTGCTTTTATTTAGCCTGGAGAGCTTCTTTAAAGTAGAGCTAAACCTTCCAATCATCATTCACTTAATGTACATATACAAGTCTCTGTACGGGCAAAAAACACCACATACTCACCTAAAGTCCCGCACAGCTGAATCACAGGATGCCGGTAGTTTGAATCATAATGGCATCAGTGATCTGGTTCCCGACATCCCTGTGGGCCGGAACCCAGCGCTCCTCCCATTACATCACTGGCGACGCCCACTCCGTTCATCACACCCCCTGAATTAAAATTAATGGAGTGGGTGTGGCCAATCGTGACTGAGTCTAGGAAGAAGCGAGGAAAGTGTGGCCCAGCCCGTGGACGGTCTTGATCTCTGGTGGAGGCAAGTTTCAAATCCTGAGAATATTGCTGATCAGCTGTGCGGAACTGTATGCGAGTATTTGGTATTTATGTTTTTTTTTTTTCATACACCCCCTTCAATACTTAAAGCTATACTAAAGGAAAGCCCGATTGTTGTCCTATTGTCTTGAGATACACGTTGCACGGGCCTAAACTTCAATACTTTTTCAAAAAGAACCCTGTAGTTCCTAAGATATTTGTAAAGGTATTAGAGCATTGGGGATACACGGAAAAAAAAGAGGAGAAACAGTGGGTGTGGCAACAGCACTGTGATGTTTTACATGTATGATAGTAAAAAAATAAGTGCATTGCTGGGCCTCTAGTTATTACTGCCAGACACAGAAAAAGGGGGTGAGAGATGCTGCAGACTAAGTGTGCGCCAGTGCTGCCTATTCAGTAAGGCCTGGCATAGTGGGGTATCCCAATTCAGAATGCCCCATAAAGTGGTAGAACAACACATCCAAGACTTGAGGGGGGTTGCTCCTTTTTGAAAAAATTGTCCAGGCTAATGGCAAAAGCAAATCTTTGCCCACCTGCCATGCAGACAATTCATCCTGGTGTGCTGCTAAATACAGCTGTTAAACTGGACCTTCACTCTAAATAAAGAGTCTCTTGTATGTTTCCTCCACCCCCTACATACAGATTGCCAACATTAAAAACCATGCTACCTGAATCTACTGCCTTTTCTGTGCTTTTAAACATCAAAGATGACGGACCATGGAGTTTCAGGCTGCCTGCAGACAGGAAGTGTCTTCTGCTGTACTGCATTCTGGGACTGCTGTCCTTTTCCTGACCCCAGCTTTTCTCTGTTTGTGCAAAGCACATCTATAACCATGCCCCTCTGCACTTGCCCCCCCCCCCCCCCTCCTCCTCTCCTCAGTATGTGATACTTCTGAGGCAAGATGTAAGCAACTTTTCTCAGCATTTAAAATGAACATATTTTAAGGAGTTGGGCTTTTCATTAAATGACACTGAAGGTCTGGTTTAAGATTCAGCCTCCTTTTCCGTAGCCCAGCTCTTGGATGTTATTTATTCATATTTTGGCATTCAGAGGTGGAACATATTGCCACTCCTCTTGCATCAGACAGTCTGGGTCACTTACTTGTGCAGGGGAGTATAGCTGCTCTTTGCTTTGCTTGTCTGTCCTTTCCCTGCTATTTTGTATACGTCCACCTTTCTGTGGTGAAGAAGGTGGTCATGAATAAAATCCAGTGGGTGGCTACAAAAAGAGTCTGACTCTCCCCAACAAAAGCTTTATTCAGCAGCTCACCAAAATATATCTTCTGCATTGCTGATACAAACAATTTGTTTTTACACTTAGTTTGGACAAACCCCTTTTTAAAAAACGCTGACAAAAACCCAGGGTTTTCGCTCACCCACGTGTTTTTGGCCACCTTTACTGGAGCATCATTAGGGAAACCCGGGTATTCTTAGCTCTCTGCATGCGCGGGCTCTACACCAATCAGAATAAATTGCACCAACTGGGCCTCCTGCCATGCACTCCCATGCAGCTAATGCGGGCCAGCATTCAAATGCTTGATTACTCATTAGCTGAGGGTTGCTGCAACAAGTGCATGCGCCTTGGGATTGCCAGATCACTAGGTATACCAGGCGAGATGGATGGTTGCATAGAGCAGGACATCCCAATTCAGGATGCCCTGGAGACAGGGAATCGCCCATCCATGGAGGCTAAAAGACAGGGGACTAACTGGTTTGGCTCCGCTTTAACCACTATACATTTGCAATCTCTAACTGACAGGAGGCAGTGGAATGTACCAGCTAAACCGAGTGCGGTTATCTCAGCATTGCTGGTCTGGAGCATGCAGAACCTGGCAGGGCAACCGAACAGAAGAGGGTGCATCACTGCAACAGCTTGCCTGGGGTAAACAAAATATAGGATTTTTTTTAAGAGCCAGATAGATGCTTTAGATGAGTGACCCCATGTTCCTGCCATAACAAAACATAAAAAGAAGGGCTGAAGACTTGGGGGGGGGGGGGGGATAAAAACACCTTTAGCTTGGCAACACAACTTTTTGAAAGTATCTTAACAGTCATCTGGATATTATAGGTGTCAGGAAAAAAAAAACGTAACATTTACTCCTGACCACAAGTTGGCAGCGCACCACACAAGAGCCTGTTATTCAGTAGTTCTGTCCCACCCGCAGCAGAGAAACAACAAGATCCTGCGAGAGTCGTCCTGTGTTGTTATGTATGTGTGAATGTTGTATTGATGTGTAGATTAGGTTTTCCAAAGCTATATTCATTTATAAAATCGCAATATATCATCTTTGAGGCCGAATCGGGATATATCGTATCGTCATATGTGCATCATGATACATATCAGATTCTTGCCAATTCACAACACTACTGGGTATACACATTTACTCTGTCCCACATTGACAGAATGCCAATCGTGATGCTTGCCCACATCAAGAAAGCAAACAAAAGGCTGATCAAGAAAAGAAATTGCCCCTGCTAGTTATCTTTCTTCTAATGACGCAGATAACCGAGGAGGTGATGGGTGTCAGATATTACAAGCAATGTGTAAAGGAGGATATGTGTCTTATCTGGCCAGACTGAAGCACAGAGAAACTAGCAGAGAATGGTGATCAGCTGGAACAGAAATAAATGTAGTGGAAAATTCAGAAAAATTCCATACATACATGCGGGTGTGGCAACGCGATCCAGATATACAGCAGAGGCCCCCTGAAATGTAAGAGTTCATACAAAGCCACACAGGAAGGAAGCAAAGTAGGAGTGTGGGATCGCTGGCAGACACACAGGCTAATAGCCACTTCCTGTGTATCACAAATCTCACACTCACTGACACAGACCTCCTGCTCACAAACTGCTACAACTGGCACAGGAAACAGACCGTCCCCATCCATCGGATGAGCTCCATGGGAATCCTGGCAGGATTTTACTTCTTAGTTCTCAACAAACAAATATATTGTGATGTAACAAAATGTAGCATGCAGTGTTGTAAAACGCATTTTGCCTGTGTCATTTTTAGAAGGCAATGGTAAAATGCTTCTGCTGCCAAATATGTTGGCGCTCTATAAATAAAGATTATTATCTTAATTGCCCTCCAAAAGAAGCGCAATAATAATTTACCTTCATCACCAAAACTGTGTAAGAGCAATCAAGCGCACTGGGGGGTTTCATACAGCACCCCAGGGGCTAGGACCAAAACCTAGAATCAGTAAAATCCTGGGTTTTGGTCCACTTTAAAAAATAAATATCAGTAGCTTACCTTACATTGAGTCCCTCTAACACTATGCTTCCTGCTATGTCAGTCTCCTTAGTGAGGAAATCACTTCCTCATTCGACTTTCAGTCTCCACCCCGCTGACCTGGTCCTTCAATCAACCTTTAGTGGACCAAGAACAAAAACACCCCCCCACTCCCTGCCCAAACGTCCCGATTGGCTGCCTCGCTCTGCAGCTATGATGTGCTGCCAGACTGGAGATGCTCCTAGCCTGGAGCATATCTCACCCCCTTTTTCTGATCACATTATGTGCTGCAATAACTAGAGGTATAACTAGAGCTATGATATATGCAAAGCACACAGTGTGCTTACATCCCATTTCCACACCCACTGTTTCTCCTCATTTATTCTCTGCATCTCCAATGCTCTAATACTTTTACAAATAAACTTAGAACATGGTCTTTTTGAAAACAGACTGAAGTTTGGGACAGTGCAATATGTAGCCCAAGATAATGGGACAACACTAATGGGCTTGCCTTTAGTATAACCTTAAGTGATCTTTTGAATAGGTGTATATACACAAGCTGTGTGAAAGCAGGATATTTACATAGGGAATAAAGATGAGGTCACCTTGGAAGCGTTAATGCAGCAGGAAGATTGTGAGCAAGCTAATGCAGCCAATACACACTTCAATAGTTCTATTTGTTAACTCATATATCAAACAGAAGGAAAAAAAAAAAGTTTCCTTAAACCTGAACATTGTCAGCTGATGTATAGTCTTGAAGAAATGGCAGAATCCATAATATACAATTTTAGTAGATTGAAGACAAAATCAACCCCCCCCCCCAAAAAAAAAAAAAAAAAAAAGTTTTCCACTATTATTCTAAACCATGATCTCTTATTTAGCCATTAAAAAAATAGAGAGATAATCACCATAGGGGACAGGAAACAGTCATCTATAATCTATAATACATTGCTTTACAAAGAATGTCATGAAGCCACAGCTTATTTTCAGTGGGAGTAGGTGGGTTAGGGTCCATGCAGACTTAGATCCTACCTGGCACAGCGTGGCTCACTTTAACTCTACGCTATAGTTTTACATTACTTCCCCCAATGCTCAGTAACATAAGCCTAATAAAACATAAGAACAATCACCTAGACCTGCAGAAGCCTGATCCTATGCCTGCTGAATGTCGTATGTAGCAGACCGCATCCAAAGCCCGTTTGAGGATTCTGTCTGTGCCTCTGTCCATAGTACCGGGAAACTCAAGTCCGATGATCTGGAGACCTGTGCCAGGGAGGCATCCAATTTAGAACACTTGGACCAGGAAGCACAGGTGGTCTCCTCAAATGGGAATTTATGCTTAATGGAGTTTGATCGACAGAGCTTTCTCTCAGGGAACTGCCATTCCCTTTTAAGTAAAATTAGGTTAGGAAAGCATGAATATGAAACGATTTTCCCTTTCTACCCATGAGTTTATGATAAACCGTATCCTGAGCCTACAGGGTCTGTACATCGCTAGGACTTTTCATAGTATCATAAATATCAATAAGAGAGCCGCAGACCATTCTTTGGCCCTTTTGAGAATCCTTCTTCCACAGATCCTTCTCCCCAAAGACCCTAATTTATTGAATCTCGTCTGAGGACACTATACCCTTACTTTCCTCGGTTCCCTGGCTCTGACTCGTAGTGGGGGGGGGGGGCAATTTCAAGCGTCAAGGCCATATCAATCTTCATGGACCCAACAGTCTTTAGTATGAAAGAAGCTGCCTCACCACCCCAATTTATTGTCAATACAGTTTTGACAAGTTTATTGTCAAAACTGCAATGTCAACACTGTTCCAGGATTTCAGGAGAATAGTCTGACAGTTTAGACAAAGCTTAGCAAGTTTAGAATCCTGGCCCTTAACTCTGGGGCCTTTTCCTTAGGTTTGGGATTAGAAATAACAGGCTGAAAGAAGAAGAAGCAAGATAATGCAAAGTTATTACCCACAGTGAACTAGCAAGAAAAGAATATAAAAAGGCACACAACAATGCCGTCCAGAAGTGTGGCCCAGGCGAAACTGGAAGTCCCAGCAGCTGGAGAACAATGCCCCTTCTTCAACCCGGAGGCCTCAGCACCACCACTATCCGGGATGAGAGACTGGACCCCCTCCACCAGCATATGCTGCTGCAAAAGACCACCAGCGGCCTCCAGGATACTCAGCACACTCTAGCAGCAGCAACGGGTGGGAAATACTGGTGTTCAGCAGATCCCTTGGGCCGCAGGAAAGCCATCCTGCAGAAGTAAAGCCTGGGGTTGGCGGACCCCCACCCCAGGAACTCCTGGGGGTAGAAAACACTCCGCACAAAGACCAGGAATGTGACTACTCTGGCTCCCTAAGATGGGGTTCTGGTCTAAAAAGCATTTTGTGCCCTGCATCTATATGCATGGCACATACCTCTGATGGGCCTGTGCATGAACCGTGGGATGTCCCACTGCGTGTATTCCAAGGAAACTCACCCATCCAATGTTCCCGCGAACAGGCAGGCTGCCAATCAGTGCGCTTGACTCCATTCAGCTTCACTTCGGAGTATGGATGTTGGAGCACTGATGCCCTGGCCCGACTCTAGCTTTGGGCGTATTCATGCTGGCCATTAACAAATGCCTGGCATGTGTATGCTGGCCATGGCTGCAGCCTGTGCATGCACTGTAGGATCAGTGGCTGGGCGAGTTAATGCGGCGATTGCCAGGTTTCACAAAGAACAGTGGGAGGCGCTGGGAAAGGTGAGCTTACCACCGACCGTGGGGATTTCACGCAGTGCGGCAACCGATTTTGGTTGCCCCAGGGGGCAGGCTAGTGTGTGGCCCTAGAGTCTTTAAAACTTAAAAACATAATAGTAAGGAACTATTTTTACAATTTTGGTTCCTCAAATGCAAATCAAACATTCAGTGCAATGGAACAGAACAAACAGTAACAGCAGTGACATAGACTATTAAAGTGTACCAAAACTTTAAATAGAGATTGCACCCCCATAACAAAATAGCAGAATAAATGCATAACTCTCTACCCTGCCACAGCAAAGGAGTGTGACAGCAGCAAACTTTAACATGCTCACTTTAAATATGAAAAGAAAATGGTATTTAAGACATGCTTAAGGCGTGAATAACAGCGCAGCACACATGGCAGGAAGGATGCTTTGGCATGCAGTGGTCGCGCCTATGATGAGACACATAAAAGCATTGCTATGCTCCATATGCTGGCGACATTAGGCGGCCCAGCACTGCCCCTTGCCATGTACATTACTAAGCCAAGTGCCATGAACAGCTGCAGCCCCACACTCTTAATATGAATTGCAAACAGCATTAAAGTGCACTTCTCAACTAGAATACCATCTTAATAGATGCTTCTAAAAGTAAAATCATTTTTCTTGGTCGTTACCTGCCCTTTTGTAAGAGGACTGGTCACACTTTGTCTGGCATAACCATACTAGGAAGTGGCGCCATTTACAGCAGTGTGCAGCAATTTGTGGTGCATCACAGAATAGGTAAGTATCTCCTCCTTGGGGCTGGCACAAGAGACCTACTGTACACCTTCCATGGGACAAGTCTGCCTTGTAGATCCACTTTCAATAGACTCAAATAAGACTGAAGGTCCCTGAAAAGCAGAGCTGAGGGAGCGATGCCCAACTCAGCATATTGCTGTATGGCCAATTCCCAGCCCTGGGGCTCACCTATCTGCAGGTCCCCAATAGGTGTGCAGCAGCTGAGGTTCATGGGAAAGACTTACATAGGGTTGTTGAGCTGCCCACTCACCTTGACGGCTTAGCCAATCAGTGCAGTAACATTGCTGTGCAGTGACCAGGTGGCCAACACCTACAATTTCTGCAGGAGCGGCCATGGAGAGACAGGGCTATGGATTTTTCACCTTCCTTGGATTTACCAGCTGGCATGGTAGAGTAGGCCTCTCCTTTAAAGTGGACCAAAATCCAGGATTTTCAACAACCAATTTTTATCTGAACCCTTGTGGCATCCCTGCCGTCAGCAATTCCACACCTCCCCGGGGGTAATACATACCTTCCCGGGGATCCCACTGTGCAGACACAGATCTGATTTTTGGTGGCATATACTGTATGAATAAGCGGATAAATCGAAATTCTCGCAATTAATTATGGCGGGTGCACAGACTTGAAAGGGATACGGGAGATGCTGCTGCCTGCTGTACATACATTATGGGATCACCAGCGAGTTATGTATAATGGCCAACCCAGGTGGAGTTTCACACACTGGATGGCCCAGGGAGGGGTATTTAACCAGAACTAGTGTCTAGGCCCTGTTTACACTGCCGCTAACGCTACGCGATCGCTCCAAATTGCTTGGACAGAACGATATAGCGCTATAGAGCGAAGCTAACGCTTTGCAAACGCCATCGCCTAGGTGAATGGCTCCATAGAAACCAGCAGAGCTTTTACCTCACCATCGCACCACGATGCAGCAGTGTGAACAGGGTCTTATAGATGCCAAGTCCGGCTTCAGTCCACTTTAAAAAGGACATTCCAGGCAAGGGAGTAAATTAGCCGCTTTCTGCTTGCCCCATGCTGGCTGTCAGCATCTTTCATTCACCAGTACTTGGCATTTCCTGATAAACCCCATTAGACTTGCTCCCATCATACTCCGTCCCCTCAATGAATTCACGCCTCAGGGACCTTTAAATTAACACAGCAGTAGAGAGTGACTTATGCATGCATGAGGAGACCCAGCAGCAGTAAGAGAGTTCACAAAGACTTATCAAGAAATATAAAGCAGGCTGAATGAAAATGCAGTTCCTCGCAGCAGAAAACAGGCTAAAATGGCTTTATCTTCTCTAACCTCACAGCATGGGGGCACACCAATAATGAAAGCCCCTCTGCAAGTCTGAGACTGGGCATCTCCTGTTTTTACTACATCCGCATTCCATCAATGCAGACCATCAGCCTGCCACTCAAGGTGTCCACTAGTGACAAATGGAGATTGGAATGGCATGCAGATGTGGTGCACCCCTGCCATCTGGCGAATACCCAGCAGAACCCTGAAGTTTAAAGTCCTGGTCCAGAAATTAACATGTCTTTATAAACCTTTTGCAGCGCTTACATGAAGCGCCACCAACTTCATACTTACCGGTGAGGTTACAAGCGATTCTATCCTCCAGTCCTGAGCAGACATGGCAGCATCCATCAGCATGGATTTATGCCCCCTATCACTCCTATTCCATTGATTGCAATGGTGGGTTCACAATGAATGGAGTGGGTGTGTGGGGGCATAAACAGGGCTGCAGGAACAACTCTATGTAGATGGAATCGCTGGATCTCCACCCTAGGTAAGTATGAAGATGACAGCGCTGGATGGAGGAGCTGCAGGGTCTGCCACCAGACCACAAAGCTGTGAGGTTAGATTGTTAGTGATTTTATGTCTCATTTATGCAGATCACGGGAGAGCTGTAGAAATACATCAAACGGATTGCTGTTATAAACGGGCTGAATACTTCCCTTTCACAATAGCAGCTGCTCCTTGATCCTGCTCTCTCATTCTCCATTTAGCATTTGCAGAGCTAGTATGTCTGCAAACAGTAATGTAGGAATGGAGACCAATGCACAAACTTGGACCCAGTAAGTCATTTTGCCCAGTTTCTCTTTCGACACGCATACCTCCCAAGTGTCCCCGATTTGGAGGGACGGTCCCTCTTTTGAGTCCATGTCCCTCGTTGTTCCCATTTGTTTCTCTGTGAGGTGTAACATGCAGATCTGCATCAATAAATTATTCATTTGCCTATGTAAAGTGTTTATATTAACGGTTACAACCTATCTCCTACCCATCCTTCAATTAGGGGGTGTGGCCTAATTATACAAATGTCCCTCTTTCCTACCCTGAAAAGTTGGTAGGTCATGCCAAATCAGGTTGCCTCAGGTGCAGACTTCCAATCATTTTAGACTGTAGGTCCGCTTGAAGGTAAGCAATTCTCTGGCTGCCTCGGGTATTTCTGCCCCTATACCCCTTAATGACAGCAATTTGGAATGTAAAATTTTTACTGGGGGAGGGGCCCCCAGCAGAGATAAAAATACACGATGTAACACAGTATCCACCGATCAGTGGAGGAACTACAAGGCCCAGCATAACTATATATATATATATATATATATATATATATATATATATAGTAAAGATGAGCAGATACAGAGAGGGGCGCTGCCCGGCGTTACATTACCTCCCGTTTCCGGCGCTGACCGAGCCACAAACTTCTCAACTCACAGCCTGCAACAACTCAGCAGCCTAAACGCACGAGCCCCGCCCCCAGCAACATCAGCCAATCGGTCCTGAGCTCAGCAGCCCCAGTCTACTGCTGATGAAGTTATATCAGCCAATCAAACAGGCTCTAGCTGAAAAGGAATGTGTATGTTGCTGGAGTCTCCGCCCATTTGGGCGGGGCTGGAGGGAGGCAGCGGGATGGAGGCGGAGCGCTCGCAGATGGGTTTCGCTCAGTATATGTAGCGAGAGATAACGGGGCGGCTCATTAGGGCCCGGGCGCTGGAGAGATGCGGCTGCCGTCGCTGTTCGCGCCCCTCCCCCGCCACCACCACCGGTGACGTTACCAAGCTTTACTGCTGGAGACAGCATCGTTTTGGGCCGCCCGAGCATCCTAGAAAGTATGATGCTGGGCTTTAAAATAACTGAAGATTAGCTCAGTGGCACAGCCTGGGGAGGGTCCAGTTGGGGTGGGTGGGATGTGCCGTCATGAGAAGCAGAGATCAAAACTTTTGAAGATGAGAAGTGGGGGGAGAGGAGAATCGCGCATAGCGAATTTTATTGCAATTAAGCAGTGCCACCTGACCATGCCCATGCCACACCCAGGGCTGTATTTCCCATTAGGCAGCCCTAGGCACGTGCCTAGGGTGGCAACCTGGAAGGGGGGGTGCAGCCCTTTACTACCTTAGTAAAGAAAATAAATTAAAACTCCCAAAGCTGGAACAATAATGCGTCCTAACAGTGTGCAAGGGGTTGAACACAGGCCAGGGCATCTCCCCTCCACTGCTGTGGTCATGTGACTCCCGGAAAGATGGAACATGCTTGCCTGCTCCTCTGTATTTCCCCCCACTTGTACTGTCTCCCTACTCCACACAAATACTCCTCATCTAACTCATTGCACACTCTCCCTCTCTAACTTAAAGGGCCACTCCAGATCCTCTCCCAAAAAATAACTTCCGCTCGCCCTTACCCCTCCTCCCATCCACCCCGAATCCAGACGCAGCTGAGGCACCGAAAGCCTGCCGCTGTCTTGAGTGGCCCTCTGAAGTGCCTAGGGCACCATTAACATCAAATAGAGCCCTGGCCGCACCCTTAGCAAGTGGTGTAACTAAATGTGTCGGGGCCCTGGTGTGAAAATGAAATGGGGCCCTTTCAAGGCTCATACAGTAACATCTTTTTCTGTCTAACTTTTTACTTGGATGCAGCTGGATAACTAAAGACTGAAACTGAAGAGACAATGGTGCTTCCTTTCTCTAAATGATGCCAAGTGACCACAAATATGATAAATTGTGATCACAAATATGTTAAATAAGGTGAAGGAGCAACAATGATGGGCCCCCTGACCTCCTGGCATGGCCGGCGCCAGCACAGGGCAAACCTGGGCAATTGCCAGAGCCCCTAGCATCTTTAGGGGCCTACTCACACTTGACCATAGTATTATTTTACAGTGGACCCGAATGCCGGGTGTTGTGTGAAGACGTGCTCATGGCTGGCAACAGGGGATGATCAGCAACAATGGAGAAGATGGCATGGAACAAAGGGCAGTTGATGGAAGCTCAGAAGGTGGTAAGAAGCAGGTGATAACTGACAGCAATGATGGAGTGTTTAGTGGCACGGAGCAAGCAGTAAGGGCTGAAGGGTGATTGGTGGCTGTAGAGGTCCAGAGGACGAGTGGTGGTTATAGGGAAACCGCAATAGATGACCCATTTGAGGCAGCGGATCTGAAAGGTGACATCATGTGACCAACTACTTTAGGGCCCACGAAGACTTCTTTGCTCAAGGGCCCCCACAAACCTGGAGCCGGCCCTGCCTCCTGGGCCTGGTGTGGTTGCACCCCCTGTACCCACTCAAGTTATGTCCTGGCCCATAACCCCTAACTCCAAGAGGAATTGGAACTCCATAGTCCCTTGTAGACAGATCATGAAAGGAAAAAGTAAGTATCTACCTAATGTCAGGCTCACAAGTGCCTGAGGAGTGGGTTGCATCTTAGGTTCCAATAGGCCAAAACCTCTAGGTGAGGGAGGGGTCCTGGTTTACAGGGAGTTTAAAGACTCCAATGCCCGCTGATTCCCTATCCCAAACTGGGATGCTCCTATGTGAAATATCTAGTATACTCACCTCACCGTTCCCATGATGCCTGAGCGGGCGCCACCGCCATCTCTGGCTGATGCCCGCACTGCCACCAATGTTTGGCACTGCTGTGCACAGCCAAAGAGGAGCAGCCAGCTGCTCATTATTAAACCACTCATATCAGCTCTGTCAGAGAGGCTTAGTTAATCTGAATGGAGCACTAGCCACTGATTGGAGGAGAGTATGTGCATGTGCCATGGGATCATGGACAAGGTAAGAATTATTATATTGGGATGCCCACAGGCAAAATATCAAAGATATTGATTAAAGAGGTAATTTTTCCTCTTTAACCCTCTCTCTTCTGCCACCTGTGATCCCTGCAGTGCAAGGATACTTATCTCTCCTGGTGCTTTATTTGAAGAGGGACCTGGAAGTGGTTGCACCCTGGGCAAGGTGTATTTACAGTTACCTGCATTGCACTGCATTGTGGGTCACCCTCTCAGTACTCACCACCACCTTCAGATCCTTATTGTCAGTCTTTCAGTCTTCTTTGCTACTGATTGCCCTCTGATACTTGCTGCCCCATCTGGTCCTCCAGTTTTTGCCCCTCCTACTGCTGCTGAGCATTCTGCTAGGTTAGGTCAGAGGCATGGGTCAGTTGCCGGGGAAAGGGTTAGGTGTGTGAAATAGGATAGTGGCAGGGGGTGAATTGGACAGACAAGAGATAGAGGACAGTGACAGGGGAGGAGGAGTTAAAGTGGACCATAACCCACCCTGGAGTCTATGAGGCAGACTTACAAGCCTACAGCGCACTCATAAGTGCAGCTAGGATTTGATCTGGCTGCTCTAGCTGCAGCGTGCGCCCGAGGCGAGGTAAGTGGTCTTGGCGACCTGGGGGGGTTTCACACAGAGGGGCACCCCAAACCGAGGGACAGACCTAAACCCGGGATAGTGAAAGTCTTGGGTTTTAGTCCACTCTTTTAGTGATAGAGAACAGTGGAGGGGGGCGTGTCCTGGCAATGGTGGAGTGTGGACATGCGTAGCCCTGCTCCCGGACCCCAGACCCCTTAATCAAATTGAGCATTGCCAACACAGCCACTGGAGATATGTCCAAAACTAAGGTGAGGAGGAGAGAGGGCACAGGAGATAAGAAGACCCCCCGAAGTGGGCGACAGCTGGGAAATGGCACACCGGCGGGAGAAGTGCGACGAGTAACGTGGCGGCGGGACGGGACGAAGAGCACATGATGGAGTCAGCCTGCCTTACCTCATCACTCAGCGAGGCTTCAGACCCAGAGAGCGTGATGTCCCATGGCCCCCTGATCGATCGTGGGGCTGAAAAGCGAGGAGAGACGCAGAGCGAGGAGCTGGAAGAGCACGTTGCAGAGCCAGGTGGGTGTAGCAAGATGGCGGCCACTGAGCCAGAGGTGGCCGCATCATCGCTCGCATCACAGCCTTCTGAGGGCCCGTCGCAGAGGGGAGGGGGAGCGGAGAGAAGGGCTCAGTTTGCCGACACAGGTTCGACGAAGACGGAGGGCGTCGCACAGCTGTGCTGCGGGGCTTCGCAGCAGGGAGCAGAGATGACTGTTGCAGCATCTGCTGCGGTTCTCACTAACATGCTCCTGGGACACTGTAACAGTGAATCAGCACACTCCCTGTCCTCCCCCCCTAAAAAGATACCAGCCAGGCAGCAGGAGATGAGCTGCTCTGCTGTTCCCCCAGCGGATTCATGTTTAATGGAGAAAGTGGTGCCGGGGTCAGAGAAGGGCAAGGCACCTTTGCACCCAAAGTTATTAAAATTCGCTTTTGAGCCCAGAAGAAGTGTCAACACTGTTCTGCATGCCCCGGGAATTCCTACTTCTGTTGAGGGGGGCGCTCTGTCCGGGGCGCTTCCCCAACGGATTCCTAGACTTAGAGAGGCTACCCAGTGAGTACACCCAGCTGAGCTTGGAGCCCCCCCACTGCTGGGCTCCCCACCATCACCTTTGCTACCGTTCCCAGAGAAAATGAGCGATCAGGCAGGACCGGGGCTTTCACCCATGTCCCCAGGGTCCTTTTCATCCCCGCCTGGCACCCATCCTGTATCCTTACCAGGGCCGCTCTTCTCTCCCGATGGAGGTTCCCCTGAAGTTTCTCAGTCCCATGCCAATGAAATCCATTTAGAAACCATCTCGCTTCTAAAGGGGATCCCGTCGCGATCTGACATTGAAAGCCTTATCGCAAAATATGAAGCAACATTTAAACGGGAGCTAGCAACAGTTAAACATCAGGTTTCAGAAGTTGAGACGAGAGTTAATGCGCTTGAGACGGAGAGTGTTACAGCAGCTGACCGCGTGCAGGCGTTAGAATCCAGATGCGATCAGCAAGAAGCGATGTCGCAAACGTGCCTTCTCCATATGGATGACCTGGAAAACAGGAGTAGGCGAAATAATTTCCGTCTTAGGGGCGTCCCAGAAGCGACCGGGAGATAGGACCTACAGCACATAGTCTCAGATATCTTTAACATGGTCCTTGATCGGGATCTAGCTACTTCTATCGAGTTCGACAGAGTGCACCGAGCCCTTGGCCCCAAAAGTCCGGATCCCGGTTTCCCACAAGATGTGGTGTGTAAAGTCCATTTGTTCTCTCTTAAGGAGGAAATACTTCGGAAAGCCTGGTACAAAGGATCGGTCGACTACAATGGGGCTGCTGTTAAAATTCTTCAAGACCTGTCCAAGCGGACTTTGCAGATGCGGAAGGCCCTTAAGCCCCTTCTTGAAGTTATTGTAAAAAACGGGGCCACTTACAGATGGGGATTTCCCTTTCATCTGATTGTGAAGAAAGAACAGTGCAATTTCACTCTGAAGTCTCCACTGGATTTGGAGAATATATTTGAGTCTCTCGGCTGCGAGCCCGTCCGGATCCCGGACTGGCTATCCCCGGAGTTCTCCCTCACTGCGCAAGAGTCCACGAGCAGACCACGGAGGGGCCAGAAGAATTACCGCGATCTGCAACGCCTCAGGAGGTCCTCCGCTCCGTATGGGGGCAGGATGTCTCGGACTATGCAGAGCAATCTTTCCTTGACGCGACCCCGCGCGGTTCGCCTGGATGGTCGGTCGGAGGGGCCAAGGTCTTCTCCCCGCCCTCTGGCTCCCCCGTCTGGAGTTGTGGAGAGAACACCGCCCCAGCAATCAGCTAGCCCCAAGGGAGACAACTGGCGTTGATTCCTCTCATCAGGTCGCCCTATTCCTTCTTTGCATCTGCAGTGATCTAGATGGGTGGACCAATCTTACTCTGGGGCAGCAGAGTTACTCGGACTGTCTCCTGGAGACGTTCCCTTCAGGCCTAGTCCCCGCTGTTATTTTTTTAAGTTGTAGGTTGTTGTTTTCCTCTGGCTCTCTTCTCTCTAGTACGGTTGTTATTAATATAGGTGGCTGCTTGGTGGGTGTACGTGTCTAAGCAGGGGTCGGGGGACAGTGGGGTGCATGCCTTTGAGCTCCGCCTTCCCTGCTAGACGCTTTACCCCCCAATAGGTTGGGCTTTCGGACGTCTAGGCGACGCCTCGATTTTCCATACTTGGAATAGTACTGTTCAATTCTAGTTTGTTCTGTTTTGTGTTCTACTCTTGGTTACAGTACACCCCCCATCCCAGGGGTAGACTAGTTACCCTTTATACTCCTCCTTCCCTTCCTTCCTTTCCCCCTTTCTATTGGGTGCTGGGCCAGCACACGTGGGTACAATGGCCAGGGGGGGAAAGCCGGGGATTCCGACCAGAGCTATATCTGAATTTAACATAGTTTCCCTGAACGTCAAAGGGCTTAACAGCCCGGAAAAAAGGTCCCTCACTTTGAGGAATATTAAAGTGGACCAACACCCACCGGTGATCGGCCCGGGAATCTATAAGATCACCTCCCTCCCCGCGGGACATCCGAGATCGGGATGTCCCGCGGGGTGAAACCCCCCCAAACACCCCAAACTCCTTACCTCAGTTTCGGCGGCGGCCGGCCGCCGCCGCCTCCCTCGCGCCCCTCTAGACGTGCGCGCGCCTGCGCCGGCCGTCTGTGAATGGCCGGCGCGGGCACGCGCGCGTCAAGAGGGACGCGCGGGAGGCGGCGGCGGAGGAGCCGCTTGTCCGTGGCTTGTCTGTCGGCTCGGGGAGAGGTGAGTTCGGGGGGTTCGGGGGGGTTTCACACAGCGGGGCACCCCGATCGGGGGTGCCCCACCGAAGTGGACCAAGACCCAGGATAGTCAAAATCCTGGGTGTTGGTCCACTTTAAGGGGCTTAAGGTTCAAATAGCCTTCTTGCAGGAAACGCATTTCAAGGCCGGTGGACCACCCTCTTTTGGTAACAGAACCTTTCTAAAAAGCTATCACAGCTACTCTCGGGGGGTCTGCATTCTAACCGATGCTGGTCTCCCTTGGGAGCTTGCTGACTATAAAACTGATGAGGAGGGACGCTGGATCTTCCTGAAAGGGAGGCTAGCGTCTCATCTTTACACCTTTGCCAATCTTTACCTGCCAAACACGGGTCAGACCGCCTTCCTTGAAAAAGCGATGGAAAACCGATTGATTATTGGGGGTGATTTTAATCTAGCACTGGACCCACTTATTGATACTTCTAAGGGCTCATCCCATCTCTCCTATACTAAACTTAATAGGCTTAAAAAAGTAATCGCCCTGCATCAGCTGATAGATCCTTGGAGAATCCTCCATCCGACGGATAAGGATTATACGTTCTTCTCCCCCCCCCCACAACTCCTACTCTAGGATAGACTTCTTCCTTATCCCCCATGCCTCACTACCCAGGGTCTCTGCTGCAGAAACTGGTAATATTACCATTTCAGACCATGCCCCAGTCATACTCACGGCGGTTCTACCAAGCCCAACCATGAAGGGATGGTCCTGGAGGCTTAATACCTCACTACCAGAGTACCAGGTAGTCTTGGAGGAAATTCAAAAAGAAATCCAAGAGTTCTTTGCCTTAAACGCCTCCCCTGAGATAAGTCCTAGAGTCTTATGGGAATCTCATAAGTGTGTCATTCGGGGGATATTTATCAAAATCTGTTCCCGAATCAAAAAGGAAAAAGCAAAACGCACATTGGAACTCCTGACAGAGATCAGGAAATTTGAGAAACCTCACAAACAGTCCCTGGCAGCCGCCCATCTTGCAACTCTGACGTCATTGAGGGAACAGCTTAAAACACTTAGTTGTGATAAGTTGAAGGCTCCATTGACTAAATGCCGGAGAGCCTTCTACGAGTCGGGGGACAAGTGTGGCAGGCTCTTGGCCAGGGCCCTGCGATCAGAGAGGGCAAACGCCTATGTCCCGAAAATTACGGACTCGGGAGGGTCGGGTCAGGCACCTAACAAGTGAGATTGCAGAGTCTTTCAGGAGGTTTTACCAATCTTTATATAAACTTTCAAAAGACTGGAGACCTGACCAGACGACCGTGATAGCTAGATATATCAGTGAGTCGGGGATGCCCAGCCTGCCGCCTGAAGTGGTCGAGGGTTTGGAGGATTCTATTTCTTTGATGGAGCTACAGAAGGCGATCACAGGGACGGCGGGTGGGAAAGCTCCGGGTCCAGACGGGCTCCCGGCGCTCTACTATAAACGACTAATGCCGATCTTGGCCACCAGAATGCTGTCGGTCTTCAACTCGGTCAGAGACGGGGGTTCCTTTCCAACAGACACCCTAAGGGCATTCATTTCTGTGCTGCCGAAAGAGGGGAAAGATCCCTCGCAATGTGGCAGCTACAGACCCATATCACTTTTAAATTCGGATATTAAAATATTCGCCAAAGTCCTGGCCACCAGAATTGCCCCACACCTCCACCACGTAATCGGGTTGGACCAAGTAGGTTTCATGCCACATAGGGAAGCAAGGGACAACGCTATTAAAGTGTTGAACCTAATCCATACAGCACAACAGAAAAACATACAAGCCCTTCTCCTCGCGACCGACGCCGAGAAGGCATTTGATAGAGTTAATTGGCTTTTTATGAAGGGGTCTAGGTCCTAATGCACTAAGTTGGATCCTCAGCCTTTACGCCTCAGCCTTCGGCGTCGGTTCGTGTGAATGGCATGTTCTCTGATTCTTTCAGTATTTCCAATGGGACGAGACAGGGGTGCCCGCTGTCTCCCCTGATTTTTATTCTGACCCTTGAACCATTACTGTGCAGGATTCGCAGACACCCAGATATCAGAGGCCTGAGAGGTGCTGAGGCGGAATATAAAGTACTGCATATGCAGACGACCTGATCTTCTGCTTATCGGGCCCAGAAATTACACTACCTAACCTAATGGAAGAGCTCAAGCAATATGGGGAACTTTCAGGCTATAAAATTAATTATTCTAAATCAGAATTGCATAATATTAATATCCCAATAGAAAGGTTCTCCCGCTTGCAGAGCTTGTTCTCCTTCAAATGGGCCAAAGAAAGTTTTACTTACCTGGGGACTAAAATTGGATGTGACCTCTCCAAAATATTTGGCCTAAACTTCCCTCCTCTCCTTAAAAAATTTCAGCAAGATATCTCAAAATGGTCTCTTGGAAAATTGTCATGGTTCGGGCGGTGCAAAGCTCTTAAGATGAACCTCCTCCCTAGGCTATTGTACCTTCTGCAGGCCCTCCCGATAGCGATCCCACCAGCCTTTCTTTGTGAGGTTAGATCCCTCTTTACCAAATTTGTTTGGGGAGGAAAACGGCACAGGATTGACAGAGACAAGCTTACCAGGACGAAGGAGAACGGGGGGATAGGGTTCCCGGACCCAGTGAGATACCACTCTGCTGTGCACCTAGGGAGAATAGTTGACTGGTGTCTACATAGGAGCAACAAGCAGTGGGTTGGTTTAGAGCAG
Organism: Gastrophryne carolinensis; assembly: GCA_027917425.1. NCBI lineage: Eukaryota > Metazoa > Chordata > Amphibia > Anura > Microhylidae > Gastrophryne > Gastrophryne carolinensis. The sequence goes on along the minus strand of CM051237.1, from coordinate 130,775,107 downwards.
GAGGCCACGGAGATGCCGCTACCAAACATTATGTGGTTGGAGGGGAAGGACGTGCCTCGGGCTCTTAAACATCCTACTATAGGAACCACATTAAAAATAGGAAAGTCAGTTGCTGACCTTCTGGAAATCTCTCCCAGGCCCTCCCCTTTGATTCCCGTCCTGGGCAATCCAAACTTCCCCCCGGGCTGTGAGGGGCCAAGATCGAAGGAATGGAGAAGGGCGGGCATCTATAGAGTTAAACATTTCTGGTCGGAGGGTGGATGGTCGGATCTATCTTCGTTAGCTCAAGCCAAGGGGCTTTCGGAATGGTCTAGTTGGCAGAGCACTCAGCTCCGGCATTTCCTAAGGTCCCTTGGGGACCTCCCCGCCCGACACAGGCTTCTTACGACCTTTGAGGAAATCTGCACGAGCAATAATTCTGAGACACACGTTCTCTCCCTCATGTACAAGCTACTTATTTCCCCCATGACTGAAGAGGTGACGCTATACATTAGAAAGTGGGAGCGAGACTTAGGTATCTCTCTGTCACCAGACCAGATTAGGACCTACCTGACAACCCGGGTGCGTGTTTACTCCACCTAACCAATGCCCCCTTTAAGGGTTATAAGAAATCTCTCCAATGTCAGCTACTGAATGCAGCCAAGGCGTACATTCCATTGATGTGGAGGCAGGTAGGTTCCCCCTCGCTAGCAACCTGGGTTTTAAAGGTGAATGATATCATGCGCTTTGAGAGCCTTATACTGACAAGAGATGGAGAGTCTGAAAAATTCACCACCACCTGGTATAATTGGATGCTTTTTTTAGATTCCGATGAGTGTAAGTCAATCCTGGAGTCTCTCTAAGGATATAAGTTCCTGTGCCATGGTTATTATAATGGCTCGCGCATGATGTATTGTATCCTCCAGCCCCATTTCCCTTCCCCCCCCCCCTTGTGTTGGTAATCCCGAACATCCTCCCGGCTCTAATACCCCGCCTTTCCCTCCTGTTTTTACCCTGTTAGGTTCTATGCATCCTTGAATAGTTTGTGTTTGTACCATTAGGTTAGACTTGAGCTTTCCGCAGAAACAAATATATATATTCATACTCGCTATTATGATCTCTATTGTTTTCTTGCTATATTTGTAATGTCTCTGTTATACCCTGAAAACGAATAAATACAGAATTAAAAAAAAAAGAGAACAGTGGCAGGGGTTGAGGGGTTAGGTAAGTGGGGGAGGAGAGAGGCAGGGGTTGGAGTGGTTAGGTGAGAAGTAGCAGACAGTGGCAGGAGGTGGGGAGGTTAGGTGACTGTTAGAGGACAGTGGCAGTGAGTGGAGGGCTTTGTTGATAGAGGACAGTGTCAGGGGGTTAGGTAAGTGGTGGACAGCAACAGGGGGTGGAGGTGAGTGGTAGAAGACAGTGGCAGGGGAGGAAAGGATGGGTGAGTGGTAGAGGACAGTGATAGGGGTGGAGGGGTTAAGTGAGTGGTGGAGGACACCAGCAGGGGGTGGAGGGATTAGGCGAGTGATAGAGGTCAGTGGCAGGGGGTGGAGGGGTTAGGAAAGTGATGGAGAGCTGCAGGGGATGGAGGGGTTAGGTAAGTGTTAGCGGACAGTGTAAGGGGTGGAGGGGTTCGGAAAGTGGTGGAGGACAGCAGCAGGGGGTGGTGAGTTTGGTGAGTGGTAGAGGACGGGCAGGTGGTGGTGAGTTTGGTGAGTGGTAGAGGATGGGCACCTCCTGTAGGGGAAATCATAGGGGTTAGATGAGAGGGGCAGGTGGTTTCACACTTCAGGGCATCCTGAATCAGGTCAAAATTGCAGCCCCCCCCCACACAATCAGAATCACATAGTCATCTAAGGTCCTTATTCATGAAGGTATAGCACCAGGTAGTGCCTGTACAGCATCAGGCAGCGTCAGGTGAACGCTGGAGACTCCACGCAATTACACATTTATGAAGCGGAATCTGGTGAGCGACTGGAACAGTAGGGTTGATTCAGAGACACATTCGTCCATGCTTCCGTAGCTGTCTGTGAAAGTTTTGGTGGGTGTTTGTAATTTTTTTGCTTTCTTTCGTTCATTTTTCATTCGTACGAACGTTCAAGAATGCGCTTTCGATGAACGGAAGCAAATCGGAACATTTCCGTTAGTTCGGATCATTTTCCAAGCAAAATCGGAAATTTTCCGTTCGTTCAGAAAACTTCCGTTGTTGGGATGGGTTTCCGTCTGATTCAGAGAGCTGAATTCCGACGGATCACCACCCTATAAATCCGTTTCATTTCCGATCCACTTACGGGACCTTTGAGGGCTCGGATTGCTATTGTTGAACATGTTTTGTGGCTATGTGGAGGAGTCTGCGCGCCTTTAGCACCAAGGCATTGCATGTATCAGCATGGCCGAGGACATAAATTGTCTAGCAATGCATACCTGAATTAATACATTTCATGTATAGATGCATTTTAATGCTGACCTAAATTAGTCCTTAGCATGTAAACATTTATTTTTCAACACATCCATATAATTTCTATATTTTTTTAGACTTATGTCCTTTGTGAATTATATTTGGATTGTTGAACTTGAATCTTAATTTGTTGTAGGAGTTATTGTTTTAGTTGGTTACCTTTGCTTTGTGTAATTATTTTATATTTGGTTACAGGAACTGCAAGATGTGCCACCCGCCCTTGCTCCTGATGCCCGTTCTTTGCCTGCAGAATGCGGGCCAGGGGTTCCCTAATCGGCACTATGCAAAACCCGACCCGTGGTGGCAAGGGCCCTCTGGCTTTTGAAGTCCAGATTTAGGTGTTTGGACCATACAGGGGGGGGGGGGGGGCACTGCAGTATGACCCCAACAAGGTTATACCAATATTTTAATTTACGTTTTTTAACAGGGACCACACATGTCAGGGTCCTTCAGTTGGTGGGCGAGATGCAGGAGCTGTGCAACTCGTTGGGGAAAACAGATGAATGATAATGTTCTGTGGCCTGCCATTGCTATGTATTTTGTTGTAAAAATTTAAACTTTTTAACATTTTTTGAAATTTGTAATTTTATGATGGAATCCCCCCCAAAAAAAGGAACAGTGTCATTTCATTTACAAAATACATTAACACAAAACTAATGGGCCCAGAAATATTTAAAGATGAATATTCACATGACCGAGAAGTGATTTGGGTGAGCTTTAAGGTTCCAAAAGGGAAGATGGTGGACAGTGCTAAGTGGTTTGGGTGAGCTTTAACCCTTCTATTGCCAGCCACGTAAATTTTACGTGGCTGCCTCTCCAACAGTTAAACGCCAGCCACGTAAAATTTACATGCCTGACTTTCCCCAGGAATTTAAAAAAAAAGTAAAAATAAAAGACACTTACCTGACCCCTCGTTCGATACGGCCGGGTCTCCTCTGCAGCCAGAGGGGCTCTGATCGCCCATCGGGGCTCCTCCGGCTGCAGGGGAGGGCCCGGAATAGGGTGCCCCCCCCCCCCCGTTTCAGCAGCCGCCCGGTTTCCTGTAAAAAAAAAAAACCCAAAAAAATGACAGTTACCTACTTTTGTCCCCGCCGGCTCCCGCAGGCTCTCCTCTTCACGGGGGGGGGGCTCCGATCCCCCCCGCTCTTCTGTCTTCTGGAGGGAGCATAACAGCCCTCCTCCCTCAGCAGCGTCTTTCGATGGCGGCCGCCATCTTGGATTCGGGCCGGTTCAGCTGTCAGATGCCAGTGACGGCTGGACAGAGGAGGAGGGAGGTAGGCGATCGTCCGATCGCCTGTCTCCCCCCTCCTCTGCCCAGCCGTCACTGACATTAGATCGCCGCGGGACACAGGAAATGAAGATCGGAGGTGAGTAAAGTAAAACTTTTTTTTTTTTAATAAAGTTATTTTAAAAAACATGTCTGTCTTTTTTTTTTTTTAACTTTTAACCCTTTGTGAACTGGTAAGGGGTCCATGTGACCCCTATACCAGTTCACAGGGCTCGGGGGTTTGGCAAGTCACCTGCGGCTGGCGGGTGACTTGCCATTAACCCCTGGCCCCCCAAATTACCTGCCTCCCCAAAGCCCAGGGGGGGGCAGAAGAGCCGTGGCCCTAGGCTATGACGGCTTGTAGCCAGCAGGGACAGGGGCCACTAAAGCTGGCCCCTGCGCCCTGTTCTACAAGCCCCCATAGCTGGTCACAGGCTGGTTATGCTGGGTAGGGGGGACCTCACGCCATTTTTTTTTTTTTTTGATTTTTAAGGGTTTTAACCCTTAAATATCCCAAAAATAAAATGGGGTCCCCCTCCCTGGGAGTGGCGACCCTATGTCATTTTTTTTTTAATTAACCCTTTGTTACCTGTAACCCAGTAGGGGTTAAAAGTCTTCCAGCAGCAGCAGGAGAGCAGAAGCCTAAGTGATCAGCGTGGGACACAGGGATGGATGGGAGGTAAGTATTAAAAATGATTAAAAAAATATTTTTTTTTAATAAAGTTTTTTTAAAGTGTGTCTCTGTGTGTTTTTTTTTTACTTTTAACCCTTTGTGAACTGGTAAGGGGTCCACGTGACCCCTATACCAATTCACAGGGCTCGGGGGTCTGGCAAGTCACCTGCGGCTAGTGGGTGACTTGCCATTAACCCAGAGACCCCCCATTACCTGCCTCCCAAAAAAACCTTAAAATTCCCCCAAGAAATGGTGTGTCCCCCCCCCTGTGAAGGGGGACCCCACACCAATTTTCTTTTATTTAACCCTTTATTATGTGGATAGTAGTTGTATTTTATTTGTAAATGTTATAAAGTGCTCTTTTCAGTTTAGGGGATCACCTGGACAGGAACGGGGGCTACCGATACATATGTGGTATCATTGTAATCGGGAGAAATGGGGCTTTCACATGCAATGTGGTTTTCTTTAATAAAATAAATGTTTTTGTTTAAAATAAAGGAGACAATTTAAAAAATATTTTTAAAAAGTAGAAAAAATACAAACAAGACATTTCATGTTAAAGCCTAAACTCTGCCACAAAAAGAAAATATGCCATTTTCTTGGAAATTCCTGCAAAAATCACAGTTAAACATCACGCAAAATGGTGAAAAATATCCTGTCAGGAGAGGGTGACAAAATCTCAAGTAGACTGGCAGTCAAAAGGTTACAGGTACCTATGCTTGTTGGGTATTCTGCTCGGGGGACCTTGCGCTTTCAGATTTAGCTTGTTTTTTCTTATTTGCATATTGATATTTTAGGAAAAGGTGTTTTTTATTCTGCTTTTTTTATACTTTTTTTGTGAAACCCTGTGCAACCTAAGAATTTTTCGAGATATTACTTCCAGAAAGATGAGCCCACTACAACAAGCTGGGTACGCTTCGAAAGCTTAACATGTGTACTTTCAGGGAATATATGGTTTATGGGGGATATTCCAAATGTAAAGGGTTGGTTTGGTAGAAAAAGCACAAGGTGCGCACTTTGTCTGCAGAGCTGAAAATCTGAAGTAAAATTACTGTTATGCGCATGCTTTACTTTGGTGTGTTTGGCAACTCTTTCCTTGACAGAACCTATGCACGTTCTGTTTGGGGGATGTTGCTTTTTCAGATTTTCTGTTTTTTTCTGGTTTGCATATAGGTTTTTTTAGGAAAATGTGGTTTTGATTCTGCTTTTTTATTCATTTTAGGGAAACCTTGTGCAACCAAAGAATACATTGAGGGATTACTTCCAGAAAACTGCACCCATGTCAACAAGCCTGGTACGCCTAGAAAGCTTGAGGTGTTTACTTCTAGGGAATATATAGTTTGTGAGGGGTATTTCAAAGTAAAGGGTTGTTTTTCTTGAAAAACTGCAAGGTGCGCATATTGCATAGCATAGTTGTATTTTATCTGAAAATCTCCTAAAGCGTTGTTTCAGTTTCGGGGAGTCTCCTGGGCAGGAAAGGGTATCTACCTATACATATGTGGTACCGCTGTAACCGGGAGAAATTGGGGTTTCACACGCAATAAATTTTATTGACAAACTTACATTTTTTATTACAAAAAAACACTACAAATTGTAAAAAATAGTTTTTTTTTATTTTTTTGCACAATTTTCACCCAAAAATATTGAGAATACACTTAGAAAATGACAAACAAGAGACATTTCATGTTAAAGCCCAGGCTCTGCTGAAAAAAACAATATATCACTTTCCTGGGAAATCCCTTCAAAAATCACAGTTGAACATGGGGAGCGCAAAATAGGGAAAAATAATCTGGCAACAAAGGGTGACAAAATCTCAAGGTAGGCTGGCAGTTAAAGGGTTAAGGGTCCAAAAGGGAAGATGGAGGATAGTGCTAAGTGGTTGGGGTGAGCTTTAAGGGTCCAAAAGGGAAGATGGTGGACAGTGCTAAGTGGTTGGGGTGAGCTTTAAGGGTCCAAAAGGGAAGATGGTGGACAATGCTAAGTGGTTGGGGTGAGCTTTAAGGGTCCAAAAGGGAAGATGGAGGATAGTGCTAAGTGATTTAGCTAAACATTGTAGTAGAAGTGAGGGTGGCAAATATGTAGGCAAGCACTTTAATGAGTTAAGTTTGTAGTGCGCAGGCGCAAGATCATAAGGATTCCGTCTGGACGATTATTTATTGAAAAAGGGAAACAGAATCGAACGGGAAACGTAAAGGATTCGTTGGAGGATACGATGGGAAAAGGGCAAAAACGAAAGCCTACGTTGTAACATGTGGAAATGAAACGGAAAAGTCTGGATGGAAAATTACATCCTCGTAATTCGAAATCTGCCGTACGAACGGACGGAAACTTTACACAAGGTTTTCAATGCATGCATAGAATCGAGAACGGAAACATTTCACAAAAAAAACAGATCGGCACGAAATCGGAAGTTTTTTTGTGTCTCTGAATCGAGCCTAATGCCTTGTAGCATACGATTCATCATTATCCTAGCCTCAGCGTACAGCGCCGGCGTTCTGCCTTGAAGAGCGACACGTATTACCTCTCGCTAGCTGGCGCTCTCCAATACATTTCTATGGACGATCCTTAAATCTTTTTCCTGATCCTAATTTTTTTTTTCCTTAAAAAAAATCTCAAAATTTCTGACGTATCCAGGGCATGAAAATAAAAACTTTTTGGATTAGTAATATTTTTATGCAGAATTGTCCTTACATGTCTGTTATTAAAGTGTTCATGTTACAATGTTATAACAATGTAATTCCATATGTTTTTGTTACTAGTAGATACATGTTCAAAAACAGACTTTAATCACACAGCTTCTGGCACTATGGGCTAAAACTACATGATTTTAAGAGCCGGCAATGTTTGAGGCTGTTTCTTTTGATGAATGTGGTGTGAGTCAGTCGCACTGAGCTGGCGCTACCATTCGGTCCCATACAGCATAGTATTGTGACTCACACAATATATTTATTAATGCCGGACAGCGACTGAGGAGCTCTGAAACAATGATCCATGGCCGAGCACAGCGACTACTAGCGGTCACTCTGAAATCCGCTCTAAAGACGCTCATCTGACGCTACCTGGCGTTAGTAATAAATCAGTCTGCCAGTTTGAGATCCTACACTGTTCAAATGCAGCATTAGAGGGGCTTTCCTGTCCCTGCTCTGCACTGGTTTGCCAGGGGAAGACATAGTGAGGGAAGGGGATACGGCTACTCATGGCCACATTTAAATAGTGCAATCAGATAAGTATGTGGCCGCATTGGGCACCTATACTCAGAGGGAAGTATATGTAGTCACTTTCTATCTCCAGCCTCAGCCTTTGCCCAATATTCATAACATCACGAACTCTATGCAGTTGGCCATACTCACCCCCGCAGCTTGATTCGTGCCCATGCTGGAATGGGCAACCTTTGGGGTGTGCAGTGTATGTGGATGTACAGGGTGCCCTCATCATAGATGTGCCAAACGTTTTTATTGACAGACATTTTTTTTATTTTAAAGTTGACCTCTTCTTTTGACTGATATCACCTGCATCTTTCACCCCACAGACAGTATCTTTCGATTTAAAGAAGAAAAAAAGATTCCAGGGCTGGCCACTGGCCTACCTCCCCCCCCCCAGGGCATCCTGAAAAGGGATGCCCCACTGTGTGAAATTATCCTCACATCTTCCTCAGTCCTACAGTGCATGCGCAAAAGCCAAACAGCTCTGATTTGTTTTCCGTTTTGGTGTTTTGTCTCCCTGCTACCTCCAGCCCTCCCTCCCCACCTTGTGGACGCCATGTGCTGACCTTATTGGTAACATTGTATCTGAGCCCTGCACTGCACTGTATAATTGGTTTCTTTTTTTTTTTTTATAAATTCTTTATTTATTTTAGCTTATGCAAAACATACTCGTTGGAGAGCACGAAGTTACAAGAATGATACAGATTGAAACATAGCCATTAGAAGACTAGAAATCACATCACACATAACATTGCATCGTGAAGCTTCAATCAGGAAATAAGACATTACATCATAGAAAGTGCCTCCCAAGAAGAATCCGGGGGCAACAATGCAATTATCACGACAGCTATGAACATCTAAATAATGAACCTTCTGATTGAACTTTCCAATAAACTTAACATTATCGGGGAGAGACAACAGGGAGAATAGAAAAAAGGTGGGGGGGGGGGGGGATCAAATGGGGAAGGGAAACACCGGGAAAGGGAAAGGAAGAGCAAAACAACTTCCGAACGGGGGCCTAAACTCCAACTATGATGCTCTTATAGTCCTCAGACTCAGTATATTGCATCCACGGGAACCAAGTCGCCATGTATTTCTCATAGCCATCCTCCCCAGGCGTCATGAGGTCCTCAAACCTCATTATTTCATTAATTCTTAGGGCCCTCATTGCTAGGGTGGGGGGATCCTCCCTTCTCCATAACTGCGGAATACACATCTTGGCTGCGTTAAGAAGTTGACACACCAAAGAGCCACGATACTTTTTGAGTGGAGTCTTTGTCATGTCAAGTAAGCACACGGCAGGGTCGCCTGGAATCTCTATACTCAGTAAGCTCTCCGCCACCTCTCTAACCCCATCCCAGAAAGCTTTCAGTTTAGGACATGACCAAAAGATGTGAAGCAGAGTACCCTCCTCCCCTCCACACCTCCAACACCTCGCCTACACTTCTGGGCACCATTTGTTAATTACCACCGGTACCCTATACCACCTCGTCAAAACCTTGTAATTGCACTTTTGAAACCTGGTACAGATCGAGGTTTTATGGGGGGTTTCCAGCAATCTACTTATTTGCTTTGGAGTGAAAGTCCTACACAAATCTCTCTCCCACTTCCCAACAAATGGCGGTGGAACTATGTCTGGGGGGTTGATTAGTAGCTTGTATATATACGAGAGGGTATGACTTACATCCTCCCTACTGGAGCACAGCTCTTCAAAGGGGGTAAGGCCCCTCCGCACCCTTTTGTGATCTCGCAGCGTAGATAGAAAGTGCGATAGCTGTTGCTGCTACCATGTCGACCAAACAGGTAGCCCTCTCTCGGTGGCCAACTCTCCCATGGCGCCCCACTCTCCCTCCCACAAAAAGTGACCCACCCTAAAGACACCCGCCGCTCTCCAAGCTCCCGGAGAAGTCCCCCTACAGCCTGGGGGGAACCAGGATTACCCAATATTGGGACCATTGGCGAAGGTGTCGGGGAGAGGTTCGCCCGTTGAAAGTATTGGCCACACACTTTTAACGTAGTCCCCACTAGGGCATGTTTCAGTATTAGTGGTACATCCTTCTGGTCCACCCACGGAATACAGTCTACTCGGGCCCCCACAAGACTCTGTTCAATGGAAACCCACTGCTTATGGTCCCGGTGTAAGCACCAGTCAACCACTCTGTGTTGAGATGAACCGCCGCATAGTAAAGTCCCGGGTCAGGAAGACCTATACCGCCCCTATCTTTGCTCCTAGTGAGGATGGCCCCGCTAATTCTTGGTTTCCCACCCCCACTCACAAATCTCTGAGAGATTCCACCTTCCGAAAAAAGGCCTGCGGGATAGCTACCGGAAGGGCTTGCATTAGATAATGAAGCCGCGGGCAGCACCATTTTCAGTGCATTGCAACGACCAAACCATGATAGCCTCCTACCCGACCACCTGGTCATATCGTCCTCGAATTGTTTGAGCAGTGGAGGGAAGTTAAGGGCAAAAACATCCGTCAAGTTCCTACAAATTTTCGTTCCAAGATAGGTTACACTGTCCTCCGAGCATTTAAAGGGGAAGGATTTTTGTATATTATTGAATCTTTTCGCAGGGACATTGACATTAAGAGCCTCGGATTTCTGGTAATTGATTCGATAGCCCGACAACTCTCCGTATATTTTTAATTCCTTCATTAGGTTTGGTATAGAGGTCTCTGGGAGCGTCAGACCAAAGATAAGGTCATCAGCAAAAGCCGCAACCTTATACCTACCTACCTGGTCTCCCATACCTCTAATGTCACTGTTTCCTCGAATTTTACATAGAAGGGGCTCCAGGGTAAGTATAAAGATTAGTGGAGAAAGGGGGCACCCCTGCCTCGTCCCATTAGTGATATCGAAGAAGCCTGAGAGCGTCCCATTCACTCGCACCGACGCGGAGGGGCACTGTACAAACTACTTATCCAACCTAGAGCATTTGGGCCAAGGCCAATATGACTAAGGGTGTTCTGCATAAAGTTCCAATTAACTCTATCAAAGGCCTTCTCCGCGTCGGTAGCAAGCAGGAGGGACGGGACACTACTTTTTTGAGTCCATTGAATCAAATTAAGGACCTTAATAGTATTATCCCTCGCCTCCCTATGCGGCATAAAGCCAACTTGATCGAGGGCTATGATGTGGTGTAGATGGGGAGCCATCCTGGATGCGAGGACCTTTGCAAAAATCTTGATGTCCGTGTTCAATAGGGATATAGGCCTGTAGCTAGCGCATAGACCAGGGCCCTTCCCCTCTTTTGGGATGATTGAGATATGCGCCCTAAGTGAGTCTGGGGGTATGCAATCTGGTTTCTTAAATGAATTAAAGGCATCCAAGAGTCCCGGGGCCAACAAGGGGAGCATCTTTTTGTAGTATTTAAACGTAAAGCCATCAGGGCCCGGCGCCTTTCCCCCTGCAGCCCCCGAGATTGCTTTCTGGACCTCTTCTAGCGAAATAGGCCTCTCCAACTCTTCCACAATTTCACTTGGCAAATTTGGAAGACCAGATTCCCTTATATACCTTCTTATAGCTTCATCTCGCTCCCGGCCTTCTACTTTTGGGAGATTGTATAGTCCCTCATAGAAGTTCTTAAAGACCTCTGCAATTTCACTGGTCAAATGGACCACGCTACCCCTCGAGTCAGCTATTTTTGGGACGAACGTCTTCGCCCTCTCCGCCCTCAAGGCCCGTGCCAAAAGTTTGCCACATTTATCCCCCGACTCGTAGAATTTCCCGCGGCATCTGACTTTTTGCAGCAAAGCATTTTAAGTTTTTCTCTAGCTGCTGTCGGGGCCGAGAGGTGAATGACCGAGAGAGACTTCTTATGCAAAGTCTCCAATTTACTAATCTCGTTAAGCAGTTTCAGGACACATTCCAATTTCTCTTTTTTTAATCTCGAGCCTAGCTTTATAAGGGTTCCCCTGATAAAACACTTATGCGTCTTCCAGAGAGTCCCTGGGTTGATCTCGGGTGATTTGTTCAATTCAAAAAAATCTTTAATGTCTTTCTGGAGCTCTGCCAGAACTCTTTGGTCCCCTAACAAGGAGTTATTTAGGCGCCATGTCCAGCTCCTTGGTCCCGGGTGGGGGAGCGCGAGTCTAATCAAAATAGGAGCATGGTCAGAAATGGTGATGCAGCCTATCTCCGTGTCTATAACACGGTTCAAAGAACTATGGGCTATCATGAACATATCGATCCTAGAGTATGACCCATGGGGAGGGGAGAAAAAGGTATAATCACGTGAATCTGGATGTTGTATCCTCCACGGGTCAACTAACTGATGTTGGGCAAGGGTTTTTTTAAGCTTCTTCAGTTTGATGTAGGATAGATGAGGGGACCCCTTGGATGTGTCCAATAATGGGTCTAGGGTCAGGTTGAAATCACCGCCCAGCACTAATTCTCCCTCCCTGAACATGGAAAGGTCCTCCAACACTTTACCCAGGAATGTCAACTGAGCGGAGTTCGACATATAGATGTTGGCAAACGTGAATAGTGAAGACGATATCCGACCCTTTAGAAATATCCATCTCCCTTCCACATCAGTTTTAAAGTCAACCAACTCCCACGGAAGAGAAGCCGATATGGCGATGCTTACCCCTCGTGATCTAGAGTCTGGGGAGTGGCTGTGATATGTTTTCGGGAAATGTCTATTACCAAAGGAGGGAGGGTTATTTGACCTAAACTGGGTCTCTTGGAGGAAGGCCACCTGGGCTATCAATCCCTTCAAATTCCCCAACACCAAAGACCTTTCTTCTGGGCTATTCATCCCCTTCGTATTAAACGAGACTATTTTGAAATCCTCCATTTTAGCTCTCGGCAGGTTCCCTTCACTCAGCCCGTTCCCTCTGAGTAGGTCAGCTGGCTTCTGAGGCAACCAACCAACCCAGTCCGAGGTGTCCCACCGAGTCAAAAAAGGTACCTATGTGAATTGCCCGTTGGGATTAAGGTGGGGTACGGGGGGGACGGGTAGGGATTGGGGGGACTGGGTAAAAAGGAGCGGGGATACCAGGAACAGTAAGGAAAAAAAAGGGGGGAACACTAAACAATCCCTAAAACCAGGGAAAACTAGAGGGTCTTATTAACTACTAGAGTCAATAAGGCTGGCTTACTTAGGGAAACGTATCCAATCTAAGAGGAGAGCGTTCAGGAGCAACTGCCCGCTCTCCACTGGCCCGGGGGGGTCAATAAGCCATATTAACAGCCAACAAACCTTTTGAAACAGAATCATTGGAGCCTTTTGAGACGACAATGAGATAGCAAAGCTACGAATTAGACAGCAAGGCTAGCCCTGTGGTCCCAACTGGAGCCAAAACGTAAATACTTAAGTAAAGGCGCTAAAACACCAACAATAGCATTCTATATTCTATTCTGTTATAATTAAATCCGTCTGCTCTCGATCCCTCCCCGCCCCCCGTCCCGAATGACCTACAGGGGAGGGCAGGGGAGGTCAAGAAGACAAACTTCATACACAGAGATTTTGTGCCTCCCATCTCTCTCCCCCTCCCCGAAAGAAAGAGGAGAAAAAGAGAAAGAAGAAAAGAGAAAGGGATTCTTCTCCGTCAAGAGTCCCCAAGCTTCTTCCTCTGGACGCCTTGGCACCCGTTTGAGCCGCCTGAGGTCTCGAAAGCTCTTCGGGTCTCGACTCTTCTCTCTTTCCGTGGACCTAGACGGCGGTAGCAAGTCACTTTCGAGCCAATTTGGAATCCGGATAGGCTCACAACGTAGGTAGGCGAAAAGCCCCCCCAAATCTTGATAGGACTTGAGCACATATGAGCTCTGTCCCTTTCGGACTATCAAGTGGAACGGAAAACCCCATCTATAAGTGGCTCCATTTCATGTAATAACTTCCAAGAGGGGTTTCAGGGTTCTCCGCATTTGTAGCGTCCTCCTTGATAAATTCGGAAAAATCTTGACAGACGAACCTTTATATTGCACCTCACCTTTGCTCCAAGCCTTTCGGGCGATCTCTTCTTTAAGCGTGTAGTGGGGGACCCGAAAGATGACATCTCTCGGGAATGCAGGGTTCTGGCTCTTTGGGCCCAAAGATCTGTGGACTCTATCAAGCCTTATGGCGTCTGACACGTCTCTGTCCAATATCGAGTTAAAAATGGTTGTCACTATCGACTTTAAGTCCTCGCTCCCTTCTCCTTCCGGGATGCCCCTTAGCCACAGATTGTTTCGTCTGCTTCTATTTTCCAAGTCGTCTAGATGTAAGTTGCACTCTTGGAGCAAGGCTTCTTGCCTATCGCACTTGGCTTCAAGCGCTTGTATACGACTTGACTCAGAGGATCCCTCAGTTTCTAGCGAAGTGACTCTTGACTCGACGGCCGACACCTGCTGCTTCACCGCTGCAATCTCTCGTTTATGTGCAGCCTCATATTTTGCGATCAGCCCTTCAATATCAGCTTTGGTGGGAAGACCCTTCAGAAGGGATATAGTCGCAAGGTGGATTTCAGGCTCACACAGCACACCACTAGATGGTGGTGTGGGGGAGGCAACAGGCCTCCAGCCATCTGGCCGGCTGTGGCGAGTCAAAGGGTATGGGGCTGATAACCTGCGGTCTTGCCTCTCTTTCTGGGGATGATGTCAGGGAGTATAGTGGGGAGCCTGGCACAGCACCCCTGTCACCCACTTCCCGCTCAGCACTCTGATTTTCTCTTCCAGATCTCTTTGGCCGTTGTGGTAGGGCATCCCCAAAACCCGCATCACCATCGGAAGCACGTTTATGGGAGTCAGGTGTGAGCCGAGGCACATATGCAAATTGGGCCAATCCTTCCAGCATCCCCCCCCACAACCCCAGCCGGTGAGCAGTTTTTTGCATTGCCCCTTATGCCAGGGCTCGTAGGGTCATTACAGTCTCTGTGGCTGGACAGCTCTGTATTCCCTCCCAGACTGCTCTTCTGGCTCCCTGTGACAGCCATTACATTGTCAGGGTCATTGCGTGGTGGAGGAAGCGCTGGGGCTGCAGCGTCTCTGCTCCGCGTTCTGCTCTGCCCGCTCCCCCCCCTCTGCACCGCTGAGGATAAAGATGACGTGGCCGGGAGGAGCGCACCCGCCGCCATCTTGCTCCACTCACCCTCCCTTGGGTGTACACCGCTCCCCACGGGGCTCCGCGGTATTTGCTGCGGCTCTTCCGCCGCTCTCATCACCGGAGGATCACAGCCGCCTCCCCGCTCATCGCTGGATACATCACTGTAGGAGCCGGTGGGTGACTTCTCCTCTACCCCGCTCCCCTCCTCGCTCTCCGGCGTGGGCGCCATCTTGCCCCCCTCCACCTCCTCTCTCCGCATCCACTTCCCCGCCGTCTGCCACTTCCGAGGGCTCGTCTGGCCACCCCCGCTGCTTCCCCTTCTGTTCCTCTTCCTGGCCATCTATCTCTGGTGTTGGCACTCGCAGTATAATTTAGGGTGCTCATAATATAATGACAGAATATTGAGTACCCACATGCGTCCTTTGTATATATATATGTTTTCTGACATCAGACATGTGATTGTGGGTCATTCAGAGGTTGGATATGTTTGGAGTCGTAGCAGGCGTCTTTTACAATGTATTTCATGTTGTATGTAGTGTTTTAGGGTTTTGTATTCTTAATAAAAGTGATTATTTGTATTACATGGTTATGCTCCCTTATTGGAGGCTGTCGCGGCTTGTTTCCTCGACTTCTCCTTCAGTGTAGTGTTTGAGTAGCAGGTGAGCACACGTGTAAGGTTATTACCTGGGTGGTGCACTTGTTGTTTTTTCAAATTTGTTTTCAGTGGGGAGCGCCTGCATCCCCAGCATCTTTGTCCAGTGCCCACGCTCCTACCCCAGCCATTCATATAGCAAGATCCTCAGAGAGAGGACTATTGGGGGGGATTGTCTAATTCAATATTCTAAGTATGCAACACGTCCTGCTCCAGATAGTATTCATAACAGCTGGGTTATACCTCCACAAGAGGGCGCTTTACTGCAGAGATGGCAAAAGAGGCCCCTCCCGGTCCATATATACCCGGGACCTCCCATTAATTCCCCCAGTTTCTTCTCTGCAGTGGGCTGC
This sequence comes from Gastrophryne carolinensis, assembly GCA_027917425.1. Lineage (NCBI taxonomy): Eukaryota > Metazoa > Chordata > Amphibia > Anura > Microhylidae > Gastrophryne > Gastrophryne carolinensis. Next base: position 130,759,496 of record CM051237.1, on the reverse strand, counting down.
GAAGGACAAGATGATGGCTTCTCTTCTCGCAGGTGAGCCGGGCTTCACAGCCCTGGGCCCTGTAGGACTATTTCCACCCGTTTTATTATGCCTCCCAGCCTTGGCTGCGTGGTCGGGTGATGTTAGGCAGCATCTATTAGAGATGCTCCTATTAGGAGCTTGCTCCACCGCAAATCCCCCACCAAAGGGTAGGCGGTCCAGGTCTGGTGAGCCTGTATTGGGATGCCCCGTCCGCTTATAGCTCTCCCTTACATATCCTAAATGTAATTACGGGCTTCCTATTTCTCCCATTATCCTGGTTCGTCGGGGGGGGGGGGGGGGGGGGTCAGTGTCTGTGCATTTGAGTGCTTTACTTTATTTCACTGTGTACTCTGCAGACTTGTGCTGCCTTTCTCTCAGAGATTCTCCTCTCCCCTTGCCTCCGTTATTTGAATTAACCGCGGGCACCCTGCGGCGACGTCACGCCGGGGCCTGCTGCGCTCTGATTGGCTGCGGGGTGGCTTGCCTTCGGCCTGTCCCCGCGTTCCTGAAGGGGGCGTGGCCTAGCGCTCTGCACATTCTGCAGGCGGCCCACCCCTTCAGAGCCCTTCAGCGCCATCTTGCCCCTGCCGTCTGATAGATTGCAAGCTCTTTGCCGGTCTGTGAGTCCCCCAGCGGGCCTTTAGTTGATTTATTGTTTGTATATTTTGTCTTTATTGCTGATGGGGTGTATTGTTTTAATGTCTTTCAGGCGAGAAAACTGATTAGAGGTTTCTCCCGGTCCTGTGCCCTCTATTAGTCCTAATTGCCCTTATTAGAAGCCTAAACATTTTTTATCCTCCCACTATCCCAGCGGATATTTGGGGCATCCTGGGTAGCTGTGTAGTGTAATTCCCATTGGCCAGTTGTGCCACAAAAAATCACCATATAGAGGCTTCTCAGGATACTGGGCTCGGGGTTCCATCGGGACAAGCCCGGCTGTGTGTGGTGTGTGGGGCATCCCCTATGAGCGATGATGTGCGGGTTTGTGTACCCTGCGCCCAACAGGCGCTTGCGCGGCATTCTGGGCTATCTGCTTCTGGGTCTGCGCCTACCATGTCTTCTCCCACACCCCCTCGGTTGATCGTGACCCCCAGTGAGATCAACACTAGTGGGGAGTCTCAGCCTGATGTGTCTTCCAGGCTGGCCAACATTGAGAGATTGATTGTTAGCTCTGCGGCCCATAAGGCCCCAGCTAAAAGATGGCACATGGCGCCTGCTGCGTCTGCCTTCCCTATGGAGACGGAAGATTTCCTTGATTTGTCTGACTGCACCCCGCTTGAGGAAGGGGAATTATTCTCAGATTCAGAATTTTCCGATGATCAGAATTTCCTTGACGCTGATGCTGGCTCAGAGCATTGGAATGCTGATGACACCCATAGGCTTTTGACTCAAATCTTTGAAGTGCTTTCCATTTCCCTTCATGCTGCGGCACTCAGGCAACAGGGGGAATTGTTTGGTACTGCAAAGCCACGTTTGGAATTTCCAGAACAGGCACATTTCAATAATCTGGTTCTCAAGGAATGGGAGCAGCCCTGCCAGCTCCCTGATATCCCTAAGGGATGTGATAAAAGGTACCCTTTTCCCTCGGATGTGGTTAAATGTTGGTCAACTCTACGAGAGGTGGATGCTCCGGTCTTGGGGTTGTCTAATACTTCTGTGGTGCATTCCCTTGATTCCACTACCTTGAAGGATAGTGAGGACCGGCGTATTGACCAGCTGGCTTCCCATGCCTTTGCCTGTGCGGGATCTGCCTTGCGCCCTGTCTGTGCTTCTGCTATTACTGCTGTGGCTATTAGGACTCTGGTCAGGGGCCTTTTGGAAGGCTCTCCCGATGAGTCTTCTAGTGCCGTATTTAGAGCCTTATCACAATGTGAGGTGTTTATCGCTTATATTCTTTCTGCCTTAGATGACACCATTAGGATGTGTGGCAGGATCTCGGCTCTGGTTGTTTCTATTCGACGCTCGGTCTGGCTGCGCAAGTGGGCAGCTGACAATGCTGCTAAGAAGGCTCTCACAGGGCTACCCTTTAAGGGGCTGCGCCTTTTTGGTGACCCTTTGGACCTTTTTGCAAAGGGAGGTAAGTTGCCCCAACGCAAAAGACAGCCGCGGCCCTTTCGGGGCTCAGGGTCCTTTACTCCCTCCTTTCGGGGATCCAGGTCGGGGAGGGGGGCAAGAGCAGAGGCCGTGCCTGTCCCGGATCCTCCTGGGGATCCAAGCCGAAATCTGTCATCAAGCCCGCTCAGCCATGAAGGGGCGCCCTCACCCTTATGGGTGGGGGGGGGGGGGGGGCGGCTGCGGCTCTTCGCTCATGTCTGGGGCGACAGGTCTCAGACAGGTGGATTCTGGAGATTGTGTCCTCCGGCTACAAACTAGAGTTCGCTGCACGGCCCCCTCCAAGATTCCTCAGGTCTCGGATTCCTCTAGACCCCCTGGCAGCTCAGGGTCTGTTTCTGGCTGTACAGAACCTATTGAATATGGGGGTCATCTGTCCGGTCCCTCCGGGGGAGAGAGATCAGGGTTATTATTCCAATCTCTAAACAGTACCCGAAAGGGATGGTTCCATCAGGCCCATCCTGGGCTTAAAGCTTCTCAACAAGTTCATCAAACCAGATGCTTTCGCATGGAGACCCTGCACTCCGCGATCAGCTCTTTGCGCCCAGGGGACTTCATGACCTCCATAGACATCAAGGTTGCTTACCTTCATGTGCCAATCTTCCCAGGGCATCAGCGGTTCCTCAGGTTCGCCTTGGAGGACCAGCACTACCAATTTGTAGAACTTCCCTTCGGTCTCACCTCAGCCCTCAGAGTATCCACCAAGGTGCTGGCGGGGGTGATGGCCCTCCTCAGAGCCGGGGGCATTCGCATTCTCCCTTATTTGGACGACCTTCTCATTACATCTCATTCTCTCCAGCAGGCAGAATTGGATACCCAGACGGTGGTAACTACCCTGGACAAGTTCGGATGGGTGATCAATTATCCCAAGTCCTCCCTCTCCCCGTCCCGGGTGACCCCCTTCCTGGGCATGAATCTGGATACCATAAAGGCCAGGATTTTTCTTCCTCAGCAGAAGGTGGATTCTCTTCAAGCTCTGGTTCATTTCATGCTGTCCAGCCCTCGTTCTTCCATCAGGCAAGGGATGCAATTGGTGGGACAGATGATGGCCTGCTTCAAGGCAGTCCGTTACGCTCAATTTCACATGAGACCCCTTCATCTCCATCTCCTTTCAGTCTGGGACAAGAGTCCCCTGTCTCTGGATCAGCCTTTTGTTCTCTCTCCTCTGGTCCGGCGGTCCCTCCTGTGGTGGCTGGACTCGAGGAATCTTCTGGGGGGCAGATCTTTTCTGACTACGTGTTGGGAGATGGTCACTACGGATGCCAGTCTGTCAGGTTGGGGGGGCTACTGGAGAGCCCTCCAATTCCAGGGGCTGTGGGGCCCTCAGGAGGCTCACGCTCCTATCAAGGTCCTGGAGCTGAGGGCGGTTCGGTTGGTGCTGGCACAGTTGACTCCTCACCTTCAGGGTCTGCCGGTACAGGTTCACTTCGGCAACCAGACGGCGATCGCCTATATCAATCATCAGGGAGGGACTCGGAGCAAGAGTGCCCTCAAGGAGGTGTCGTTGATTCTGTCCTGGGCCAAGGACAATGTCCCATGCATCTCAGCAGTTTATATTCTGGGAGCGGAGAATCTGGAGGCGGATTCCCTGAGCAGGGGGCGCTCTCGCTGGGGGGAATGGTCCCTCAACAGCGAAGTCTTCCTATCCCTTTGTCACCGTTGGGGGATGCCGGACGTGAATCTGTTCTTCTCGCCACAATCACAAGCTGCCAGCATTTGTCTCCCTGTCCCAGGATCCTCTGGCTCTGGCGGTGGATGCTCTGTCGCTACCCTGGCAGGGACTCGGTCTCCTGTACCTTTTTCCTCCGTTTCCTGTTCTGAGCAGGGTTCTGCGCAAGTTGGTGCAGGAGAGGGTGCCAGACATTCTGGCGGCTCCCAGGTGGCCAAGACAGGTGGGGTTCGCAGACGTCGTGCTGCTGGCAGTGGATCAGTACACTCTACCCTTGGTTCGGGACCTTCTCACTCAAGGATGGCTCTGTTATCCCAATTTACAAACGCTGGCTTTGGCGGCCTAGCTGCTGAAACCTCCATCCTCAAGGAGGAAGGACTGTAAGATTCGGTTGTTCGTACTCTTGTCAGGGCTAGGAAAAAATCTTCCTCTACTATCTACTATAGGACCTGGCGGACCTACATTGACTGGTGTGAGTCTAGGGCCTTTCCCTGTTGTGTGTTCCCCATTCCTAGGACCCTGGAGTTCCTTCAACATGGTTTGGATTTGGGTTTTCAGCTCAGCACCTTGAAGGGTCACGTGTCTGCCTTGGCTGTTTTCTTCCAGAGGTCTTTCGCTCTACATCCTCTGGTCAAGACTTCTTCCAGGGGGTCGCTCATGTGCGCCCTCCCCGTAAACCCATGCTACCGTTCTGGGATTTGAATTTGGTGTTATCTGTCCTTCAGGGTCCTCCATTTGAACCTGTGCATGAGGCTACCTTGTCTATCCTTACCCTGAAGGTTGCCTTTCTGGTGGCTATCACTTCTGTTAGGCGTGTTTCTGAGTTGGCGGCTCTGTCTATTCAGGCCCCCTACTTTGAGAGACACTGGGACAAGGTGGTTTTCCGTTTTAAACCTGACTTCTTGCCTAAGGTTGTCTCTGCCTTCCATCTCAATCAGGACATTGTGCTTCCTTCTTTGTGCCCTAAACCCAAGGAGAGGGCCTTGCATTCTCTGGATGTTGTCAGGAATTTGAAATACTTCCTGGTGGCTACTGCGCCTTTCAGAAAGACGGACGCCTTGTTTGTGGTTCCCTCAGGTCCCAAGAAGGGGTTGGCTCCGGCTAAGTCTACTATTAGCAAATGGATTTGTCAGGCTATTGTTAGGGCCTATTCTACTAGGGGGAAGGATCCTCCTTTCCGTGTTACTGCTTATTCTACCCGTGCTGTTGGGGCTTCCTGGGCTTTCCAGCACCAGGCTTCTGTTGAACAAGTTTGTAAGGCTGCTACATGGTCTTCTGTTCATACCTTTTCCAGGTTTTACAAAGACGATGTTCGGGCCTCAGCGGATGCTGTTTTTGGCCGTAAGGTTCTGCAGGCGGCAGTGGTTTGAACTGCGCGTTGTAGCCTTTTTGGGATTCTCACCCGTTTATGGACACTGCTATTGGATGTCCCAGCTGTTATGAATACTATCTGGAGCAGGGCGTGCTGCATACTTAGAATAATACAATTCTGTGATTACTCACCTTGTAGAATTGGTATTATAAGTATGCAGCACGTCCTGCTCCATCCCACCCTGATTGCTTTATTCTTGGATCCTCTATGTGGTGATTGTTTTCATTGTTAACGTTGTTGATTTTGTTATTGGCTTCTCCTGGTTCCCTTACTGCTTTTCTATACTGGGGAATTAGTGGGAGGTCCCGGGTATATATGGATCGGGAGGGGCCCCTTTTTGCCATCTCTGCAGTAAAGCGCCCTCTTGTGGAGGTATAACCCAGCTGTTATGAATACTATCTGGAGCAGGACGTGCTGCATACTTATAATACCAATTCTACAAGGTGAGTAATCACAGAATAGTATTTTTGCATCACTGGTGAGTTTTGGTCCTCTAGGCAGTAGCTTCCCCATCTTTTAGTTTCATCTCTTGTTTATTAAGATTTTCAAATATAAAGGTAAAAAACAATACAAGTATAAAAGAATAGGCAATACAGGCATAGAATCAATCTGGGCCTCCGCACCTCCCCCGCCTCCAGACGCAGCTGGGGCCTCGCCAGACCCCCCGCCACCGACACGTAATCTCTGTACAACATCTTAGAAATTAACGATACACTGTGTTTGCATCTCATACCCCCGATGGTGAGAGTCAAACTTTCCAGGGACCAGACATCATTTATAGCAAGGCACGGGTCAACATCAAGGCTTTCCCATCTTTTAACCCAGTGAAATAGAAAAAAAACTCAAACTTTCAAAACTCTGCCTCTATTTACATTGCCAGCTATAAGGTGTGGGGGGGGGGGCACTGGCAGCTGGCACAAATCTGTGAGAAAAAAAAAACGTACCTGCAGCCGCGATGCCTTGTATTTTGCCCTCTTCTCACCACTGAGGAGCCCGGGGGGGGGCCATCAGAGGCCCCGCCAGTGAATAGGACACCTGGCGGGGCCTCCGATTGCCCCCCACCCTGGGCTCTTCCGTAGTGAGGAGAGGGCGAAATACCTCCTCTCCAGTGCTTCCGCAATCACCTGGCTGCTAGTCCCGTCTTTTGTCGGCGGGGCAGATGACATATTCTATGAAGTAATCTTGCACCTGCCAATACCAAGAGGCACAGTAGCGTTGGGCGAGCGGAGGTGAGGGGATCGGTGACAGCTGCCAGGTGATAGGTGGAGGGGGGCCACACCCCCTCCACCAATCACCCGGCGGCAGTCATCGGAGCGTTGTGGGACCGGATCACTGGGGGACACCAGAGAATCGGAGGTGAGTAAAAAAAAAAAAAAAAAACTAATAAATTTCATTTTTTTTCTCTGTGTCAGTGTGCATTTTTTTTTTTTTTTACTGTTAACCTTTGTGAACTGGTAAGGGATCAATTAGATCTTCCAAGTCACCTGCGTCTAGCGGGTGACTTGCCATTAACCCCCAGCACCCCAATTACCTGCCTCCCCAAAGGCCAGGGACCCATGGAAGCCATGTGGGCTTGTAGCCAGCAGGGCAGGGGGCCACCAAAGCTGCCCCCTGCACCCTGTTCTACGAGCCTCATAGCTGGACCTGGGCTGGTTATGCTGGGTAGCGGGACCCCATGTCATTTTTTCTGGATTTTTAAGGGTTAGGAGGGAGGCCCTATGTCATTTTTTTTAATCAACCCCTTATGTCAGCCAGAAGGTGTAAAAGGCTTCTAGCAGCAGGAGTGCAGAAGCCAAAGTGATTGTCGAAGTACAGAGTGCTAGATGGATGGGAGCTAAGTATTAAAAAAACGTAAAAGTAATTTTTTCTGTGGTTTTTTTTTTTACATTCAACCCTTTGTGAACTGGTAAGGGGACCAGGAGACACCTATACCAGTTCACAAGGCTTAGGGCTGGCAAGTGCGGGTTTGTAGCCTGCAGGGCCATTAGGATGCCCCAGGAAGGGGGAACAAAACCTGGAATACTGAAAATCACCTGTTTTGTTCCTCTTTAAATTGGACCAACACCCAGGATTTTGACTATCCTGGGTCTTGGTCCACTTCGGTGGGGCACCCCCGATCGGGGTGCCCCGCTGTGTGAAACCCCCCGATCACCCGGAAAACTCACCTCTCCCCGCTCCCACGTGGCCGCGGACAAGCGATTTGACAGCAACGGACAAGCGGCTCCTCTGCCGCCGCCTCCCGTGCGTCACTCTTGGCGCCCGCGCCGGCCATTCACAGACAAGGTAAGGGGATTTGGGGTGTTTGGGGGGGTTTCACCGATCTCGAATGTCCCGCGGGGAGGGAGGTGATCGGCCCGGGAATCTTATAGATTCCCGGGCCGATCACGGGAGGGTGATGGTCCACTTTAAAGAGGAACAAAACACAGGAACTTCACTTTCCCATGTGTGTATCCCCCAGGTCGCCCCATACATTCACCTTCCTAATGCTCCCACGGTGCAGGCGAGAGTGAGTACACTGATCGGCACATGGTATTGGCGGCAATGTGAGTATAGCAGGTGATCCCAGCATAGTCTTTGACTTTAAAGTGGACCAACACCCAGGATTTTGACTATCCTGGGTTTTGGTCCACTTCCCCAGGGGCACCCCGATCGGGGGTGCCCCACTATGTGAAACCCCCCAGATCGCTGGCTATACTCACCTCACCCCGCTCCTACGGCGCATGCGCAGCCGCTCGTCCAATCAGCGTGTAAGACATACCTCAGCGGCTCAGAGCACGCTGGCGGTCGCTTCTCGCGCTTCCCACTAACAGGGAGTGTGCCGCGCCGGCCATTTGTGAATGCTGCTAGACCGCATGCGCCGTTGGACCGGGATTAAGGTAAGATTTGCGGGCGTCCTGGGGGGGTTTCACACAGCGGAGCATCCCGATTTTGAATGCGCGGGGAGGGATTGGATCGTACCGGAATCTTATAGATTCTTGGGCCGATCCTGCTGGGTTTTGGTCCACTTTAAGCCAGTGGTTGCTCCTCTTCAAATACAGACGCCCCTCTGTACTTGCAGCTCACGTCAACGACAATACCAAAAATAGTACACATATTTATTCTACATTTTTTTTTTTAATTCTTTATTTAAATTTTCAAAATTGTACAGACAAAGTTTCAGCAATAAGACAGAACAGGAAGAAAAAAAGATCCAGAACGCAGGCTAGGTTACATTCAGAACGTGATAACCCCCGTCCGCTTCTGTATTTTACCCTTATAACATAGTCATATAAGCTCGATAATTGGGTCCGGAATGGGGTCACAAGTTGTGCACTCACTCCTCCCACTCCGGTCCCTCACTGGGGCCGTTATGGGTCCTATTCGCCTGTTTCAACGTGTGGCCTAAATCGTCAGGGTAGCGGAGGGGCCCCATGGGCTTCCTCTTGCTGTGGGTCAGTAGCCTTTTTGCATCATAGAAACATAGAAGGTTGACGGCAGAAGGAGACCATACGGTCCATCTAGTCTGCCCTTATGTGTATACTGTATGTACTCTTTATCTTAGGATAGATGTGTGCTTATCCCAGGCATGTTTAAATTCAGTGACTGTTGATTTTTCAACTACCTCTGCTGGAAGTTTGTTCCAAGCATCTACTACTCTTTCTGTGAAATAATATTTTCTAATATTGCTCCTGATCTTCCCCCCGACTAGCTTCAGGTTGTGCCCCCTTGTTCTATCATTAAGTTTCTTCTTAAAAAACACTTCCCTCCTGAACCTTATTCAATCCTTTCACATGTTTAAAGGTCTCAATCATGTCCCCCCTCTCCCTTCTTTCCTCCAGACTGTACAAATTAAGTTCCTTAAGTCTCTCCTAATAAGTTTTAAGTTTAAATCCTTCCACCATTTTCGTTGCCCGCCTTTGGACACGTTCTATTTGAATAATGTCTTTTTGCAGGTAAGGTCTCCAGAACTGCACACAGTATTCTAGCTGTAGCCTCACCAGGGCTCTATACAGCGGCATCACAACCTCCCTCTTCCTACTGGTGATGCCTCGAGCTATGCAGCCAAGCATCCTGCTTGCTTTTCCCACTGCCTGGCTACACTGTCCACTCATCTTGCAGCTATCAGTAATCAGTACCCATAAATCTCTCTCCTCCGAGGTCCTGGCTAATACAGTGCTGCCCATACGGTACTCAGAGCAGGGATTCCTTCTACCCAAGTGCATGATTTTACATTTAGAGACATTAAACTCTAGTTTCCACAGTTTTGACCATCTATCCAGTAAAGCTAAATCATTTTCCATGAATATCCACCCTATTACTAACCTTTGTATCATCAGCAAACAGACAAACTTTTCCTACCAAGCCTTCTCCTATGTCACTTACAAATATATTAAAAAGAATGGGGCCCAGGACAGAGCCTTGCGGCACACCACTTGTAACTCGCCTTTGTTCAGATTGCACACCATTTACAACAACACTCTGATACCGATCCCTCAGCCAACTGGAAATCCACTGAACTATCCAGGGATTGAGTCCTACCTTCAATAACTTATCAGGTGCAGATCTCTTGAAAGTGTGGAGACCAGTCGGAGGCGTCGCCCAGCCTGGGCTAGATCGTTAGAATCAGCAGGTAGAGGAAAAAGAAATGAAGGGAAAAGAGAAAACAGGTGAGTGTAGGATATTATAAGGGAGGAAAGCACATGAGGGCAATGGAAGGGATCTAAAGAGGGAGGGGGGGAAGGAAAAGATAAGGAAGTAGGAGGACTAAGGAGTGGTGGGGAAGATAGGGAGGGGCGCCATGCCCAAGTGTCCCACTGCCAGTGGGGGGAAGGCAGGACAGGAAGCAGCACCCCGACTTAGGGCCCCGGGGCAGGTCTCCTCCCTCCCCTCCGACTTGTGTCAGGTCACGATTGGACGGGGGAAGTGCAGGGTTAATTATAGCTTCGCTGAGAATCGGAACATATACCAAGGTGTCCACACAATCCTGGTCTCCTCTTCCTTATCCTGGACGGCAGCCGTCAGTTCCTCCATTTCCCTTATTCTATCCACTTCCCTGATCCAGTCGTTTTCTGTCGGGATGTTCTTGGTTTTCCATAGTCTGGGGAGCAGTGCTCTAGCCGCATTGATCAGATGCCTTAGCACCGATTTCTTGTAATTAGTGATGCTACTTCCAATGTGATTTGGGTGCATGACCATAGAATGTGGAGCAGTGACCCCTCCTTTGATTCACATCTCCAGCATACAGGTGAGGATCCCGGGAAGATGTATGCCAACCATTTTGGAGTGTAATACCATCTAGTTAAGTATTTGTAGTTGGTTTCTTGAATTTGTGCAGAGATTGATGATTTGTGAGCTAGTGAGAACATTTTCTTCCAGTCTTGTGTTGTGAATTTCCTGCCTAAATCTCTCTTCCATTCCCTGCAGAAGCCAGAGACTGGATCCTGTTCCTCCTCTAGGAGTTGGTAGATCTGTGAGATTACCCGTCTCGGGGGGTCTTTGTGAGTGATCAGTATCTCGAATTGTGTAAGGCCTCGCCCTAGTAGATTTTTGGGCCCTACCCTTTGCAGAAAGTGTTGGAAAAGCAGTAGATACCAAGGGTCTAGTTCAGAGTTGTTCCACCTATTCCTCAGTTCCCCAATATGACACCAGTCCTGCCCCCTCAATAGATCCCGACCCCTGATTGTTCCCAGATCCCCACTGCTTGGGGCTTTAGGCTAAGGGGGAGTTCTGGGTTACCTACTAGTGGGATAAGAGGAGATGGCCAATGTGAGATTTCCTCTCTTCCCCTGACTCCATCCCAAACATCAAGGGTAGCTTTAATCAGCGGGTTAGATCCCGCCCACCTGCTCGAAGTTGCTGACGACCATGGGATCTCCTTTAACGGGGTCCCCGTAGATCCGGCTTCAACCTTGACCCATTTCTTGGTTTCTAAGTTTCTCATCCAGTCCACTGTTCTCTGCAGATGGGCTGCTTGCCAATATTTCTTCAGGTTTGGTACTGCCAGGCCTCCTCTGGATCTATGGTGTTGTAGAAGTGTGAATTTAATTCTCGGCTTCTTGTTCGCCCATATGAAGTTTATCAATATTGTGTTCAAGTTTCTGAGGTAGTTTGCTGGTATGTGGCACAGAAGTGTTTGAAACAGATATAGAATTCTGGGCAGGATTGACATTTCTATGGCACTCATCCGTCCCAGCCACGTGAGTGTAAGGGTACTCCAGCTCGTTAAGTCAGACTTGACTTTGTTTCGAAGTGGGATGAAGTTATACCGGAAGATTTCACTAACTTCATTCGGGATCTTTGTGCCCAGATAAGTCAATACCGATGGGGTCCATTTAAATGAAAAGCAGGACCTAATGGGCGTCAGCACAGCTTCTGGTAGTCCCACATTTAGCGTCTCCGATTTATCAAAATTGATTTTAAAGTTGGAGAGTTTTCCAAACGTTTCAAATTCCTTCATAAGGACCGGGAGCCCTATTGTTGGGTTGGAGATGAAGAACAGAAGATCGTCTGCGTATGCAGATATCTTATGCTCGACTCCCTTCACATGGATTCCTTTAAAGTCTATGTTATTTCTTGCATGTCTCAAAAAGGGCTCCACTACCAGGGCGAAAATAAGGGGTGACAAGGGGCAGCCCTGTCTGGTTCCATTAGTTATCCGGAAAGGAGGAGAGAGAGTACCGTTTACTTTTACTCTGGCCAGGGGAATAGAATATATACCTCGGATGAATTTGAGTGCTCTACCCTGGAGTCCGATATGTTTCAACACTTCGAACGTGAAATTCCAGTCCACTCGGTCGACCGCACTGGTCTCCATCAACCAGACCAGTTAGGTATGCCGCTAGGCGAGTCGCCAGGATTTTAGTGAACAATTTGAGGTCCACATTTAAAAGCGATATAGGACGGTAACTTTTGCAACTTATAGGATCTTTTCCTGCCTTGTGTATCACCGTGACGTGGGCTTCCAAAGTTTCAGTTGGGAATAGCATGGGCTCGTCCTCTCCTGCGGTCGTATTAAAAGCACGGAGAAATTGTTTGTTTAGAATGTTCTAAAATTTTTTGTAGTAAGCAATAGTCAGCCCATCTGGGCCTGGTGACTTCCCATTCGGGGATGCTTTTATTGCTTGGTGAAATTCCGCACCTGAGATTGGCTCCCCCAGCTTGTTGATGGCCTTGTCTTCCAGTTTTGGCATGCCAGAAGTAACTATGTATTGTCTCATTCGAGACAGGTCTCTCTGGGTGCTCCCCACCCCCTGCGGCCTCAAGTTGTATAGTCCGTGATAGTATTCTTGGAACACCCTGGCAATGTCCTCTGTTTTGTGTTGTTTCTGCTGTCTTGCGTCCATTATTGCTTTGATGAAGTTGAGGGATTGTTGCTTCTTCAGATCTCTGGCAAGAAGCGAGCCGCTTTTATTTCCCCATTCGTAGTAAAATCGTTTGCATTTTTTTATGGTGAATGCCGCCTTACCTAGTAATAGGGAGTTTAATTGTTCTCTGCAAGAGGTTAACTCTTGTAGTGTGTCCCGTATCTGGGATTCTTTATGCCTCTGTTCGAGGGTTTGGATTTGTGAGAGTAGGCGGTCTCTTTCCAGCGTGTGCGCTTTTTTCAGCCTGGACGCATGCTGGACAAGTACTCCCCTTATCACTGCCTTGTGCGCCTGCCATACAGTCATTGGGGGTACCCCTCCCGAGCAGTTCAATGTGAAATATTCAGTAAGGGCAGTTTGAACTGCTTGTTCCGTTACTGAGTCCCTCAGCAGGTTTTCATTTAGGCGCCATGTCCACTCTCTTTTACTATTTTCAGTTGTGGTCAGGGATAACCACACTGGGCTGTGGTCCGATAGGGAAGCTGGTCCTATACCAGGACTGGTCACTCTGGGTAGTAGGCTTTGAGATATTAATATATAATCCAGTCTTGCGTAAGTCGAGTGGACTGTCGAAAAGTGTGAATAATCTCTACCCTTAGGGTTGAAGATTCTCCAAGGATCACACAACTGTAACCTATGTAAGGCCTGTTTCACCTTCCGTAGTCCCCCGTATGGTATAGAGGACTTGCCGGTTGATGAATCGAGAAGCGGTTCCAGGGTGATGTTTAGGTCTCCTCCAAGGAGCAGTCTCCCCTCCTGGAAGTCTGACAGTTTCTCCAGGAACTGCAAGAGAAAATCTACTTGGCTGCTATTGGGGACGTATACTGAGACCATTGTATACATCTCTCCCGAAACTGTACCTCATTATGAATCTGCCCTCGCTATCTGCGTAAGTTTCCAGCATCTGGAAGGAACATCCTTGGCTAATAATATTGCCACACCTTTAGATTTAGAGGTCGGGGAGGAACTTACGTACCATTGTGGAAAGAATCTAGGGAATATCCTTGGGCAAGCTTCTCCCTTAAAGTGCGTCTCCTGTAGGAAAATGATCTTGGCCTTCATCCTTCTCAAATCTGAGATCACCGCCGACCTCTTCTCAGGGATATTGAGGCCTCTACAGTTCAGGGACACAGTCTTCAATCTTGCCTCCTGGGGACCCCATGTGTGTCCCGCTCCCTCCCCCTCCCCGGCAGCAGCATCTCCAAAGATCAGGCGTGCGATGCTAAGTTAGCAGCGGTAAGGCATATTGGGGTTGAGAGCAAGGTTCGGAAAATGGGGGATGGGAGGTAAGAAGTGAGAAAAAGATAGGAACAAAGAGAGTAAGGTTTTTCAATCCTGGAGAGGACCTAAGAAAATCTTTAGGTCAATTAGGTTGTTAGAACTGACTTACCTAATATAAGGAAGTCAGGCCACGTGTTTCCCGTGGGAGTCTCCGGTAAGTCTCCTCGGGAGGTCACACAGGCCTCTGGGGGAAATGGATACCAGGCGAAGAGAAACCAGTACCCTGAGGGTAGTTGTAGTGGCTGGCTTCTACTCTTCCGTCTAGGCTACCCCTCCTTCATAACACGTTAACAGTAGAACAGCAACATCAACATTATATAAAGACAGCAAACAAGGTGTATTAGTATCTTCCATCCCGTGGCCGATGGCTCCTCTCTCCCTCACCGTCACAGCGGCTACTGCCCCAGGGCGGCCCCCACCCTTCCAGCCGACATTCACTCTGCCCCCCCCCCCCGGGGGGGGGGAGCCTTGATCTTATGGACGGCACGGTCTATCCGGCTCCCAGGTCGCACATTCCCAGTTAACGGGGGCGCCCCGACCACCGGGCTGACCACCCCCCAGGATGGAGGGCACACCCAGCCCGGGAAGGGACCCTGCCCCACCCCCGGACGGGGATTCCCCCACTCAGAACCACATTGTGTCGGACGTAGGGCGGGGCCCCCCCAGTGCGCACCCCAATCCATCCGCGGACAGGCTCTAATCACGAGCGCTTCTTATGGTGATCTCCTCTACGATCAGGGACCCCCCATCGCCAGCTGAGTCACGTCCGCCCGGCCGAGCTCCCAACCCCACAGATGTCCCTCTATGAACAGCCCGGGTCAGGATGGGGCCCGCGCTCCAGGTCAGGGAGAAGGGGGGAACCCCGCACCCCAGGAGAGGACGCTACAACCTCCCCCAGCGGGGGTGACCCCTCCACCCACCAAAGCTTCAAGTAATGGGGGGCACCTCCCCAGCCCAGGCCCGGGTCCCGATGGCGGCCACACATCGGGCGGAGTCGCGAGCAAGAGAGCCACTATGGCGTGTTCAGGGACCCACCCAGGGCCCCTCCCCTAAGCAAAACAAAGCAGGCCGCAGCCCTAATTAGAGGCAGGTCCCACCGGGTGCTTACACACCGACTTCTCCACAGATCCACCCGATGCCAGGCACCCATATAACATCAGAAATAAAAAGAGGCCACTAATCAACCAATGGATCAATTATTATGTGCTATATGTTCAGGATCCGTGTTTGACAAGAATATAAGGAAGAAACAGGAGCTTAACTATAACAGCATTCAATAATAACTTTGCAAATTTGCGTGCAACTAAATATTGTTACCTCCCATCAACCGTTTAAGTGGTCGGGGTTCCCCCCGTGCTCCGGGCCGTGCTGGCGAGCTGGGTCTCTCTGTTTCGGTCTCGTCTCCTAGGGAGCTGCGGGAGCGAGCCCGCTCTCTGGTCAATGTCTGGTGCAAGCCAGTCTGGGACAGCTATGGATGCAGAACCCAGAAATTCAAAAAGACCTGCTAGCTGCTCCGGCGACCTCAGGGCGTATGTTCTCCGGTCTTTACGTACTAATAACTGGAAGGGGTGACCCCACCGGTATGTCGCTCCTTGTCATTGCACGAGATCCAATACGGGCTTCACCAGGTGTCGCATGTGCAGGGTTCTGTGGGATAAGTCCGGCAACAGAATGACACGTGCACCATACAAATGGACAGGGCCTTTATTCCAAGCTGCTTGCATGATTGCTTCCTTTATTTGGAAATAGTGCACTCTACAAATAACGTTTCTCGGCCTGCTGGGGTCACCACCTACAGGGCCTGAGGCTCGATGGATTCGATCGATTTCAATGGCTCCCCCCGGGAAACGGCCCAGGAGATTGTTGAACAGGTGACACGCCGCTGCTTTTAGCTCCGTCGAGCCCACTGATTCCGGGATGCCACTTAGCCGTATTTTGTTACAGCAGTTTCTATTCTCCAGGTCATCCTGTTGGACCTGTAGGGTCAAAAGCATCCTGCGTGTGGCATCTCTTTCCTGTTCCAGAGCTTCAACCCTGGCCTGGATATCTGACTGTGTGGCCGTGTTTCCACTCTATTGGACAAGTCCGCCATAGTGTTCTGCATGGATGTTATTTCCCTGCGAAATATCCCCTCCATCCTTGAAATGTAAGACTCAAAATCTGCTCTTGATGGCAGTGACTTAATGGCATCAGCAATATTACTTCTCACAGATTCCATGACAATCGAGATCAGGGCATTGGATGAAGGGGCTCCCAGAGAATCTAGGTTTGTGTACTCCGCCAGGTGGTCATCTAACTCAGGGGATCGGGGCCCCCCTGGGTGACTTGGAGGGGTCGGATTGCAGGGTCTGGGTGAGGACATGACTTTCCTCATTCTACATTTTTTATTGTTTGCTGTGCTGCATAATGCTCACTTATTAACTGTTAATAAAGATCACTTATGTAAGCAGTGAGAGTGGATTATCAGGTTTTTTGTCTTCATCGCCTAAAGGGTTGATTCAGCGTTGTTTTTGTTTGTGAGTAAACCCTTTTTTTCTTGACTGTTTCCCTACTTACAATTCAGCACCATATTTAGCTATGCAATTTTTTAAAATATTTGCACAGCTATATATGATGATGAATTGCTCCAATGTAAAAAAAGAAACATGAAAAAAAGTGTTTACTCACAAAAGTGAGTAAAAATAAAATATGGTGCTGAATCAACCCTAATGTGGTGCTGGAGGAGGAGATAAAGGAGGGGTAGATGGGGATTTGCATTATTTTCTGGAAATACATTGTGATTTCAGACTGGCTCCTCTGCTTCAATTCGTTATAGACATTAATACCTTATACAACTCCTTGACATGGAGTTGTTCCTTCCATAGTTAAAGTGAACCAAAACCCAGAGTTTTGGTCTATGCCTCACTGTGAGAAACCCCCCAGGTCACCCAGTCTAACTCACCTTTCCCTGGTCCTACGGCACATGCATGCATCTCGTCGCGGACCCGCACACATAACTCGTCTAGGCTCATCTTGCCATCATGCCTGACATGAGTCTGCACCCTGATAAAGGTATAGCAGGCGGTGGCTGCTGCTCACACATGTGCCATTGAATTGGGGAGATGGTGAGCTTACCGAGCGACCTGGGGGTTTCACACAGCAGGGCATCCTGAATCTAGATTCTCCGGGGGGAGGGAATCCAGCTCCAGGGGAGTGTAAATAAGGGGCCTTTATGGAAAATCAATATTGTTAATAATGTTGCATATATAAATATAGGAATATACAGCAAAATAGTTTACAATACCAGCAGGCACATGTGGCCGGGCAGGAATTGTATTCAAAGTAGTTAGGATCAGCATCCTGAGACAATAAAGCAATAAAATACAAACCAAGCAGGCTGCGACAAGATAGAGAAGCCAGAGTAGGAGAAGAGTATAGAGTTTGCAGCGTAGACAAGCAGTGAGACAAGAAGCCGGGAGATAATAAAGGTAAAAAATGTAAAAAAGGTAAAAAAAACCCAATTAACTTGGAACAATCACCATAAAGAGGCAACCAAGAATAACGATAACAAGGGTGGGTCGAAGCAGGCCGTGGCATGCAAGAACAAAAACAATTCTACAGGTGAGTACTCACAGAATTGCTTTTTTCTTTATTGCATGGCACGGCCTGCTTCGGTATTCATAACAGTTGGGACATCCAAAAGCAGTGTCCAAATGTAGGGTGGGATCCCCAATAAGTAACAGCCGGCAGTTCAAGTCACTACCGCCTGAAGCACCTTGCGGCCAAAAGCAGCATCCGCTGAGGCCTTAACATCAACCTTGTAAAACTTGGAAAAAGTATGAACAGAAGACCAAGTAGCGGCCTTGCAAACTTGTTCAACAGAAGCTTGGTGCTGAAAAGCCCAAGAGGCACCAATAGCACGAGTGGAATGAGCAGTAATTCTAAAGGGAGGTTCCTTCCCCTTAGCAGAATAGGCTTGGACCACCGCCTGACGGATCTACTTGCTGATAGTGGATTTAGCCGGAGGCAAACCCTTCCTAGGTCCAGAAGTGAGAACAAAAAGAGCATCAGATTTCCTGAAAGGCTCAGTAGCGACCAAATAAAACTTCAGAGCCCTGACCACATCCAGAGAATGCAATGTCCGCTCCTTGGAATTAGCAGGATTAGGACACAATGAAGGCAAGACAATAGCCTCGATTCAAAGACACATTCGTCCGGACTTCCGTAGCTGTCTGTGAAAGTTTGGGTGGGTGTTAGTCTTTTTTTGCTTTTTTTCGTTCATTTTTCATTCGTACGAACGTTCGGGAAAATGTGTATATGCGCTTTCGATGAACGGAAGCAAATCGGAACATTTCCGTTAGTTCGGATCATTTTCCAAACAAAATCGGAAATGTTTCGTTCGTTCAGATAACTTCCGTTGTTGGGATGGGTTTCCGTCTGATTCAGAGAGCTGATTTCCGACGGACCACCACCCTATAAATCCGTTTCATTTCCGATCCACTTTGAGGGCTCGGATTGCTATTGTTGAACATGTTTTGCGGCTATGTGGAGGAGTCTGCGCGCCTTTAGCACCAAGGCATTGCAAGTATCAGCATGGCCGAGGCCATAAATTGTATAGCAATGCATACCTGAATCAATACATTTCATGTATGCCTTATAGATGCCCGCTTTTTTTCGTTCATTTTTCATTCGTACGAACGTTCGGGAAAATGTGTATATGCGCTTTCGATGAACGGAAGCAAATCGGAACATTTCCCACACATCCATATAATTGCTATTTTTTTTAGATTTATGTCCTTTGTGAATTATATTTAGATTGTTGAACTTGAATCTTAATTTGTTGTAGGAGTTATTGTTTTAGTTGGTTACCTCTGCTTTGTGTAATTATTTTGTATTTGGTTGCAGGAACCGCAAGATGTGCCAGTCACACAACATACAAGCAGTCTTTTCCAGCTATGCGATTCCTCAGTGTTCTTGCAGGGCATCCAGGGTCGTCCCATGATGCTTATATATTGCAGAGCTCCGGCTTATTTCGTCAGTTTGAGTCAGGAAAATTATTTGGTGGATGGCTCCTGGGTAAGTTTGCTCACATTCCATCAATCCATTTTCACTGTATGGCAATGAATATAGTTGATGACTCATGACTTAACCTTTTGCTGTTTTTAGCCCTTGATGACATGTTAAACAATATTGTAGCTTAGAATGTGTATTTTATGTTAGTATTTTTAAATTCTTTCAGGGGATTCTGGATATCCACTCCTGCCCTTGCTCCTGATGCCCGTTCTTTGCCTGCAGAATGAGGGCCAGGGGTTCTCTAATTGGGCACGATGCAAAACCCGGGCCGTGGTGGCGAGGGCCCTCTGGCTTTTGAAGTCCAGATTTAGGTGTTTGGACCATACGGGGGGGGGGGGGGGCACTGCAGTATGACCCCAACAAGGTTATACCAATATTTTAATTTACGTTTTTTAACAGGGACCACACGTGCCAGAGTGGCATAACTGAGTGTCAGGGTCCTTCAGTTGGTGGGCGAGATCCAGGAGCTGCGCAACTCGTTGGGGACCACAGATGAAGAATAATGTTGTGTTGCCTGCCATTGCTATGTATTTTGTTTTTTATAGTGGTAAAAATTAAAAAATGATATTTTATGATGGAATCCAAAAAAAAAAAATGTTACAGTGTCATTTCATTTACAAAATACATTAACACAAAACTAATGGGCCCAGAAATATTTAAAGATGAATATTCACATGACCGAGAAGTGATTTGGGTGAGCTTTAAGGGTCCAAAAGGGAAGATGGAGGATAGTGCTAAGTGGTTTGGGTGAGCTTTAAGGGTCCAAAAGGGAAGATGGAGGATAGTGCTAAGTGGTTTGGGTGAGCTTTAAGGGTCCAAAAGGGAAGATGGAGGATAGTGCTAATTGGTTTGAGTGAGCTTTAAGGGTCCAAAAGGGAAGATGGAGGATAGTGCTAAGTGGTTTGGGTGAGCTTTAAGGGTCCAAAAGGGAAGATGGAGGATAGTGATTTAGCTAAACATTATAGTACAAGTGAGGGTGGCAAATATGTAGGCGAGCACTTTAATGAGTTAAGTTTGTAGTGCGCAGGCGCTAGATCGTAAGGATTTCCGTCTGGACGAATATTTATTGAAAAAGGGAAACAGAATCGAACGGCATACAAAAACGAAAGCCTACGTTGTAACATGTGAAAATGAAACGGAAAAGTCACGCTGGAAAATGACATCCTAGTATTCGTAATCTGCCGTACGAACGGACGGAAACTTTACAGAAGGTTTTCAATGCATGCATAGAATCGCTCGTACACTCATACGAGAACGGAAACATTTCACAAGAAAAACAGATCGGCACTAAAACGGAAGGTTTTTTTTGTCTCTCTGAGTCGAGCCTAATGTCCTGATTGAGATGAAAAGCAGACACCACCTTAGGCAAGAAATCCGGCTTAAGCCGAAACACCACCTTTTTCTGATGCCTCTCAAAATAAGGAGGTTTGCCCACATATCTGTCCTTCATAAGTCAGGTAAAGACCCGTTGTCCTGCAAAAGTTACCGTCCTATCTCCCTGCTCAATGCGGACCTGAGGTTATACGCTAAAATCTTGGCCCTCAGACTGGCGCCAGTGGTGGCACAGGTGGTGCATCTGGATCAAACTGGGTTCGTGTTGGTCAGGGAGGCCAGAGACAATGTGGTACGGGCCATTAATGTGATACATAGAGCGAGGACCACTGCAACCCCTGCTATGCTTCTTTCCACAGACGCTGAGAAGGGATCGATAGGGTGAGCTGGCCCTTTCTCTGGGAAACCCTTAGACATATAGGCCTAGGAGACAAGATGAGAGCACACATAGAGGCGTTATACACCACACCATCGGCTAAGATCAAAATAAACGGTCACCTCTCAGATCCGGTATTTATCCGCAATGGGACTCGTCAGGGGTGCCCTTTATCCCCCTTGCCCCCTGGCCCCTTTAAGACAGATCTGAGGGAATGGGGTGGCTTGCATCAGATGAGGAGTGGAGATCTGATAAGCGGGAGGGGTTGGGTCCCACTCTCGGAACTGAGAGGTAGATGGGAGAATGATAATCTGGATACATGGACCCTACTGCGCTTCCAGTCATTTTTGTCCCAATTAGGTTTTAAAAGGGAAAAATGCAGGGGACCAACGGAGTACGAGAGGATATGCCTAGAAAATCAACCATACCCACACTTGATCTCCAAACTGTACTCGCTTTTGATAACTGAGCAAGCGACCCCCCCCCCCCCCCCCCGCCTTCTGGAGAGAATGGGAGAAGGACTTAGGTAGACCCCTGAATAAGAAGGAAAGAGAAAAGATTGCTACACTGGCTCATAAGTCCTCGGTGGCGACAAGGGTGCAAGAAACAAATTACAAGATTTTGACGCGCTGGTACTATACGCCAGACAAACTTAACAGGATGTACGCCTCTGTAGACCCACAGTGTTGGAGGTGCGGAGCGGAACGAGGCTCGATGTTCCACATATTCTGGACATGCCCCAGAATCAAAGAGTATTGGGGGGAGGTTTTACCTATTATTACACAGATCACCGGAGCACAGACTCTGGAGGACCCGGCCCGAGTCTTGCTCCACTTAACAAAACGCACAGTAAGGAAATATAGGAAAACCCTCCAAGTCCATTTGTTAAACGCTGCCAAACAAGTGATCCCTAAGCATTGGAAACGGAGAGGGGCGCCCACCGTGAGGGACTGGGCTGGAGAGGTGCTACACATTTGCGAGATGGAAGACCTGACAATGTCTCTCCAAGACAGAGACGAACAGTTTAGAACAACTTCAGTCCGGCATACTCTCCATTGAGAAGCTCAGTTCTGGGATTTCCTGATGGCCGCTCCCCTCCCCCCTCTGATGCCACTTGCATGTGCCGCCCCCCGCCCTTCCCCCTCCCCGCTCTGCCCCCCCCCCCGAGTCGCACAGGTACGGGAGAAGGGGACGCCTGGGTTAACCAGTAAGGAGAGATGGGAGCACTCCAGGCAATGAGGAGTACAGAGGTATAGAGAACGCAGAGATTATATCCAGGACCCTCCTTGGGGGTTATAGAATTAAATACCGATTGCTGTATGAATCAAAGATATGGGATAACAGGAAAATATGCATGTTGTAGACACAAGACCCTTGTTCTTCTCTCCTGTGCTTCTTGATTTGTGTGTACTTGTGGTTTTGTATTGTATTTTGAAATGCTTAAATAAAGAATATTAAAAAAAATAAATAAATAAGGAGGTTTGATGGAAAGCGCCACCAGCTCAGAAACTCGCCTTACAGAAGTGATAGCCACCAAAAGGGCTACCTTAAGAGTCAGAATGGGCAAAGCAGCCCCACGGATAGGCTCAAAGGGAGGACCCTGCAGAGCAGACAACACCAGATTCAAGTCCCAGACTGGTAGCATAGGCTTACGAGGTGGACGCCCATAAGTAACACCCTGGAAAAAAGTTTTAACAAACCGGTGGTTGTCAAAGGAACTTTGGAAAAAAATTGCCAGAGCCGAAACATGGCCTTTGAGGGTACTTAGTTGAAGGCCAGAATTCAAACCATGTTGCAAAAATTCCCGAATCCTGGGAATGGAAAAAACCCGACAGGGAAGATACTTGGACTCACACCAGGCAATGTAAGCATGCCAGACCCTGTAATAGATAAAGGACGAGGACTTCTTCCTAGCTCGAATCATGGTATCCACAACAGAGGCAGGCAACCCTTTCTCTGTCAAGATGTAGGTTTCAGCAGCCAAGCCGTTAAAGCCAGAGTTTGGAAATTGGGATGGCGTAGCCATCCCTGAGTGAGAAGATCTGGATCCCTGGGCAAGACGTACTGGTCTACTGCCAAATGCACGACATCTGCGAACCACACCATTCTTGCCCAACAGGGGGCCACCAGGATGGCTGACACCCCCTCCTGGGCAATCTTGCGCATGACCCTGCCCAGTAGAGGTAACGGAGGGAACACATAGGGAAACTCCGTCCAAGGCATTGCCAGTGCATCCGTGGTGAAGGCCAGAGGATCCTATGACAGGGAGACAAACCTGGGAAGTTTGTGATTGTGACGGACGCAAACAGGTCCACATCCGGCTGACCCCAGCTGTGACACAGGGAGAGAAACATCTGGTAGTTAAGGGACCATTCCCCCAGACGAGGCGTCCCCCTGCTCAGGGAGTCCGCCACCTGGTTCTCCACCCCCGGAATGTATACCGCTGAGATGCAGGAGACATTCTGTTCCGCCCAAGACAGTATCAGAGACACTTCTTTGAAGGCTCGCTTGCTCCGAGTCCCTCCCTGATGGTTGATGTAGGCAACCGCCGTCTGGTTGTCTGAGCGGATCTGAACAGCCCGACCCCGAAGCTGTGTGGTCAGGTGGGACAGAACCAACCTGATCGCCCTCAGTTCCAGGCCATTGATGGGAGCATGGGCCTCCTGGGGGCCCCAACTGACCCTGGAACTGTAGGGACTTCCAAAAGCCCCACCAGCCCGTCAGACTGGCACTTGTGGTGACAGTCTCCCAGCACGGGGGCAGGAAGGTGCCCACCAGAAGATTCCTTGAATCCAGCCACCACGAAAGGGACTGCCTGGCCAGGGGAGACAGAGCAAATTCCTGATCCAGGGACACAGGGTCCCGATCCCAAACGGACAAGAGGTGCAACTGAAGAGGTCTCATGTGAAACTGAGCAAAGGGGACCGCCTCGAAGCAGGACACCATCAGGCCCACCAACTGCATCCCCAGACGGATGCCTGCCGGATGGCTGCTTCTGAAGGCCCTCCACCTTCTGCTGAGGAAGGAACACCTTGACCTGAGAGGTATCCAGTGTTATGCCCAGAAAGGACCTCACCAAGGACGAGGACAGTGAAAACTTGGGAAAGTTGATCACCCAGCCGAAGGACTCCAGAGTGGAGATCACCGCCTGGGTGTCCTGTTCGGCCTGATGAAAGGACTGAGCAACAATGAGGATGTCGTCCAGGTAGGGAAGGATGCGAATGCCCCGGGTTCGCAGCAGAGCCATCACTCCCGCCAGCACCTTGGTGAACACCCGAGGTGCCGAGGTGATACTGAATGGTAAGGCCACAAACTGGTAATGCTGATCCTCCAGCATGAACCTCAGAAATCTCTGATGACCTGGGAAGATAGGCACATGAAGATAAGCATCCTTGATGTTCACGGTGGTCATGAAGTCGCCCGGGCGAAGGGTACCGACAGCAGATCGTAGCGTCTCCATGCGAAAATGTTTGAATCTGACAAACTTGTTGAGGCCCTTCAAGTCCAGAATGGGCCTCAGAGAGCCGTCCTTTTTGGGGACCGTGAAGAGATTGGAATAGTACCCCTGACCCTGTTCTTGATAGGGCACCTGACAAATGACCCCTGACTCCAGCAGGCATTGAACCGCCGAAAGCAACCCTTGAGCTGACAGGGGGTTTAAAGACATCCGGGATCTGATGAATCTTGGGGGCGGCCAGGCCGCAAACTCTATCTTGTAACCGGAGGACACCATCTCCTGAATCCACGGGTCTGAGACGTGGAGCCTCCAGACGTGGGCAAAGAGCCAAAGCCGTCCCCCCACCCGGATGGGTGAGGGCGCCCCCTCATGCCTGGGGGGCCTTGGGAGGAGGTTTGGGCTTGGAACCCCAGGAGAGACCGGGACGTCCACGGGATCTGCCACGACCCCAAGACTCTATGCGGCTACCTGAGAAGAGGGAGCCACGACCTCCTTTGGAAGAACGAAGGGAGGGGAGGGAGACGGAGGTCCCCCGAAAAGGCCGGGGCTGCCTCCTACGCTGAGGCAGCCTGCCCTCCTTGGCCAAAACATCAAGACGCTCACCAAAGAGCCGCAGCCCCGCAAAGGGGAGCCCAGTGAGAGCCTTCTTAGCAGCAGCATCAGCTGCCCACTGACGTAACCAAACAGAGCAGCGCAGAGGCCCTACCACCCAGCCTCACAGCATCATCCATGGCAGCAAGGATAAATACAACAAAATCAGAGCAAAGCAAGAGGGCCCTATAATCCTCCCTCCTCCTACCAGCCATAGCACCATCACAGAGATGCTTGATCAGTTTCTTAAGGGCAATAGCAGTAATGGCAGCAGCACAGGCCGGGCGCAGTCCAGCCCCCACACAAGTAAAAGCACGGCAGGCCAGTTAATCCATGCGCCGGTCCTCCTGTCTTTCAGAGTGGTAGTGTCAGGAGAAGGCATGACTGAGGTATTAGACAGGCCTAGCACGAGAGCGTCCACCTCAGGGGGACAGGACCAATGCTTTACTAGATCAGCAGGAAAGGGATACCTCTTATCCAATCCCTTGGGCACAGTGGGCTGCCTGTTAGGACATTCCCACTCCCTAAGCACATAGAAGTGAAATGGCCCTGCTCAGGGAACTCTAGACGCTGTTTACCAGGACGAAAAAGCTCACCCTGCTTTGTCTTAGCCACCTCAGGGGGAGTAAGATGCAAGATTTCAAAAATTTGTAACAGCAGATTGTCAGTTTCCTCAGGGTACCATGATTCTTCCCCGGACGCAGACCCAGGGTCACTAATGCAACCCTCCTGCTGGTCCCCAGAGGAGTAAGAGTCTTGGAACACTTCCCCTTCCTCTAGGGAATAAAGTCCACCAGTGGCATCAAACTCCTCATACTCCTCTGTGGAGCATGAGGGAGTGGAAGTCAGGTGCCACTTCTTGCCAGAGGCCTTCCTAGGAATAGGCCCAGCAAGCTGCTTATCAATATTGGTCACACGAAGTGCCAGATCAGACTGTGACCCCCTGCTAGCATCCCCCTCACTGGGAGCTAATTGCAGCAGTGGGTGGGTAGGTGATGCCGAAGGGGGCGCCATATGGTGATAAACACAGGCGCAATAGGTCAGCGCTGGGTAAAGGCTAATACAAAAGCCACCCGGGATGCCCTCCCATGGGATGCCCCCAGATAAGCAAAAATGGGGGGGGGTGAGGGGGAGGAAGGAGTAGAGCCAGGAGAAACCACAACCCACTGGTATCCCGCCTGAAAGACATAAGTAAAAATGACACATGAGCATCCCGCAGCACATGCCTCACGGACCAAGGACACCGCAGGGTCACCAAGGCACAGACCGCAGGATGAAGCGACACACCAGAGGAAACATCGCTGCAGCCCGGAGGGGAGAAATCCGGACGCGCAGCTAATCCAAAATGGCGCCTGCAGAGGTACCTCAAGGGGTGGGCCGCGGGGGGCGACGCGATACGCGTAATCCCTCGGCCCCGCCCCCCAAAGAGCGCAAAAAACGATGCTCACGTGACCCCGCCGGCGCCATGACAAAGCAAAAACGTCACAGGTTATAGCGGCCACAGCCGTGGAGCACAGTACAAAGCGGCGCGGCGGGCAAAAAACACAGAAAAACACACTGTAAACGCCAAAAAAACACAACTAACACCACTCGCCGCCACCACCCGCCCCCAAACAAAGTCAGAGAGGGGGAGGGGGAGAGAGAGAGAGACGAGAAGGCAGCGGCAAGTATCCAGGCCAGGAGGAGGGGGTGGCGGGACCCGTGAAGGAAATGAAAGGGACACAGTCCCCAAAACACTCACCCCCTCTGAAGCCAGGACAGGAACTCAGCATCCCTAGTAGGTTTACCATAAAGCCTATGGCCGGCTACCCTTTGTGGAACAGGGTCTGCGGCTTGGAGCAGCGCTCCAGGAGCACTTGACCCTAGTGCTCTTCTACCCTTACCTGATCTGTCAGCCAAGGCTGTGAGGCAGTGAGGGTCCAGAAACGGATGGAAATAGACATGCAGGGCCGCAGGCTTGGTTGCCCCGCTCACCTGGCAAGAGAGAGAGCCATCTTCTAACTTTGCAGTTTCACTGCAGAGGAAACACTGGGAACTCCATGGTTAATCCCATTTTTATAGGGGGCCGGGAGATGCCACAGCTTTCTGCAGTACCACTGCGCCACCAACTGTTATGAATACCGAAGCAGGCCATGCCATGCAATAAAGAAAAAAATATATATAATATTATTAATATTTTGGTTAATACATATAAATTGGATGAGCTTTTCAGGTGTATTAAATTATTTACAGGAGTTAATATTTTTTGTTGATCCTCTCCTGTCCTGTCCAAGCATTGGTTAAAGCGGATGGAAACCTAACTTTGGGTCCACCACTCATATCTTAGGCCCCCTCCCCGCTTGAGCAGCTGGGCGCTGCTGTTGGCTCGGGAGTGGCACAGTTTTCAAATAAAACCGGGCTTTTCCACCGCCAAAGCCATGCCCTGTGGAACTTTTGAGAGAGCCAATTGGCTGAGAGGAGATGCAGCCGGCTGGCGGCGTTCCCGGCCCGCTGTTTGGGCGTGGCCAGCCATTGCTGTTGGTAGCTGGTGGTAGCAGTGTTTGGGGGTCTGGGGAATGTTTTGTTGCATTCTCTGGGCCCACTCATCTATGTGAAAAGCAATATCAAGTAAATTCTTGCAGATGACGAACACCCATACATACGAATAGTCCTCCATGAGGCGGATGGGATCCTCAAGCATGACATTGCGACATATCAAATGGCTAGAAATGTTGGTTGGTTGAAAGAGCATGAACAAGACATGTACTACCCTGGCCCCCTAATTTCACAAACTTGAACCCAATTGAGCATCTGTAGGACCACTTTGATCATTGTATTTGAGCTATAGGTCCTCCTCCGCACACCCTCCAACAGCTGTGGGATGCACTGCAGTCAGCATGGCTCCAGATACCTGTTACAACTTACCAGGACATTATTGAGTCACTCCCATCTGTGCCACACAAGTCAGTTAATCTGGAAATTGGCTGATTGCCCCTTAGGACTCCTACCATCTGGACCATAGGTTTTGAATTTTGATCCAGTTTAAGGCAACTTACCAGAGGAATCCCAAGCTTTAAAGATGTGTTCCTCTGAAGAAAATCAGCTCTTCAAGTGAAGTGGTAACCTTAAGTCAATTTAGCATTCAAACTGCCACAGGGAGGCACCTTAAGTGTTTTTTCCTCTTTCTGGCAAAGTTAAGCATGAATAATGTCCCTAAATATGTTTGACCTCACCTTAATAACACACCCATAGTTTGACCTGGAATATGAAAATACCATCTGCCTGGTACTTTGAAAAAGTAAATGCTGGCTTACTGAACTCATCATAGCTTTTGGGGGAAAAAAAGCTTTAAGCGGACCAAAACCACATTTCTAACTAGCATCCACTGAATTGCTCCCCCCATGAAGAGTAACTTTTGCCAATTTCCACTGCTTCTGCTTCACTCTAATCCCAGATAATGGTGCCTGTTTTAGCTGTAAAGCTCTGCCTCCTCCATTCATTGCCACACCTATACAATAACTGATCCCATGGATCCCATATATAAAATTTTATATATATATATATATATATATATATATATTATATTCAGTAGCGCTACAATGTACATTCCCCCATTTGTGGAAATGTTACTAGCTTTTTGGCCATTGTCAACACAGAGTGTTCATGGGTTTATGGAGGTGAGGCTTGCCCACTAGGGTTGAGTTCTTACTGTGGGGAATCTGGGTCGCACTACCAGCAAGCGAACACTGGGGACTACTACCCAGAACCTAGGACTCGACCCGGTAGACTGGCAGCAGCTGGATGGCAGTGACAGGGTCAGACATGAGCCAAAGGTCATGGCAGGCAGCAGGCTATAATCATGGCCGGCCTCTGGGTTGTGTGAGGTGTGCAGTGGCACAGGGCACCATCCCAACCTCTCTGTAAGGGAGCACCAGGAGTGCCCAACTGGACCAGCAGCCCTTCTTTTTTTTTGAACATTTCTGCCTCTATTTTCAGCTTCCTCACTTCTTCCTCCTTTTTGTACCTTCCTTTCATCTCTATTTTCCAGTTTCTTTTTTCTCTCCCCCTTTCTTTCATTCTCTTTCTCACCTTCTTTCTTTTTTGCAATCCTATTCAACTCTTTCTTTCTTTTTTATTGTTTCTTTCTCTAGCTCTTTTTCTTTCTCTATCTGCAGTCCAATTCCATTCTCTCTTGTTTTCTTTCTCGTTCTCTATATTTTCAGTTTCCTCACACCTTCCTCACTTTTGTACCTTCCTATCAACCAGTTTTTTCTTTCTCCCCCCCTTTCTTTCATTCCTCCTCTTTCTTTTTCTCCTTCATTTTCTTGTTCTTTCTTTCCTCCTTTCTTCTTTCGTTCTGTGCAATTCTATTCCATTCTCTCTATTTTTCTTTCTTGTTCTCTTTCCTTCTTTCTTTCTCTTTCTTACTCTGCAAACTTATTCATCTCTCTTTAGTTCTCTCTTTTTTCTTTTCCTTCTCTCTCTATTTCTTTCTCTTCAATCCTATTCAAGTCTATTGCTTTCTTTTTTTTTGTTTTCTCTTTAGTTCTCTTTCTTTCTTTCTCTCTCGCCCTCTCTCACATGTCTTCCTTCTCCCCCTTTACCATGTTTCCTCAAGGAGGCACCATCCTGAAAGCTTGCACAGTGCAACACTTACCCTAAGGCGGGCTCTGGCTGTAATATGGTCGAAGTCCATAGCAAGAGGTTGTGGAGTATATAATCCAGGCAAAGGTTGGCAACCAGTAGGTGGAATTGTGAACAAAGGTCTCTCTAGAACAGGAATAAGGTGTCAGGCTGAGGGTCAGGATGAGTCCCTTTAATATAGTGGACAAAAAGATATTAAAATAACATTAAAAGGGTAAAAAGCAAAGGAGCACTTTCTTAAAGTGGACCAACACCCAGCCTCGGGATGCGCCGCTGTGTGAAACCCCCCAGGACGCCCGCAAACCTTACCTGGATCCCGGTCCAACGGCGCATGTGCGGGCCGCATCTTGTGCTTCTCTATAGCAGGGCGCATGTCCCCGCCGGCCATTCACAAAGGCGCTGCCTGTTAGAGGGAAGCGCGAGATGCGGCCACTAGTGTGCTTGGAGCCACTGAGGTTTGGCGCTGCTTTGACGCACATACCTCTGCGGCTCCGATCACGCTGATTGGACGAGCGGCCAGGCATGCGCCGTAGGAGCGGGGTGAGGTGAGTTGAATCGGGCGATCTGGGGGGCTTCACATAGCGTGGCACCCCCGATCGGGGTGCCCCAGGGAAGTGGACAAAAACCCCGGATAGTCAAAATCCTGGGTGTTTAAAGGGACTGTCCAGGCAAAATTAATAAAGAAAATATATACTAACCTATAGTCCTATGATCAGCCCTATTCCAAGAGTTTAAAACTCACCTCCAATGGAGAGCCCGACCGCAACATCCCTACTCATGATCCATTTTAATGGCGTGCCCTGTTCCCAAGTCTGGATGCCCTGCCAGAGAGAAACAAAGCCCAAGAAAGTGAAAATCTTGGGTTTTGGTCCTCTTTAATATAGTGGACCAAAAAAGCTCCCTCCTAAAGGGTAAAACTGGCACATACTAACCAAGAATAACAGGATTACTCAGAACTTGGCGCTGAGTAATGAGTAACACTTTTATTCTTGGTTAGTATGTGCCATCTAATCTTTTCTGTTTTCATTTTTTTTCTTACCTATTTTGGTGAGCAGTGGGCTTTTTGGCAGCCTTCACCAAATATGGCACTGAAATAACAGCACATATTATGCTCCTAATGCATAGCTAATATTATAGGTCCCAAACCCAAAAAGACATCCGTTTCTGTTAATCCTTTACACTTCTACTCCAACAGCTATGATAGTTCTATGGGCAAAAGTAACCCATTCTTTACTTTTATATTTCATGATATATGCATTATTTCTGGGTTAAAAAGACTCGGTATCATTTGGCCCTGCCCAGTGCTGAGGCAGGAGAGGGGGTTAAATAATAAAGACCTCACCTGCTCCAGCACATTTCTCTGCCACCCCTGACGGCCGTTTCACAGAGCTGGGCAGGGGTAAACTGGCTATAGGAAGATCTGGGAGAAATACCCGTTGGCCGCCCTGCTTTGGAGCCAGTTGGGCTGCTGCTATTAACACCCACATTTAACCCCAGTCCCCTTAAGCTCCCTCTCAGTTCCCTGTCATCCACAAGCCAAGGAATCCCAGGATCATGGTTATGGGAGGGAGGGGGGCCTCAGCAGGGATTTTTTGGGGCTGGCCACGGGCTGGTAAAATCCCGAGCTGATTTTTGGAGCCGGGGATGCTACAGACAAGAGAATAAATGCTAGAATAGGAGTACAATACCTTTTTTAATGTAAAAGTGGACTGCCACCACTTTGTGCCCACAAACAATTCTTATCAACCAATCAATCAAACAATTATTTCATAAGAACAAGAGCAGAGATGTAATTGGAGGAAGTTGATGGTCATGTGGCAAGCAACAAAATCAGACATTAATACAATCAATAGAAGATTGCTAGATTTGCTAGAAGGGAGTACTTCCGGCTGGATTAAGCGCCATGGAGGCCCCTGGGCACAAAATCTGGTGGAGGCTCCAAATACAGCATTTATTCTTTCCTTTAAAATAAGCAAGTAACTGATTGGGGGTTGTCTGGCACCCACCCACTGGAATGTCAAATCGACTTGTGCCACCCTTGTTCGGGTGCGTGCTGCTTGGGAACTCCTGCTTTGCCATTCTGGGCGGGAGGACGGGTGTAGTCTCCAGCTGGTCCAGCAGAAAACAATTCCCTACATTGAGCGGACAGCGGCTGTGCTTGGTGGCTTACTGTGCAGTGGACATGATCTTGACAGCTCTGCACCCACCCATCACTTTAGCGTTACTGACAGTGGCTTTACTACTCTAGACTCTCCATCGTGCCCTGTGGTGGCTTTGGCTGCAGGTTTGTTGCTGGCTCTGCCGCCCATCAGACCAAAGGCGGAAAAGCCTCCTGGACTAGACCATAACCTAAAGGTTGGTGAAGGCCCCCTTTGCAGGGCAAGTGGTGGAGGCGCCCCCTTCGCACCCTCCTCATAATCCGGCCCTAGGAGTACTAGCTATAAATACAAAGCAAAAGCACAATCTTGTAGCATAAGACCCATTGCGATCAATACATAAGGCCCTCAGCAGGATAGATACAACAGTGCTTCGCCAGGTCTCCAGTACTAAAATGTACCTTAACCGCAGTGCCCTTCCTGGCCCCACCTCTTGCAATTATGATTTAGGATGCCTGTCTACTTAAGTAGGAACAACACACAGGAATTTAATTTTCCCATGCGTTGTTCCTCTGTGCAGCCCCATCCCAAATTGGGATGCCCGGCTGTGTGTACCCCCAAGGTCACCTCGTTTCATTCACATTCCTTCCACTCCCCCGGCACAGACTCAGGGGGGTGAGTATGCTGACGTTCACTGTCACGGCTAAGCCATCTGGACAGCTAAGCAGCCGAGCAGCACCGCCAGCCACATCCCCCACTAAACTTGCAGCTATGGCATGCCCGCGCCGCCCATTCAGAAAGCCCGGGTGCGCGCACAGCTAGAGGTGAGTAGGGATGCAACCGGAGCGCACAGATGCGGTGCGGGCTCCAGAAGGTGAGTGAAACCGGCGATGGGGGGGTTTCAGACAACAGGGCATCCCATTTCGGGATGCCCTAAGAAGTGGAACTCAGACTCTGCAGACTCTGGTGTCTGCAGGGCCTCTGATGTTCCTCTTTAAATCCATATGAAAATCTAACAAATTGGTCAATATTATTCACACATTCTCAATCCCATGACCAATGTGACTGCCAGCAGCCAAAGAAGTTCCAAAACCCTATTGGCCACTATTGGTTACATGCACAGTTTTCCTGGTTTCCGTGCACACACACAGCTCTGGAGGCGAGTTTCCTGCCCTTTTTTTAGGCATTTCTGTAGGGGTTTAAAGAGGAACACTGGAGATCTAAAAGACTCCAGGGCCTCCCAAGTTCCAGTCCTTGGGACATTTCGAAGATGCCCCGCTGTGTGAAACCCCCCCTGAACCCCTCACCCTCTCTTGGAGCCCTTGCAGTTTCTGTGAGTTCCAGCCGCATCCCCGCTCACCCCTAGCTGTGTTCGTGCCCGAGCTTCCTGAATGGGCCGCGCAGTCACCCCACCGCTGCCAGGTGGGTTGGGGATGCGACTGGCTGTAGAGAGCCGAGTGACAGCGAGCGCGCTCGCTCAACCAATCAGTGCACTCATTCTCGAGTTTGTGCCGTGGGAGCAGAAGGAAGGTGAGTGAAACAAGGCAACCTGGGGGTACACACAGCAGGGCATCCCAATTCTGGATGCTGCCGCAGAGAGGAACAACACACAGAAAAGTAAAAATTATGTGCGTTGTTCCTCTTTAAAGTGGACCAACACCCAGGGGATAGATTCCCGGGCTGATCCAATCCCTCCCGTTAGAGGGAAGCTCGAGATGTGGCCGCCAGCGTGCTCGGAGCCGCTGAGGTTTGACACCGCTTTGGCGCGCATACCTCAGCGGCTCCAAGTGCACTGATTGGACGAGCGGCTGCACATGTCCCGTAGAAGCGGGGTGAAATTAGTTTTATAGGGAAATCTGGGGGGTTTCACATAGCGGGAAAGTGGACCAAAACCCAGGATAGTAAGAATCCTGGGTGTTGGTCCACTTTAAGGATACAGGCATCCTAAATTGAATGGCCAGGGTATGAAAGTGAAATCGAAGGCTCTTTCAGCTTTGGTCTACAGTAAGTACACATGAGATATGTAAAAAAAAAAAAACATATTATGGTTTAGAACGTTTCCAATTCAACATACTGTATGAAATACATTCTCCTCAAGTAGCCAGGTAACGGCTGATAAATAGGGGTGAGTAAAGCTCGGGGCCACCAAGTTCGGCCGAACTTTGGTTAAAAGCAAAATTTTTAAAATGTATCCAGCAGCCCGGCCACCACTACCACAACTTGGCACTAAGCAACGTGTCACTGTGCGCGTATCAATAAAGCTTTTTCAAGAATAAAAAGCACATTTCCTTTTTCCGCACGCACTTCCGTTTCCTGTTAGTGCTGGTCTTGGCATTCCCTGCCCCGTCCTGAGGCTGACGTGTCGCGGTTGATGACGTTCCTGTAGCTGATAGGCCGGGCAGGCTGCTATATAATCGCTGGCGGAGACGGCCGCAGCTTTCCCCGGCAGTCAGCGGATCGGGACACGGAGTGAGTGTTGTGGGCTTTGCGGGACGGATGAATGATGGGGGAGGAGTACCGGAGTGAGCGGGGTGACTGGCTGGCGGAAGTGCAGAGAGGAAGGAGGAGGGGGGCGCTGCAGCTACTGCCTACGTGGAGGAAAGCCGGAGTCAGTGTGTCCGCATTCCCCTTCCTGGCTCCTCACCTACCTCCAGGGCTAGTCACTGACGTGTAGAGATAGAATGGCACGGGCCTGGCTGTCATGGATCCGGGAATATGTGACCATAGAGCCCCATACTTAACCTCATTGTACCACTAAATGGCTTCTAGCTGGCTTAGCCTTGACCTGTCCCTGCTGACCAATACAAATAGATGACTGCCCTCCGCCCCCCCCCCCCCCCCCCGAAAGGGATCCCACAATCGGGACCATTGCAGCTGCTCATCCCCTGTCCCTTGTGCTGTATAGCTCCATGTGACTGCAAGTGGTATCCTAGTGATTGGCTGCTAGTGGTCAGGTGGGTCCTGCAACCAGATTGATAAACTCACTGGAGAGTGAGCCCCTGGAGTAGACTGGCCTTAGGGATATCCGTGATAATTCTTTTTGGGCCTCACTGCTTTGGGGCCAGTTGGGCTACTGCTTTTAACACCCTGCTCCCTTAGTCTCCCTCTCAGCCCCCTGTATTTACAAGCCAAGGATCCCAACCCCCAATGCTATTGCGGCATCATGGTTTGGAGGGGCCTCAGCAGGGGAGGTCTTGGGCTGGTAAAATCCCAGGTTGATATATGGCCACAGTTCAACCTGGTTTGTGCCTTTGGGCTGTTCCGGGCCATGTCTGGCCATTGGATGTTTGTACACAAGTTCAAGCACTTCAGTAATTTCCCATGTCCAGGAGTCGAAGCTGCCACCCTCCGGTCACATCGAACCTGCAACACTTCCTTAAATCTAGGCCACAACTGCCCCTAATGAGCACTTATAGCCCTTCAGTCACAGACCGTGGTGCTGCTGTGACCTTTAGGCCGTGGGTCCGCTTTAACCACAATTTGTATATATTGACAAAACTACATAGGGAAGGAGGAGGGTATAGGGGTTTCCCATCAACCTTTTACAGGCTATGCCAAATGCCAGGTCTGCCTCTACTGCTGAATAACAAAAAATATGTTATAAGTTGTATTAAAAGGGGGGGCATGAGCTATAAAATGAGCAAACACCCATTTTCTATCAAATGGGTTTTGATCGCACTTGGGAATCCTGATTGTCTATAACCTCCAAGGCCGATTTTGTCTTACCACCTCGTCCTTTTGCGAAAACCAAGCCCTGCAATTGGCTGCCAGTGCTTAGGTTTCTGTCTAAAGGACTCTAGGAACTTGTGACTGTCTGCAACCTATTGCCCCCTATACTCAGCGCAATAGTGGTCAACAATTTTTATAGAAAAATGGAATAAGGGAAGCTTTTTTTTTTTTTTTTTTAGGAAGTGACTGAATGATAGAAGGGGGGGGGAGGATGAGAAGCAATGTCATATAATATAAGAGCAGTAGATACTTGGAACAAACAACCAGCAGATGTGGTTGGAAAATCAACAGTAGCAAAGATATAACCTACTCAAAAGGTCAGACGATGGTTTTTTTTTTTCACATTTATTTTCTATATCTAAATGTCGGTTAGGGGTCCCGCTATTGTAATATGGCAATTGTTTGGCCAGGGGAACTGTACTATAATATGGCAAATGTGGTGCAGGGGGACCTCTATTATAGTAATAGCTAGATCTGATCTATACAGCTTTAAAGAATAAGGTTGTGACATGGTGCCTGCTTGTCTCTGACCAGTAGTACATAAAGTAATCGAAGTACATACTCAGTTCTAACCGGCAGGGTAGGGGTTGGGGGGCAAAGTCGTGGTGTATGGCTTACCCTGGGCTGCCATTCAAATATTTCAGAGATTGCGGATGTCCAGCTCAGTCCCCACCATTTTGGGTATCTGTACATTTTCATTTGTAAGGCATGCTGCAGAAACGTTAACAGTGGTTTTCCATGATAGAAGATTGGGGGTTGACACATATTGGGGGTTTTCATGTGTGTTAATCCTGTGGCTGAAGTGAATGTCTACAACACCTCAAATTCCTTACATATTATAACTTTCTATGCAGTATTGACGTGATCACCTGACATGCCATGAGGGGCCAAGTATTTTGGAAGGGGATCTCTTCCTTGGGACTTTTATTCAGGGGAAAATGGTCATGTGCAATGCTGTTTCTGGAATTTAACACATTTATATACAGCCACATAAAGTAGCTTGCATGAATATCTTTCTATACCTTGTGGATAAATGCATTCCCCTGTTTGTTGCTTACATGTCTATAGTATGACTGCTACCTCCCATCCCATATGGTAGTTTTATTTATTGTCCTACCATTAATCATTGAAGTATATGGGTGTTGTATAAAATGCCCCTCTGCTAGAAATCCTAATGCAGGGTTATGTCGCATAGCTTTTTGTTTGTATTCAGTCGGACCTTTTTTTGTCTTTGATGTGGCATTTTATGACTTTGCTCTTTGACTCTCGAGGATTTGTTATGCAGCTGTGACAAAAGCCTCATCGTCAAGGTGCGCTCTCTATCGATATAGAGTTGGGGTGGCACTGTTTCCATATGAGATTAATAGATATTTACTTATTGATCCCTATGATAACTGTTATGCTTTTCTGAGATCTCGTGGTGTGTAGTTTCTGGAAGTGTGGGCTCTTTGGTTGTAGCCGAACAATAGAAAGTACAGAATAAGGTTTCTGGTAACTTTCTGAAAGTTTAGCCTTTCGGCTTCTGATGAGTCACCTGAAAAGTTAAACTCTGTTACCTAGCCAGGAGCAAAGTTTTAACCTGGGCCTGAAATGGTGACGTTGGCATAGGAAGAGGCCTGTAGTGGGAGGTGTCTGCAGAGTTAGCAGAGGGGGAGGTGAAATCCTTCTAATCCTGCTCCAGGCCAGTGGCTTGTGTTGCAATCTCTGCAAGTGAAAAGAACACGCTGCTTTTTTAAAATCGGTTAACTTTGAACGAATTGGCCTTCCTGAAGGGCAGTTAGAACGGTTTTGTGGTTCAAACCAATCCTATTCTGGAGCTTTTAGCTGTCTAGGGAAGCACTTTCACATTTTCAATCTGATAAAAAAAAAAAACATTCAGTTTATAAAGATGTTGCAATTGGGTAGCAATTTTAATGGGACACATTTGCTTCTCTGATGTTGGTCTGTCTTCCTCATAATGAGGTGAGCTACCTTATTCAGGCTGGCTGACAAATGCTGCAGACAGAAGCTTTGTCCATCATGTAACACGTCTTCCTGGCGGGTTCCTTGTTCAGCTCATCAGATTTGGCAGTTTAGTCACTATTAACTCTTAGCAGCATCAGAGGTGGGTGCCATAAGGGGTACTTAACAGCCTTCAGGCTTTTAGACTGCACATTCAAATACTCATTTTGACTGACTTTGTTGTGTGCCATAAATATGGGGATGTCTCTAAGGCAAAGTATATGATTCCTAGGGAGATTCATGATTTATGTGACTGATGTCCAATGGTCGGTATCGATGGCGATCTGTGATCCAGCGTGGTTTTCAAATGCGGCACAGGAAAGGCTTGCAGCACCACCACCCTCTTCCCCTGTGTGACCAATCAGTTGTGTGGCCAGGCTTGGAGTCTAAGACTTCTGGACCAGCCAGAACTCTCCGGGGGCATACCAAATTGGGCTATGTGAAGCCCTGCTGCTCACCGTAAAGGCAACCTGGGGCTGAGCTGTGCTTCAGTGCATTGCCATTTAGATAGGCTGAGGACGGAAACGGACTGCTGAGAGATAGGGACGCGGTGGCCCATTTTTTGCTAAGCCGGAGCGGTGTTAAAAACAGAGCTGTCTGCCATGCATTAATATGGATGGCGGAACGGTTGTGGAGGTGACCTGGGGAGATTCACTCAGCGTCCAGCCAAAACCGTAATGCTTTAGGTAAGGGGACTAATCACTAGGATGATCCACTTTCTTAATCTGAACGTACGGCACCATTTTTAAAGAAATGGGTGTTCCTAGTGCAGGGCTGCCCATTAAACGCAACAAATAATGCACATGCAGGGTGCTTCAGACCAGCAGGCATCCTAAAGTGGAATCTTGGTGACCACACCAAAAGTAGTATGACTTTTGGACAGCTTTACTGTAAGCATTCTATAAAACTTGGTTCTCTTCGTCACATTTGGTATGCAGCATCTTTCTGTAGCTTTCAAAGGCTAACTCAGTATGACACACTATTGCTAGCTTGCTGTGCACCTTCAATGTTGTGCCAATACCAATGACCCTGTTTCGCTAGCCATATGTTCAATCTGCATTCTTTCTGAACTAAACTCTTAACGCGCCTGACTAAGCAGCTAAAGTGCTACTACAGGCGTAAATGTTACACCATTGTGTTGGGCTACATTTGGCACTGTCCTAAACTGTTCTCAGTCTTTAAAGTGGACTGATACTGAGCTGGATTGAAAGTGGACCGAAACCGAATCTTATAGATTCATTCCCTCCTCCTGGGGCATCCAAAATCGGGATGCCCTGCTGTGTGAAACTCCCCAGGTCACCTGCTACACTTGCTTTACTTCCGGCCCAACGACGCATGTGCGGGCCACGGCCGCATCCACTCTAGCAGGGCGTGTGCCCACACCAGGCATTCGTGTATGGCAGGCTCAGGAACACTCCCTGTTAGAGGGAATCGCGAGATGCAGCCGCCAGAGCACTGAGCTGCTGAGCTAAGACATCGGGTTAGATGTCCATAGCTCAGCAGCTCCGAGTACACTGATTGGACAAGCGGCCGTGCATGTGCTGTAGGACCAGGATGAGGTGAGTTGATGTGGGTGATCTGCGGGGTTTCACATAGTCAAAATCCTGGGTTTTGGTCCCACTTTAATTTGAAGAAATGGCCGAGATATTGGGGTTTACAGTTCCATCTCATGTTTTCTCTTCTGAAAAAAGTGATCATGGCCCTTGTATCTGTGATGCTGCATAATCTCTGATGAATCTGGAGGGGGAGGAGGGAGGGACCAGCAATCTGGTCCCGCTCTGCTTAGCTGATTTGGGGTCGGGATGAAAAAGAATGTCATTGGCTGAACCTGTTAACCCTGATGGCTTGGCCATTTCTGCTTCAATTTAGACAGTGCCAACTGTAGCCTGATGCAGTGATGTAACTTTGCCTGCAGTATCCCTTTAATTTGAACAGGATTTGGGAAGTAATGTCTTACTGACTTTTGGTAAAGTTGCCTTTTGTGTGACCTGCGTTAAAATAGTTTTGTTGAAAACTCAGATTTATCAAGTGAAATGACTGAGATAGAATTGTTCAAAAGTACGGTCTCTAGGTTGTGTAAGAATTCTCTACTAAGTGCTGAACACTACAGGGGCATTCTGTCTTGGTCATTTTACTTGATAAGTCTGAGTTTTCAACAATACAATAACTAATCAAACTTTCTGGAAGTACATAATTAGAATTCCCGGCCCCCTCCTAAAAGCCAATCCTGCCCCCCCGCCATGCACTGCCATGCCGTAAAACTAAACAAAGGCTTATAATAGGGATGCTTATGGTAACATTTCATTTTAGCATGCAGTGTCGAAGTTGCATCCGCAACTTAAAATCAAAGTTAACCACACACACACGTGGCAGCTGCATGGATTGCAGTTCTTAAGCCTTCTTCATAAACCTTGTGCTTATATGCAGCACTAGATTACAGTATCCGAGAGAAGTAGCTGCTCCCTTTTCCTGGTAACCCTGCACTGGTCTCATGTGTAGTAATGGGTTCCACCCCCATGCCGGGGACTCCATAAAGTCATATTCATTCAGCAGCTCTGCTCATGTTCCCTCGTTTTAAGTATGTCAGCAGCCAAAGGATTATAGTTTGAGGGAAAAGCTTAATGCCTAGGTATTTTGAGTTTTGCTTACCAGTATTTGAGCTGTGAAAAGTTATTTAAATATAAGGTCAGTCTGTCGCCTATCAAGGGTCTGCTTATTTTGCGCTGTTAAAAACAGTAACTTTTCTGTCTAAAACAATGGTCCGTAACAACTCAAAGCCTGGTTTATGGCCATGCTGTATTGAAACACATATGAGGGTTGCATGCAACCTGATTGTGTGTGCTGTTTGGGTTATGAAACTGCTTTACATTTAGGCTACCAATGGGTTAATCTGGAATGGAAAGCACTGTCTGGTGTATGCTGAGCTGGCAGGGAGCTCTGGCCCTTTAAGTCATCCCTTCCCCCATACCGGTAATACAGGCTGTGCTGAGGTGGCAGTACGGAGGGGCCTGTCCCTGCTGATCGCTAACCTCCAGCCTTCAGTGCTCAGTGTGTGATCCTCCTCCTCGCACATACCTGCCAGCTCTGAAGACTGTGACACTGATCGGTCCAATGCCCTACGTAGAGTCTCGCACCTCGTGCTTGCCGAAAAGTCTGCCTACAAATCAGGCATGGCTTATACTTCTCACTTGTCATTGGGTAACTCACTGTGCACTAGGGTGAGCCCACAAACGTTTAAATTCCCTATTTACTTTAGCTTTCTGTAAGGTAGTTCAATTCTCCTCCCCCCCCCTTTCTGCCGGCTTGCTGCATTAAAGTACACGTGCTGTTAGTGAGAGTTTTTTTGCAATATTTTTACAGCTCAGCCTGCTAAATTGTTAATTTGAAATCTTTATTGGAAGAGTAATTACGGAACATCTGCTCATTTGGTCTTAACATATGCATACAGGACTGCTTTTCTTTTAACTTCATCGAGCAAGAAAACTGGGGTTTCCTTCTTTAGTGTGTATGTATAGATTATCATTTTTTTTGTAGGCAGCTGTACTAACATTGGGTCTACTTTTTATTTTTTTTATTTTTTTTTTTTTGACTGCCCAGACACCTTGTTTTAAAATGCTTCTCTAGTGCCAAATGTACTGGTATTTGCCAAAAATTCAAAGCGTGTGGTAATAATTTGAAAATACAGAAATCCTGGCATGAAAGGTCAAATTTAAGCTAATGAAATCCCCCTGATGATCAACTGTTTGTGTTGTATGATTTAGGAAGTGCTTTCCAAGGGAGTGTTGTCACAATGCACTACATAATTAAACTAAATGTCTCAATGTCAGACAGCTGGACACACCAGTGCTCTGCCCTCCAAAAAATCTGCATAGTACCCTTTAACCCTCCTTGAACCTCTTCTTGGACAATTGCAGTTATGTAATCCTTGCTTACCTGCAGCTTGATCCCTCATTATGCTGCTGTTGGAGGCACTCTTCTTACTGGCATCTGCACGTCCCCAAATGCTTAGGCAGCATGAGTGTCCACCTCTGATGTGCTAATAAGTGGGCAGTATCCTGGCAGCAGGGGAGCCGTGCATGGTCTGCCCTGTAGTTTGAGTGCTGAAAGTGGAAGCTTTGGTTTAATTATGCTTCTGTTTCAGAGGGGGTTGCCTGTAAACTACGAGCCAGCCAAATATCGGAGTTGTGGTAGTCTAGGATTATCACAGGGTAGATTGCAGTGTGGCATGTTAATCAAGCCGTTTCACGGGTTTTCTGTTTGGATTATAGTGTACAGTTAGTACTGCTGCAACTCTTGTATATTAGGGAATGCTGGGTGCATGGCTTGCGATTGAGAATTCAACCAGATTCAGAGTTTGGGTGCTTGGCAGCAGCACTGGATTAATTGGCAACTGCATAATGTGAGTTGTTTTGGGGCTTTATACATACTTGACAATTAACCTATATCGCTGACTCCTGCTTTTTACCATGTCCCTCCCCTCTTCCAAGTAAAGATTATGCCTAATGCCACAGTATGCGGGCGACTGTTGCATTACTTTCTATTTTCGAAAATAAACACAGGATTTTGTATTCAAAATTATGGCCGCTCCAATATGTTGCATGGTGACCTATGGGCTCTATGTAACTAGGCAGAAGTGGTAGTACTGTGGTTCCTTATCCATTACAGTGGGCAGTTTGATGGCTAGAACAGCACTGTTGCTTTCAAGCAAGCCAATCTAAACTATTACTAATACAACAAATGCTATGATGGCCAGCAAATTTCCTCTTGAAGCTGAACAAAACCTGGGATTTTGACTATCCCAGGATGTCCCAAATGGACATGCCTCGCTGTGTGAAACCCCCCCAGAAAAGCACCAAGG
Organism: Gastrophryne carolinensis; assembly: GCA_027917425.1. Classification (NCBI taxonomy): domain Eukaryota; kingdom Metazoa; phylum Chordata; class Amphibia; order Anura; family Microhylidae; genus Gastrophryne; species Gastrophryne carolinensis. The sequence continues at coordinate 130,717,583 of CM051237.1, read as the reverse complement.
AAAGCTAACCTCTTCCCTGTCCAACAGCAAATGCCCCGGATCATGGCCAGTCCAAGTTGTTTGCCTTGACTATGTAATTCGGCAAACTGCTCTGATTTTCTTCACTGGGGAGCGCAAGTGGGTGCATGCACACATCCCGAGGAAGCATGTCTGCTCTTGCTCCCCATTGAAAACAATCAGAGCCATTTACCAAATTACATAGGCACGGCATACTGCTCCGACTGGCTGAGAGCCTGCACATGTGCCATTCTCACAGTTAGGCATCCCAATTCTGCTGGCCCTGGAGCCTAAAGGGCTGCCCTGGTATTTGTTCAGCTTTAAAAGACTGGCAAACATCCTCTTAAAATAGGCATATTCCTACACCCCTGTATCTATGCCCATTATAGGAGTACCCTATAAATATGGTAGGTCCTTACTATAGATCATTGGCTACTTTACCCAAAATGAAATGCACAGAACCCTTCTCCCCGTTCTAAATATTATGGTTTGGGTAGAGTGTGTAAACGCTGACCCTCCTTTATAAGAATGTTGACTAGATTGTGCAGCCGGACTATAGAACTTATTTAGAAGTGTTGCTGTTGTATTTTAGATGTGAGGCAGAGACTAGAGGGATTTGTGCATGTAGCTCGCAGTTTCTCTTCCCTGGGGGCTCACACTACGCTGGAGACTGCCGAGCACATCTGCATGACTCCCCATTCAAGTCCCGGAAGCTTGGGGAATAAGAAGCCCAGATTGTTTATGCACACTGCTTTAAATAACTGCTTCAGTTTTGTTCTGAGGTTGAGTGTTTTTTACCTTCTCGACCATTCAGATGTGCTTGTAAACTCCATTGTCTGAGGCACCCTGTATCCTAAAGGTGTAGCAACATTCCCAACAAATCCCTGAGGGTGGTTTTTGTATCTGAATAGCTTTTACAACTTTCAATTTTGCCTATTCCGGTAGATATAGTTATCCTAAAATTGCAAGCAGCAGTGGGGGGAGGGTACCCCTCTTCATTAACACTTTGGGTTAGCTTGGTGTAGGGGTCCCTTTCCTGGCTGATGGGATCGGGTCTGTAGCTCGGGCACGCTCTTTCCTGCAGGAATGCATATCTGCAACCCATAAACCTGGACTCTGGATCCTTTGTGCCTTCCATGTTGCCACAGACAGATTTGGTAATGTGGTCAGTGATGTTTTTTTTACCAGTCACCCCCCCCCCCCCCTCAGGGCAGCAACCAATGAGAGATGACCCCACCATCCTGGTGCAAGCAAAGCCACACATTCGCCTAGTCCCTAGATTAGGTCAAGTGGTTATCCCTTTGGCTATTTTCTACTTCTCAAGGGCCTGCACTCCAGTTTGATTCACTCTCATCTCTGGGCATGCAGGGGGTGTGATCATTCTGCTTGTGCAAAAAGGGTCAGAATGTTTTACAACCACTTGAGGTTTGCTGACCAGTGGTAAAAATACAACTGGCATTACTGAATCTTCCCTCTGGTGGTACTTGCAGACACCAGGAGGTGAAAACTTAGGTAACATAAAGCTGAAGGTATTAGAAGTGGTCTTGTTGTCCCAAGGGTAGTATGGCTCCATTGTAAGCATAGCTTTAAAGTGGACCAACACCCAGGATTTTGACTATCCTGGGTCTTGGTCCACTTCGGTGGGGCACCCCCGATCGGGGTGCCCCGCTGTGTGAAACCCCCCCTAACCCCCCGAAAAACTCACCTCTCCCCGCTCCCAGCGCCAACGTACAAGGAACGTCTAAGCGGCCGCCGCCGCCTCCCTCGCGTCACTTTTGACGCGCCCCGCGCCGGCCATTCGCAGACGGCCGGCGCGGGTGCGCGCACGCCTACAGGGGCGCGAGGGAGGCGGCGGCGGCCGGCCGCCGCCGAAGATAAGGTAGGTGAGTTGGGGTGTTTGGGGGGGGTTTCACCCCGCGGGACATCCCGATCTCGGATGTCCCGCGGGGTGGGGGGTGATCGGCCCGGGAATCTTATAGATTCTCGGGCCGATCACCCGTGGGTGTTGGTCCACTTTAAAGCAGACCTAGACCATCCCTGGTAAAGAGTACCTATACCATATTTAGGATGTGCCAGTTGGCCAGTCTTTAAAAGAAAAGCCCAGGCTGGTGGGTGGATGTGGCCGCTTTGCCACCAGCCCCCATTAAGTTTTCTGAGGTCTATGGAAAAGTGCATCTCAGGATAACCTTATTGCTGAATGGGAAACTTTCACGGTCTCACCAGGTGGAATAAATACAGTACATTTCTTCTTTGAGAGGACCTGCACTCACTTTCGAAAGACTGCCTTGGGTGGATAACTCGGAAAATTAAATCCAAAGTGGTGTTCAACGATAAAAGATTGCGAAACTGTAGTCAACAGGTTAATGCAAGTTAAATGGGCTGGAAAGGCTCCCAAAGAATTGGGGGTTTTGGTACTCCTTCCTGTGACACTTTCAAGGGGTAAAGTGGCTGCTGGGTTGGGAAGTATAAAGTGCTTTCAGCTGTAGACGCAGCCATATTGTATGATGACTGGATGTTTGCATAAAATATTTGACCAAACTTATCTTAGACTATTAAGTGGTTCTATACTCAAAATATCTTGTCTTCCCGAACATTAAAGCCTTCTGCACTTTTTTTTAAAGCCTGTTTCCTGTGGTGCCTGCCTAGTCATTTGCTTCCATATATTCCATTGTAGTAGCATTGTCGCCAAACTGCCTCCAATCAGTGGTTGTCTCAAGCTTTAAAGTGGCATTTTTTGTTGACTTGATTGGAAGCGGTTCTTTACTACCAAATATTAACATTAGTTATCAAGTTCCAACACCCACCACATCTGCATAAAGTTGTAATAACTTAAAGCAGCACAAAACCTGTGAATTTGACTTTTCCCTGTTTTACCATGGGGCATCCCAAACTGAGATGTCCTGCTGTGACCCCCCTTAGAATGCCCTATTTACTCACCTCTTCTTGTCCCAACGATGCATGCGTGGGCTCTTCTCTATTGAGAGCCAGAGTGTGCTCTCCCACCCCAGCCTATCCTAATGGCTGGGACGGGAGCGTGCACATGCTGCCGGGGATGCAGTGAGAACTGTTTGCCAAATGATTGTCATGACACATAGCTCTCATTGGACGCATGTGCAGTGGGACCGGGGAAAGGTAAATGATTACTTGCGCCCTAAAGGGGTTTCACACTGTGGGGTATCCCAATTTGGGCCTGGATTTTTTTTTTTTTTAGTTATGTCTTTTTAAATATCTGTTCATTTCATATGCCTTGCTTATGGTACCTACTGGTTAAGCTCCAGTTCTTGACCATATATTTTTTTTTTTCCTACCTCCTTTTTTTTACCTTTTTAGAAGCTGGCAGGCTGAAAAAAGCGTTCAGCTCACCGGACGGACTTTCTGGCTTTTGACCCTTTAGCTGGTAAGTTTCATTTTATTTCACTGAGGTATGTTTTCTCATTGCTTCACTAAAACACACTTCAGTCACTAAAACACACTTCAGTCCTGTACAAGCAATCAGTCTTATATATGCTAGATCCCCCTTATGTAGACTGCCCACCTATGGTATTTTACCAAGATTCTGTAGCAACAGCCCAGCAAGGCATGTGGCCAGCAGTGGCAGTATCCTGCCTTCAAAATGCTGATGGAATAACTGAAGTAGAGCTATTCTAAGTGTGCCATACACTCCACTTCGATCTTCATGACATGTGGGTAATCTCCAGTAGAGGGTGAACTTCTGCAGAGATGAATATGCAAAAAAAGAGCCCCTCCCGGCCCATATATACCTGGGACCTCCCACCAATTTCCCAGTTCCTTCTCTGCAGGGAAGGCGACAAGACAGAAGATGAAGACTTCTTTTACTTGCAGGTAAGCCGGGCCCGCGCCCGGCCGTTTATTATCCCTATTACTGCCTGGACCCTTTTTAAATTGCCCCTATTTGAGCCTCCGAGCTTAGGCTGCGGGTCCTGGTGAGGGTAGGAGCACCCTATGAGTGCGGAAGGAGCCTTGCTCCACCGTGAGGCCTCATTATGGGGTAGGCGGTTATCCAGGTTTTTGGTGATCCTGGTGTGGGATGCCCCGTCTCTACATGCCTGTGGCCTTATTATGGCCGTGTTCCCACCCCCCCTTCCGGGTCCCTTACTACCCTCCGGGGGGGGGGGGGGGGGGGTTGGGGGCTGGCAGGCCGTCATCCTCTGTCTCTCCTTTTTCATTTTATTAAGATTTATGAGTGTATGTGTGTGTTGGTGTTTCACTTTACTTTGTGTTGTGTGAGTGTGGATCTCCTGGAAGTATCCCTGGATGAATTGGTGCATGGTGCTTTACTAGCCCGTGGTGGCTTTCCTGTTAGCCTGGGGAGCGTCTCTCCCTTGGGCTGTGTTAAGAAAAGGGGGCTGGCAGAATGTGCTGATCTGTATACCATGTGCACAAGAGGCCATAACGCGGCAGTCTGGTACCCAGCCTTCTGGGTCGGCTCCTCCCGCTTCATCGCCTTCCCTCCCCACCTTATCCGTACCCCAAGTGACATTGGTGCCAGCGGGGAGTCGCACTCTGTTTGTGCTAGGTTGGCCAGCATCGAGAAATGTATTGCTAGTACAGTGGACAAGAAGGCCCAGGCTAAAAAGAGACATTTGTCGGCCCAGCCCTTGTGGGATGTTGACTATTCCATTGATTTGTCGGATTATTCCCCGTTAGTGGAGGGGGAATTGTATGGAGGGGGAATTGTATGAGGAAACGGAAACTATGTACAGTCTGGTGATGCTGATGTCGGGCAGGCGCTGGGGGATGCCGTCGATACGGCCACTGTTTTGTCACATCTATTGGAGGTGTTGGATATTGACCCGCCTGAGGCGACTCCTCAAGAAGGGGGAATTTTTTGGGGCCCGCAAGCCCCGTCTGGATTTCCCTACCCAGGGTCACTTTGATGCGCTGATCCTGAAAGAATGGGAAAGGCCCAGTCGGCTTCCTAGTATTCCTCAGGGATGTGATAAGAAGTATCCTTTCCCAGTGGAGGCGGTTAAGCGATGGTCTTCTCCTCCTGAGGTCGATGCGCCAGTTTTGGTTTTGACTAACTCTTCTGTGCTGAACACCCCTGACGCCACTTCCCTTAAGGATGGCGAGGACAAGCGCCTTGATCAGATGGCGTGTCACGCATTTGCCAGCGTGGGCTCGGCCCTGCGGCCTGTTTGTGCATCTGCCCTAGTGTCGCTTGCTACCAGGTCTCTTATCGGGGACTGGCTGAATGACGCTCAGTTTGATCCGTCTAGCGCTGAGTTCGCTACCCTTAAGAGATGTGAATTGTTCATGGTTTGTCTTGGCTGCTATGCAAGATTCTATTGTCATGTGTAGCAGGACTTCAGCCCTATTGGTGGCTATGCGCAGATTGGTCTGGCTCCGTCAGTGGACGGCGGATTTTGGGGACAAGAAGTCTTCCCTTCCTGGGTGCGCGGCTATTTGGAGATAAATTGGATGCTGTTGCTAAGGGAGGTAAGTTACCTCTGCGGAAGAAACAGAGCCGTCCCTTTCGGGGGGCTGGCTTGTTCACTCCTTCCTTTCGAGGGGCCAGAGCGGCTAGAGGTTTGGCCTTCTCGGGTGTCAGGAGCTCGGCCTGATACAGGGGCAGAGTTCGGGCACGTCCCGCGGCTGCCTGGGGTTCCAAGCCCAAGCCCGCCGTTAAACGAGCTCAACAATGAAGGGGCACCCTCACCCGCACGGGTGGGGGGGGGGCGGCTGCGGCTCTTCTCCCAGGTCTGGGCCCGGGAGGTCACAGACAATTGGATCTTGGAAGTGGTCTCCTCCTGGTACAAACTAGAGTTTGAGTACTGGCCGCCTCCAAGATTCTTAATGTCTCGGGTGCCCTCGGACCCTCAGGCTGCACAGGGGCTCCTGATAGCAGTAAGAAAAACCTTCTGGACATGGGAGTTATTTGCCCGGTGCCTCAGTTGGAGAAAGGCAGGGGTTACTACTCCAACCTTTTCACGGTTCCCAAAAAGGAGGGTTAGGTGAGACCCATTCTAGATCTCAAGGTTCTCAACAGACTTCTCAGATCCAAAAAGTTCCGCTTGGAGACTCTGCGCTCGGCTATCAATTCCCTTCGCCAAGGGGATTTTATGACATCCATAGACATCAAGGATGTGTATCTGCATGTTCCGATTTTGCCGGCACATCAGAGATTCCTCCTGTTTGTGGTGGAGGATCAACCTTTTCAGTTTGTAGCCCTTCCCTTCGGACTGACCTCGGCGCCGAGGGTCTTCACCAAGGTCTTGGCGGGAATAATGGCTCTGCTCAGAGCTCAGGGCATTCGCATTGTGCCTTATCTGGACCTGTTGATCTCAGCTTCTTCCCTCCGTCAGGCGGAGCTGGGCACCCACCAGGTGGTGTCCACTCTGGAGATGTTCGGGTGGGTGATCAACCGCCCCAAGTCTTCTCTCTCTCCGTCATGAGTGATTTCATTTCTGGGCATGAATCTGGATACCATTCAGGCCAGTGTGTTTCTGCCCCAGACCAAGGTGCAGGGGATTCAGGATTTGTTCATCCTTCTTTGGGTCAGTCCTTGTCCCTCTATCCGACAGGGGATGAAACTGGTGGGCTTGATGGTGTCCTCCTTCGAGGCGGTACCGTTTGCACAGTTTCGCATGAGATCTCTTCAACTTCACCTATTGACGCATTGGGACAGGTGTCCGCAGTCATTGGATCAACATTTCAGGATGTCTCCCAGGGTTCGGCAGTCCCTTCGGTGGTGGCTGGACGCAAGCAACCTGTTGAAGGGCAGATCCTTTCTGGTCCCTTGTTGGGAGACGTTTATCACGGATGCCAGCCTGTTGGGCTGGGGAGGTTATTGGAAAAGTCATCAGTTCAGCGGGATGTGGGGTCCTCAGGAGGCTCACACCCCCCATCAATGTCTTGGAGCTAAGAGCCATCCGACTGGTTCTGGCACGGCTGACCTCACATTTTACAGGGTCTACCGGTTCAGGTTCGTTCAGACAACCGAACAGCGGTAGCTTCCATCAATCACCAAGGAGGGACTTGCAGCAGGAGTGACCTCGGGGAAGTCTCTCTGATCCTGCACTGGGCGGAGAGCAATGTTCCTTGCATTTCGGCAGTCTACTTTCCGGGAGTGGAGAACACTGAGGCGGATTCCCTGAGCAGGGGATCCTCTTGGCAAGGAGAGTGGTCTCTCAACCCCGAGGGTTTTCTGGATCTTTGCCGCAAGTGGGGGACTCCGGAGGTGGATCTCTTTGCCTCGAGGCACAATCACAAACGTCCGGCCTTTTGTGTCTTTCTCAGGATCCTCTATCTCTTGCAGTGGATGCCTTGTCCCTTGCTTGGTAGGATCTGGGTTTTATGTACCTGTTTCCGCCCGTCTCCATGCTGGGCATGGTAGATCGCAAACTGGTTCTAGAAGGAGCACCAGCAATCCTGGTTGCTCCAAGGTGGCCAAGAAGGGTTTGGTACGCAGACGTAAGGCTGGCCGTAGATCAGTACCGGCTTCCCATGTTGCCGGATCTGTTATCTCAGGGTCTACTACTTTACCCCAATTTGCAAACGCTGGCTTTGACGGCTTGGCTGCTGAAACCTTCATTCTGAAGGAGGAAGGTCTGCGGCCGTTGTTCAGCCTTTGATTAGAGCTAGGAAGCTGTCCTCTTGCATTTTCTATAGGACTTGGAGGTCCTATATTGATTGGTGTGCGGCTAGGGCCTTGCCTTGTAGGGTGTGTTTGATTCCTAGGATTTTGGAGTTTCTTCAGCATCATCTGGATCTTGGGTTCCAGCTTAGTACTTTGAAAGGACAGGTTTCTGCTCTGTTTTCTTCCAGAGGTCTTTTGCCTTACACCCGCTGGTTAAGACCTTTTTTCCAAGGGGTTGTGCATGTGCGGCCCCCTCGGAAGGCTGTGGTTCCGGTTTGGGATTGGAATTTGGTTCTTTCGGCTCTCCAGGGTCCTCCTTTTGAGCTGCTACAGGATATTGCTCTTTCGGTTCTCACTCAGATGGTTGCCTTCTTGGTGGCTATTACCTCTGTTTGGCGCGTCTCTGAGTTGGCGGCTCTGTCGATTCAGGCCCCTTACTTTGAGAGACACCAGGATAAGGTGGTTTTTCGCTTTAAGCCAGATTTCCTTCCTAAGGTCTGCCTTCCACCTCAATCAGGATATTGTTCTCCCTTCCTTGTGTGCTAAGCCTAACAATGACAAGGAGTGGGTTCTGCACAATTTGGATGTCGTTCGCTGTGTGAAGTTCTATTTGGTGACTACTTCTTTTTTCCGCAAGACGGATGTTTTTTTCGTGGTGCCCTGCGGGTCCAGGAAAGGATTGGCGTCCGCCAAGTCTACCATTAGTAAATGGATTCGTCAGGCTGTTGGGACCTATTCTACTAAGGGGAGGACTCCTCCTTTTAGGGTCACTGCGCACTCTACTCGTGCTGTTGGTGCATCCTGGGCTTTTCAGCACCAGGCTTCTGTTGAACAAGTTTGTAAGGCTGCTACTTGGTCTTCCGTTCATACTTTTTCCAAGTTTTACAAGGTTGATGTGCGGGCTTCAGCGGATGCTGTTTTTGGCTGCAAGGTTCTGCAAGCTGCAGTGGTTTGAGTTGGTACATTCTTTACGGTTTCTGGTTCCCACCCATGACGGACACTGCTATTGGATGTCCCACATGTCATGACAATCGAAGTGGAGTGTATGGCACACTTAGAATAATACCGTTTTGTGAGTACTCGCCTTTAAAACGGGTATTATGAGTGTTCCATACACTCCACTTCACCCCACCCCTTTTTTTTCAGGTATTCTGGAGTTTATTGGTTTTGATTAAGGTTATAATTAGTTCTTCCTGGTCCCCTTACTGCTTTTTTACACTGGGAAATTGGTGGGAGGTCCCAGGTATATATTGGCCGGGAGGGGCTTTCTTTTTTTGCATATTCATCTCTGCAGAAGTTCGCCCTCTACTGGAGATTACCCAGATGTCATGAAGATCGAAGTTGAGTGTATGGCACACTCATAATACCCGTTTTAAAGGTGAGTACTCACAAAACGGTATTTTTAAATTCTGAATTAAATTTGTTTTGTTCTAGTTTTGGAAAATGAAGCACTGCAGAGTCTCACCCAGATCCGGTTCCAGCTCATTAAAGAAAAGTTGATTAGGAGGAATAAGGCGAGATGTCCACAATAATGGTGGATAATTCTCTGTCCTAGTCACAGCTAGTAAAGGTCTCCAAACAGGCTTATGGATCACTGGGAAAAAAACTGCAGTATCCAGAACTGTCCTCTATATTCTCCTCCCTCCCCTTATATCGGCGATCCTTTTACTGCCCTTGTGCCACTTGCTGCACTCCTGTCAGCCTGCATTTTCTATCCAAAGAGCCTGTATCCTACTGGCAGAATAGTTCAGGGGGTTGAGGGCTATAACTGGTACGTGGTAAAATTGAGTTTGATACGTAGCTACTAACTTGTACTTTCTGATTTTCCTTTGTTGCTTTACATGGAATCTCACAAATGTGTTGAAGTGATTACTTCTAAATTGCAATTGATGAATTCAGATTGATGAATAGTGTTGGTTCCTATTGAAGTTGCCTAGTCGAATTATAGGGGTTTAATAACAAAGAATGTACCTATAAACTTGTTTGACCTGTCCTAATTTTTCTTACAAGGTTGTGGAGTTCAGACATTCTTAACTACATACCATATGTACATTCAGTTGTTTCTGCCATGTAAATCTAAAGTTTAGTATATGCTTTTATTTTTAAACCAGAACACTCATCTTCCTATTGCAGGGGTGCTTCCCATTTTCCAATGTCCCCCTGCGCGTGAAAGTGGACTAAAACTCAGGATTTTGACTATCCTGGGTTTTGGTCCTTACCCCTGGGGCACCCCAGTCGGGGGTGCCCCACTTTGTGAACCCCCCCCCCCAGGTTGCCCGAACAAACTCTCCTCTTCTTTACAACGCATGCGCGACCGCTCATCCCGTGAGCATGCTCGGAACCGCTTGAGCTTCTTCGTCCAGTGTAATGTGAGTGGATCAGAGCGTGCTGGCGGCCACATTCCCTGCTACCCTCTATTAGGGAGCGTGCCCGTACCATCCGTTCACAAATAGCCGTGCTAGCAGGGATGCGGCTGCAGCTTGTGACGTTGGACCGGGGACAAAGGTGTGGTTTTGGGCGACCTGGAGGGTTTCACACAGCAGGGTACCCCTGATCGTCGTGCCCCGGGGGGGGGGGGGGGGAGAGTGCCTGGTTTTGGTCCTCTTTTACACCAGCTAAATCTAATCTGATGGGGTGTTGGCAATCAGAAAGCTCCCCTGTGCTAGGAACGCCAGAATTGGGATGCCCCATTGTGCATCTCACCCCACACACTCGTCTTCCTTCCGCTCCCACGGCGCAGACGTGGGTGAGTGCGCGGATTGGCTGAGCAGAGTGCTCGGCCAATCGCCATGCTTGTTCCCTCGGCTCCCTTCAGCTCGGCTAAGCATCCAATTGGCACCGAAGGGAGCAGAGTGCCTCGCCCAACTTGCAGCCGTGGCATCTCTGCTCTTATAGCTGGGTTTTGCGTGCACAGCTAGAGGTGAGCGGGGATGCGGTGAGGGCTCAGGAGAAGGTGAGTGGATAGAGGGGTTTCAAACTGTGGACAGTAACTCTGACAGACCAGGAGACTCCAGGGCTTCCAATGTTCCCTTTATTATAAAGCAAAATGTTGGCGGGTGGCACACAAATTAGTAGACAATCTATATACACAGGGTGCGCTGCCCAAACTGGAACCCTATTGCATATGCATACTAAGTGTACTAATGGTGGAATGTCCTAATCATTCCTCACAGGGTCCCCAGGGACCCTGTGAGGAATGATTAGGAGGACATTCCACCATTAGTTCCCTTTATTATAAGCATACAGTACGTCCTGCTCCAATATAATACTTACACGTGGGTAATCCTCCGCCAGAGGGCGCTGTTCACTGCAGACATGCAAAACAGGCTCCTCCCGGCCCTTCATATACCCAGGGACCTCCCACAAATCCCCAGATTTCTCTGCTGTGCTGACTATGAAGACATGAAGTATCAACTCTCTCGCAGGTGAGCGGGGCTATTGCAGCCTGCGGGACTATTCCCACCCGTCCTCTTCGATAAAGATGTGCCTCCCAGCCTGGGCTGCGCTGGTCGGGTGAAGGTAGGTAGCACCTCGTGTGCTCACGGAGCTACGCTCCACCGCAATCCCCCACCATAGGGTAGGCGGTTTAGGCCGATGGTGAGCCTCCATTTGATGCCCCTCCCGCTTTGTTGCCCGCGCCCCTTATAGCGATAATCCCTGGGTGCAGGTCCGCTTCTCCCTCGCTTCCTCCCGTAGCTCGGGGGAAAAGAAAGGGGGAGGGGGGTATGTGTTGGCAGTCTCAGTGTAATGTTAACACGGTATGGCCGTTGATCGTTTATTTAAACTTGGGTGTCGGTGCCGTGCTCCTTGTTCCACAAACCTTCTGTTGCGCGCGTGTCTTTTCATTACATTAGTGTGCAGCCCGAACGGCAGCATCATTCTCTAGTGTGAGAGCAATCTCCTTAATTACATTATGTACAGTATGTGTGTCATATCCACTACTTTTATTTGACGTCGCGCTGGTTGGAGCTTCGCGCTCTCTGGGGGAGGCGGGGACTCGGCATGATGCGCCCCGCCCCTCGAGGTTCGCTTGGTGCTATTTTGACGGTCTTCGCGCGCGTGGTTGCCATCCGCCTCCTCCCTTGGTCATGTAAGTGCCCTCCTGGGCGGTTTTTATTCCTATGATTTTTATTCGGCGGCGCATGGCACTGACACCCCCCCCCCCCCCCCCCCCCCCCTCTTATCCCATTATGTCTTTCAGACGCCAGGATTTCAGTGGCTTCTCCCGGCCTGACATATACTGTTGCTGGTCCTCATAATAAATTCTCCCACATTCCTAGCGGGTCTTGGGGCATCCAGGGTTGCCTATTGCGTAAATCCCTGCGGGCATACTGCTCAGATAATCACCATATGGAGGCATCTCAGGATTATGTGACCGGGGTCCCTCGGGGACATGACCGGCTGTGTGTAGCCCCCCATGCCGCTGCGGGCAGAGCACTGTGCCGAGCAAGCACTGGACCTGCAAGCGCCGCCTGTGGCTGCACCTCGCTCCGATAGTCCCCTCTCCCCTTGCCCAGATCTCACTCCTGCTGAGTCGCATACAAGTGGGGAGTTACAGCCTGATGAGCCATCTAGACGGCCTACGGCTGACCAGATTGTTGCGGGGTGGTCCGACCGCTTGGGCCCTGGCAGGAAGCGGCCCTTGACGCCCCTGGCTTCTGCCTTTGCTACTGGATCGGAGGAGTTTACTTCTCCGCGTGATGATGCTCCGTCTGATGATGGAGAACTGTTCTCTGACCCAGATTCCTCTGAGGAGAGGCTGAGGGGTCATGACTGGGGCCAGTTTGACATTGATGGTCTGTTGCTTAAGATCTTTAAGGTCCTGTCTATCTCGCTCCCTGGCGAGGCTCCCAAGCCGAGAGGGGAGCGTTTCCATATGGTGTCTGCGCGCTTGGAATTTCTCGAGCAGGCTCACTTCCATGCTCTTGTACTCAAGGAATGGGAATGCCCCACTAAGCTTCCAGGGGGCTGAGATTGGAAATACCCTTTCCCCCCTGAGGTGGTTAATTGTTGGTCATCGCCCCCCGTGGTGGACGCACCGATCATTGGGGTCCCTAACCTCCCCTTCTTTACTGTCCCGGCTTATAGCACTCTTCGGGATGTCGAGGACCGGCGCATCGATAGGCTGGCTTCACACGCCTTTGCTTGTGCAGCATCGGCGCTGCACCCGGTCTGTGCCGCGGCCATCACCGCAGTGGCCGCTAAAACCCTCATAAGAAAGATGCTTGAGCATCACCCTGAGGATCTACCCTGGGAGGTGTTTAATGCACTCTCCAGTTGTGACATTTTTGTTAAATTTATCCTCTTAGCTCTGGATGACACCATCAGCATGTGTGCGAGGACTTCTGCCCTAGTGGTGCCTATACGTCGCTTGCTCTGGCTGCGGCAGTGGGGTGCTGACGTGGTTGCTAAAAACTCTGACTGGGCTTCCCTTTAGAGGGCAACCCGTCTGGACCTCTTTGGGGAAAAAAGGGCAATTTACCCCATCGCAGGCGGCCGTCTTGGCCCCCTCGGAGCAGGGATACCCCTCCCCCTCCATACCGTAGTGTGACACAAGAACCTGGGGTGCCCTTTCTAGGGGCTGATGCAGACTCCTGCCCCAGAAGCGGCAGACAACGTCCTGGGCCTCCTGGCCGGGTTAAGTCTAAGTCCTTCCCCAAAACCCCCCAAGCATGATGGGACGCCCTCGCCCGCCTGGGTGAGGGGATGGCTGCAGCACCTTGCTCCTATCAGGAGGCGTCTTTCCTTTTTCTGTTGGGTTCAGGAGGTAGTTCCTCCGGATGCAGGATAGAGTTTGCTGGGCGGTCCTTCCCGAGATCGTCGGGGTGCTTCCAGTCCCTGTCTTTCTTCAGGTGTTGGTGCAGGCCTTGCTTGGCTTGCTAGGTCTGGGGTCATTTGCAGGACGCCCTTAACAGACAGTGGCATGGGCCACTACACCAGTTTGTTTCCACATTCCCCTTAAGGATGAGGCAGTCTGGCCCATTTGGACCTGGATCAGGGGGCGTCCGCACTAGGACCTATCTGGTCGTCCTTCTTACTTACAATCCCTGCATCAAGCCGCGCTGGTTACTACGCTAGCGGCGTTCTCTGGGAGTTATTTGGATGGGTGCTCAGTCACCTCTATCCCTCATGGTTCCTTATCCGCCATCTCCATTCCTTGGATTCGGTTCAGGCTTGAGCCTTCTCCCTCGGCAACAAGTGGAATCCTGGTTAGGGGGGCTCTGCCCCCCTTTGCTGACATCTTGCTCTCACCAGGCAGGATTGTAGCTGGTGGGCCCGTTGTGGCGTATCAGATGATGTCCCTTATATACAGAGCCTTTGGGCTCTTCGGCACAGTAGGTTATTGATCCTAGATGGGGTCCCAGCACCCCGGGAGCAAGGTCTGTGCTCATTCCCTTTTGCTACGGTGGTTCCTCTTGAGCTGATTATATTCAAGGACCCTGTCAGGGGGCACCCCCTTCTTTGCTTGCATCTTCCTGTGAATGGTCACCTTGGGTACCAAGTCTTGCAGGTTGGCGGGGGGGGGGGGAGTTTCTTCCAAAACCGCCCGTGGTTCCTAGGTAGGGTCCCTTAGAGGGTCCATCTTACCTACTGGCTTGTTAAAACAATGAGCCTTCAGTTGACTCTATAACTGCTGGACTTCTCCTCTTTAGGACCTGTCTATTTGGGGACTCTTGGCCTGTTGGAAGACAATGGCCTGTTTATTATTGGTCTGGAGCTTGAAGCAGGATGATCCCTCTGGAGGGTTCCTGATTTGGGTGGGTGTCTATGCCCCCTGCTCAGTGGTATTCGCTCCAATGGATGTCTTTCGGTGGCAGGTTGTGCTAACCTGGTGTCACTCTGAGAGCCAACTAGGGTGGCTCTATTGGGTCTCGCTTATACCACAGGCGCTCTGCCCTCGTTTTTACTGTCCCAGAATATTCTGACTCTGGTCATGGGGGCTTAGTAAAATTATGCATAGACTTTCTATTTTATGTCTTCATTCACCCTGCTATGTGGGGTTCTGCGCACGGTCGTGCTGATAAAGAGACCCGTGAGATTGATGGCCCCTGGGTGGCCTAGTGAACTGTGGTTCGCAGATGCTTCTGCTGAGGTCAGCTGACCTGTATGCTCTCTCAGGAGTGCGGTTCTGCCCTTGTCAGGCTCCTTCTTATGTCGTCCCAATCTACAGACTCTAGTCTGGGGCTTGACAGCTGATTCATTCACCCCTTGGAGATGGGCTTATCTTGGTGACTTGGTATATGGGGGGCTAGGAGCAAGCTTCCTTGGCTTCCTCTTCCTCCGTCTATTGTGGGCTATGGTGTACCCATATTGATTGGCATGAGTCTTGGTCTCTTTCCTGTTGGATGTTCTTGGTTCCCAGGGTTCTAGAGTCATTATAGCATAGGTTGGGGTTGGCTCCCCATCTAGGTACACTGAAGGTTCAGGTTCTGTCCTGTCTGCCTTCCTGTAGGAGTCTGGTTCTGTCTTCCTTGTGAGGAGTTCTCTTGGGGATTGCTCAGGGGCATCTCCCAAGTAGTTCTATGGTCCCTGTTGGGATCAATTTTCATTCTGTTTGCCCTGCGGGTTGTTCCCTTGGGACTTATTCTGGATGCTGTCTGAGCTGTTTTGTAGTCCAAGTTGCTCCTCCGGGGGCTGTTGCTCCAGTCAGACGTGTGCCTGAGAAGGTGGCTCTGCTTACTTAGCCTTCGTATATATATATATATATATATATATAAAATATATATATATATATAAAATATATATATATATATAAAATATATATATATATA
The DNA here is from genome assembly GCA_027917425.1 of Gastrophryne carolinensis. Classification (NCBI taxonomy): domain Eukaryota; kingdom Metazoa; phylum Chordata; class Amphibia; order Anura; family Microhylidae; genus Gastrophryne; species Gastrophryne carolinensis. The sequence goes on along the minus strand of CM051237.1, from coordinate 130,702,214 downwards.
TATATAAAATATATATATATATATATATAAAATA